>CM061064.1:216018226-216618226 GCA_030762895.1 Sophora flavescens | reverse complement strand
GTGGCATATGGAGCTCGTCCATTAAAGTATCAGAATGGCTCGTCCAATGACGTGGCATATGGAGCTCGTCCATTAAGGTGTCAGAATAGCTCGTCCATTAAGGAATCAGAAGCGTCCGTCCAATGACGTGGCAGATAGATCTCGTCTATTAAGGAATCAGAAGCGTTCGTCCAATGACGTGGCAAATGGAGCTCGTTCACTAAAGTAACAGAGGCTCTCGTCCACTAAAGTAACAGAGGCTCTCGTCCACTGGAGTAACAAAGGCTCTCGTCCACTAGAATAACAGAAGTGCTCATCCACTAAAGGTGACAGAAGCGTTCGTCCACACTAGACTTTGGACTTGCTGAGTCCTCAATATAGAGCTCGTCTACCAGCCCGAATGAAAACTCAAATGGCTAGATAGACGCAGTTATTTTCAAGATAGAAGCACTTATCTTATCAACGCGAATTCTATAAGGATTATAAGAATCTTATTTCAAGAACCAGAAAGAGACTGGAAGCCTTCTCTCCTACTCAGTTTCATGATTATCAAGAAAAGTCAGAAGTTACTCTCTCAAGCAACCTTAGATAATGAGAACCAAAGACCAGTTAAAGAATGCTTCCAACATGCTTTATTCCCTAGTACCTCTGGTCCTTACACGAAAAGGGAAGTGTACTCAGCAAAGTACAAAAAGCTCTCTGCATAACTCTGATATGGCTGTATCATGATGCATAAAGCCATGATTATTCATGTTAGAGTACAATCAACGTTCATATTGCATTAATGACTGCCCAGAACGACTTTATTGCATTAATGACTGCCCAGAACGACTCTATTGCATTTAATGAAGTTCTGCTTGAAGCCAACATCTGAGGGAATGTCTCTAACGGATCCTAAATGCTTGGAGATCATAAACACATAAGTCATTAAAGATGAAGAAGGAGAGAATACACATTGCATTAAAAAGCCATTACTCTACGCATTAATTTCTTCATTCTTTTATTCTTCAATCATTTGAAGTTATTACGCAGACTTTCCTAAGCCTTACATTTAAACCACTCTCTGAGTGTTAGTGAAAGATCTGCCTGTGAGAAGTTGTATTTATTACAAACCAAATCTCTCAAACAAACCTGAGTGAGCCTGAAGAGGCTAGGTGTGCAAACAATACTTGTCTTGAGCCTAAAGAGGTCAGGTGTGCAAACAATACTTGTCTTGAGCTTGAAGAGGCTAGGTGTGCAAATAATACTTGAGTCAGTAACCTAATCAGTTATAGTGGATAAATCTTGATGCTGCCAAGGACTGGACGTAGCTCTTTGCTTTGAAGAGTGAACCAGGATAAATAACTGTGTCAATCTCTCTTTCCTTAAACTCTTTAATTACTTTAGTTTTCTTACGTCTGTCAAGTGGTGTGTTTGCAAAAGTCACCCGTCCATCCTGTATTCTTCCACTCGTCCAAATCTAGCCTTTTTGTTTGAGAAAGGATTGCAACTTTGCTTAAATTCTGATAAACACAATTCAACCCCCCTTCTCGTGTTTATAGTTGTCAATTTCACTGTCAATCAATCAAAAATTGTCACATTATTATAAATCTTTGATTCTTATCCTAACCATCTTAAAAGTCACCAATTTTATGATTTCTGATTGATTGTCTGTGTAAAAATCTTTACACTAACAATATATAGAAATTAAACTCAATTATCAAAACATAACATAAAAAGGAGATAGATACAATAATATTAATATCAATTAATTTTTTTCTCTTTCACCCTTCGATCATTTTCTGGCCCAACTATCTTTTCTCATTTTTCCTTCTTATTATTTTATAACAACAAAGTTTTTCCTTTTCCAGCCCTATCATCCAAACTTTTTTTCTTTCTCATTGAATTTATTTTATGATATTATAATTAACATAATCATTTAATTTTAAATATCATGATCATATAATTAAAATTATTTTATTTATTATGCTTTTGTAATTAATGACTTTTAAGCCGAATTTGTAACTAATCCTTTAATGTTTTGTTGAATTAGAAACTTACTATTTCATAAATCATAATATTATTTTTTTCCCACCCACATTGAAACTTTTTTTTATCATCGGTTTTATTTATGATATTATAATTAAAATAATTATAATTATAATTATAATTATTATCATTATTATAATTTAAAATATTATGATATTATAATTATAATCATTTTCCTTATTAAAATTACTATTTTGATTTTTTATTATAAATATAGTTTCAGTATGTGAAAGTTATATTATAATATTTAATAGCATAATTGCATTTTTGGTCTTCATATTATTGATCACGTGCAATTTTGTTCCCCAAAGTTTTTCCCGTATACATTTGGTTCCCAAATTTTTTTATGTTGCAAATTCGGTTCTTATGTCTAATGCCTATCAATTTTTCAATGATCAGCATAGAGGAACAACTCCTTTAAGGACACAAAACCTTTCCGATTAAACATGATTACATAGTTCCTCTCTGCTATTTATGAGTTTTGTCTCTCCTTTCCGGGATTTTGTTTTTGTTTCACCACATGGTTATTAACCACTGAGGCTTAAACATAGATTCTATGTACTTAGAGATTCTATGTCAATCATTAAAAAATTCACGGACATTGTATGGAAGGATTCAATTTACAACGTTTGAAAAATAGGTGGACCAAATATGCATGGAAAAAACTTTAGAGATCAAAATCACACATGACCAATAACATGAAAACCAAAATTGTAATTAAGCATATTAAATAGGCAAAATAGGTAAATTGGTTCTATACGTTTATTTTATTTTTCATATTGGTCCTATAAGTTTTTTATTTTTCAAATTGGTCCTACATGTTATGTTCCGTTTTCAGATTAGTCATTTCCGTCAATTTCGACCTGACGTCGTTAGTTTTGATCTAATGTGGCTATCACCTTAGTCTGGCACGTGGCATTAAAACTGACGGTGTTAGGTCAAAATTAACAGAAAGGACTAATGTGAAAACATAACATAACATGTAGGACCAATTTGAAAAATATAAAACTTATAGGACCAATATGAAAAATAAAATAAACGTACATGACCAATTTACCTATTTTGCCTATTAAATATTATAAGATAACTTTCACATACTGAGACTATATTTATTAAAAAAATAGTAATTGAAAATTTCTCTCTCATCTACAATTAATATTAAATCTTTTCACGTCTCTTTCATTTACAATAGCAACTAAATTTTTTTTTCTTTTTTCCCTATTGTCATCATATATTTCTATAAAAAACTAATATCATGATCAAATAATTAAAATTACTTTATTTATCATGCTTTTGTAATTAATCCTTTTTTAAGCAGAATTTGTAATTAATATTTTAATTTTTTGTTTAATTAAATAATTATTATTTAATAAATCATAATATTATTCTTTTTTTCTTACCCTCATTGAAACATTTTTTTATTATCGGTATTATTTATGATATTATAATTAAAATAATTATAATTATAATTAGTGTCATTATTATAATTTAAAATATTATGATATTATAATTATAATATTTTTCTTATTAAAATTACTATGTTGATTTTTTATTTCTATAAATATAGTTTCAGTATGCGAAAATTATCTTATAATATTTAATAGGTCTAATTGCATTTCTGCTCTTCATATTATTAGTCATGTGCGATTTTGGACCCTAAAATTTTTTCATGTACATTTGGTTTCTATATTTTTTTCTATGTTGAAAATTCGGTCCTTATGTTCAATGCCTACCAATTTTTTCAATGATCAACATAGAGGAACACTCCTCTGAGCGCACAAAACCTCTGGTTGAGGTTCTGACTCCTCTGCCTCTTCAATTCAACATGATTCTTTAGTTCCTATATGCTGTTATGTGTTTTGTCCCATCTTTCCGGGACCTTTTTTTGTTCCACTACATGGTCATTTATCAATGAAGCTGAAAAAGAGATTCTATACGCATTGAGATTCTATGTCGATAATTAAAAAATTCACGACATTGTACAGAAGGATTGAATTTACAATGTTGAAAAAATAGTTTGACCAAATGTGTACGGAAAAAACTTTAGGGGCCAAAATCGCACATAATCAATAGGATGAAGACCAAAATTGTAATTAAGCCTATTAAATATTATAAGATAACTTTCAATTGCTGAAACAATATTTATATAAAAAAGAACAAAATAGTAATATTAAATTTTTCTCTCATCTTCAATTAATTGTAAAGCTTTTCATTTTTCTTTCATTTACAATAGCAACTAATTTTTTTTTCCATTTTCCCCACTGTCATCAAAGCTTTTCTTTTTTATAACTCATTATTTTATGATATTGTAATTAACATAATCATTTAGTTTTAAAATATGATCACGATCATATATTTCTATATAAAAAAATATCATGATCATATAATTAAAATTATTTTATTTATTATGCTTTTGTAATTAATCCTTTTTTTTAGTAGAATTTGTAATTAATCTTTTATTTTCTTGCTTGATTAAAAAGTTACTATTTCATAAATCCTAATATTATCCTTTTTTTCCCACCTTCATTGCAACTTTTTTTTATCATCGGTATTATTTATGATATTTTAACTAAAATAACTATAATTATAATTAAATTCATTATTAAAATTTAAAATATCATGACATTATAATTGTAATCATTTTTATTATTAAAATAAAAAATGTGGAGAGTGAGTAGAATAAGCCACTAGACTTCACTTTGGAGGTTTGCTCAAATTCATAGGAACGAGATTCATACAATTTAATTTTGACATTAATTAAGTAAGTAATTTCTACATTCAACTTTGCTCTACATAAATATTATTGTTGTTATTGTAATGACTTCCAAAATTAATATTTCATGTACTTCATTATAATCTTTACAATATGTCAAACCTAATTGAGTTTGACCTGTTATTTGAGATTAGATTTATTCATGTTACTTACATTAATAACATTTATATCTTAGAATATATAATCAAATTATCAGCATAACTACTTCCTCTAATTTCATATGTGAAAATCATTATTTGTTTTTCCTTAATACAGGATTTTATGGTTTTTTTTATCTACATTTGACAGGGGAAAAAATAAACATCATAGGATGGATTTGATATATGAAAACCTTATTACTATATTAATATACTAGTGTGCTCGGCACGGGAATAAGAATCATTTAATATGAATATACAATATAGAAATATTTAAATAATCAATATGCAATGATCATTGTATTTATTAATTTTATATTCATCATACTTCTTACAAAAGTATATTTGCTACCAGCCATTTTTAATTATTTAAAATATGTCTCCTTTGCAAAGCCACACATAGTAGCACCACCCAAATTTCCACCCCATTTAATAATAGTAATTTGCCAATAATCTAAATAATCATACACAACATATTTTCTTCATATTTTTATAAATATTTGGTTTCTCCACCACCTTTTATTTATCATATTTTCTTCATTGACCCCCCTCCCATCATGTATCATATATTTTTTATAAACATGATATTTCTTCCAAAACTTGATATTTTACTTTCCTCTTCTTCGATGTAAGAAGTTTGAATTCAATTTGATGGCAACCAGGAATTGTCTTTAATATTCATTCACTTGCTTGGTAACAGGATAGCAAATCAAATTTGGGAGAAGAAAATAAAAAATGGAACCAAGATAATGAAGAAAGTTAGTATCTGTACTGGCCGAAGATTAAACACGGCCACCGAGCTCGGATACCCGGCCCAGTCCGGAAGTTAAGGATAATAAATTAAAGATCACTTAATTAGGGGATAAGATATTAAATATTAAATCATGATATTATCTGATTTAACCTTATCTGGTTAAAAGAGATAATATCCCTTAAATTAGGGAATCACATCTCAAAAGAGATTTAAGAGATAAACCAGATATCTAAAAGATAAATCAGATCTCAAAAGAGATTTAAGAGATAAATCAGATCTCTAAAAGATAGGGGAATCCTATTATAAAAGGAGGAATACCCATGATAGAAACTCACTTTTCACTGAACACCGGTGACTCTCTCTTAAGCGTATTAGAGAAACTAGCGTCGACCAAGAGACTATCAGAGAGTCCTTGCTCCCTAGTATTCATTCGATACAAAATTAAGAGATCGAGATCACCACGGCCAAGGGTTGAACCAAGAACTACGTCTGGCTTTGATTCCCTTCGGGATACGTAGGACCAGAATTATTGAACTCTGCCAAGCCAAAGCCTAAAACAACCCCAATTACTCATCCCTGGTTTGACGTTCACGGCGAGGTTCTGGTAAACCGGATCTCGGCAGGAACATTTGGCGCCCACCGTGGGGCCGAGGTGAAACTTTCCCCGGTTCCACAAGAAAAGTTTAATGGTGACCACACGGAATGGTTTGCGAGGAGGGGCGAGCAGCATGAATCATGAGGACCATGAGGCTTCGAACGCCCAAAACCACGACAATCATCTTTCCTCCCCCCTCCATGAAGACAACACTCGATTAGAAGAAATTATGGAACAACTCAAGCAGCTTCGAAAGGAGAACGAGGAGATACGCGTACAAAATCAGAAGCTTTTGAGAGCTCGAAAAAGAGAAAGGTCCCTGACACCTTCAGACGGAGAACAATCCTCACCCGAGGCTGGCCAGAGGGATCCTCCGACGCACTCTCCTCGAGGAACTAACCGAGCATCCAAAACTAAACCTCCCCTGGGGGATTCAGAAGTCAAATCTCACGCAGAAAGGACTAGCCAGAAAGGAAGGACATCGGACCGGCGTCCGAGGTTGCCCTTCACTGATGACATTAATGAGGTAGTCGTACCAACCCATTTTAAGTCCCTTAACATCGACAAATTCAATGGCACCACTGACCCAACCGAGCATGTGGAGTCTTTTACTTCCTCTATTTACTTGGTGACTGATTCGGAGGCTGTCATGTGCAAAGTTTTTCCAACTACTTTGCAAGGCCCTGCTCTGACCTGGTTAACGAATCTACCACCTCGGTCGATTGATTCCTTTGATGTGCTCATAACCAAGTTCACTGCACAATTTGCGGCAAGCCGAAGGCACAGAAGGCACTCAGTCTCACTGGTAAATTTCAAGCAGGAGAGGAACGAATCACTCAGATTACATGGCCCGCTTCAATGCAAAGCAGATCCTGATTCCCAACATGAGTTCAGAACTCTGCCTCCACACCGTCATGGCCGGTCTTAAGCCAGGACCATTCTTCGAGTACCTATCTCGGAAGCCACCAAGAGATTTTGAAGAGCTGCAGGAAAAGGCTACAGGTTTCATGAACTCGGAAGAGATGCTGGAATATAAAAGGAGAGAAAGAGGATTCGAGGATAAGAGCTCAGCCTCGAACAAAGACAAACAGGGGGTCTGACTCACAAAGGACCCAGAAAACCAATGAAAGAAAATTCCCGCAGAGACATCCCAGGTATCCATCTTACACTCCGATGAACCGATCTCGGGCAGCCATCCTTCAGGAGGTGTGCAGCGCCGAGTTGCTTACCTTACCTGAACCATCCAAAACACCGGACAATGCTGACAGAAGCAAAGAATGCATGTGGCATCAGAACTATGGACACTCCACTGAAGAGTGCAGAACACTCCAGAAAAAGATTGAGGAGTTGGTACAAGCAGGCCGTCTTGATCGTTTCGTCCGCCGAGATGACAACGGAGGCAGACGGCCCGGTCGTAGCCAACGAAGACACGGTCATGATAACTGAGACCGAGATGCAAACTTGCGAAGAAATCATCAGTGCGGAGATCGGCTGAAAAACCAAAGGACCCCTATCGAAGAATCAGGGGGAGGAATCCGGGGGGTCATCAATACAATCTCGGGGGGATTTGCAGGAGGAGGAACAACGAGCTCGGCTCGGAGGCGTCATGTGAAAGCCCTCCGATCTGTTAATACGGTGTCCGGAAGGCCTCCAAGAGCAAGACCCCTCATAACATTCACAGATGATGATTTCCAAGGGGTAGATCCAAATCAAGATGACCCAATGGTGATAACGGTCGAGCTGGCCAACTTCTCGGTCAGACGAACACATATTGACCAGGGGAGCTCGACCGATATTCTCTACCTGGCAACCTTCAAGAAGCTCGGAATCCCAGAAAAGCTGATAAAAGAGCAGGAGGACAAGCTGGTAGGGTTCGCCGGGGAACAAGTCAAGACCCGAGGTTATATAGATCTCTTAACAACGTTCGGAGAAGGCAGACTCTCCAAGTCCGTATCAGTCAGGTATGTTATTGTAGATGCCAGCACATCGTACAATATCCTTATCGGAAGACCGACGTTGAATGAGCTGGGGGCAATTGTCTCTACCCCACACCTGACAATGAAATTCCCAGCCGACTCTGGGGAGATAATTGCAGTCCGAGCTGATCAAAAGCTAGCAAGGCAGTGCTACGTGGACAGCCTGAAGGTTACCCGTCACCAGGACAACCCAAAGAATACAGAGAATGGTAAAACAGAGGTGTTAAGCTCGGTCAGCTCAGTAACTTCATCCAGTTCGGTCAGCATGTTCGAGCTGGACCCAAGGGCGGAGATGTACGAGTACAGGGCCGAACCAACAGAGTCTTTAGAAAGGTTCCAGTTGGGTGCCCATCCTGAACAGTGCACCCACGTCGGTAGTCAGCTGGACCCCTCACTCAGAGAGAGGCTTCACACGGTCCTAAGAAAGAATGCTAACCTGTTTGCCTGGAAGATATCGGATATGCCGGGCATAGACCCCAACTTTATGTGCCATAAGCTGTCTATATGTCCTGAAGCTAAACCTGTAACTCAGAGAAAAAGGAAACTGGGTGAAGAAAGGCGCCGAGCAATGACCGAGGAGACTTCTAAACTACTCAAGGCAAATTTTATCCGAGAAGTGGAATACACCACTTGGCTGGCCAACGTGGTATTAGTGACGAAGGCCAATGGAAAATGACAGATGTGCACCGACTATACTGACCTCAACAAAGCATGCCCAAAGGATTCCTATCCCTTGCCCAACATCGACAGACTTGTGGATGGGGCCTCAGGTTACAAGGTTTTGTCCTTCTTGGACGCGTATTCAGGTTACAACCAGATCAGGATGTACCCACCCGACGAGGAAAAAACAGCGTTTATGACTGATGGGGCGAATTACTGTTACCGAGTAATGCCCTTCGGCCTAAAAAATGTCGGGGCGACATATCAGAGACTTATGGACAAGGTTTTCGCCGGTCAAATCGGAAAGAACTTAGAAGTATATGTTGATGACATGGTAGTAAAATCCGATGATCCGAGCCAGCACCTTGCCGACCTCGAAGAAATCTTCTGCCAACTCAGGAAGTACAACATGAGGCTGAATCCAGAGAAGTGCTATTTCGGTGTACAAGGAGGAAAATTCTTGGGGTATATGCTAACACACCGAGGAATCGAAGCTAACCCAGATAAATGCAAATCCGTCATGGAAATGCGGAGTCCTCGGAATGTGAAGGAAATTCAGAGGCTAGCCGACCGATTAGCCTCCCTATCCCGCTTTCTCCCGAAATCCGCAGAGAAGGCATGACCTTTTTTCCAGCTCCTAAAAAAGCCAAAGGATTTCATTTGGACTGAAGAATGTGAGAAGGCCTTCAAAGATCTAAAACTCTTCTTGGCATCTCCCCCAATCCTCACTCGGCCTCAGCTCGGCAAGGATCTGTACCTATACCTCTCCGTCAATGATTATGCGATCAGTGCAGTGATCATCCAGGAAGAAGAGGAGCAACATATGCCGGTATACTATGTCAGTAGGATCCTGAAAGACGCGGAAACGAGATAACAGGTAATTGAAAAACTGGCTCTCGCCTTAGTTATGGCAGCTCGGAGGTTACGGCCCTATTTCCAATCTCACCAGGTCATCGTCAAGACTGATCATCCGATAAAGCAGGTACTCAGGAAACCTGATCTAGCAGGACGAATGATAGCTTGGTCAGTGGAGTTGTCAGAGTTCGGTCTATGGTATGAGCCGAGGGGGCCAATGAAAGCCCAGTGCCTCTCTGACTTTATTACCGAGCTTTCTTCCAAACCAAGATCGGAATCCTTCCTCTGGCTCCTATATGTTGATGGATCATCTAACCTGAAAGGAAGCGGGACTGGAATAATTCTTGAGGGACCCGATGATCTGATCCTCGAGCAATCTTTGAAGTTTGGGTTCACTGCTTCAAACAACCAAGCAAAATATGAAGCCCTTATTGCTGGGCTATTGTTAGCTAAAGAAATCGGGGTTCAAGAGCTAAAATGCAGCAGTGACTCACAGCTCGTAACGGGACAAGTCTCGGGAAATTATCAGACAAAAGACCCCCAATTAACCAGATATCTCTGCAAGGTTAATAGTCTCATCTCCGAATTTGAGCATTTCTCCATTGAGCACATACCTCGAGAAGAAAACTCCAGAGCAGATCTGGTGTCCAAATTAGCAAGCACCAACAGGGCTGGCCAACTCAGAACTTTTATTCAAGAAAACCTCCACGAGCCGAGCATTAAGAGTGCCGAAGTGACAGTGACCGAGCACTATGACCGGGGCTGGATGACTCCAATCTGGGAGTACCTAACCTCGGACAAACTACCGGATGACCAAAGGGAGGCGAGAAGAATCCGTCTGAAATCTTGTCACTACACCATCCTAGACGGTGAGCTGTACAAAAGGGGATTCTCCAGGCCGTTAATAAAATGCCTCACAAAGGAGCAATCCGAGTATGTAATGGATGAGATGCACCGAGGAATCTGCGGAATGCATTCAGGTGGCCGATCTCTGGCAGCTCGGATCTTACGAGCAGGGTTTTATTGGCCAACATGAGACTCGATTGTTCTACCTGGACCAATAAGTGTGACCCTTGTCAGAAGTTCGTCAACATAGCCCGTGCTCCAGGAGAGGAGCTCCACTCCATGTTCTCGCCATGGCCCTTTACCATGTGGGGGATGGACATAGTCGGTCCTTTCCCAGTGGCCAAGGGTCAAGTCAAGTTCCTTCTGGTAGGAGTAGATTACTTCACCAAGTGGATTGAAGCAGAGCCATTGGCTACGATAACTGCTAAGAAGATCCAGAATTTTGTATGGAAAAACATTATATGCAGGCATGGCCTTCCCTATGCAGTTGTTACAGACAACGGGAAGCAATTCACCGATAAGGAGCTCGGAGAGTTCTACTCCAACCTCGGAATTAAACACAAAGTGACATCGGTTGAGCATCCACAAACGAATGGCCAAGCAGAGGCAGCCAATAAAGTCATTCTAAACGAGCTCAAAAGAAGGCTGGGACAATCAAAAAGAGCTTGGGTTAAGCAGTTACCAAGCATTCTGTGGGCTTACCATTGCTCACCACAATCCTCAACGGGAGAAACACCGTTCAAACTAACCATTGGAACTGATGCAATGATTCCAGTTGAACTCGGTGAGCTCTCCTTTCGAAGGCAGCATCATAATGAAAGTAAAAATGATGAAGAACTCCGAGTTGAGCTTGACATGGTCGAAGAAGTCCGAGATACAGCAAGAATCAGGAACGAGCTGTGCAAGCAAAAAGCAACTCGGAAGTACAACTCAAGGCTGCGCCCAAGGGAATTTGTGCAGGGCGACTTGGTGCTGAGACTGCAAAGCGACGCGAGAAAAGACTCCAGGGAGGGTAAGCTCGCGGCAAACTGGTCAGGCCCATTCAAGATAGCAGAAAATCTAGGAAGTGGTGCCTACAGGCTAGAGGAATTGTCAGGAAAGTCGGTTCCCAGAACATGGAACACTTCCCACCTTAAATTTTATTTTAGCTGAAGTTAGAAGTGATGCACTCTTTTTCCTATCTCGGTCTTTTTCCCACGAGGTTTTGGCCGAGAAGGTTTTAACGAGGCACACTAGGAAAAATAAATGAATAAAAAAAATTTCTTCAGTTGAGCTATTATGTTAAAACTGTTAAATCCTAAAGAGGCCGTCCGAGCCTATAAAGGTGCTTAAATCCTAAAGAGGTCGTCCGAGCCTATAAAGGTGCTTAAATCCTAAAGAGGCCATCCGAAGCCTATAAAGGTGCTTAAATCCTAAAGAGGCCGTCCGAGCCTATAAAGGTCCTTAAATCCTAAAGAGCCCATCCGAAGCCTATAAAGGTGCTTAAACCCTAAAGAGGCCATCCGAGCCTATAAAGGTGCTTAAATCCTAAAGAGGCTGACCGAGCCAAAATCGACCGATCAGGGTCGAAGTGCCGAGCCTATAAAGATGTATCAGGTTAAAATTGATCAATCAGGGTCAACGTACTGAACCCATAAAAACATCAGAAAATTTACCAAGTGCAAATAGATTCACAAGTAAAATAAGAAATTTCATTAAGATAAAGGGGCAAGTCCCCAAATACATAAAGGTTCACAAAAAACAAGATATTTGCTAAACTACTTATACAACTTTAGGAATCGAGGTCCTCCTCGGCATTGGGAGGGATGATGTCAATCTGGCCAGGTTGGCCCACTTCACCTTCGGGTCCCTCCTCGTCCAATTGATCCTCGCCCACTTCTCCATGAGTTGCGGCCTCCTCATCCTCATCCTCCAGCTAGGCCAATGGCACAAGGATCCCATCTCGGTTGAAATCCTTGTCCACATCGGCACTGGAGAAGTCAGCAGTAGGGTTGAAGTGCTGGAGTTGCTTCTCGGCTCGGGAGAAACTGTTAACATGCTCCCTCATGATTGAAGCCTCAGCTTCAGCTAGATCAGCACGGAGCCTCTGATTCTCCTCCTTCTCGGCCTCCAGTAACTTCTGCAGCTCCTGACTGGCTTCCTTCTCGGCTTCCAGCCCTTTCACAACGTTCTAAAGGTTGAGTCGGTCGGCTCTTTCCGTTTCTAGCTCGGCCGTAAGGGTGGCATGGCCTTCTTCCAGTTGCGTCTTCTGAGCCTTCAGCTGACCGATGACCCGGCCTTGCTCCTCACACTTGGCCAGGGCCAGAGAAAGCTCATCTCTCATCCTCAGGGCCCGGGCCGCATCCGCCCTCATCACCTCCATCTTCTTCTCGCTATCAATTAGATGCTGGCTCCAGAAACAGGTGATTGAGGCAATACGGAGAGCATAAGCGCCGGCCGCCTCCATACTTTCCTCAGGACCCTGCTCTAGCAACAGTCGGGCATCGGACGATTTCAACACTTGGCCATCGATCAGACCTGCAGGGTCGAACTCATTTCCCCAGAGCGAGCTGATCCTTGGATTACAGTTACCGTCATACCATTTGGTGTCCGAGGAGAGATCGATCACTAGAGGAGCGTTGCTCAATCGACCACCAGAAGGAGGAGTCTCTCCAATCATCAGCAAGGGAGGAGAGCTTCCAATCGGTACCTCGGGCTCCAGATCTGCCCGAGTCCTCTTCAGAGGACGAATATTCATCAAGTCGGAAGCTTCAGTAAACTTCTTCTTTTTCCCCTTAACATTTGAAGCGGGAGCTGATCCGCCATCAGCCGACTTCTTCAATAAGACCTTATAGTTGAATTTTCCCATTATCACCGCAAAAAGAAGAATACGTTAGATACAAGCACACAGCTGAACAAGTAAAACACCCGATAAAAAACAACTTACAATCAAAATTGGCTTGCCGAGTTGATGACTTGGGAAGCAATAAAAGTCTACCACGGGGCAATGGCCGAGGGTAGAGTTTTAAGAGCTCGACGTCGGTTCTCTCTTGCGTTGTCATGCAGCCAACGTCATAGCTGTGGAACTTAGTAGGGTGGGGTTGCTAGTAGAAGGGAAATCTGGAGACTCCATCCGAGTCATAGAATAAAGACTCGTTCCCGGCAGTGGGTCGGACTTTGAAAAAGTCCGACTTGAAGAATTTATATGAACTCTTATAGAGCCCGATAATTCCCCCCGACTCGGCCCCACTAAGAGAAATCCAACCAACTCGGTCCCCAAACCTGACCTTATAAAAATGAAGGAAGATTGGAGCAGTGGCTACTACGCCTATCTGTTCACATAGGACCTGGAAGGCCTTTAAAAAGGCCCAGCTGTTCGGATGGAGCTGGGTTGGAGCAACATTCATGATTTTTAGCACATCACACTCAAACTGGGAGAAAGGCAGACTGACTCCGATTTGTTCAAATAGGGTTTTATATACATATGTGAAAGAAGGCTGCCCTGGTGCGGAATGAAGAAAAACATGTTCATCCCCAGAACATGGCAGACACTCTACACTGCCTTCAAGGGAAGAAACTTTGTTTTTTAACGAGGAGAGGGATTCGAAATTTCTAAAATTAGAGTGAAAAGCCCCCACATCTGGCCTCACTCAGAAGTACCCAGGAATAGTGATATCTGGGTATGGGACCCTATGCATCCTGGTGGTACGCCTGCGACGCTTTGGAATGGGCACTGCATCAGGCGTGGCTGAGCTAGTCCCGTCAGCGAAGGAAGAGGCACCAACGGCACCACCACCACCATGAGAGGAGGAGGGGGAAGAATGAGGAGAGCCTCCAATTAGACGGATTTCAGGCTCTACAACCTGAACCCCAAAAGAGACATCCTGGGATACCTCAAATGAAGACTCCATGGATGAGCAATCAAGAAAGTAAACCTCAGGGAGCTTGAAAGAGAGGAATAGGGCGTACCTGGAGCAGAGAGGAAGTATGGACGCTCGGGCTAAGAAGGACACGATAAAGAGGTCCAGGGTTCACGGAAGCACAAAGACCTATCCCAAGGTCTCGTCCCAATTTATGGAAAACAAAGGCAACATTCTCCCTCGCATTAATGAGGGTTGTTGGGCGAGAGCAGGGAAACGTCCCCTCGGATCTCTGACCGAATTCGCCAACCAAATGGGAAATCCACACGTGGCAGCAATGTCAGAGTATAAAACCGTCATCACGGGAAACTAGGAGCACGCCTCAATCCACGACTCTCGGGAACAAGGCCTCGAACACCACGTGTCACACAGGGTGACGTTTCTTTTCTATCTCAAGGCCCGTGAAAATACGGCGTCAGCACATAATAAATAATCACCTCCACCTCGGCTGGCCTCGGCTCCCACGAGAAAGCTTCCACGCCGTTGGCTTAAAACTTGGGGGGCTTGTGTGTATGAGCCGAAATGCAGACCGGCACCCTAAAAGCATCAAGCTCGGTCACCCGAGCTGCTCACCAAGTTGGAGGAACTACATGCAGAGTATGAAGATCGGCCAATCACCTCGGCTGGCCTAAAGACAGAAAAATGAAACTGAGTTCCTGAGCTCGGCTGACATCATGAAAGCTTTTACGCCTAATCAGCTCGAAGCTTGGGGGGCTTGTGTACTGACCGAAGATTAAACACGGCCACCGAGCTCGGATACCCAGCCCAGTCCGGAAGTTAAGGATAATAAATTAAAGATCACTTAATTAGGGGATAAGATATTAAATATTAAATCATGATATTATCTAATTTAACCTTATCTGGTTAAAAGAGATAATATCCCTTAAATTAGGGAATCACATCTCAAAAGAGATTTAAGAGATAAACCAGATCTCTAAAAGATATCTAAAAGATAAATCAAATCTCAAAAGAGATTTAAGAGATAAATCAGATCTCTAAAAGATAGGGGAATCCTATTATAAAAGGAGGAATACCCATGATAGAAACTCACTTTTCACTGAACACCGGTGACTCTCTCTTAAGCGTATTAGAGAAACTCGCGTCGACCAAGAGACTATCAGAGAGTCCTTGCTCTCTAGTATTCATCCGATACAAAATTAAGAGATCAAGATCACCACGGCCAAGGGTTGAACCAAGAACTACGTCTGGCTTTGATTCCCTTCGGGATACGTAGGATCGGAATTATTGAACTCTACCAAGCCAAAGCCTAAAACAACTCCAATTACTCATCCCTGATTTGACGTTCACGACGAGGTTCCGGTAAACCGGATCTCGACAGGAAGAGTATGTTATATCAAGTCACCGTAAACAAAAATGTTGTATTACTTCTGCTATGCTCCCAACTTAAAAAAAAAGACATTTAAATTCATATCAGGCCAAATAAATGCGCATTCAAAAGGGAGTTAAAAGTAGTTTATTGCCATTAGAATTGCAATCGGCACGTTGAAAATTGAAACATGCATCTCCACAAAAAGATATGTGCAACACATAAAGGAAAGAAATTTCCATTCAAAAGGGAATTAAAAGTAGTTTGTAAGTTTTGCTTTCAATATTTGATGACATCATATCTTAATATTCATAACTGACTTTGGAACACCATATATATACAACTAAATTCCTCCAGAATCTTCATTTTGTCTTGGCAATAATTTTCAATAGTCTTCATGGATGGGGGTAGGCTAAAGAAGTTGGGATCCGTTTATTTTAGATTTTGATAGAATTGATTTTGAAAGAATTGATTTTGAAAAAATCAAGGTTAAAAAAATTGATTGTTTTTGGTAACTATTTTAAAAGTGGGTTAAGAAAAATTGATTTTGTTTGGATGATAAAGTAAAATCACTTTTGAAGTGTAAATATGTAGAATTTTATGGATCCTATATCTAGAATCAATTATTTTTAACGGAAAAGCTAGAAATTTTTGCTTCCACAAAACTCAGTTTTGACCCACTATGAATCAATTATTTTCAACGAAATTTCGTAAACAAATGCATGAACAGTATCCGGATGCATGAACAGTGACCCCAAACTGAAAAAAATTGCCATTTGCATGAACAGTGACCCCAAACTGAAAAAAATTGTCATTTGCGTTGAGAAGAATCTCTACCAAAGAGGCACGAAATCATCTTCAGTTCAGAGTTTGAACCAAGCGTGTGGTAAGAAAATATGCAAAACTCTTGGTAACCTCTCAAGGGTACAGGGTATCAGGCTCACAAAATTAAGCTGCGAGAACATATAAAAAAATGTTCAATAAAGTTATTGCCTCCCATTCTCCTAAATCACATAAAAGAGAGGTAAATTAATGATGTTCAAACAACTCATTTGGCAACCTCATGATAGTCATTTACTTAAAGGATATATGCTACTCATTCTAAAATGTAGATAAATAAGAAGAAGCTAGCAAAACTCACTCACATTACCAAGTAAAAGGTTCTGAATAAAACCAATCCAGACCCTCGTATTTTTAGGGCTCGTTTGGTGGTCAGGATAAGAGAGACAAGATATGATAAGCTATCATATCCTGTCTGAAACTATTGTTTGGTAAGCCAGCAGGATAGGATAAACAATCCCGTCTCTTATCATATCATGTCCATCTAGTTAAAATTTTATCCTGAGGGAAGCTGGGTTAGAACTCAATAGTATATGATAAGATGATTTAAATATAATAAAGTATAAAAATATTTTATACATAAAATAGTTAAAGTATAATAAAATATAATATAGTTACCAAAAAAAGTATAATAAAACATAAAATAATAAAAATATTATTAATTAATTTTAAAAATTATTATTTTTCTCTCAAGGCTAATTTTGTTACTTTATATTATTTTAAAAAAGTGAAAAATAAATAAAAATATTCTAATAATTTAACTATATGTAAAGTAAAAACTAAAAATAAATATTTTAATTTATAAAAAAATTAATTTAAGTTAAACAATATTTTAAAAAATTTAAATATTATATGTAATTTTATCACAAGGACAATTTTGTCTTTTTATATAATATTAAAAAATGAAAATTATAAAAAACTAAAATCTAATAAAATATGAAAACATTAAGAACAAAAACGAAAATTTTAAAATTCATACTAAAATTACAATGTTGTCCAGTTGGTTATCTGGTGGACACCAAACGTCGGATAGAATAACAGCTTATCCTGCTCGTATCCTATCATACTCCTATCCTGCTCTCTTATCCTATCCACCCCTATCCTATCCTGACCACCAAACGAGCTCTTACTCTTTTTTTTCCTACCTATCAATGAGACAATTATTGTGGATCTGAGATCGATCTTTTCTATTTATTTATCTGGTTATATTTTCCACAAAATCTAGTCATACATACCGAAGGCCAACATGGACTCTAAACTTACTAAGTACCTACCTCTGTTTATTCAACAATGTTTGAAAACTATCAAATTTTTCAGTACTTGGCAAGTATATGTAATATTTAGTCAGATACACAAATTTTGTAGAAGTTCAAGTAAAGGGTGTGGTCAAACTTAATGTAAGTTTTGACCAGTTTTATTAAATAGATAAAAGTCTGAGCAATACAAAAAGTGCACATAGCTTGTATTTGTCAAAAAATTCAACCAGCATTTAAAAGAAAGCGGGAAATAAATGAACATTGGAAAACAACTTCTATTCTATATTTAAAAATGTCATATATGTTCTTATAAATAAATATCTCCAACCATTATCAGAAAGAACTAATTTAAACTTGGTAGGAATAAATCAAAATTCTTCTAGAGATCTAAGCTTTTAGAGTTGACTTAGGGTGCGTTTGGCTAAACAACTTAATTAAGAGCTTATTACATAAGATCTAATCGTATGAGAGCTTATGCCATAAGCGCTTAAAGAAAGAAAGGGGCATGAGAGGATTCGAATAGTGAAAAACACGGAGAATGTGCTTAGTGCATAAGCTCCTATGATAATTCTATAAGTTTCTCCCAGTGACTTATGAAAATAAGTCAAAAACTCCTTATGGGATGTCATAAGTTATTTTTATAAACTCTGTCAAACACACTGCATAAAACATTATGTTATTAGATAAGTCAAAAGGAGCTTAAATAAGCTCTTGCAAACGCCACCTTCACTTCCTTCCAGCTGCAATAGCTCGTCAATGGTTTATTAAATTATAGTCATAAGAAACTGCATCTAGGGGACAAATAATCACACACCATCTACCTGCAACATATTATTTGAAAAATGACAACTATTTTTAAATGCCTTGAGGTTGACATTATTTAACAAAGTGTATTTGATTTTTACCAAACACATGACATATGAGATTAAGATGAAACATGCAAATAACATCAAAGAGCATGTACACATTGTTCAACCACTAATATTTGTCACTAATCAAAGTTAGGCAAAGAATCAAAAATTAAAAGTACTCTTTTAAATGTGGTGAATAGGCAACACAGCATCACAAAACTTCAGTGGAAAAAAGATCAAGGATTAATGTTAGCTAAAACCATAGCCCATCCCAAAAAACACATGGATGAAAACTAAATCTATTAATCCCAAATGGCTTTTTGACCAAACTGGGTTCCTTTTAGAAACTATTTACCAGTTTAAGATTATTCTGAAACTATTTATAAATGGGGGGTCATTTTGGACACGTGGCATATTTTATTTTTTTTCACTCTGACGGGTCAAAGGCGCCAGTCAGACTGACGCCTAGCACTTTTTGACAAAAGGTAGGCGCCACTGCAGATGACGCCTTCAAAGGCGCCAGGTGCAGTGGCGCCTCCCCCTGCAGTGCGCTACGTGGCACTGCAGGGGGCGCCCCCTACCCCACCCCAACCAAAAATTGGACGCCTGCAATTTTAAAGGAACAATACTACAATTTTAAAGGAACAAAACTACAAAAAAAATTATACTATAAGTATAGGGAGTAACGATGACATTAATGATAATGTATCTATTTAAAACAACAAGAGGTAATAAAAAAAATCTCTAATAATGAGTAGCAAATAATATCACAGGAGGCATAAAAAAATAATAGCAATAACAATTTACACCAATAAGTATTCATCAATTATTACAGTAGTAAAAAAATTTTACCTTATAAGAATTAAAAGAAAGTCATCTACAATTTTAAAGGAACAACGCGACAAAAAAAATTATACTATAAGTATAGGGAGTAACGATGACATTAATGATAAAGTATCTATTTAAAACAACAAGAGGCAATAAAAAAAATCTCGTAACAATGAGTAGCAAATAATATCATAGGAGGCATAAAAAATAATAGCAATAACAATTTACACCAATAAATATTCATCAATTATTACAGTAGTAAAAAAAATTTACCTTATAAGAATTAAAAGAAAGTCACCTGCAATTTTAAAGGAACAACGCGACAAAAAAAAAAATATACTATAAGTATCGGGAGTAACGATGACATTAATGATAAAATATCTATTTAAAACAACAAGAGGCAATAAAAAATTCCCTAATAAATTTGTCATGATGATAAAACAACAGGAAATAAGGTAATGGATGAGAAAATTATCATATTATCAAATTACCCTTAGGGTAGGTTAACATTTTAATTGGAAATATGCCATACTTGTAACAGATCAGACCTCTCCTCCTTTGTTTGTTTCCAAACATGACCTAAGTTAGCTGAGTCTCCTCCACGCGTGAAGAAAGATGAGGCGTCCTTGCTGGTTTTCATTTTGAATCTGCTCCTGCAACTTTGGTTCTATTTGCTCAGCGAGAAATCAATATACTTAACATAAAACATTGAAAACAGCTGGCGCAAAACTCATTTCTATTACTTATAGCAAAATACACCCAATACAAATAAGAAAATAAAAAGTACTTATTCCATGATCAATATATAAGCTGATTCAATTCTCATCCATCCACTGAAGTAGAAGGAGGCAATCCAGTGACCAGAACTACAATAAGAACAAAAGAGGGTCAATAACATTCTCTTTTCAGGTAAAAGTAATAACAAATAAAAATTGTAAAATAAAACAAAAAGAGAGAATAAACCTCCTCCATGAAGCATTGGGTGTGGCTGAATATGTTTATTCATTTTACCTACACCTACCATGAGATAAGACACTTGCTTTTCAAACAGCTTACCCAACCTTTGGCATCTCAAATAGGATTGCTCTCCAACCATAGAAGAGAAAAGCCAATTAAAGAGAGAATATGTACATTGCAGACAACCTCCACCACTCCCAGATCTGCAGGTGATGATGGTAGAGAGTGAAAAAAAGAGATAAGAAATGAGCGATGGGTGGCTTACCGGAATCTCGCCGTAGAACGTTAGATCAAGAGTGGAGAATGGGGGTTGTTTTAAATTATGGCTTGACAGAATATTGGATTCCGGTCTTACGTATCCCGATGGGAATCAAAGCCAGACGTAGTTCTAGGTTCAACCATTGATCATACGGTGATCTCGATCCCCTAATTTTGTATCTGAGGAATACCAGCGAGCAAGGACTCTTCAGTAGTCTCTTGGTCGAGCTAGTTTCTCTAATACTCTTAAGGGAGAGTCACCGGGATTCAGTGAAAAGTGTTTTTCTCTCTTTGGGTTCTCCTCCTTTTATAACAGGATCCTCATCCCTTTAAGAGATCTCGATATCTTTCCTTTTATCTCTTAAATCTCCTTTGAGATGTGATTTCCTTAAATTAAGGGATATTATCTCTTTTAATCAGATAGGATTATTTCAGATAATATCGGGATTTATTTAAGGATAACATTAATATCCTATCCCTTAAATTAGGGGATATTATCTCTTTTAACCGGGTGCGGTTATTTTAGATAATATCAGGATATTAAAAGGTGATATTATTCTTGATTTCCGGATTGGGCCGGGTACTCAAGCTCGGTGGCCGGGTTTCACTCTTCGACCAGTACACAAGCCCCCCAAGCTTTGAGCTAGTAAAGCCTAGAAGCTTTCATGACATTAGCCGAGCTTAGGAACTTGGTTTCATCTTTTGGTCTTTCAGCTCGGCGAGGAGATTGGTCGAACTTCGTACTTCGTATATATATATATATATACATATCCTCCGACTCGGTGAGAGGCTCGGGCGATCGAGCTTGACGCTTCGAGGTACCGAGCTTTATGTCTCGGCTCATACACCAGCTCCCCAAGCTTTGAGTTGATTGCGTGGAAGCTGTTTTCGAAAGAGCCGAGACTGGCCGAGGTGGAGGTGATCACCTGAGTTTCGTGCTCGGGCCATACTTTCTGGGTTCCCGAGATGGAAAAGAGACGTTACTCTGTTGACACGTGGCCTTTATGGCATCATTTCCAGGACTTGCGCAGTAGTTGCGTGCTCCTATTTTCCCTCGGTGGCAGTGTACACTATGACATTTCTGCCATGTGTTTTCTTTCCGTTAGTGTGCCGAATTCAGGAAGACTTGAAGGGACGTTTTCCTTGTTTCGGACGCCAACAACCATCATTAATTCGCCGAAAGGACGTTACCCATTTTTCTATAAATTGGGATGAGCCCTTGGGACGGGGCTTCACCTTCCTTGAGCCCTAGATCTTCTCCTCTTGAGTCCCTTCTAGCCCGAGCATTCATACTCTCTTCCTATTCGTGGTACGTCCTTCATCTCTTTCAAGCTCCCTTTAGGTTTTATTCCAGTTTGATTTCTGGTGCATTATCTATGGAGTCTTCATTTGAGGTATCCCAGCATGCCTCTTCCTGGGGTCAGATTGTAGAGCCCGAGATTAATCGGATTGGGGGCTCTCCTTATCACTCCCCTTCTCCTTATAATGGTTCTTCTTCTTCTTCCTCTGATGGGAGGAGCTCTGTCGCTCCAGACGCTATCGTTATCCCCAAGCGTCGCAAACACACTTCTAGGATGCCCAGGGTTCCCTACCCAGATATTACCATCCTTGGGTATTTCTGGGTAAAACCCGATGTTGCTGCATTCCACTCTAATTTCAGGGATATTAACTCCCTTGAAGCTATAAAAAACAAGGTTACAGCTAAACGAGGCCTCGTAGAGTGCCTTCCCTGTAGCGAGGATGATCATGTCTTCCTTTGCCCCCCTTCATCTGAGCCACATTTTACGTATGTGTACAAGACCTTCTTTGAACAAATTGGACTCTCCATTCCCTTCAGCCCATTCGAATGCGAGGTCTTGCGGGTTATGAACGTTGCTCCTACCCAGCTTCACCCGAATAGCTGGGCATTTCTGAAAGTCTTTCAAATTTTGTGTAGCCAGATAGGGATAGAGGCTACTGCTCCTAAGTTTATGTACTTTTACCGAGTTTGGTTTGGGGATCGAGTTGGCTGGATCTCTCTGAGTGGGATTGAGCAAAGGGGAATCATCGGGCTCTATAAGAGCTCATATAAGTTTTTCAAATCCGATTTCTTCAAAGTCCGGCCTCTAAATGGGTAATGAGTCTGTTTTTTTCGACTCGGCCGGGGACCCTAAATTTCCACTCTACTGGCAACCACACCCTGTCAAATTTTCTGGCTATGACCTCGACTCAATGACCTCTCAGGAGCGAGCTGATGTCGAGGTCCTGAAACTGTACCCTCGGCCATTGCCGTGTGGAAGACTTTTAAAGCTTAATGCCTCTTCCACTCGGCAGGCTGATTTTGAATGTAAGTAACTTTTTGTTGACAATTGGTAATTTATCCTGCAGCATACTTAATTTATTTGACCGATTTCCTTTTTGTAGTGATAATGGGGAAGTTCAACTACAAGGCTCTGGTGAAGAATTCAGCTAATCCAGCAGCGGGCGGATCAACTATAGCTTCAAATGTCAAGGGGAAGAAAAAGAAGGTTGCTGAAGCTTCTGACCTGAACATCCGCCTTCCGAAGAGGACTCGGGAAGACCTGTCGTCTGAGGCCCCGATTAGAAGTCCTTCCCCTTTGCTGATGATTGAAGAAACTCCTGCTGCTGCTAAGAGGGTGAAGGATGCTCCCATGGTGACCGATCTTACTTCGGATACCAAGAGGTATAATGGGAACTGCAACCCGGGGATTAGCTCGCTCCGGGGGAATGAGTTCGACCCTGTAGGCCTGATTGATGGCCAAGTGTTGAAACCGTCCGATGTTCGGCTCTTGTTGGAGCAAGGGCCTGAGGAGAGCATGGAGGCGGCCACTGCCTATGCTCTCCGGATCGCCTCAATCACCCGCTTCTGGAGCCAACAGCTTATTGATAATGTCAAGAAGATGGAGGTAATGAGAGCAGATGCGGCTCGAGCCATGAGGGTGAGGGACGAGCTTGCTCAGGCCATGGCAAAGTGTGAAGAGCAAGCCTGGGCCATCGGTCAGCTGAAGGCCCAAAAGGCCGAGCTAGAAAAAGACAGTGCCACCCTCATGACCGAGCTGGAAACGGAAAGATCTGACTTGCTCAACCTTCAGAAGGTCGTGGAGGGGCTTCAAGCCGAGAAGGAGGCCGGTCTGGAGCTGCGGAAGTTGCTAGAGGCCGAGAAAGAGGCCAATCTCAAGCTTCAGTCTGATCTAGCCGAAGCTGAGGCCTCTATTATGAAGGAGCACGTTAACGGCTTCTCCCGAGTCGTAAAGCAGCTTCAGCACTTCAACCCGAATGCTGACTTCTCCTGCGCTGACGTGGACAACGATTTTAACCGAGATGGAATCCTAGTTCCATTGTCCGAGCTGGAGGATGAGGTGGACGTGTCTCAAGAAGAGGAGGGCGAAGAGCGAGTGACCAAGGAGGGACCCAATGGAGAAGGTGAAATGGTCCTATTTGATCAATCTGCGGCTCTTCCTCCGAGCGGAGGACGTCCTCAACACATGAAATTGTTGCTTATGGGAATAGTAAACTAGGAAACATGTCCTTAGGGCAATGCCCTTTTTTGTTTTGAATACTTATGTATTTTGGGTTTTGCCCCTTTTATTTAGTGAAATTACTTACTTGCTTACGAGCTAATCTGTACTTAGAAAATTTTCTAATTCCCTTTTCACTTTTTGAAGATCGAGTTTGTTAGTGCTCGGCTTTTATAGTTTGGCGTTACTCGGTTGGCTTGAGTGTTTGAACTCGGAATACCCGTAGGCATTTATTTACCTTTTTAGGCGTTGTTTTCCTTTTTTAGGCTCGACATTTCGACCTTAACTCGACCGATTTTAGCTCGGTCAGTCTTTTTAGGTTTTTTAACCACCGTTGGGTGTTGTATACCTTTATAGGCTCGACATTTCGACCTCAACTCGGTCGATTTTAGCTCGGTCGACCTCTTTAGATTTTTAGATGCTATTTACCTTTATAGGCTCGGCATTTCGACCTCAACTCGGTCGATTTTAGCACGGACAACCTCTTTAGGTTTTTAGATGCTCTTTACCTTTATAGGCTCGGCATTTCGACCTCAACTCGGTCGATTTTAGCACGGACAACCTCTTTAGGTTTTTAGATGCTCTTTACCTTTATAGACTCGGCATTTCGACCTCAACTCGGCCGATTTTAGCACGGACAACCTCTTTAGGCTTTTAGCTGCTCTTTATGTTGTGACTCCGGCAAGTGTACCGGGTCGTCCCAAGTAATAAAAATAACACGGTAAGTAATTACCGAGGTCGAACTCAAGGATTGGGATACCAATTCGACTAATCCGCGGGAAGTCAGATACGTTCGGTCAAGTTACAGAAGGTGGTTGAGAGAGAGATTAATATAAGAAATTCAATTAACGAATCTAATAAACTAATTAACTAAAAATCAGAAAACTAAAATGTCCAAGGTCACAAATCCACCTACCCAATATGTACACCCAAGTGATGATGATTTCCTCCCTAGGTTCAATTACAATGTCAACCGGGACCCCTAAATTCTCCTAAATCCACTCTCGTGCTCATTAGGACGTATTCGACGATTGGATTAATTACTTACTAGGTCTCATAATCCTAATCTCGAATTCTGTTAATTCTTGTTCCCTATATGGTTGCACCGATCTCCTACTCACTCTCGTGCAATATTCGATCGATGATCCTAATTCAAGTTCTAAACGCGAATCGCCGACTAGGCCTCATCACGTTAACAAGTCAATCACGCAACACATATGATTAACACAATCAAATCAGAATTAGAAAACAAGAATTGAATTAAAGGAGAAAAACATACATCATATCGGATTTACATCGCCCTGGGTGGCTTCATCGTTCCCTCGGACGATGGGGATTAGTTCCTCATGCTCATAGACAAGCGATCGGACATAATCACCATCGTAAAATAAAAAGAAACCGGAAAAGGAGACGCAGCTCCAAGGAGAAATAAGGATTCGTAACTACTGCCCTAACCTAAGTGGAAAACTGCCTCCTCAAGTTGTATCCCGATCTGATCTGCAAAAGCCTTTAAATAGGATTCCTGATCTGCGCTCGCTCACGAGGCGAGCAGCCTTTCGCGAGGCGAGAATTAAAATTGGCGCGCTTTCAATTTGAACTCTCGCGATGCGAAAGTGTGTTCGCAGGGCGAGTCTTCAATTTCAGGCTGTGACCTTCATCACGGCTGGGCCGTGATGGCCTCTGACTTCCAAGTCTTCATTCTCTCGCGAGGCGAGATGTCTCTCGCGGGGCGAGTCTTCAAACCTCAAACTGTTCACGGGCGTGGTTTTCATCACGGCTTGGCCGTGATGGTCTCTGTCTTGCAGGTCTTCATGATTCGCGGGGCGAGAAGAGTCTCGCGTGGCGAGACAGAAATGTTGACTTTTGCTGCTTTGTTGACCTTCAGTCTCGCGAGGCGAGAATACACTCACGGGGCGAGTGTCTCCAGACTTGCAATTTCCACTTGCGCCGACTTTCCTTGACTCCCGGAGCTTCACTTATTTAATCTGAAACAACAAAAGCACCCACAAGCGTAATTCTATTCAAAATAACCTAAAAACTACACAAAAGACGCAAAACGAGTCAAAGTCCAACTTAGGAACAAAACAAGGCAAATTTGGGCGAAAACGAGAGTGAACTCGAATAAATAGACACATAAACCCTAGTTCATCTAGTCATAAAACTAGATAAGCCAGAAGCTTATCACTTTACCTTTATAGGCTCAGCATTTCGACCTCAACTCGGTCGATTTTAGTACAGACAACCTCTTTAGGTTTTTAGATGCTTTTTACCTTTATAGACTCAGCATTTCGACCTCAACTCGGTCGATTTTAGCATGGACAGCCTCTTTAGGTTTTTAGCTTTTTCAATTAACACAATATTCTAGCGCAATTGAAAATGATTTTATTTATTTATTTTTCCGGGTGTGCCTCATTAAAACCCTCTCGGCCAAAACCTCGTGGGAAAAAGACCGAGGTAGGAAAAAGAATGCATCACCTATAACCTTAACTAAAATAAAACTTAAGGTAGGAAGTGTTCCATGTTCTTGGAACCGACTTTCCTGACAATTCTTCTAGCCTGTAGGCACCATTTTCCAGATTTTCAACTATCCTGAATGGGCCAGACCAGTTCGCTGCGAGCTTACCCTCTCTGGGGTCTTTTCTCACGTCGTTTTGCAGTCTCAGCACTAAGTCACCTTGCACAAATTCTCTTGGCTGCAACCTCGAGTTGTACTTCCGAGGTGCTTTTTGCTTGCACAGCTCGTCTCTGATTTTCGCCGCATCTCGGACTTCTTCAACCATGGCAAGCTCAACTCGGAGTTCTTCTTCGTTTTTACTTTGATCGTGATGCTGCCTTCGGAAAGAGAGTTCGCCGAGCTCAACTGGAATCATTGCATCGGTTCCATAGGTTAGTTTGAACGGTGTTTCACCTATTGAAGACTGTGGTGAGCAATGGCAAGCCCATAGGATGCTTGGTAATTGTTCAACCCAAGCCCCTTTTGATTGACCTAACCTTCTTTTGAGCTCGTTTAAAATAACCTTATTGGTCGCCTCTGCTTGGCCATTTGTTTGTGAATGCTCAACCGAGGTCACTTTGTGTTTAATTCCGAGGTTGGAGTAAAACTCTCTAAGCTCTTTATCGGTGAATTGCTTTCCATTGTCTATGACAACTGCATAAGGGAGGCTGTGCCTGAATATGATGTTTTTCCATACAAAATTCTGAACCTTTTTGGCAGTTATCGTAGTTAATGGTTCTGCTTCTATCCACTTGGTGAAGTAGTCTACACCAACCAGCAAGAACTTAACCTGACCTTTGGCAACTGGGAAAGGACCGACTATATCCATCCCCCACATAGTAAAGGGCCACGGCGAGAACATGGAGTGGAGTTCTTCTCCTGGAACACGTGCTACGCTGGCGAACTTCTGACAGGGCTCACACCTATTGGTCCAAGTAGCACAATCCAGTCTCATGGTTGGCCGGCAAAACCCTACTCGCAGGACCCGAGCTACCGGAGATCGACCACCTGAATGCATTCCACAGATTCCCCAGTACATTTCATCCATTACGTACTCGAACTGCTCCTTTGTTAGGCACTTCAGCAATGGCCTGGAGAATCCTCTTCTGTACAGCTCACCGTCTAGGACGGTATAATGGCAGGATTTGAGACAGATTCACCTCGCCTCCTTAGGATCATCGGGGAGTTTGTCCAAGGTTAGATACTCCCAAATCGGTGTCATCCAGCCACGATCATAGTGCTCGGTCATTATTACTTCGGTACTTTTTATGCTCGGTTCGAGAAGGTTTTCCTGAATGAAAGTTCTCAGCTGACCGGTTTTCTTGGTGCTTGCCAATTTGGACAACAGATCTGCCCTGGAATTTTCTTCCCGAGGTATATGCTCAATAGATAAGTGATCAAATTCAGAAACTAAGCTATTAACCTTGCAGCGATATCTGGTTAGTTGGGGGTCCTTTGTTTGATAATTACCCGAGACTTGTCCGGTTACGAGCTGTGAGTCACTTCGGCATTTTAATTCTTGGACCCCAACTTCTTTGGCTAACCTTAGTCCCGCAATAAGGGCTTCATATTCTGCTTGGTTGTTTGAAGCAGTAAACCCAAACTTTAGAGATTGCTCCAGGATTAGGTCATCGGGCCCCTCGAGAATTATTCCAGCCCCGCTTCCCTTTAAGTTAGATGATCCATCAACATATAGGAGCCAGATGAAGGATTCCGACCTCGGTTTAGAAGAGAGCTCGGCAATGAAGTCGGATAGGCATTGTGCTTTCATCGGCCCCCTCGGCTCATATTGTAAACCGAATTCCGACAATTCCACTGACCAAGCTATCATTCGTCCGGCTAGATCGGGTTTCCTGAGCTCTTGCTTTATGGGATGATCAGTTTTGACTATGACTTGGTGCGACTGGAAATAAGACCGTAACCTCCGAGCTGCCATGACTAAGGCGAGGGCCAGCTTTTCAATTACTTGATACCGTGTCTCTGCATCTTTCAGGATCTTACTCACATAATACACCGGCATCTGTTGCTCTTCCTCTTCCTGGATAATCACTGCACTGATTGCATAATCGTTGACAGATAGGTACAAGTACAGATCCTGGCCGAGCTGAGGCCGAGTGAGGATTGGGGGAGATGCTAGGAAGAGTTTCATATCTTCAAAGGCCTTCTCACATTCTTTCACATTCCGAGGACTCCACATTTCCATAACAGCTTTGCATTTATCCGGATTAGCTTCGATCCCCCGGTGTGTTAGCATATATCCTAAGAACTTTCCTCCCTGTACACCAAAGGAGCATTTTTCTGGATTTAACCTCATGTTGTATTTTTTGAGCTAGCTGAAAATTTCTTCGAGGTTGGCTGGATGTTGGCTTGGGTCATCGGATTTTACCACCATATCATCAACATATACTTCTAAGTTCTTTCCGATTTGGTTGACGAAAACCTTGTCCATAAGCCTTTGATATGTTGCACCAGCATTTTTTAAGCCGAAAGGTATCACCCGATAACCGTAGTTTGCCCCATCAGTCATAAATGCCGTTTTTTCTTCATCGGGTGGGTACATCATGATCTGGTTATAGCCTGAGTACGCGTCCAAAAAGGACAAAACTTTGTATCCCGAGGCCCCGTCCACCAGTCTGTCAATGTTGGGAAGAGGATAAGAATCTTTTGGGCATGCCTTGTTGAGATCGGTGTAGTCAGTGCACATTCGCCATTTGTCGTTGGCCTTTCTAACTAACACCATGTTGGCTAACCAAGTAGTGTATTTCACCTCTCTGATGAAATTTGCTTTGACCAGTTTGGAAGTCTCCTCGGCTACTGCTCGGCGCCTTTCCTCGCCAAGTTTCCTTTTTCTTTGAGCTACAGGCTTGGCTTCGGGACATACGGACAGCCTATGGCACATAAAATTGGGGTCTATACCAGGCATATCCGATGCCTTCCAAGCAAACAGGTCGGCATTCTTTCTTAGGACCGCATGAAGCCTTTGTTTGAGCAAGAGGGCAAGTTGACTACCGATTTGGGTGCATTGTTCGGCTTGGGCTCCCACTGGAACCTTTCTAAAGACTCTGTTGGTTCGGCTCTGGACTCGTACATCTCCGTCCTTGGGTCAAGCTCAAACATGCTGACCGAGCTGGCTGAAGTTACCGAACTAACCGAGCTTACCACCTCTGGCTTATCATCCTTGACTTTCTTTGCGATATCCTGGTGGTGGGTAACCTTTAAGCTATCAACATAGCATTGCCTAGCTAGCCTTTGGTCAGCCCGGACTGCGACTATCTCTCCGGATTTGATTGGGAATTTCATTGTCAGGTGCGGGGTAGAGACAATCGCCCCGAGTTCATTCAACGTCGGTCTTCCAATAAGGATGTTGTATGACGTGCTGGCGTCTACAATAACGTATCTGACCGATATGGATTTGGAGAGTCTTCCTTCTCCAAACTTTTTCAAGAGGTCTATGTAACCTTGAGTTTTGACTTGCTCCCCGGCGAACCCTACTAGCTTGTCTTCCTGCTCTTTTATCAGCTTTTATGGAATTCCGAGCTTCTTGAAGGTTGCCAGGTACAGGATGTCGGCCGAGCTCCCCTGGTCAATAAGTGTTCGTTTGATCGAGAAGTTGGCTAGTTCGACCGTTATCACCATTAGGTCGTCTTGATTTGGATCCACCCCTCGGAAATCATAATCCGTGAACGTTATTGGAGGTCTTACTCTTGTAGGCCTTCCACACACTGCGTTGACAGATCGGAGGGCTTTTACATGATGCCGCCTAGCTGAGCTCGTCGTTCCTCCTCCTGCGAATCCTCCTGAGATTGTGTTGATGATCCCTCTGATTCTTCCTTCTGACTCTTCATTAGGAGTTCTTTGGTTATCTAACAGGTCTCCGCCCTGATTGTTTCCTTGCAGGTTTGCATCTCGGTTACGATTGTCGTAACCGTGTCTCCGTCGTCTTCGACCGGGTCGTCCACCTCCATTATCATCTTGGTGGACGAAACGATCAAGACGGCCTGCTTGTAGCAAGTCCTCAATTTATCTCTGGGTTGTTCTACAGTCTTCAGTGGAGTGACCATAGTTTTGATGCCACATGCATTCTTTGCTTCTGTCAGCATTGGCCGGTGTTTTGGACGGTCGAGGCAAGGTGAGTGACTCGGCGTTACACACTTCCTGGAGGATGGTTGCCCGAGATCGGTTTAACGGAGTATAAGATTGGTACTTGGGTCGTCTCTCCGAGAATTCCCTCTCAATGGTCTTTTGGGTCCTTTGTGAATCAGACCCCCTGTTTTTCTATTTGTTCGAGACCGAGCTCTTGTCCTCGAAGCCTCTTTCTCTCCTTTTGAATTCCACCTTCTCTTCCGAGTTCATGAAACCAGTAGCCTTTTCCTGCAACTCTTCAAAATCTCTTGGTGGTTTTCGAGATAAATACTCAAAGAATGGTCCTGGATTCAGACCGCCCATGATGGTGTGAAGGCAGAGTTCCGAGCTCATGTTGGGAATTAAGATCTGTTTAGATTAAAATGAGCCATGTAATCTGAGTGATTCATTCCTTTCTTTCTTAAAATTCACCAGCGAGACCGAGTGCCTTTTATGCCTTCGGCTTGCTGCGAATTGTGCGGTGAACTTAGTTACAAGCACATCAAAGGAATCAATTGACCGATGTGGAAGATTCGTTAACCAGGTTAAAGCTGGGCCTTGCAAAGTGGTTGGAAAAACTTTGCACATGACAGCTTCCGAATCAGTCACCAAAGAAATAGAAGAAATAAAGGATTCCACGTGCTCGTTTGGGTCAGTGGTGCCATTGAATTTATCGATGTTAAGGGGCTTAAAATGGCTAGGCATGATTACCTCATCAATGTCATCCGTGAATGGCAACCTCGGACGTCGGTCCGATGTCCTTCCTTTTTGGCTAGTCCTTTCTGCACGAGACTTAGCTTCTGAAGCCCCAGGGGGAGGTTTGGTTTTGGAGGCTCGGTTAATTTCCCGAGGAGATGGTGCGTAGGAGGGGTCTTTTTGGCCAGTCTCAGGTGAGGATTGCTCTTCATCAGAAGGTGTCAGGGACCTTTCTCTTTTCTGAATTCTTAAAAGCCTCCGATTTTGCGCACGTATCTCCCCGTTCTCCCTCCGCAGCAGCTTTAGTTGTTCCATAACTTCTCCTAGCCGAGGGTTATCTTCATTGACGGGGGAGGAAAGATGATTGTCGTGGTTCTGGGCGTTTGAGGCCTCATGATCTTCATGATTCATGCTGTTCGCCCCTCCCTGCGGACCATTCCGTGTGGTCACCATCAAGCTTTCTTGTGGAACCGGGGAAAGTTTTTCCTCGGCCCCACGGTGGGCGCCAAATGTTCCTGCCGAGATCCGGCTTATCGGAATCTCGCCGTAGAACGTTAAATCAAGAGTGAAGAATGGGGGCTGTTTTAGATTATGACTTGACAGAATATTTGATTCCGGTCCTACGTATCCTTGATCATACGGTGATCTCGATCCCCTAATTTTGTATCTGAGGAATACCAGCAAGCAAGGACTCTTCAATAGTCTCTTGGTCGAGCTAGTTTCTCTAATACTCTTAAGGGGGAGTCACCGGGATTCAGTGAAAAGTGTCTTTCTCTCTTTGGGTTCTCCTCCTTTTATAATAGGATCCCCATCCCTTTAAGAGATCTGGATATCTTTCCTTTTATCTCTTAAATCTCCTTTGAGATGTGATTTCCTTAAATTAAGGGATATTACCTCTTTTAACCAGATAGGATTATTTCAGATAATATCGGGATTTATTTAAGGATAACATTAATATCCTATCCCTTAAATTAGGGTATATTATCTCTTTTAACCGGGTGCGATTATTTTAGATAATATCAAGATATTAAAAGGTGATATTATTCTTGATTTCCGGATTGGGTCGGGTACTCAAGTACGGTGACCGGGTTTCACTCTTCGCAGTACACCCAGCCTTTGGCATCTCAAATAGGATTGTTCTCCAACCATAGAAGAGAAAAGCCAATTAAAGAGAGAATATGTACATTGCAGACAACCTCCACCACACTCAGATCTGCAGGTGATGATGGTAGAGAGTGAAAAAAGAGATAAGAAATGAGCGCCGGGTGACGAAGACAAAAAAAAAAGCTAACAAATAATAGAGAGAATAGAAAATCAGAAGATGAAAGGTAGGAGAATAAGGAGAGAGAAAAAAAGGTGAAAGCAACGAAACTTACACTCCACCGACGGCAAGAGCTTCGCTTCTCCGATGATATTCACGACTGTGTAACATCCTGGGTATTATTTTTGTAATCCGTACGAAAATAAATTAAAAAGTTATTTGTTGGCTGCTTCTGAAAAATTAATTTATTTTACATCAGAAAATTCGGGTGTAAAAATTTTTTTGTATTGTCAGAACGTTTTGTAAAACCAAGATACATATATGAGACAGTAAAATCATATTGTACATCTCCTCACACGAGGAAATATTCACATTCACAACAAGAACCTTCACGACCTATACAGTTTTTCTCAAACAGTTTCCATTTTCAAAAAGAGAAAATTATACCAAAAGTTAACTTAACACCACATTTAACTATCTTTTTAAATATACAACTCAACCAATAATCCTAAGCTAAGCCGATCATTCTATAAAACACCAAATGGAAGAACTTTATAGTTCTCACCACTATTACCGACCTCTTCAAGGATCAAGATTATTATCCTCGATGAAGTTAAGACTTCCTCCCCACCATCTACTGCCAGTACCAAGGTACAATGGCAAAAACGAGTAAAACCTGATATATTATAAGGATGAGACACCAATATATGGATATAAACACGATAACTACATGTGTAAGACACCAAAACAACATATAGACATATATAGTCATAACAACATAAATTTCTCGGAAATCACAAGTAATTTACCAATGGATTCCACATTAGAACAATTAATATCATTCACCAAAGGTTAATGACATTTCACATATGATCATATAATCTTTATACCTAATCTCTAGGAGATTCACTCACTGATGGACTGTGGATTCCGGCAAGTGTACTGGATTCGTCGCCAAGTAATAAAAAGATCGATCCCACAAAGACCGTGATCTCAAATAACAACTAATTATTAAACCAATTAAACTGGACTATATAAAAAAAGATTTGGAAAAGATTTGAAATGAGAATTAACTAGAAAATCAAATATTTAAGAATGCAATCAACTAAAAGAGGAAAGTAAATCAATTTGGGGTTTTTCAAATCTAAAGAGATTCCTAGGAATTGGGTTACTAACAATATTGCTTATGTTACCAAATTGACTACCCCTTGTTAATTATCAAAATTTCTTTGAAGGTGAATTTATCCTAAATAAGTTAATGCTCCCTCTCGGGTTACAAAACCGTACCCAATTAAACCAACCCTTACTCTCGTGATAATTGAATTTAGATTGAACCCTTTAAGCTTTGTGACAATTCATGAACCCTCGAAGGACCGCTTCTAACTCTCGTGATTTAAGTCCTAAGTCTAATTCCTATAGATCCAATACCCAAGTTCACCGCTAGGTTCCTCCTTAGAGTATCTATGACATGCAAATAAGTGCGTACCAGATTCACAAGTAATTCATGCGATAGAAACCAAATTGAAAGCGAAATCGAAATTAACAAAGGGAAAACATCAATTCATAACATAAAAATAGATCTTGGGCATAGCCCCAATCCCTAGAAATAAGACTACTACTCAAGCATGGCCATGGTCATGGCAAGCTTGATTAACAAAAACATGAATGAAAACCTAGGAGAGGAGGAGAAGAAGAAGAAGAAGAGAAAATCCCAATTTTGCCTAAGGTAGTAGCCCAAAAATCCCCTCCAAGTCCCTATTTTCGAGCCTAAGTGCTCTATTTATAGATTAGGGTAACTTGAATCCCAAACAATCACTAATTCTGATCAAATCAGTTTCTAAAGATCCATATATTGCGCGTCACGACCGTGATGGCCATCACGGCTAGGCCGTGACGGATTCTGCCTTGGAGGTTGCTTCACTGGTTGGTCTGTCACGGCCGTGACCACCATCACGGCTAGGCCGTGATCAGTTCTAACTGTGAGGGTCTGGCTCAGTTGACATGTCACGACCGTGATGGGCATCACGGGCTGGCCGTGACCAGTTCTGACATTTCCATTCTTTCTTTTCAGCTCTACTCGATCACAACAACAACACCACCAAATAAATGAAAATGCATGCAACCTCCAAAACCGCCTTACCCGTTCCAAGGTAAAAACTAACAAAAAATCAAATTAGAGATGCCTAAACTATATGAAAATGCATGCAAAATGTCAATGAAATATGAGGCGAAATCACACTCATCACTCACCAAATAAATGAGCTGATCAGGCTCTTAAATGGCACATTGTCCAAACTCCTGGCACAAGGGTCAACAACATAATGGCACATTATCCGAACTCCCGGCACAATGGTCAATAAAACAAATGGCACATCACCCAAACATCCCCGCACGATGGTCAACAAATCAAATGGCACATTGACAATTAAGGCACAATGGTCAACTCTGAAACATGAATATCATTATAATACCATGACTAACAAATACGAAACATGAATAACATAGAGATACCAAGATACACTGTAACATGATTATCTTAATATATCATGACTAACTATAACATGAATATCATCAAAATATCATGACTAACAAATACATCGAGGCATGAATGACATAAAGATACCATAAATAACACATACACTGAAACATGAATATCATCAGGATATCATGACTAACAAATCAACTATAACATGAATATCATTAAGATATCATGACTAACAAATATAGCGTTGAGTAAAACTCGTTTGCAAAACCCCTTTCTGTTATAACTTGTTTATAAAATGTCAAACCATATTGAAATTCATTTTCTTTTGGAAACTCTTTTTCCCGAAATAACGTCAAATCTTCGTAAAATCATTTCTACTATAACTTCCTCCATCAAATCACTAAGAAACTCATTTTCGTTCAAAAATCAATAATTTGAACTTGGGAACCTCATTTGAGACAAATTCTCAATATTACCCATTTTAAGAATACTTTTGCAAATATTGACGGAATTGTCCGTTGTTTGCCGTTTTAAAACGTTTTTTGGTCAAAAGATGACTTTTGTCGTAAAACAATTTTTCCAACACTGTAATAAAATTATTTTTGAACGTTTTCTCTTAAAACAACATTTTCTAATATTTAGAAATTCCTTATGTGAAAATTAGCAGTGCTAAAATATTTTCACGGTTACGTCTTCATTGTGACTCTTAAAACGCTCTTTCGCCGTTAAATCATTAAAATAATAATATTTTTCACTTTTTCTAATTTTTTTACCAAATAATAAATTAAGTAATAATATATTACTATTTCCACTAAATTAAACTTATTAATTCATAAAAAACTTTTAAATACTTTTAACCTCGTATTTAATTAAGCTCTGACGACTGTCAGGCTTTCCAATCTACAATCCACATCAACAATAAATTCACGTCAACAATTCATTACAATACTAATTAACCCAGACAGATCATGCATCAAAGTATTATAATACATAACTGCAAATAACTAACCACAGATAAAATCACAGCTTAACACAAAGTTAAGCAACCACCATGAATCTCAACCAAATATTACAAATAATACACCAATCACACATATAATTATCGGGAAAAATCCCTAAGGTAAGCTCCCTTTACCTCTTGAAGATTCAAGTTCCTATCCAACGAAATCTCCGTTTCAAATCCGGTTTCCTCCACGAACTCGGGTATTAAAAAAAAAACGTTATCCTTCAACAATTACAACAACAAATCAACAATTTAAACAACTTAAGAACACCTAATTACCTACAAGTTGGTTTCGGCCTTGGCGTGATTTTAAGACTAAAAATCTCTAACATTCCTAAGCTTTTGGATTAGTGATTTCTAATCACTTAAAACCCTAAATCAACACTTAGGTTACAATAATATAAATAAAATATTCCAATCCTCCAACAAATCCAATTCGGTCATGACCAAAAAATATGGCTTAGAGACTTCGATTTGATCTAATAACCATGGATTTAATACATATATAAGCTATAAGATTGAATCATGCCAAACTAGTTAAGAAAAATTGAACTAAATCCCCCCCCCCCCCCCCCCCCCCCCCCACCACCAAAGTGTAAGGTCCGGCCGATAGAATTTTTTTTGATACAAGCTCATAGATCTAGAATATAGGGATGATAATAGGAGCATAGAAATTGGTTTCATATTTTTAGGATTTTTCTATGATTTTCTAGACAATTTCAAAGTTTCTTGATCTAAAAATTGGAAAAATGAATAAGGCATTGAATCATGAAAATATGTGAATAACATATAGTTAAATGATGATGAGGATCAAGGATTACCTCTTGGAAATGGAAAAAGTGCAAGGAATCACCAAGTTGTTTCACAAAGTAAGCTTATGGAAACTTAGAGTTTTTGTAAAAATGGTGAAAGCTTCGTGATGAAGATGATGAAGGCCTTAGATAGAAGTGAGAATGGACTCATTTGGAGGGGTTTGGTCGTGCCAACTAGGGGCAAAAAGATCCAAGCATGAATTTTGAGGGACAAAATGGTAATCTTACATAATGGCATTTTGGTGATAAAATAACAACTTAGGGACATTATAGTAATTTCACCTCAAAAGCAATCATGAAACTTGTGAGTCACCAATATGACTCATCCTTATGAGGCATCACTTGTCTTCATCCATTGAATGTTGACTTTTGTCTCTGCACGTCCGTTCTCGGCTCCGTCGATTCCCCTATTAGGGTTTCTGTTTGATTTTCGATCGAAAATTCTCAAAATAGCCAAATTTCGTTGGAAACATGATTTAAACATAAACCATTTCGTTCACGAGTCAAAATTAGATTTTCTGATCATTAAAATCTTACTGTCGATGAAATCACTGACTGTTTTTCGTTTGAACTTTTACCAAAATTCATCCGATTAAACATAATTTTTCATTTCTGATCAGAAATTTGGAAAGTAAAATTTCTCACGGACAAAATAAAAAATTCTAAATATTTTAGTTTCGGGTAAAATTAGGGTTTTCTGCCGGTATAAAATTATACAGTTAGTAAAAATACAGACCGATTTACGTCTGAGTTTTGAACCCGAAATTTCACCATATATTTATAAAAATAAGTATAATATGAATATGACTTTGTTTTTCCCAAAATAATTTTATAAGTTTCAGATAAAAATATAAACGTTTATTTATATTTATATCAATCTTAGAAAATAGAAAAATCGGGATGTTACAGACTTCGGCGGTGGTCTTGTTGAGGAAGAAAGGGAAAAGAAATTTGATGAGGAGGAAGGAAAAAGGGAAAGTTTGAAATAGACAGAGAGAGGGAGCGATGAAAATGAGAAAAGAAATAGATGTAAAGGTGGGTAGGGTGCTTGGACGGAGAGAAGGTTTTTTTTGGGTACATTCAATGTATTGGAAGTTGGAACATTGTATTGGCTTTGGCTTTTCCAATATATCGGAACAATGAGAAAATTTGAATTTTAAATTTTGAAATAATAATTTTTTTTCATTGAACATATGTTTATTTTAAATGAGAACATTGGGGAGCTATATGTATTTATGATAGCACTAGAGAAAAGGTTCGCCAGCCAACTATTGTTTTGGAACATGTACCGATAAATTGTTTACATATTTTTTTCGAAAATTAATTGGTTTTTTAAATTCAAAAGGTTTTCAATTAGAGAAAGATTTGAAGAAGCTTGTTGAAGAAGCATTCACTATATAGACGACACTTGTAAAACTTTTCAATTAACGTGACTATATATATATATTTTGATATTTTGATACATGTATAAAGACCAATATAACCCATGTAAATGTACGGTCATCTTGCTAGTTGAAAAAAAAGGGAACTTTAATGGATTTAGATGATAAAAGAAAAAAAAATTGCGAAATGAGTTGAGAAACATCGATACATTTTGGGATAAAACGTGCCAATGTATATCAAGGTTGTCAACAAATAAAATTTTATTTTACAGAACAAATTAAATCTTATAAAGAAATAGAAAAAGAAAAGAAAAAGATGTGAATGGTCCGAATGATATGTAACGAGTTTGATCCACCTAAATAAATGATTAAATATTCGATTCTTGACTATTATATATAAAAAAATGATTTTTTTTAACTCGTATAACTTTTTACATGTTAAGAAATCTTAAAAAAAATTATATTAAAAATAATGGCTTTTCGATTTTTAAAAAATTGAATCCTCAATTTTTAATCTAATAATTTTTTTTTTATTTCTTAACCTATTGAAAAGATATCCATATTAGAAATTCAAAGAAAAAAAAACTACTTGAAAGGTTAACACTTTAATATCATCCGATATTTTTATATTTCTTAATCTCGTTGTGGACTGAGCATACCATAAAAAAAAACGAACAGAAAAAAGATGGGAGGATGAAAGATCATCGAGAGAGTTTCGTAATAAAAGCAGTAATCACGCGAATCTCGAGAACAATAAAGAAGAAGTGTGGTGCGAGTGTGGGAAAAAGGACAGGCCACACGTGAACGGTCAAAGGAGGACGAGTGGATAGAGGATGTATCTCCGTACAACTGTCCCAATCAAAAAATTGTTTATGGTACGGAGAGGGTTGTGTGTTTTTGTCGGAGAGCGAAGGGCCACCGTGTCCTTTGCAAAGGCCATCTGTCCGGGCGAGTCTTCAATCCTCACGCGCAAAAGTTGAGTTTGCATCCTCACTGAAAAAAATGACTGGCCTAGGCAGTAGCCGGTAAATGATGTGCCAGTTTCGATTTAAAGCAGGTTTCTGCTATGATTCCCGGTTGGTATACTTGTGGATATTGTCAATTAAAAAACAATTTCAAAATTCATAGCAGACATACAAAAATAATAACAATAATAATTTATACCAATAAATATTAATCAATTATTACAGTAGTAAAAAAAATTATCCTGTAAGACTTAAAAGAAAGTTACTTGCAATTTAGAAGGAACACTGCTACAAAAAAAATTATACTATAAGTATAGGGAGTAACGATGACATTAATGATAAAGTATCTATTTAAAACAACAAGAGCCAATAAAAAAATCCCCTAATAACAAGTAGCAAATAATATCACAAGAATCATAAAAAAATAACAGCCGGGCTAAACAGACACTGTAGCAGCAACTTTTTTTTATTTTTTTTATTTTTGACTTTTTTTAAAAAAAAATTTATTTCTAAAAAAACACATTCACCAAATAATGAACTGAATTCACCAGATATTTGTACATGATTCACCATATATTTGCACATACTTAACCAAAATTTATTTCTCAAAAAAACCCATTCACCAGATAATGAACTGAATTCACCAGATATTTGTACACGATTCACCAGATATTTGCACATGCTTAACCAAAAAATTTATTTCTCAAAAAAACACATTCACCAGATAATGAACTGAATTCACCAGATATTTGTACATGATTCACCAGATATTTACACATACTTAACAAAAAAATTTATTTCTCAAAAAAACCTATTCACCAGATAATGAACTGAATTCACCAGATATTTGTACATGATTCACCAGATATTTACACATACTTAACCAAAAAATTTATTTCTCAAAAAAACCTATTTACCAGATAATGAACTGAATTCACCAGATATTTATACCGGATTCACCAGATATTTGCACATAATTAACCAAAAAATTTATTTCTCAAAAAAACCTATTTACCAGATAATGAACTGAATTCACCAGATATTTGTACCGGATTCACCAGATATTTGCACATAATTAACCAAAAAAATTATTTCTCAAAAAAACTCATTCACCAGATAATGAACCAAATTCACCAGATATTTGTACCCGATTCACCAGATATTTACACATACTTAATCAAAAAATTTATTTATAAAAAAAAACCCATTCACCAAATAAAGAACTGAATTCACCAGATATTTATACCCGATTCACCATATATTTGCACATACTTAACCAAAAAATTTATTTCTCAAAAAAACATATCCACCGGATAGTGAACTGAATTCACCAGATATTTATACCGGATTCACCAGATATTTGCACATACTTAATCAAAAAAAATATTTCTCAAAAAAACTCATTCACCAGATAATGAACTGAATTCACCAGATATTGACACATACTTAATCAAAAAATTTATTTACAAAAAAAATTTAAATTTTAAAAAAAAAAGAGCTGTGAACAAGGTCAGACAAGAATCTTGACTATAGTCCGCATCATATACGAGATGTTCATACTGATTATCCGTATGTTGTCCGAAATTATGTGTCTGTTTAGCATTTTTGAAAAAATAATAGCAATAACAATTTATACCAATAAATATTTATCAATTATTACAGTAGTAAAAAAAATTTACCTTGTAATAATTAAAAGAAAGTTACCTGCAATTCAGAAGGAACACTGCTACAAAAAAAAATTATACTATAAGTACAGGGAGTAACTATGACATTAATGCTAAAGTATCTATTTAAAACAACAAGAGGCAATAAAAAAATCTCATAATAACAAGTAGCAAATAATATCACAAGAGTCATAAAAAAATAATAACAATAACAATTTACACCAATAAATATTCATCAATTATTACAGTGGTAAAAAAAATTTACCTTGTAAGAATTAAAAGAAAGTTACCAGCAATTTTAAAGGAAAAGTGTTAAAAAAAATTATATTATAAGTATAGGGAGTAACGATGACATTTGATTAAATCGGTTTTTTGACCAAACTGGGTTCCTTTTAGAAACTATTTATCAGTTTAGGATTGTTCTGAAACTATTTACCAATGGGAGGTCCTTTTGGACATGTGACATATTTTATTTTTTTTCACTCTGACTGGTCAAAGGCGCCAGTCAGACTGGCGCCTATTAGTATTAAAAAAAATAAAAATAAAAAATTGATAACAATAATAAGAGGTATAAAAAAATAATATCAATAATAATTTATATCAATAAATATTCATCAATTATTATAGTAGTAAAAAAAATTTACCTATAATTCAGAAAGATTACTGCAGTTCAGAAGAAAATTACCTTGTGCCAATTTCCTGACCTCCCACATTAACCTTCAGTAACCGGTTCCCATGGTTTCAATCTCCACCGTCCATATTAAATAACTATATATCAACGGTCATAAAATGCTGATGATGCAAACTCACCCTTTGGCAGTGAGGATTTAAGACAACGCCCATCTGTCCCTAATGTGCCATCTCCTCACGTGACTTGATCCTCCTTCTCCTTTTTATCTTCTTTCGATCACCACTATTTCTCGAGTATCCACTATCCACGACTCCAGATAACTTCTTTTTCCATATCTGTTCTTTTAATTTTTAGTTAAAATAATATTTTGATCCTTATATGTGATATGAATTCTTGATTTAGTTTCTACATATAAAAAATTATTAAAGTGGTCCCTATACATATAGAAAGTCTCAATTTGATCCTTATACGTTACTCGTTTGGTTCCTATACAAGCAGTCTCTACAATTTTGTACGGCAGGAACCAAATGGAGACTTTTTATACGTATATGGACCATTTTAATAATTTTTTATATATAATGATCAAATCGAGAATTCGTGTCACGTATAGGGACCAAACTATTACTTTAACCATAATTTTTTTTCTTTCAAGAATTTAAGTATTTTTTTAGTTTAATTTTGTTGTATTATTCATATAAAATTTTAATGATTTTATATGCCACTTTTAAGATCCTTATAATAAGAATAAAATATTTTTAATAATATGATAATTTTTTATTGATTGATCATATAAAAAATATTTACATTAATCATACATACCAATTGGAATATGTTTTTTGAACAACAAATTAGGGACATATATGATTAATGTCCCCTTTGTCTTTTACTTTTAATATATTATCGAGATACGTGTATATAAAAGATAATAAAAAATAAATTAAATATAAAAATAAATATATACAATATCTAAAAATGTTCAAAACATAACTTACCAATTTGATCCAATTTCTTTTTTCAAAGTTAGAGAAAGTTCGAGCTGTTAACATCATACGTAGGACAATTCTAACGTAAGGAACATTTCTTCGCCTCATTTACAAGGCTTTTATAGTTCATGTCAACAAGAATCAATAAATCTGACTTGACAATTTGCCAAAATGCATTGTTGTGTTGGACTAATTCATGTTTAAGTTTTTGAAGATCGTAGCTCCGACCACAAGACCTGCATTATAAGTAAAGTTCGTCCACAATATATACAACAAAGTTATCAAATGAACAATCCCTTGTGAATGGCAGGCAAAGTGCATCGTTGGTTTACTATAGCAATTTCTCCTTTTAAAAATTAAAATAATATACATATTGAAAAACATAACATACTAATTTATTAGAGTAATCACTCCTTAAAATTTAACATTTTTAGTACTTCCAGAGCTTGGACAAAGTCATTCTTAAGGGAGCGTTTGTTTCGGGTCATACACCGTCATTCCTTGGAATCAGGGGATGGGAGTATTTTATTGTCGTGTTTGTTACAAGTTAAGAAAAAAAATCCACAGCTATAATTCATTCCCGGCTAAATGATATACCTATGTTTAGATGGATTTTCTTTCCCACCGAATTGGCTGGGAATATATCATTCCAACGTCTCAAATTTGCATGTCCAAAGTAAAAATTCCACAATAACCTTTCTTGCGCATTATCCGCTTCCCATAATAACTACCTGCCCGCTCTTTACACAAGATGAGACTCTGATAATTGTAGAGTTTTTTTTATAAAAAAAATACTATTATTTGTTTACACTACTCCTTAATTCCCAACAACTTTCATTGTCTTGGAGTTTTATTTCTTCAACTTATATATATATATATATATATATATATTTTAATCTTAAAAATAACAGTGTTAATATCATACATATAATATAGTCATAGTAACAAGATAATATTTATTAAAAATAAGTAAAATGTTCAAAATTTAGTAAAAAATATAAAACTATCTATTTTCTATTATAAGTATAATAATCCTTTTAATTTTTATATTTTTTTTAATCATTTATATAAAAAAATTAACATTTAAATAACATTTTGTACAACAAGGGGTATTTTAATAATAATAACATTCATTCTCAGGAATACATATTAAAAATAAGTAAAATGTTCAAAATTTAGTAAAAATAAATAAAAAATATCTATTTTCTATTATAAGTATGATAAACCTTTTAATTTTTTTATATATATTTTAATCAATTATATAAAAAATTAACATTTAAATAACATTTTGTACAACAAGGGGTATTTAAATAATAATAACATTCATTCTCAGGAATACATATTATGAACCAAACACACAATCCAATTATTCCCGGGAGTTTCGAGTAAGATTCCCAAGAATTTTAATTGATAACCAAACACTTTTTATAAAATACCCAGCAATAGCATTCCTGGTAATAACATCTCGGGAATCTGATTACCAGGAATGTATTTTCATACCTCAAAACAAACGCCCCTGAAAAAATAAGTTGAAAGCACGAGTATTTTCATAAAACCGCTTATGAAATAATTATATAAAATTGAGTTTTTTTCGAAATATATTTTACTCGAATAGAACTTCCTATATATATGCATATGATGCATGTTCGTTTGAACAATGGAAATCAGGAATCGTTTGTCATAAAACTCAATGTTTATTAACAAACATTACTTAAAATAACTTTTTTTAGGAATGTTTTTTTTTATGTCGGGAATTATACAAATGATTGGAACCACCGGAATTGGGAATATGTGATAGAGTTCTGATCTAGAATACGATATGAAACGTGTGATTTTCTGCATGCATATATACGGTATTTTAATACAAGTGTGGGGGTACGTAAAGACAAAGAAAGGACAGGTACACGTGGCATAATCTGAGATCAGGAAGCACAAAGAAAAAGGATGATCAACGGTGATGCAGGAAGGGAAAGTGTAAGGGGAAGAAAAGGTGTGAGGCAGTAGTGAAGGCACTGCTCGTGTTTTATGGCTGCTGCTTCAAGTTTGGCAAAGCGTTTGATGCTTAGCCTCACACACACTCTCAGTACTACTCACTGCTACTTCGTCCTTTTTCACATGCATACCTAATGCTCCCTTGAATCCTCACACTCCAAAGCTACGTTTACACAAACCCAAATTAACCAATTTTGCTTCTCTTGGGTACGACATCAATCATTATTCAACCAAAAGACAATGACAAAGGAATAAAGGCAAAGGCATACGAAACATGGTAAATGCCACATGGAACGAACAACCAACGAGATATCCAAAGTGCAAAGGATAAAGCCCTAAACTAGAAAGATTTTTCTTTTCATTAAAATACTTGTTTGACAAGTGGTATATGATTTTGATCGGTTGGAGTTTGTTCTCCAAAAACTCAGAGTGACTCCTCACAATAAATTCATAAAATCATAAAAATGAGACATCAATATTAATGGTGTTTGAAAAAAAAAACCGTGATCTAATTAATAAAATAAACTTGTTTATCAAACACCGCATATTTTAAACAAACATATTTATAAATTAGTCAAATAAGCTAGCTTGTAAAGCTTATATACCCGATTTAAATTAATACTTATAGTCTAATTAACCTCCGTTTGATTAATACTAACACTACAAGAAAAACAAGTTTTAGCTTTAGATATGAGTGATTGAAATGTGACTCATCAATGTTAGCTAGCTATCAATAACCTATGATAAAAACATTGGTAAAAATTGATTTATTCATGATCTAAGCAACTGAATTGTGTGGTCGCAGGTATAATAGCACCACTGCATAGCCACCGCGCAACAGTCTTGTTGTTGGCCAGTTCCATTGCCGTCGGCCACCGCATGTCTTCTCTTAGGGGGTGTTTGTTTCAGGGTATGAAAATACATTCTGAGAATGTTATTACCAGAAATGTTATTACTGGTTATTTTATAAAAGGTGTTTGGTTATCAATTAAAATTCGTGGGAATCTTAATTGAAATTCTTGGAAATAATTGGAATGTGTGTTTGGTTCATGATGTGTATTCCTGTGAATGAATATTGTAATTATTAAAATACCCTTGTTGTACAAAATGTTATTTAAATGTTATTTTTTTATATAATTGATTAAAAATAAAATAAAAAATATAAAATTAAAAGGATTACCATATAATAGAAAATAAATATTTTTATATTTTTTCCCTAAATTTTGAAGATTTTACTTATTTTTAATAAATATTATCTTATTACTATGACTATATTATTTATGATATTAACATTCTATTATTTTTAAGATTAAAAAATTAATAAAAATTATATATATATATAATTTGAAGGAAGAAAACTGCAGGGGCAATAAAAGTTGAGGGGACTTAATTAAGGAATAGTACTAGTGTAAACAAATAATATTTCAAAAAATAACAAATAATAGTAAAAAAAAATTTTAAAAAAAAACTCTACGATTATCAGAGTCTATGATTGTACAGAGAATGCACGAGTATTGTTATAGAATGGGCAGAAGAGGTTACTGTTGTATTAGCAACAAATTTGAGACGTGGGAATGATATATTCCCAGCCTATTCGGTGGGAAAGAAAACTCACCTTAACGTGGGTATATCATTTAGCCGGGAATAAATTATATTTGGGAATGTTTTTTCTTAACTTATAACAAGCACGACAATAAAATATTCCCACCCAATAATTCCCACGAATAATGATGTATATTCCGAAACAAACGCCCCCTTAACTGCTGAATTCAAAAGGAAGGGCAATGCCATTTTCTATAATTGGAAAGTAGTTTTCTAAAAATGATTTTTCAAGTACTTGCTAAATCAAGATCACCAACCCCAAAAGGTGCTATACAAGTGACTTAGAATTTATGCATGGAATAATATATTGCTGTAGCAGTTCTGAAAGAAATCTGGCTATCCTCCAAAATATCTCTGTCATTACAATTGGATGCTCTACCAAAATGGTGGGCACTACTTATATTCAATTGCCTTCTGAGCTTGACATAAATCCAAACAAGATTTGTTACGTGGTTCCAGGATATCAGATTCCAATTAAAATATATGTCCTCTCTCCAGCATTTTATTAAATGCACTTCATGTAATAAATACAAAATTATTTTAGTTCACTTGAAGTAGTTAATTTAAGTTACAAATTCAATAAACTTTAAATGCTAATTTATTCTCGGTATGTGTTGTTTTGTGAAGGGAATTTCACATTTTTTGACTAGCCATTGTTTTGTAGGTGGCAAAGACAAATAGACGGTATTATAAAATAAAAGGACAAAATTGACGATGATATAGTAAATCGAAACGATAAGACCAATGTGGTGAGGGGCTAAAGTGACTATTCAAATGAGAATCGACTAATCGATTTGGTACAGGCATATAGCCACGAATAAAGCTCCAATAAAATAAGTAAAAATATAAAATGAAAAAGTATATATGTAACCTGATTAGTTAAAATTGGTTGAGATTTTAATATAATTTAATTAATCAAGAATGAATATACTCTTATTTTTTCATTTTATACTTTTACCACTTTAAATTAGGATCCATGATAATTTACCAAGAATCAACTCTAGCTTTTCGTTCAGTTTTATTTTTCTTCTTGATTTATCAAATAAGATATTCCGCGCTCATCATTGATAACTTTAACGAGCCCTAACACAAACTCCCTGTACATGCATATTATAGATGCCAAAGTATATTTTTTTGGACTGAGTTGAGTTAGTATGTTTCAAATAAACAAATTTAACGACCCAGCCCAACCCGTCACAAACTGAGTTAGGTGGGTCAGTCCATCAACTTTAGACTTTTTTTTTTAAATAAAGTCTATTTTTAAAAATTAAATCAATGAAAAATAAAAAATTGTGCTACTTAATTTGGGTTTAATAATCAATAAATTAGAAAGCCAATCAATTGTTAATTGAATTTTAATTTCTCATAAAAAATGTCCTTTTACTTATATATAGCTGGTTAAATTAAGAAAATTATTAAAAATCAGGCTAACAGATATGATTAAATCTAGTTGGATCAAATTGAGTTAAATTAAATTTGGACTTCAATTTTATAACAAAGTCCACACTTTTTACCAGACTATTTGGGCTAGTCCAATCAAGTTTAACCCATTTTAACATGTTTATTAGTTTTCGTAAGACATTTGTTTGGATAATGAAAGAAGTTGGAAGGAAAGAAGTAGGATGGAATAACTGGGAGAGACGAGAGAATTAGTAAAAAAAAATAGATATTTAAGTTATTTGGATATCGGATAAGTAGAAAAAACTCGAATTTTTCTTGAATATACAATTATACTCTTATTAGCAATAATAATAACTTTTATTCTAAGTTATATTTTTTTATTAAAAAAATCAAGAGTTATAATTTTAATAAGTTTAAAATATATTATATACGTATATATAATTATTATATTCTTAATTGGTTTATCTTGTCCTTGTGTGATTGGTTTAGAACTTCAAATTATACATCTCTCTTTTTTTTATTAACCTAAGCAACAAAAAGTAAGCAAGGCAATGTACAATTGTCATTTCATATCATAATATCTCCCCATCTTTGATTAGTCGATTGTCATGGAGAGAGATTTTTTGGTGTGGTCTTACCAAATCTTTTCTCTCCTCCTTATTTTCTCTCCACACTAAACATCAAAAAAAAAAAAAAAAGAGTATAAAATCCTCTTATTTTCCTTCTTCGCATTTTCACTTCAAATAAATAAAGGGATAAGAAACAAATAAAGTAGTTGTTTTAGGCAGAAGCTCATCCATGCGAGCCAACTTCCATGGACTATTACCAAACTATTTCAATTGATTTAACATATTTGAGTTTCGTTTCGTGCCTTTCAAATCAAGTTTAAAGTATGTTTATATATTGAGTTTGATTCAGACATAAAATATTTGGTAAATTATTTTTTTGACCAGAAAAAATATTGGAAGAAAAAGGTAAAGTAAGAGGATTTTCCAGGAGGTAATCCATATTATGATACTAATATTACTCTCTTTTAGTATGTTTAACTGTAAAGTTTTAATGGAATTTAGTATATTAGTGCTGGTGTTATTATAATAAAGTATGTATATTGAGTTTGATTCAGACATAAAATATTTGGCAAATTGTTTTTGTGACCAGAAAAAATATTGGAAGAAAAAGGTAAAGCAAGAGGAATTTCCAGGAGGTAATCCATATTATGATACTAATATTACTCTCGTTTTAGTATGTTTAACCGTAAAGTTCTAATGGAATTTAGTATATTAGTGCTGGTGTTATTGTAGTAAAGTATGTATATTGAGTTTGATTCAGACATAAAATATTGGCTTTTTATCAAATTGGGTTTCTTTTAGAAACTATTTATCAGTTTAGGGTTATTTTGAAACTATTTATCAATGGGGGTCGTTTTGGACACGTGGTATATTTTATTTTATTTTTCACTCTGACGCAAAGACTGGCGCCTATCACTTTTTTAAAGAAATAAAAATACAAAAAAGAGGCGCAACTGCAGATAGCGCCTTCAAAGGCGGCACTGCAGTGGCGCCTCCCCTTGCAATGCACCACGTGGCACTGCAGGGGGCGCCCCCTCAACCCCAACCCCTACAAAAAATTGGACGCCTGTAATTTTAAAGGAACAACGTTACAATTTTAAAGGAACAACGCTACAAAAAAAAAAATCTACTATAAGTATAGGGAGTAACGATGACATTAATGATAAAGTATCTATTTAAAACAACAAGAGACATAACAATTTTAAAGAGCATAAGAGATGCTAGCAAAAGAAAAAATCATATTAATCAAAGATGAAAACGAGATAAATGATATGGATAAGAAATATATATAGTACTGGTCTGAATTAAATAGTTATACCTTTAATTTTGTTTGAGATTTTGTTATATAATTTATAACATTTACTCAGTGGTTTGATTTAAATAGTTTTATGGCATTTGTACCATCCAAGTATGTGAATTAATTTTGTAAATAAATTGAATGAAAGTACAATTCGATAATTATAAAATGATAGTAGCAAATTATATTTAAATTTAAATGAATTCGAATTAAAAATTGGAAATAAGAACCAGACTTGTGTATTGATAAAATATTGTATCACACTCTGAATTTTGATCAGTACATGCCCGAGGAAAGTCTGATCCAAATAAATTATAATATAATTATTTGAGATATTCCTTGTATTGTTTTGAAGTAGATACGATAAAAATATTAATATTCTAATAGTATAATTTTTTTTGTTGCGTTGTTCCTTTAAAATTGCAGGTGACTTTTTTTTAATTCTTATAAGGTAAAAAAAAATTTATTACTGTAATAATTGATGAATATTTATTGGTGTAAATTGTTATTGCTATTATTTTTTTTTATGCCTCCTGTGATATTATTTGTTACTCATTATTACGGGATTTTTTTTTATTGCCTCTTGTTGTTTTAAATAGATATTTTATCATTAATGTCATCGTTACTCCCTATACTTATAGTATAATTTTTTTTGTAACGTTGTTCCTTTAAAATTGTAGCATTGTTCCTTTAAAATTGCAGTCGTCTAATTTTTGGTAGGGGTTGGGGTGGGTTGGGGGGAGGTGCCATTGTGCCTGGCGCCTTTGAAGGTGCCATCTGCAGTGGCGCCTCTCTTTTGTATTTTTTTTTTTCAAAAAAGTGGTAGGCGCCAGTCTGACTGGCATCTTTGATCCGTCAGAGTGAAAAAAAATAAAATATGCCACGTGTCCAAAACGACCCCCCATTAGTAAATAGTTTCAGAATAACCCTAAACTGATAAATAGTTTCTAAAAGGAACTCAGTTTGGTAAAAAAAAACCTAAAATATTTGGCAAATTATTTTTTTGAACAGAAAAAATATTGGAAGAAAAAGGTAAAGCAAGAGGATTTTTCAGGAAGTAATCCATATTATGATACTAATATTACTCTCATTTTAGTATATTTAACTGTAAAGTTCTAATAGAATTTAATATATCAGTACTGGTATTATTATAGTTAATTTTCACTATCTCCAGGCCAGAATGTAATTTTTCTCACATTTCATCATCATTTGGTGAATTCAAATTTATTTATGTAATTTTGACCGGAAGCAATTGATGTCTATGTTGAAAAAATGATTTTAGGAACACTTACATTATTTGAATACCTGAATTTCACATTTTATATGACACCTCATTCATAATTACATATTATATATATATATATATTATTTTAAAATATTATACTCATCCACACACTTATATCAATATACAATATCTATAAGAGAAACGAGTTAGTTCTCATAACAGTGAATCGAGTAACCAGAAATGACCGTAACTAAATACAATGCCAGATATAATAATGCAATTCCAAGTCTCATCATAATAATAGCATGCGTTACTTTCCAGGTCTTCAACTGACGAAAAGAAATTCAATAGCATGCCTACCCACGTTGAACTCCTATAACTTTTTAAGGGCAATAAATAAAACAACACTTTTTCTTTTCTTTGCCCATCCGTTTTCTTTCTTTTAAATCCACAAATAGAACAAACTATTCTCTTCATCCACTAGCACTGTGGGCTTCCCAAGTTTTCCCCACTTTGGGACAAAAATGGTATATCAAAACTATGTCCAGTTATAATAATGTTCTCATTATTCTAGTAAATATCAAAACTACTTTATACATATTTTTGTATTAAAGAGACCATAATCTTTTTTTTTTTTTTTTGGTAGAAAGAGACCATAATCTTTTATGTGGCGTATCATACGCTCTACCGCTTTTGAAGACGCAACAACGGGCGTTCAAAAGAAAAACCATCCAGTGTTTCACCATACCAACACCTGTATATATACGTGGCGAACCAGGAAGCTACCTGTCACGTTAGAAACTAGACAAGCACGGTGAGAGACTAACTTTAACCGCAATGGGGGAAAAAAATGGGTAAGGAGTTCATTGATTATAAACCAAACCACGGTTAAATAAAAAACCGAACCATGGTTAAATCCATGTAAGTGTGGCAGTTTATAAACTGAAGCAAAGAATGCCAGAGTTTGTGTAAATCCAAAAAACAATAGCAGAGAGAGTCACTATGATGTTAGGGGAAGAACCCCACCGTGTCAACCCAACCGTGCACGTGCCTCACGTGCCGCCGTGGTCATTCGTCGACGACGATGTGTTCTCACCAAATGCCGCCGATTACTCTCCGTACCACTTGCACGAAGCGGTGGCGGCGCTGCAGCGCTACCTCCCCTCCAACGACGCCGGGGACGCCGACTCCGACTCGGAGTTGTTGTTCGCGGACGCGCCGGTGGACGCGTTCTCCTGTGACCATTTCAGGATGTTCGAGTTCAAGGTCCGGAGGTGCGCACGTGGCAGGTCACATGACTGGACGGAGTGTCCGTACGCTCATCCCGGAGAGAAGGCTCGCCGCCGCGACCCGAGGAAGTACCACTACTCCGGCGCGGCGTGCCCCGATTTCCGTAAAGGGAATTGCAAAAAAGGCGACGGTTGCGAGTTCGCGCACGGCGTCTTTGAGTGCTGGCTCCACCCGGCGCGTTACCGGACTCAGCCGTGCAAGGACGGAACCAGTTGCCGGAGGAGGGTTTGCTTCTTTGCTCACACGCCGGAGCAACTTAGGGTTCTGCCTCAGCAGAGTCCACGGAGTGTTGATTCTTATGACGGTTCCCCTCTGAGGGCCAAAACGCTGCCGTTCCTGTCTTCTTCTCCAGGTTCGGTTTCTCCGCCGGAGACGGAGTCTCCTCCGATGTCTCCGATCACCAACTCGATGGTGGCTTCTCTGAGGAACTTGCAACTGGGTAAGATGAAATCGTTACCATCTTCATGGAATGTTCAAATCGGCTCTCCTGGGTTCGGGTCTCCAAGAGGACCCGTAATCCGACCCGGATTCTGCAGCCTCCCTACAACCCCTACTACACAGGTTTCGGGCCGGGCCGGGTTTAACTGTTTTGAATTGTGGGATAAGGGATGTTGTGAGGAGGAGCCGGTGATGGAGAGGGTGGAGTCTGGAAGGGACATAAGGGCTAAGATGTTTGAGAAGTTGAGCAAAGAGAACTCTCTTGGTAGATCGGGTTTGGGTTAAATGGGTGGAGCTCCGGATGATTGTTTTGGGGTCATTTTGTTCCACTTTGTGTTTCTCCTCATTCAGTCTGTATAGAAAATGTGAGGAGAAGTGGAAGATTTATTTTGGAAGCAGCAACACTTGTATTTCTGTAAATATCTTAATTCTCAAGGGTATGTATGATGGGTGAAGAAGAGTTGAAGAATCTCTTTTTGCAACATAAGAACTATCCAAAGCTTTTGCATAGGTAGAAGATCATGAATCATATATATTATTAATAATTAACTACTAATGTGTTTATTTACTAATATCTTCTTATTCATGTACATATTTTAAATTTCTGATATGTAGGATCCAAACTCGTGTCCTTTGTTATCCATTTTATGTAATGTATATGTATATTTTAGCAATGCTATTGCTCTGTCTTAAGTTTTTTTTGTTAACGGGGAATAATTTCTTGTATCAGTAGTTTATTTACTTTATTTTTCTTGCTGAACTCTTGGAGTTATCACTCGTTTCTGCTTCTGATTATGAAATGCTTGATAATCTTATGGGGGACTTTTCGGTTTTTGCATTGTTAAGTTCAGTACGCAAGAAACTTCCATAGTAAATCAAAATTAACTTCTTCTGTTGGGGGTGGGAAGTAGGGTGGTGGTGGTAGTAGTGAAGTGATGCAATTTTTCTTCCACAAAGATTGTCATAATGTTTGAAATGGATTGAGATGAAATATGATCTGGAAATCAGGGTGCAACAAGTTACGAGGCAAAATCCTGTTCCTGTATCCTTATAAACAGTCTACAGTGCTTTTGACAATTGCAGAAGTGGCTTGGAAACAATCTTTGCACTGTTGCGCTATGATGACTATTCTTCATCCTCTCACGAAAAGCAATGGCACTGGGCATTTATAAATAAATATTTCAAAATTAATTTATTGTCATGTAAACTAAAATATGTATTTAAGATAAATATTAAATTAATAAAATAATTAAAATCAACTTTATAATAAGTAAAAATAATATTTAGTTATACGTGGCAGACTTCACAAAATCATTTCAATTTTTTTTAGCATCCTTGGAAAACTATGCTGACGAAAATATTCTTATCTTAAGATCGATAACTATGTTCTGTTATGTATCTAGTACTCTACTCTACTAGTAGTATCCATGGATTATCTTATTTTCCTATTTATGAAAATGTGATCACCTGTAAAATCTACACAAAGTCTTGATATGACCAAGTCGTACGAATCAGATTGCAATTACATGCTGCGAGTTAAAGTGACACAATGGTATTTAATTAATTTTATCATTTCTTTCCAGTGACGGTATTTTAACATGAAGAGCTACTTTGGAAGAATAGATAACAAACCTTGTGTTATGGTTGTGGGTTCAAGTTTTTTCCCCTTTTCATCGTGGGGTTCGAGTTTGCGTGCATAAGGTGGCAATTGGGCAAATTCTTTAATACTCCAACCTAAATGTTGTGGATCCATCCTCCAATGCACGTGACTTGCTGTAACCGGTTGTCCGGTTGACGTTCCCCGCTTTAGGCTATAATTGCTATTGTAGCAATGTAGCATATGATGTTGCGTCAGTAGTACAGCAGGAGTCTACACAAATATTGGATGCTACAATTCACAGCCACAGCTACAATTTTCCATAACTTGTCTGAATATATATAATATACACATTTTTTTTTGACGTGTAATATATACATATTATTCTGGGTTTTTGACTAAACTAGGTTCCTTTTAGAAACTATTTATCAGTTTAGGATTATTTTGAAACTATTTATCAATGGGAGGTCATTTTGGACACGTGGTATATTTTATTATTTTTCACTCTGACGGATCAAAGGTGTCAGTCTGACTGGCGCCTTCAAAGGTGCCAGTCAAACTGACGCCTACCACTTTAAAAAAAATAAATTAAAAGAGAGGTGCCATCTGCAGTGGCGCCTCCCCCTGCAGTGCGCCACGTGGCACTGCAGGGGGCGCCCCCAAACCAAAAATTGGATTCCTGCAATTTTAAAGGAACAACGCTACAAAAAAAATTATACTATAAGTATAGGGAGTAACAATGACATTAATGATAAAGTATTTATTTAAAACAACAAGAGACAATAAAAAAAATCTCGTAACAATGAGTAGCAAATAATAGCACAGGAGCCATAAAAAAATAATAACAATAACAATTTACACCAATAAATATTCATCAATTATTTCAGTAGTAAATTTTTTTTATTTGGATCAGAATTTCCTCGGGCATCTACTGATCAAAATTCAGAGTGTGATACAATATTTTATCAATACACAAGTCTGGTTCTTATTTGGAATTTTTAATTCGAATTCATTTAAATTTAAATATAATTTGTTACTGTCATTTTATAATTATCGAATTATACTTTCATTCAATTTATTTGCAAAATTAATTCACATACTTGGATGGTACAAATGCTAGAAAAGGTGAGGATTTTTTAGTGTGGAGGATTTTTAATTACAAGATTTCTTCCATTTAGTGGCACCTCTAGTTTCAACCAAAAAGCAGTGAAGTAATTCCTGATTCATCTTCTTATTGGTAGGTACTTACAGAAGGACAAAGTTAGTGGTTCCGAAGGCAATACTGTATGTTATGAGCTTCCTGAGAGAGCTTTAGACGGAACCATCAGCGACATGATCAAGGAATATTCATCCCAGGTAGTGTTTTGGAAAGTAAACTATGCAAGTTTTGTGGTTAGTTCTTTTTTTTTTTTTTTTAAGTTCATTTAACAAATCAATATTAGGCATTAAATGTCTTATCTTTATGAACTTATTATTTTGGAGGGCGTTTTGTTTTTGGTATTGGTTAGGGTATCCCCATAAGCATGATTGTGAGTTACTAGTAGTATAGTTTTCTAGCATTTGTATCATCCAAGTATGTGAATTAATTTTGCAAATAAACTGAATGAAAGTATAATTAGATAATTATAAAATGATAGTAGCAAATTATATTTAAATTTAAATTCGAATTAAAATTTCCAAATAAGAACCAGACTTGTGTATTGATAAAATATTGTATCACACTGAATTTTGATCAGTAGATACCCGAGGAAAGTCTGATCCAAATAATTTTTTTTACTACTGTAATAATTGATGAATATTTATTGGTGTAAATTGTTATTGCTATTATTTTGTTATGGCTCCTGTGCTATTATTTGCTACTCATTATTACGAGATTTTTTTATTGTCTCTTGTTGTTTTAAATAGATACTTTATCATTAATGTCATCGTTACTCCCTATACTTATAGTATAATTTTTTTTGTAGTGTTGTTCCTTTAAAATTGTAGCGTTGTTTCTTTAAAATTACAGGAGTCCAATTTTTGGTTGGGGGGCACCCCTGCAGTGCCACGCGGCTCACTGCAGGAGGAGGCGCCACTGCAGATGGCGCCTCTTTTATATTTTTTTTCTTTGGCGCCTTTGACCCGTCAGTGTGAAAAATAATAAAATATGTCACGTGTCCAAAACGACCCCCCATTGATAAATAGTTTCAAAATAACCCTAAACTGATAAATAGTTTCTAAAAGGAACCCAGTTTGGTCAAAAACCATATTATTCTTTTATGAATGTAATATATAGATATTATTAGTTTCAAAGTAATATTATAAATTAATATTAAAATATAGGTTAAGCTTATTTAATTTAAAAATCATAATTAGTATCATGATGATCTTTTATCCCGAGGTTATTTTACTATTTTTTTTATTTACGAGTAACTTAATTTTTAATCCTTAATTTTACCTTTATTTAATTTGACTAAATAAAATTGCCATGTACTTTAATATTATTTTTCATACATTCATTGAGAGTTGTATTTGATATTGATATTAATTTCATTAATCAAGATTTCTTCTATATTTACGAAACACATGTATGTATGTATGTATGTATATATATATATATATATATATATATTTTGAATAGCACTTGTAGATATTTATTCTTTTAACATGTCCCTTAACTCAATTTTCAACCTAAAAACCTATTGATACACCCTATGGATAAGTATATTATAAGTGGAAATCTTGTTCAATAAAACAGTAAGATAATAGGAATTTGGCAAAATACTATCTTGGTAGTTTAATCTTGTTCAATAAAACAGTAAGATAATAGGAATTTGGCAAAATAGTATCTTGGTAGTTTATTCTTCCAAGTTGAAGAAAAAAATACCTAAATTCTCACGACTCAGATACAGAGGTCTTCCTAGCATTGTTCATCCGAAACATTAATACAGAAAATGACACTAGTGCAGAAAAGGGATTCCACATCGGTTATTTTTTGCTTTACACATCGATTTTAAAACTGATGTTGAAACGACTGATGTGGTTTATTGATACTTTACACATCGGTTTTATAACCGATGTTTATAATATTTTATACAGCGGTTAACTCTTAACCGATGTGGAAAATTAATTTGTCAATTGGTATCCTATTGTGAAATTTCACTTTACACATCGGTTTTATATAAAACCAATGTGTAAAGTGAAATTTCACATCGGTTTTGTTTAAAACCAATGTGGAAATTTCTCTTTCCACGTCGGTTTTAATGAAAACCGATGTGTAAAGTCTCATTTTTTTTCCTATTATTTACATTTCTATCATTCTTTCCCCCTGTTTCAGTAATGCAGATCAATATATACCAGAATAACATACTGTAAATATTCTCAACACAACTAACATATATTGAATTTATTACGAACAATACATATATATATATACGTTCAATTACATTCAGAGACAACAAAAATAATTAGAAACCAAAAAACTACATGATATAGTATAGATTTCATATCAAAATACATATAATCAGTCAAAAGTAATAGCTAGTACATGATAATTTTTTAAACTAACTACATATATACAAACTATGGTTGGTACACTTCAAGAAAGAAAGTTGCCCAACGCCTCTTTATGTTGTTGATGTCGGAATTAGATAATGGTGTTGGATTGTTGAATATCTGCAAGTTTAATTGGACAAAAGATTATATCTTTTAAGTAATAAACTAACATAAAACATATAACGAATCTATACTATTACTTCTAATTGTGTCAATTAACATTTACCTCGTGCCATCTTTCAATGATCCCGGAGGAGATAATTTCCAACATCCACTGCATCACATAGTAGCCACATTCCCATGACCCACGTTGTATACGTGGCTACGTACAAATGAAACCCAATTAGAATATGAGGAATTAAATAAAATAGAAATCAATTATTGTACCCACTGCATTTAATGCATTTGAACTAATAAATATCTTACGCTGGGAATAATCCATCTGATAGCCCGAGTACGCCTTTCACCACGCAACATGTGGGTTGCATTAATAGACATATCATGACAAAAACATTAATTAAAGTATATCTAATAGATTTCAGATAATTAAAACAACTGCATTACTGATTATAAAGTATTTTAATGCTTACGTTTCGATGATCGTCTTCAGTTGATTCGCCGGCTTATTTCCCAATGAGCATAAGAAGACCACGACGTTCATTTTTGGGTACAAGAGCAGCAGTTGCCAATGCAGGCTGTATTTGCGGAACAATTAGTGACTAAGTCATATATAGTTATACTTAAATAATCGGTACTTACTTATTGAGATAAGGCGCAAGATAGAATTGATGATCGTCTCGGACAAGTATATCACGTATGGTAGTGACCGGGTCTTCTGATGCTAGGAGAACATCACCCCGAATGAACATGGGGTCAATGAACCCATAAAGGGCGAGGTTACCCTGATCGACTAACATACGATGCAGATACCTAATATATTGGAAAAACATGTTAATTATCATAGTATTTAAAAATTAATTACATACTTAACTTATAAATAAAATGTACTTACGTGCACCATAACGATATGTGTGCAAAACTAGCCATTTCTTTATTGAGTACCATCTACATAAGTTCCTTCTTTGGGATATACAGTTCATCACCAGGGCTGGCATCATGTTCCAACCTTACCAAGGCTGCGTCATTCTCCATGGTGACAACCTATATAGCCAGAACTTTAAAAACATCACCATGGCCAGGTGCCCCTTTGTCGATCCCCTAAACAACATTGATATATATTAGTAATCACGGATAATTATGTTATTTAATTCGTTATTAACTAAATGGTCAAATGAATACCTTGGCAGGAGCAGACATCTCTGGTCTTCCTAGATCCGACCTTTTAGGCACAATATCATTTCCAACATCCTATAACGAATAAAAATAAAGCATTATCTTTAAACAATAATAAATTATTTCAACTATGAATATAGAAAAACACAACTAACCGAATACCTCAGATGCAACAAGAAAGCTGACCAGTCTTCTTGGCCAAAGGATGAAGTTACCGGGGGCCTGACCCACTGTTTGAACCTCCTCAGTGGGCACAGGGACTCGAGCATCAACATCTCGAATAATCTCAACAACGACCCTCAGCTGATCATCCGGTAATAACCGATGGTGTATGGTATTACCTAAGTTATTATGTGCCCTACCCAATGCCACTAAGCGGTGATGATGATGATCATCAACATACAGCTCACACCTATCAGGGTCGTCATCATCATCATCATCATCATCACCATCATCATCATTTTCAGGATGATGAGGAGGATCACATGAGCCCTTAATGCTCACATGGACAGAGGGTTGGACACCGGCTATCATCTGCCGGGACATAGAAGTCAATATTGCCATCTGCTGGGCAAACTGCTCGGCCATCTCCTGTCGAAGCTCAGCTGCAATCTCCTGTTTTAGTCGTGCTCTATCTGCTTCAACATCCCTGTGGCATTGGTGTGAAGATGAACCATGGTATTGGCGAATGCTGACTCCCCATCCAACACCAATGACACGGCACTGGGTGGTCCGGTTTCCGATGATGATGAGATAAGATATCATCGCGTCCTCTAGGAACAAACGTTCCTTGGGTTAGCTGATCATCCAAGGCATCCTATCACATAAAATATCAGGTCACATTACAATTCGGTAACAATCTTAAAATGACAATTACAACAAACTATACTTACAATCTTCTCAGCTACTTGGCGGGCCTCCTCGGATGTATATTGTCCCATTTTTCTTTGTCGGCCCCTCTTCCATGAACGATGGCGTGGGGGTGGAGGTGGATCAACAACCTCTGGACGATTTTCAGCATTAGGATCCGCCTGAGATGCTGCTTCCTGACGTGCTTTCTTTTCCTCTTCAACCATTTTCCGAACAAGCTTTTTATATCCCCCACGAGACATGACATGGGGGTAGACATTCTTGCTTTGGTTTTTCTGCCCCTTTTTCCTCTTCTCCTGTTATAAATAAAAGACAATTAAATTACATAAGTAAATGAAATTAATGCAATTACATAAATTTAGAGACAAATCAAATAAGTTGACCTGAAAGCTGGGATCATGTCGGCTCTGAACAAAGCGATCCCACGTCGCCTTGTCAAGAAACGGATACACCTCAAGTGGGTTCTTTTTACTTTTTGGATTGAATGCATAGTATCTGCCCAGGTCGGCCTTAAAAGCCCTCCAACGCTCTCCAGCATACTTTATCAAACGCTTCTTCATAACGTATTTATCCGGTATGTCAAAGGTCAACTACATTAAGACCAAAAGAATCAACGAATTACTGTATGATATTATTAAGATAAAAATAAAGTAGATACAGACAAACACAGGACGTAGAAGTATAGATACCAGAATACTCTCCCATATCTGATCCTTCACGTCCGCCGGTACATCTCTCCACCTATCAATGAGTATACTGGGCCTGTTCCTAGCAAGGGTCGCCACAAAACTGTTAAACTGATCTTCCATTGGCCCAATAGGATTGAGGTTATTATCAAAGTCTACTCTTATCCTTTGATTTGACCCACGGTTGGCAGTCAATTCGTGTGGCACGTCTACCCTTTCTACCAGTAGACGGGGTCTCTGACCCGCTGCATGAAGGAGGGATATCCTCACGATCAGCCATGTATACCTGTTTAAACACACACAAAAAAAAAACTTGTTAGTATGTCAGGATAAATATCAAACATAACTTATAAATATCGATCAACGTACATAAACATAACTTATAAATATCAACGTAAACATATAATATGCCAATTCAATCCTTGTTTATCATGTTTGGTTTACTGAACAACAATGAAACATTATAAAGAGGGAATAAGTTTAAGAAATTAAAAAGCTATGAGAATTGGCATAAATTAAACTAAAGCTTAGAGAAAGTTGGATTGCTATAGTCATAATCATGTCAGAGTATACTATATAGAGCTAGACTTAGTAGTTAGTTAGACTATAACTTCTTCGATAATGAACCAAGCTATATCTAAGAGGTGGAAAAGAAGCAAAGAGCAGTTGAAAAAACTGTAATGATGTACTCAAATAAGTTACAAACACATAAGTTTGAGCAATTTTCACCCATACATTTTGTAAGCTCAACAGCCAAGACTAAAAAACTAACAGCCCCAAGCATAGACTAGGTATAAAACCGTATAAACCTCCCCCAAAAAGAACACTATCCCCTGCCACCGTAAAACAGAACAATGTATAGGCAAAATCAGAAGAAAAAAAACAGCAAACCAAACAAACCAGTCCTAAATAGTACAGCAATAGAAATCATCCCCCCACACACAGCAAGTATACCAGATACACCAACCAGCAAGGTAACCAAAACAGTAGCAAAACTTCAATGAATCCAAGACAATCATGACCAACAGAAAGTAACCAAAACGCAGAACAGGGAACATCAAGTATTTTCTACCTTTTGATGCACTCCAATGGACTCACACACCAGTCCGATAATTGATTCAGAGGAGGTGAACTTCGAGGAGGAGATGAGGGAGGAGATGAAATTCGAGCTGGGATTGCGTGAAGGAAGAAGCCGCGCGTTAGCAGAGGAGATGAACTTCGAGGAGGAGATGACGGAGGAGATGAACTTCGAGCTGGGACTGCGTGAAGGAAGAAGCCGCGCGTTAGCAGAGGGAGGGAGTGTTTTGTGTTTTAGGGTTCATAAACTGAAGAATGGGAGAGGGCGCGGAACACAATGAGGGAAAGAGAAAAATTAGGAATATTACACATCGGTTATTAGAAAAACCGATGTGTTAACCATATTATACACATTGGTTATAGTAAAACCGATGTGTAAAAATTAAACTTTTAACTTCTGAATTTTTTTTTAATTTTATACATCGGTTACTAAAACCGATGTGTAAAAGTAAAATTTTAATTTATAATTTTTTTAAATAATTTTATACATCGGTTAATTAGAAACCGATGTGGTTAATCACTATTTTACACATCGGTTCAAATAGAACCGATGTTGAATGTTAAAAATTCTGACTTTAAATTTTTTTTTTATTTTAATTTTAAACATCGGTTAGAAATAACCGATGTGGAAAGGTTTTACACATCGGTTATTCTCTAAACCGATGTGTAATACTTTGATTTTAATTTCAAAAATGTCACCGCCTCATTTTACATATTGGTTTTTAAGAAACCGATGTGTAAACTCCGATGTAGAATCCCTTTTCTGCACTAGTGTGAGAATTATAACACCTTAACATTGTCAAGAAGAAAGCTTCTACTTCCATGGACTTGGCTGCCGAGCATCTCTGAAAAGTGAAAACAGAAGTTCCATACACTAAGAGTACTGAAGGCAGGTTCAAGGGATTCCCCTGATGTCCTGAAAGAGCAAAGCATGATGGACTGCAGCAAGTCAATATGCCACTAAAATAAATTTCAAATATAAAAATAGTAAAATAGTATAATTTAATAAAAGAAGAGACCTAGGTAGCAACTGAAGGGCAACATCTAAAATGCTCCGTTACAAACTCGAAGTAGCGACACTCCATGAATAACAACTATTGATATAATAATAAATTTATTGAACGGTATAGATTCGAGAGACAGAAATCGGTTGGTAAGGGTAACGAATTACAGGCTACCTATTGAAAGAGTGATGGGCTTTGGGGTTAGCACTGTCCATACGTCATGATATGTGCAGAACTTTTCTTTTCACTTCTTTGTTTGGTTAGTGAACGATTAAAACGAGTTATAGGACTAGGAAATATTTTTATGCCACAACATCTGAAACAAATAGTCGTAATTTTTTTTAAAAATAACTTTGTTACAATTATTTAAACAAGTTTTGAAATATTTACTGGAAAAAAATAAAGAAAATAAATACTCCCTCCAGTCCACAATATAAGAAACAAATGGGTTTATTTTTTAGTCCAAAATATAAGAAACATACAACAATTTTCACACTTATTAAATGTTAATTTCCAATGTTACCCTTATTAATTACTGTAATTAATTATAGGCTACCTGAATATTCATTATAATTAGAAGGGATGTTTTTGAAAATTTATATGAGTATTAATTACAATCAACTCTTTCCAATGTATTTCATTGGTATGTATATTTTAGTCTTTTGTTTCTTATATTGTGGAATAGAGGGAGTATAATGCAGCCAATATAGTTAATTTAGTTCTAAAATTTTGATGTTGACTCTATCAGGGGATAAAGGTTATATAACAGTATTAAGAACGCATCTATACAAGATTTTATTCTGCTAGTCCACTGATGTGGTAGAAGTGCTCCATCCACACAAGTGACAGAAGCGCTCGTCCACACAAGTCTTTGGACTTGCTAAGCCCTTAAGAGAAAATCCGTCCAGTGGCGTGGCACTGTGGACGTCTACTGAATTTTAGTTATGCATTATGGATGTATACTTGATTCTGTTATATAATTGACATCAGTTATATTTTTTATTTATTTGTATTCATCATCATCCTGAGTTCCTGACAATGCATCCACCATTAATTGTGTATAGTCAACAGTTCCTGACACAAGTGATTGGACCTATTGGCAAATCCAATATGAATAATTCACAATATATATGACAGACACATAAAGGTATGGAGTTAGTTAATTATATTTGGACACCCACTTATTAAATAAATAATAATATTTTTTTAATTTTAAAAACCGTAAAAAGGTAAAACACGTGCCCGATCTTCATTAGACCTACTTCTTATGATAAGTGTTTTTTTTTCAAGTAGTTTGATGAGTGTGATTTCACCTCATTTTCCATGTACATTTCTGCATGCATTTGCATTTAGTTAGGCCATTTTAGTTGGATTTTGTTTAGTTTTTCATTTGGAACGGATAAGGTGGTATTGTGTGTTGTTTTGCAGGGATTTTTGATTAAATGCCCAAGTTTTAGCCATGAGGAAGCTGAGATGAAGAGAAGGCCTGAAAACTGAAGAAGGGGGACCAAAAGTCAGAATCTGTCACGGCCTGGCCGTGATGGCTATCACGGCCGTGACCCAAAACCACCAAAAGTCAGAGACGATCACGGCTTGGCCGTGATAGAGATCAAGGGCGTGAAAAATTGGTTCGCGACGCGAATGATAGCTCGCCACGCGAGAGACTGATTGTGCCAAAACCACCAAAAGTCAGAGACGATCACGGCCTAGCCGTGATGTACATCACGGCCGTGACCCAGAAACCTCCACAAGTCAGAATCCATCACGGCTTGGCCGTGATTGCGATCACGAGTATGAAAAAGCTGGCTCGCATCGCGAAGAAGGGATCGCCTCGCGAGAGAGTAAGTTTGCCAGAACTGCAAGAGACAGAACCCGTCACGGCCTGGCCGTGATGGCTATCACGGTCGTGACCGGCCACGAGTTATAAAAGAACTGAGCAGAACAGAAGAAAAGAGATCCAGAAACCCTAAAATCAGATCCTCTGCTGCTGTGGCTGCTGTGCAACATTCCATGGAGCTCTCTCCTTTATTCATCTCTGTAACTCTCTCTTTTGTTTTGTCTTCAATTATGTGTAGCTAAATTCCCCTTTGTTGGGGTTAGACTATTGCTATCTGAACTTGGTTGTAAAAATGACTTGATTATAATGCAGTTTCCTTATTCTTTATGAGTGTTTGATTCCATGCTTAATGCTTTCTTAGGCTTGATCACCCTAGGAATGATTAGTTGCTTTAATAGATAACTGGAAGGTTGGTGTTAGAGCTTGCTCATGAATCAAATGCCAAGTAGTTCATGAGCCTAGGGATAGGTCTTGAGGTGCTTGCAATCGTATAAGTCTTTACTTAATGCAAAATCTCAGGTTAATCCACCTAAGGAATTAGGGTTTAACTTGGGTTTTAGGCTCAATGCACCTAAGGAATTAGGCTTGGGTATTTCAGAAAAGACTTGATTGTCATAATTGAATTAGGAACTGTGTTACTTATCATTTCATAACAATCAAGGGAGGATTAGCTTAGTCTAACCCTAGCAATTCTATCTAATTGTTATTCATCTTTCTGTTTGCACATTAACTGTTTGAAAAAATTCCAAAAAGAACAAAAACATTTTCTTCTTGTTTGCTTGTTAGATGTTAGAGCTACCTTCACTCCAAAATTTGATCGCCTAGATAGTAGTCTAATTTGCGAAGTGGTAATTGTCCATGATCCCTGAGGACGATATCCGGTCTTACCATTTTATTACTTGCAACGAACCGGTACACTTGCCGAGATCGTATCAAGTTTTTGGCGCCGTTGCCGGGGATCGGTGTGCCAATATCACGAGTACCAAAGGGGACTCCTAATTTAGGCATTTTTACTGTTTTCCTACTGTGTTCTTTCTTTCTTCTTTTCTGTTTCTCTGCTGCATTTTTCTGTTTTTCTGCTGTTTTTCTGTTCTTCTCTGTTTTTTCTGCGCTACTCTGTTTGTTTAGTGTATGCGAGGTACAATCGACCCAGGTGAACTCCAATTCGAACCTGAGATCGAGAGACTCTGCAGAAGGAATAGAAAGAAAACCAAGGCAAGACAGAACAGAGAAAGAGCATCTTCCAGTAGACAAGAGCAACAAGTTGAGTTACCCAGTGTGCAAGAACCACAATTTGAAGTAACAGCTGTCACCATGGCAGAAAATAATGCACCAAGGAGAACAATGGGGGACTACACTTACCCTAGAGTTGATAGATGTGGAACTCCGATTGTGAGACCCGCAGTGGCTTGCAATAATTTCGAAATCAAGGCATCACTTCTCCACCTTGTGCAGCAAAACCAATTTGGAGGGTTGGAGAGTGAAGACCCTCATGCTCACATTGGTACTTTCATTGAGCTGTGTGACACCATCAAGCTAAATGGAGCTTCCGATGAGGTCATTCGGTTAAGGCTTTTCCCTTTCTCTTTGAGGGATAGAGCTAAGGCATGGCTTCAATCTCATCCTCATGGAAGCATCATCATCTGGAACGACTTGGTCAGCAAGTTTTTATCTCGATTCTTTCCTCCGTCAAGAATGATTAAGCTGAGATCAGAGATCAATGCCTTTGCACAGAGGGATGGTGAGTCACTCTATGAAGCCTGGGAGAGGTTCAAGTCCTTACTCACAGCTTGTCCCAATCATGAACTAGAGACATGGCAGTAGGTTGCAACATTTGTTAATGGGCTCAACAGGAATTCAAGAAGTATGATTGAAGCGGCTGCAGGAGGGACATTGAGTCAGAAGACGCCCGAAGAAGCAAAGGACTTGATTGAGAACATGGCTAACAATGACTATCAAATGCCTAGTTCTCGGTCAATGGTTAAGAGAGGTGTTCTAGAGCTGGATGAAATTGGCGCTCTCAAGGCACAAATGGCTATTCTTACCAAACAACTGGGGTCGGTTCAACTGCAGAATTCTCAACTACAAGCTGTCCAAGTTCAAGGTACTTCAGTGTGTGATTTCTGTGGAGGCAACCATGCAAATGGGAACTGTGAGATCAATGTGGTTGGAAGTTCGGGACAAGAAGAGGTAAATTATATGGGCAACCAAGGGCCTAGAAATGATCCTTACTCCAACACCTACAATCCGGGGTGGCGCAGCCATCCTAACTTTGGGTGGAGACAAGGGCAAAGTTCGAGTTCTCAAGCACAGCCTCCTCAAGAGAGTTCAAGCAAATTGGAGAGCATTCTGGGCCAGTTCATGCAAGCCACTCAAGAGACTATGAAGAATCAAAATGCCTCCATCAAAAATCTTGAGCACCAGATAGGACAGTTGGCAAAGCAAATGGCAGAAAGACCTCAAGGACAATTGCCAGGAGATACAGAGAAGAATCCGAAGGAAGGTTGCATGGCAATTATCACAAGAAGTGGGAGACTGCTAAATCCACAAGAAAGAGAGAGGGAAGAAAAGACAAGTGATGCTGGAATTGATAAGGTGCAGTTTGAAGAGGTAAACAACGAAGAACCCGGAAATTCCCAAGATACTACCTCTATTCCTACTAGTGTAGAAGCTGAAAAACCGCAGAGGGAGAAATTGGTTGATGAAGAATTTGCGAAGAAGAAGACTAAAAGACAGATTCTGGAAGAGGTTGATAATCCCAAAGAGCTGCCCCCATATTTCAGAATCCCGTACCCCCAACGGTTGAAGAAGGAATCAAAAGACCAACAATTTTCTAAATTCCTGGATGTATTCAAAAAGCTACAGATCAACATCCCTTTGTTGAAGCTCTTGTGAGATGCCTTCCTACGCCAAATTCATGAAAGAAATTCTTACAAACAAGAGGCGGTGGAAGGAGGAGACAGTTATGCTTACTGAAGAGTGCAGTGCTATAATTCAGAGGAAGCTACCAGTAAAGATGAAGGACCCGGGTAGCTTCACTATCCCATGCACTATTGGTCATGTGAACATTAGGAGAGCATTGTGTGATCTAGGCGCAAGTATCAACCTTATGCCGTTGTCCATTTTCAAAAAGCTGGGAATTGGTGAGGTAAAACCAACAGGGATTTCTCTTCAACTGGCAGACCGCTCTATTACATATCCCTATGGTGTTGTGGAGGATTTGTTGGTGAAGGTGGATAAATTAATCTTCCCAGCAGACTTTGTGGTTTTAGACATGGAGGAGGATGCTGAAGTTCCGCTCATACTGGGGAGACCTTTTCTGGCAACTGGTCGGGCTTTGATAGATGTAGAAAAAGGCCAGTTGAAATTCAGAGTGCAAGAAGAAGAAGTAACTATCAATGTATTGGAAGCTGTGCATCGCACGAGCAAGGAAGAGGAGTGTTTCCGCATGGATGTGGTGGACACAGTAGATAAGGAAGTCATTGCACATCAACACCACCCCTCTATTCCAGAGAAGAAGGAAAAGCCCAACATGAAAGCAAATCTAAAGCTATGCAAAACAAATGATGCATCAGTTGGTGAGGAAGTTGGTCCTGCTCATCTTGTGAAAACAGAACCTCCACCAGGAAGGAGTAAGAAAAAGGGCAAGAGGCCCAGAGCGAAAAAGGCAAAGCAGAAGCACAATTGTTGGCCTTTTAAGAAAAATCAGCTCTTGACAGGAGTTTCATGGAAGAAAAGTGCTCTTGCAATTCTATGTCCAGCAGATCCCGATTAATTGAAGGAAGTATCTATCCGTCAAGCTAGTGACGTTAAAGAAGCGCTTATTGGGAGGCAGCCCAATTTTTATTTTCATCTTCTCTTTTGTTTTTTTTTTTTGATTTCTCCTCTTGAATAATTTGAGAAGCTCAAGAGGTTTGTTAATAGTTTGTTGAGTGCTTTCAGATTTTGAAGGAAGGAGGAGAAGAAGGGCAGGAGGAAACAAAACCAGAAAGCATGTGATTCAGCACCACTACCACCTTGGTGAGATGTTCCAGTTTTCTCCCCTCTCTAAACTTAATTATTTACATTGAGGACAATGTAAGTCTTTAAGCTTGGGGTAGGGGTAATCTTTTTGCTTGCATTGTAAATATTGCATTCATATAGGCTTAAGTTTGGGTAATCTTTTTGCTTGCATTGTAAATATTGCATTCATATAGGCTTAAGTTTGCATGATCGCATGATTCGGTTACCCCTGCTTAGATTGAGCTTATGATTGTGAGAGCTAAGTGCAAATTTTTCTGTGATAGTGAATTTTTGGACCCTGATTTTCTATTCTTGTGATATGGCTTCATTAAATATGCTTGAGATGGTCTTGGATAGTTGATGATTAGCATGTGTTTCTTTAGACTTGTGTTCTTCACTGGTTCTTGAACTGATAAATGTGAGCTTTTGAGCCATTAGGGGGTACTCACTAAATCTGCCCCCATTCTTTGTGTAGAGTGTGTTCCTCTTGGATTGTTTTTCTCTAGAACTTGACTTGAAACCATTTCGAAACTTGAAAATTTTTGAGAATATTGTTGAAAAGGATTGAGGCAATAGGTGTTTTTTCTGGCCTTCTGAGCTTTGAATGAATAATGCTACCCTTAGTTGCCCCATTTTGAGCCTGAATGAACAACATGCTTTTCTTGGTACCCTGAAATGTTGTGTTAAATATGCTTATGAGGGACCTTCTAAAGTACTGTGCAAAAATGGGTTGGAAAAGGTAGTTGAAAGTTTGGGATGATGAAAAGAAAAAAAAGAATGAATCTGAAAAAAAATTTACTTCTCTTGAATTGCAAAATCTCCCCTTCTCCAAACAAAAGAAAAAAAAAATGGGGAAGGGGATGACAAAAAGGAATGAGAAGTAAAAAGAAAAGAAAAGAAAGAAAGAAAGGTGGAAAAATGAATGAAAAACCCAAGAAGGTATTTTAGAAGGTGTCTTATGTTGAAATGCTTGATACTTGGTTTAGCCTTTTGAAATGTCCTTTTCTTGATTACCCCGCCTAATGATTAATCCCATGGCCTCATTGCAACCAAAGAATAAGACCTCTTGATTCTTAGATGTTTTCATTAATAAAGTGAAGATTTGGTTGATAGTCAAGCTTAAGGTAGGAATCATTCCTTGAGGAAAATGGTGTGAATTGTTATATATACTTGAACACTTGAGTGAGTGAGGCAAGAATGAGAGCCAAGCAAATGAACAAGCTTGGGGTGAGCTTCAAGTGAGATAGAGTGCCCGAATCAGTGAGAATGTGAGTCTAGGGAAACTAAGCCCCTAATTGGACTTGAATTGATTGTCTCTTGCTGAAATAATTGAATGCCTGTTACTTGGATCATTTTACTCGAGTTCTTAGTCACTATCCATGCTTTGTTTATTTCGGTCTCATGGCCTTGGTTTTTGCTTAAGGACAAGCAAAGTCTTAAGCTTGGGGTGATTTGATGAGTGTGATTTCACCTCATTTTCCATGTACATTTCTGCATGCATTTGCATTTAGTTATGCCATTTTAGTTGGATTTTGTTTAGTTTTTCATTTGGAACGGATAAGGTGGTATTGTGTGTTGTTTTGCAGGGATTTTTGATTAAATGCCCAAGTTTTAGCCATGAGGAAGCTGAGATGAAGAGAATGCCTGAAAACTGAAGAAGAAGGGGGCCAAAAGTCAGAATCTGTCACGGCCTGGCCGTGATGGCTATCACGGCCGTGACCCAAAACCACCAAAAGTCAGAGACGATCACGGCTTGGCCGTGATAGAGATCAAGGGCGTGAAAAATTGGTTCGCGACGCGAATGATAGCTCGCCACGCGAGAGACCGGTGTGCCAAAACCACCAAAAGTCGAGAGACGATCACGGCCTAGCCGTGATGTACATCACGGCCGTGACCCAGAAACCTCCACAAGTCAGAATCCATCACGGCTTGGCCGTGATTGCTATCACGAGTATGAAAAAGCTGGCTCGCGTCGCGAAGAAGGGATCGCCTCGCGAGAGAGTAAGTTTGCCAGAACTGCAAGAGACAGAACCCGTCACGGCCTGGCCGTGATGGCTATCACGGCCGTGACCGGCCACGAGTTATAAAAGAACTGAGCAGAACAGAAGAAAAGAGATCCAGAAACCCTAAAATCAGATCCTCTGCTGCTGTGGCTGCTGTGCAACATTCCATGGAGCTCTCTCCTTTATTCATCTTTGTAACTCTCTCTTTTGTTTTGTCTTCAATTATGTGTAGCTAAATTCCCCTTTGTTTTAGACTATTGCTATCTGAACTTGGTTGTAAAAATGACTTGATTATAATGCAGTTTCCTTGTTCTTTATGAGTGTTTGATTCCATGCTTAATGCTTTCTTAGGCTTGATCACCCTAGGAATGATTAGTTGCTTTAATAGATAACTGGAAGGTTGGTGTTAGAGCTTGCTCATGAATCAAATGCCAAGTAGTTCATGAGCCTAGGGATAGGTCTTGAGGTGCTTGCAATCGTATAAGTCTTTACTTAATGCAAAATCTCAGGTTAATCCACCTAAGGAATTAGGGTTTAACTTGGGGTTTTAGGCTCAATGCACCTAAGGAATTAGGCTTGGGTATTTCAGAAAAGACTTGATTGTCATAATTGAATTATGGAACTGTGTTACTTATCATTTCATAACAATCAAGGGAGGATTAGCTTAGTCTAACCCTAGCAATTCTATCTAATTGTTATTCATCTTTCTGTTTGCACATTAACTGTTTGAAAAAATTCCAAAAAGAACAAAAACATTTTCTTCTTGTTTGCTTGTTAGATGTTAGAGCTACCTTCACTCCAAAATTTGATCGCCTAGATAGTAGTCTAATTTGTGAAGTGGTAATTGTCCACGATCCCTGAGGACGATATCCGGTCTTACCGTTTTATTACTTGCAATGAACCGGTACACTTGCCGAGTCCGTGTCATAGTTGATATCAACCCAATCTGAAAGTGAATGAGAGAGAATAGATAAAACTCTTTCATCCTATTTGTTCTTCCTCATAGTTAGTCAGACAACAAGAAGCCCTTCATCGGAGAGCAGACCGGAATTGGCAGACACGGCAAGTGTCGTGGAAAGAAGCTTAAGAGAAATAAAGCTTGGGTGGTGTACATCGGCAGGAAGCCAGGACTGTACACCAGCTGGGAAGAGGCACAATGCCAGGTTAATGGATTTAGCATGGCCTGTCATGAAGCCTTTGATAATCTGGACGATGCATGCGGATGTTGGGCTTTTCACTGTCCTGAACAACCTATGAATCCAGGTGCACAAGTCATGGTGCAGTCGAGTCCAGCAAGCCACCCAAGAGGCCAGCTCCACACTTCACTGAATAATACTGAAAAAGGACTAATGAACTATCGCCATATGCCTATCGATGGCTAAGATGACAAGTTTGTGGAGGGTTTTATCCGTGGATATGTGATGGCAAGGATGATATCGGGTCTCAAAGTGTAACTATTTCAGGCCACCATTTCAGTTCATTTGTTTGACTATCTTAGGGTTTATGGTTTGTTTTAGTTGTGTGACTTTTGGGTTCATCGTTTTAGGCATGGTTTGTTGGTTTAGATTAACGTTTATGTTTATGTTTATAATGTTTATTTTGTGGTCATAATATCTGCATATGCTACTATGGTGTAAGTCAACTAAATAATTAATGTTAAGAATGTGTGTGTGTTTATATTTACATCTCCTTAAGTTTAATGAATAATTAAATCGTCAAGTTATAAATAATGTATGTACTATTATTTGCATATCATTAAGTTAATATTTTAAAAAAAAGCGACACCAATAAATAATTAAATTGTTTAACAATAAATGAGTAGCTATTTATATTATACAAGCAGATTGATGTTCGTCCTAATAAATTTTGAATGGCGGATTAATATCCACTCATTTTTGGAGCTTTATTGACCATGTACTTATTACCAATAAAAAATTAAAAATTTTCATCATTACCTGACTTTGCGTGTCCTTTTCGTTTATTGATTCGGGACCCGGTAGGATTTGAAATGAGTGTATTGTCATCAAGTTTAAAATAATACTATAAGAGAAGAAAAAAACCAAAATATTGGATAACAGAGTTACATTCAATAGCAATTATATTTATATTTATAGGTTACACACCCAACCACCAAGCTTTTTCTCTGTTCTACATCAATGGCGGCCCCGACGATGTTAAGTGAAGATATACCCGTTGATGTTGAAGTCATCAATTCGGGGACTAATCCAATCAAAAGCCATCCCTAAGATGTTAGTGTCACAATGTTTGTTATGCTTCCTGTTATATTGAAAAATAAATATACCTCGATTTTGTTGAGAACCATTTCCTGTTATAGTTTAACTTGGTTTGTCTCTGTTGCACCAACCAAAGGACCATGAGGAAGACGAAGTACAGTCGGTTCATGGTTCTTCAAACATGTATGACAAAATCATCAACCGAATGGAGGTTATATACTACTCTCTTTTTAATTTTTTTCAAAAATAAAATCTTGTTTTACGTACTAAAATACATATCCACAAACATACAGAATATGGAAACTCAGTTATGTTCAATGTTGGCTGCCATGGAATGCATCTGCATTGCTGTAACTGCCTTACAAGAATTTATATGCAACAAACCAACTCCCGAAGCCACAGAAAACAACCCTCCACCTCCCCTTGTACATGTGGAAATAGATGCTGGTGCTAAAGATAAACCACAAGTCGACAAGGGAAAAGGTGTTGCTGATACATCAAAAGGCAAGTTCAAGACTCCTACTGCGACTAGAAAAATTAGCCTCTGAACTGATGCATTCAAATCATTACTCAAGGATATTGATGTCATGGATCTATCTTATGATGACATAGATCCTCAACAATGTCCCTCTCTAGGGAAGAAGCGTAAATCTGCTATAGAACGGTACAAAGAAATCTCTCCTACCACCTATGCACAAGGGTGGGAGAGGTTAAGGATGTCCCAGCTCAATATTCATAGCAAATCAACTGTCAAAGTAAAACTTCCTTAACTGATTACCTAATTAATTGACACTACTTGTCTTCTTGTCCCTTACAATATATAATGCTACTATCGCATGTTACTTATTAATAGGAGGAAACGGTGGATCATCTAGTCCTAGACAACGACTAGAGGAGGAAACGATTGTTTAGCTCACTGACCGCACTGTCGCCACGCGCCAAAAAGATCGAGCGTTTACAAAATAATGCAGATAGGGAGCGACAACTCGAGTATCGTCTCTCAAGGACTCTTTAGTTGTTGTTATTATTAACAAAAAATCAAAAGTTAGTTTTGGGGGTTTTGGATTGAGATAAAATAAAGAAAACAAAACAATGAAAACAAAGCAGTTAAAGAGAATAGAAAATAAACTAAAGACGATTAACCTACTGTTCTTGGTTTCCCACTATCATTGGTTCAAATAAATCCAAGCCGTAAGCAGATTCTAATCCCCTTTCAGTTGTAGCAACAATTAACAAACGAAATTGCTACTACGGATACATGTTCCGATTCCCGAATTAAACAAACGGGGTTAAGCCCTCATGAACTAAACGAACATGAATGAACACACGCGAATTAAACAAACGCGATTAAGTATAGGAACATAGCATCACTGAAATGAATCAACACTACACTACACACTCCTGAAATAAACAAACAGAAATGCATAATATAGTATTGAAAAGAGAAAAGCAATTAAAACAGGAAATACAGAACCTCAAGTGTAATTAAAACCAATCACAGTAGATTAATCTAGGAGACTAGTTCTCCATTACAAAAGAAAACAATAAACTAAGAGAAAAACAAAAGACTAACAAGCTCAGAAACTAGCCAAAACTGGCTAATTCTGACCAACTAAGACTCTTAAGTTCTGCCTAAACAGGCTTTTATACAACTCCTGGAATCCACGTCCTCGCGAGGCGAAGCACTGATCGCGAGGCGAATATTACGAACAGTCAGCAACCTTTGGTCTTCTCGCGAGGTGAGCGTCTATTCGCGTGGCGAAACTCTTCAGATTCCCAAACTGTAACTCCCGTGGCCTTCAACACGGGCAAGCCGTGATGGTCTCTGACTTTTCAGGGCTGGATCACTCGCGAGGCGAGACATGTCTTCGCGGGGCGAGACAGAATGGCTTGCACTTTCTGGAACAGTCACCTTCAGGTTCGCGAGGCGAATGCCTTCTCGCGGGGCGAAACTTCCAGATTTATTTCTTTTTATTAACCTGAAAATAAGAAAATAACAGTAAGTACTTTATTCACTCTAAAACAACTAAATTAACCTAAAAACACTTTACAGACTCAAAATACTACTTAAGGACAATCAAGTCTAATTTGGGTGAAAATGATATAAAATTTGCACAAAGCCAAGGTCTTTACCAGTTATAAAACCAGTCAACCAGAGGCTCATCAAAATACCCCAAACTTAAACTTTGCTTGTCCCCAAGCAAACTAAAACTTAAAATTTATCAAAACAATTTTCTTCAATGTCCCCCCTTTCAAACAAAGTAATCCCCACAATCATTTATTCTAAACAATTGAGAATTTCATCATTCAAACAATCAGAAATCTAAGCAGGGGATCTAAGTTACACACAAAAGAGAGATCACCATATTCAAACAAATGCCTTCCTCACAAGGGAAATTTATGTTCACTCAATCGCTCAGTTCGTGTCAGGCTATCAACAATTCACTCAGTTTCACTTTTAAGAGCACTTCCCATAAATTTGATTTTCATCTCTAAATGATTCCCACAGAAAACATGCAAGCAACATCAGAAGGTCTTTTATGGGTTGTAATGGGGCCTGGCTAAGGGTAGGATATACAAAGGTACTAGGCTGAGGACCCTAGGAACTAAGAGAGCATGAACATTATTTACACTTTGAAATTCCACTCAAGTTCCTTTTCTCATTTTTCATTATGCCTTGGGTGACTACAACTTTTTTATTTCTTTTTGGCATTTTTGCACTTTTATTTTTGTTTTTTGTTTTTTTTCTTTTCTTTTTTTTTTCTTTTCTTTTTTTTTTCCTCTTTTTTTTTTACATAAATTTTTTTCTCAATCCCAAACAACATATTACACCTTGCAGCCACCCCAAACTTAGTTTCTTTCACCCATTCTAAGATTCCATGCTCTCCTAATCCTAAGATCGGGTTAACATGGTTTTCCAGATTTTTGGGCTTATAACATTAGGTTATCAAGAATTAACAGGCTAATAGGCTCAATGGGGCTAACTAGGGAACATGCATTAGGAATTGGTTATTTTAGGCCAAGTAGCTATTTACAAAGAAAATGCCTCAATCATCTGAAGCAAACACATAATCATGCAAATCAAAAAGAGATTCAAGCAAATTCAGGAAAGTGCAATCAAAAGTGATTTTCACACAGTTTAAAACATGTTGGAGGCTCAAAAACCTCACCTGGACATTTATGCAAATTGCTTGACAGAGATTCCATCCCTAGTGTGTGCTTCCTATCACCCCAAACTTATCATAAATCATGCTATCACAATAAAATCTCAAAGTTCAGTTTTCAATCATATGGGGATCATTTTTCAAAAAAAAAATTTCAAATCCTAGGGGTAAACAGTCAACACTATCATGCAATCAATCTATGCAAAATCAATAAAATCCAATAAACTTGCCAATACCAGACTCACACAACTCCTGAGCTTCTCAAATTATTCAGGAGCTTTATTCAAAGAAAAGGAAAAACTAGACAAAACAAAAACTACAACTAGTTCCCTCCCCCACACTTAAAACATGCATTGTCCCCAATGAAACAACATAACAATAAAATCAGAGTGAGGGAAAGGAAAACTCATTGGAGGGCGGTTCCGCCAGGATCCCATTGCTTGTAGCATAAGGCCCACGTGATGGACAAAGAGTAGAAGTTCATTCCATGTTTCCATGACTTGCAGCCTTGATGTCGGGGTGAGCACTTGACAATGATGACTTCGCCGAGTGCGGCGGACTTCTCACTCCCCTTCGGGTCACAGCTGACCTCTTTATCTACAAAGTCTCCCCAATAGAAGTGGGGCTCAACCTCTTGGACCGGCCATGGTGCAAAATCCAAGGGTGCAAAATCCATCACTGGTGGCTCCTCAGGGGGAGGTGGTATACAGTTAGCTGGGGTTACTGGTGCTGCTTCAACTTCTGCCTTTTCTTCATTTACTGCACTAACAAATTCATCACCTGCTATACATGCAGAAATTTCAACACACACCACACAAAGGTTAGAGTTAGTAGAGTCAGTACATATATCACAATAAAATGAATCAGTAAATTTCAGAATGTCTGGAAATTCAGAAATTAATTCATCCACCCCATTACTCTCAACACATGCATTTGATTCAATTGAATCATCTACTCCCAAAGGTTCTTCATTATCCTCAGGTACAGGGAAGCAGATGTCCTCCTGATCCTCCTGATGCTCATTTCCTATATGAACATGGCCCTCAACCTCATCTGTCTCCTGTTCCATATGGATGCTTTGCTTAACATACCTTTCAAAATAACATTCTACACACAAAGCAGTGCCATCACAATAACAATCATCACATGCATTAGAGTCAGGGGATTCAACACACAATTCATCATCAACAGAAACATTATCAGAATTATCATCAGAAATATTTTCAAGAATAACTTGTGACTCTGTATGTTCTTCAAGTGGCTGTGGAGTTAGCATTGCAGCCGAGTTGGCAACTATTTGATCAATTTGCATGGCCAACTTCTGAGATTCAGCTTCTTCCCTCTGTTGGCTTTGTTCCATTTGAATGGCCATCTTCTGAAATTCAGCTTCTATCCGTTGATTGTTCTCTGCCATCCGTTGCATCATTTCTTCCGGACTGAGTTGAGCTAGTGTAGGGTCAGGCTGATATTGCTGGCTTACTGCCATCCGTTGATTGTTCTCGGCCATTTGTTGTATCATAGAAGCAATCTCATCCAAGGTGCTCTGTCCTCCACTTTGTTGGCTAAAATGGTTATTCACTCCAAACATGCCACAATCACTATGAGATTCATAACTTCCAGTAAAATTAGGATAATACATGCATGGTTGCTCATAATAAACATTAGGCACATAATTTCGTATATAATTATCCATGGGGCAAAATAAAATTCACAACCAGACAAGCAGACAAAAATAATTCAGCAAAGTTTTTTTTTTTTCAAATTTATTTTCTGCTAATAACAACAAACCAGAGTCCCCGGCAACGGCGCCAATTTTTGACCGCGCTGTCGCCACGCGCCAAAAAGATCGAGCGTTTACAAAATAATGCAAATAGGGAGCGACAACTCGAGTATCGTCTCTCAAGGACTCTTTAGTTGTTGTTATTATTAACAAAAAATCAAAAGTTAGTTTTGGGGGTTTTGGATTGAGATAAAATAAAGAAAACAAAACAATGAAAACAAAGCAGTTAAAGAGAATAGCAAATAAACTAAAGACGATTAACCTACTGTTCTTGGTTTCCCACTATCATTGGTTCAAATAAATCCAAGCCCTAAGCAGATTCTAATCCCCTTTCAGTTGTAGCAACAATTAACAAACGAAATTGCTACTACGGATACATGTTCCTATTCCCGAATTAAACAAACGGGGTTAAGCCCTCATGAACTAAACGAACATGAATGAACACACGCGAATTAAACAAACGCGATTAAGTATAGGAACATAGCATCACTGAAATGAATCAACACTACACTACACACTCCTGAATTAAACAAACAAATGCATAATATAGTATTGAAAAGAGAAAAGCAATTAAAACAGGAAATACAAAACCTCAAGTGTAATTAAAACCAATCACAGTAGATTAATCTAGGAGACTAGTTCTCCATTACAAAAGAAAACAATAAACTAAGAGAAAAACAAAAGACTAACAAGCTCAGAAACTAGCCAAAACTGGCTAATTCTGACCAACTAAGACTCTTAAGTTCTGCCTAAACAGGCTTTTATACAACTCCTGGAATCCACATCCTCGCAAGGCGAAGCACTGATCGCGAGGCGAATATTACGAACAGTCAGCAACCTTTGGTCTTCTCGCGAGGCGAGCGTCTATTCGCGTGGTGAAACTCTTCAGATTCCCAAACTGTAACGCCCGTGGCCTTCAACACGGGCAAGCCATGATGGTCTCTGACTTTTCAGGGCTGGATCACTCGCGAGGCGAGACATGTCTTCGCGGGGCGAGACAGAATGGCTTGCACTTTCTGGAACAGTCACCTTCAGGTTCGCGAGGCGAATGCCTTCTCGCGGGGCGAAACTTCCAGATTTATTTCTTTTTATTAACCTGAAAATAAGAAAATAACAGTAAGTACTTTATTCACTCTAAAACAACTAAATTAACCTAAAAACACTTTACAGACTCAAAATACTACTTAAGGACAATCAAGTCTAATTTGGGTGAAAATGATATAAAATTTGCACAAAGCCAAGGTCTTTACCAGTTATAAAACCAGTCAACCAGAGGCTCATCACTCACCGTCAGTTCCCGATTCATCAAATCCTAAAGGGAAAGGAATGGGTACTTCCAATAGTAAGGGATGTGGTAGTAAGTCCACGGGGAAGAAAAAGACAAGCAAAGACAAGGGCAAGATTAGGATTGATGGCTGTGGAGGTGTCATGCAGAAAGCAATTGGCTTCATCTTTCCCAAGGTATGAAATATTTCAACATATGGTAACCACACAAAATATTTTTTACATGAGTATCTCGTTATTGTCAATACATTGATTGTAAATCTTATTAGTAGCTTACAATGGTGTATGGTACTAATTATTAATGTAAACATGGTTTAATAGAATGTTATAATGAAATCCAAGTTTCGACCTAAGGAAAATATGGGTCTGTGGAAGGAGCAGATGGAGGCCTCTGCATATATATATGTGGAACTGAACTGGATACTAGGAATGAAACATGACCACTATATGTTTGTTTAGCCCCTGTCCATAACATGTACTCAACCATTTGAATGACATTTGTTGACAGTGAGATCATATTCAGATATAGAGGGCACGGAATGTTTAGGGGAGAGTTTCACTGCCTATGCCCAGGAAATGAAATTTCAGATAAGGTAACATACAATAAAACAAACCCTTGTGTGTAATTGGAGATTAATTATTTATTTTCATTATTCAAACATTTGTTACTACGTAAACATGTAATAAAATTTATGGCCATGAAAGCAACATGGAACGAGGCTCTACATGGATCATGCACCACATGGTTACTTCCACCAGATTTTTTCAGTGAGGGATTTATCTACTCATTTATACTTTGATCCATTACCATTATTGTTTAGTGGAACCTTAGGATTGTGTTAGTAATTAAGGGATGTTTCCCTTGTATGCAGGCATTAGCCCACAGGACACTCCCAAGTGATAACATATTTGAAACCTTTATGGAATATACGGTTGAATGGATGCTTAAAACCCATCATCTTGCATATGTAAGCATTATTTGAAAATCCCAACGTACTAATTGATGACACACATAATGGTAATGCATTAATAGGATGTTGTTCAATAACAGATTTATGTCCCATATCACGAGGAATCTGGTCATTGGTGGCTCATTGTGATTAATATCATACACAAAAATTTATAGGCTTGACTCCAATCCTGAGTTGGATCGAATTTCAGAGAGGGGTGAAAAAATCCGATCAGTGGTAAATTAATCTTGCATAACTTACATTCGATGTTTGACAAATTCTTTGCATAACTTACATTATATATTGGAGTGACTAATCAGTATCAATTTTTCATATTATTCCTCAGAGTTATATGCTCACAAGGATCTTGGAATGTGGTTATTTTGAGCCAGACATGATATCAAATGGGAACAAGTTTGTGGTTTGACCTGTTGAAGAAGTGAAGGGAATTCCAAATTGCGGACACGGGTTAGAAACCATGTATAATGTTCCTGCAAGGAACAAGTTTAATTATTAATCCCATTAATGTTAAAAATTTTAACCAAAGTCTTACACCATCAAAACCTACTATGTCTATATATGGCTAACCTTATTGCTCATATCATGTGTGAAGTTTGAGTTCAGCTGAATGGCTAATTAAATAGATTACTATGGGACAAGGTTTTCACACTAATCTTATAGGAGTGGTATGTTAATCACGTTAATTTAATACCCTGACATATTTCCCAATAATGGATGCTTAATTAATACCTACTCGTTACAGGTGCACGAGCATAATGTGAGAATGCTGACTGCTTTGGCTTTGTGATCACTCCAATGAATGAATTGCACAGGGTTGTTGAAAAAAATACTGCACTGATGTGGGCTGCTGCCCCAAAAGCATCCAAGTCTTAATGCTTCTCTCTTTGTGGGCCTGATTTTATTTTGGTGTGTAATTATCATTTTATGGGGTGGACAAGCTCCAAATGTCCATAATAGTGTAATACAGATGCCCCATATTTTGGTTGTAACCATTTAGTCATATATTTTTTTGTTGGCTGTGTAAATTAAGGCCGGTATGTGTGATAAACTTATCATGTAATTAGGATAGATGGTTGTTTTTTGCTTACTATAGTTGTAAATGATATGTACACCATCATGCTTATGTTATCAACTAATCGTATTATATTCTCTACATGCTTATTGTATTGTATACATGACATTGTATGTGACTTTCCTTAAAGACACCAAAAAGTTAAGTTTAAATACTATTTCGGTCCTTAGCCCATTAAATCTACTTAAAAATTGCAAGTGTAAACATAAGCTCGCCCTAGGTACATTTTGTAGAAACCAAAGTGGTTTTGGATTTAATAATCTCTAAGTTTTGATGTTAACAAAAGGATTAAATTTGCTTGGCAAAGTGTGAGTTGAGATCTAACAAGTGAGTTCAGTTTATGTAGGAATATTCAAAATAATATAAGGTATACAATACTTGGACTCGTGCAAAGAATTACTCGTCCAAAGGTTATTTAAACTGTTTATAATTTAATTGATAAGTAGACTGGTTTTTCCTTAGTGGACGAGGCCATAAACGAATACCTGAATAACTTGATAAGAACAGCAGGTCCAAAGACTTGAAAATAAGCACGTTCATCTTGCCACGTCAGCAGACGAAGGTAACTCTTGTAACTCAAGTATACATTCATAATGCCTAACTAAAAGACTTGCGTGGACGAGCGCTTCTGTCACTTGTGTGGACCAGTGCTTCTGTCACTTTAGTGGACGAGCACTTCTACCACATCAGTGGACGAGTAAAATCTAATCTTGTATAGATGCGTTCTTAAAACTAAGTAGACGACTATATATCATTACTACCTTGAATATGATTTAATGCAATCTGGTCCACGATGAATTTATTTCAAATGATTGATATTTATTTCAAAGGAATATATGTTCTTTATTATTATTAACATCTTGTTCCTTTATGAGAAAGTTTATAGTACTACCAAGGAAATACAAAAAGCATATAGTACAGTTGGAATTGCAAAACGATCTATACGATGACATCTTTATTGCTGGACAAAAGCTGGGTTATACACAAAGGAGGAAAGAAAGCTTTTAAGGTACATTTTGTTGGAACTGTAACATCCTAAAATTCTAATATAATTAATTTGAAAAAAAAATTAAGTTATAAAAAAATAATAAAATAAATAAATAATAATGATATAATAAAAATAAAAAATGATTAAGAGGTTTAGTGGTGATAATTTATTAGTATAAAATTTATTAGAATTGGTTAGTGAATACAAAAGAAGTATTAAATTAAAATAAATATATGAAGAAAAAAAAGAGAATTAGTATATATATATATAGTGAACTTGTGCCTGACTCACAAGTTTTTTTTTAAATAAATAAATAAAACCCTGAAATGCTCAAAATATATATATATATATATATATATATATATATATATATATATATATAACCGTGGTGTCAGGGGTGTTAAGCCCCAAGGGAATATTTAATGGCCTTGACTTTTGCCAAAACAAAAGCAATTCATAATGGTTTAAAAAAAAAAAAAATATGTATATTAAAGTGGCGTAAGAGGGTTATAACTTGGGAATAGGAAATTGATGTTTAGCGTGCACGCCGCACAGTGAGTGAGGGAGAGGACATTCTTTCGTTTCGCAGTACAGCCATAGCAGTACACAGATCCAGGAACGCCACCAAATGGAAAAAGGATTTTTAGGGAAGCCCTAATTCTTATCATAAATAATTTTTAGAGAACTTTGGAGGTCTTCGAGAGGTGAGCAACAGTACCTTTTAATAACCCTTTCCATGGTACATGTGTTTGTTGTGTTGAGCGATTTACCTATGATTTTGAGGGATTTTAATTGAATGATGCATGTTATCAATAAACTAATTTTTTTAGGGGTTTTGAATTAAAATAAAATAGATTATTAAATTGGGTATTTATTCTTGTTGCTGATGGCATGAAATACATGATTGGTATTTGAATTAGTTGAATGATGTGCTTATTGGTGTATGTTATGCCATGTGAGTTTATTTGACATACATGATAAGATCAAATATTTAATTTTTGGTAAATGAATTGTTACACAAATGAGACATGAAATTGTGCCTTATGATGAATTGTATGATGTTTGCCGTAATACCACCTATGATAGGGGTATCGAAAAGTAATACCACCGTAAAGTGGTATCGAAAGTAATATCCCCATATAATTGGGATGTCGAAAATAAGTAATACTACCTAAAAAGGAGTATCGAAAGTAACACCGCCACAGGTTGGGGTGTCGAAAAAGGAGAGATATCACCATGTGCACATGGGTGGTATCAAAATGGAAATGTCCCCGACAGGAGGGTGACTGTGGTATTGGGGCTTTTATAAAACAAAACTTGGGCGCATAGGATGCTTGTTAGAGTTATAAATGCTGCATGCTATTCTTTGGGATATTGGACCTGATCAACCCAATATTTCATTGGTAGTGAGCAGATTTATGGCGATTAATATGCGAGGGACGAACGTTGCACTTGCACCAGCTTTGGATTGTATAGCCAGAGTTATGCAAGCGCAGGCGGAGACTCTCCGTCAACTGAATGGGAATGGAGGCCAATCACTAATGGAGTGGTGGAAACCTAGGACCCTTAGCACGTGAGACTTTCCGAATTCAAGAAGAACAACCCGCCATCATTATGAGGCAACTTTGATCCGAAGGAGGCTGAATTTCTTCAACTCGTACAGGAGAAAAGTTACTCTATTTTCGATTCGGGAGCAACACATTCATTCATTTCATTTAAATGTGCTCAATTCTCAGAGTTACCTGTTACTAAACTGTCATATGATTTGTGTATTTCTACTCCTGCTAAAGATATATTGATTACTTCTTCTGTCTGCCTGTAATGTCCCTTATTGTTTCAAGACCTGAATTATATTGTTGATTTGATATGTTTACCTATTTCTGGTCTGGATATTATTTTGGGCATGGACTCGTTGTCTCGTAATAATGCTATTATTGATTGTGTTAGTCGAACTATTTCTTTCATTCCACAGTCCATGTCTGTTGACTCTCCTAGGACGGAACACCCTATCTCTGCTGCCTCATGTCATAAGTGCTTAGTTGAGGGAGCTCAGGGATAGATACTTCTCTTTTCTGCTAAGTTAAAGGCTGAGAGTGACATAGCGGCGTTGCCTATTGTGTGTGAGTTCCCAAATGTGTTTCCTACGGATGTCTCTAGTTTACCTCCAGATAGAGAGATTGAGTTTACCATAGATCTAGTACCTGGGAGTGGACCTGTATCAGTAGCACCCTATAGGATGTCACCTCTATAGTTGAGCGAGCTCAAGAGACAGATAGAGGATATGTTACAAAAGGGGTTCATTAGGCCTAATGTGTCACCTTGGGAAGCACCATTACTTCTAGTGAAGAAAAAAGATGGGAGTATGAGGTTGTGTGTTGATTATTGGCAACTGAATAAGGTAACCATTAAGAACAAATATCCCTTGCCTAGGATAGATGATCTCTTAGATCAGTTAAGGGGAGCGCAAGTGTTTTCCAAAATAGATCTAAAATCGGGATACCATCAAATTAGAGTTAGAAGCGAGGACATCCCTAAGACAGCCTTCAGGACAAGGTATGGGCACTATGAGTATGTAGTGATGCCCTTTGGTGTGACCAACGCCCCAGCCGTTTTCATGGACTACATGAATCGGATCTTTAGGACCTTTTTGGACAGGTTTATGGTGGTGTTCATAGATGATATTTTAATATACTCTATGACACCAGAAGAACATGGAGAACACTTAAGGTTGGTGTTGCAAATCTTGAGGGACGAGTGTCTTTATGCCAAACCGGAGAAGTGAGTTTTGGCTAGACGAGGTAAAGTTTTTAGGACACACAATCTTAAAGGATGGTGTAGCGGTTGATTCCTCTAAAGTTGATGCGGTGTTGGGATGGGAACAACCTAAGACAGTAACCGAAGTGAGAAGTTTCTTAGGCTTAGCTGGTTACTATAGGAAGTTTATAGAGGGGTTCTCTAGATTAGCCTTACCTTTGACCCAGTTGACTAGGAAGGGGAAACCCTTTGTGTGGGACCAGGAGTGTGAGGACGGGTTCCAAGAGCTTAAGAGGAGATTGGTGTCATCACCAGTCTTAACTATACCGGATCCCTTAGTGAGTTTTGTGGTATACTACGACGCATCTAAGAATGGCTTGGGATGTGTCTTAATGCAGAAGGGCAAGGTGGTAGCATATTGCCTCTAGGAAGCTTAGGCCACATGAGGGGAATTACCCTACCCATGACCTAGAGCTAGCAGCTGTGGTTTTTGCCCGTAAGATTTGGAGGCATTACCTTTATGGGGCGAGTTTGAAGTTTTTAGTGACCATAAAAGCCTTAAATATCTGTTCGACCAGAAGGAGCTGAACACGAGAAAATGAAGGTGGATGGAGTTCCTTAAGGACTATGACTTCGAGTTGAAGTACCATCCGGGAAAGGCCAATGTGGTGGCAGATGCTTTAAGTAGGAAGTCCCTACACGTGTGGGGCTTGATGGTGCAAGAGCTGAACCTCATGGAGGAGTTTAGGGACATGAATCTAGAAGTGTTGGATGTGTCCTTAAATGTCTTAAGTTTGAAGTTGAATAGGTTGGAAATTAACAGTGACCTTAGAGATGAGGTTATGCGGGAACAACTTTTAGACCAGGAGTTGCAGTCTCGGTTGGGACAAGAGGGTTATGAGTTGTTTGTTGATGGGCTGGTGAAGTTTAAGAATAGGACCGTTGTTCCTAAGGAGGGGAGCCTTAGAGAGAAGATATTAGAGGAAGCTCATAAGGGAAAGTTTACCATACATCCTGGGATAACTAAGATGTACCAAGACCTTAAGGGGATGTATTGGTGGCCAGGAATGAAAAAGGATGTGGCTAGCTTCGTAGCTAGGTGTTTAGTGTGCCAAAAGGTTAAGATATAACATCAGAAGCCTTCGGGGTTGTTGCAGTCCTTGGAGATTCCAGAATGGAAGTGGGAGAGAATTTATATGGACTTTGGTATGGGGTTACCTAAGACGCGTTTGGGCTTAGACGTCATTTGGGTGATAGTGGATAGGTTGACCAAGTCTGCCCACTTCTTGCCAATCAGGGCAACCTATAGCTTAGACAAGTTGGCATACCTCTATATCAAGGAAATAGTCAAGCTTCATGGGATACCCACATCTATAAAGTCAGATAGAGACCCGAGGTTTACCTGTAGATTTTGGAAAGCTTTTCAGCAAGCCTTTGGGACTAAGTTGAACCTTAGCACGGCCTATCATCCCTAAATGGATGGTCAGTCAGAGCAGACCATTCAAACCCTTGAGGACATGCTTAGAGCGTGTGTCCTGGATGAAGGAGGGAGTTGGGATGGATTCCTACCTCTCATTGAGTTTGCGTATAACAATAGTTATCACGCTAGTATAGGTATGGCACCCTATGAGGCCCTATATGGGAGGAAGTGTAGGTCCCCTTTATGTCGGTGTGAGGTAGGTGAGAAAACCTTGATAGGACCTGAATTGGTCCAGGAAACCTCCGAGAGAGTAAAAATGATTAGGGAGAGGATGCGCATGGCGCAAAGTAGTAGACAAAAGAGCTATGCCGCAAAAGGAGAAAGCCTCTAGAATTCCAGGAAAGCGAGCATGTATTTTTGAGAGTCACTCCTAAGACGGGGGTAGGGAGGTCGATGAAAGTCCGCAAGCTAAATCCTCGTTTGATGGGACCTTTCCAAATCCTTAAAAGAGTCGGGCCTGTTGCTTATCAATTGGTTCTTCCGCCACAGTTGGCAAACCTTCATGATGTTTTCCATGTGTCACAACTCAAAAAATATGTGCCTGATGAATCTCACGTGATAGCTCCCGAGTCTGTACAATTGAAGGATAATTTGATCTATAAGCCAAAGCCTAGTCAAATCCTGGACAAGGGCACTAAGACTCTAAGGAACAAGGCGATTCCATTGGTGAAAGTGTTATGGGACTGATTGACTCCTAAGGAAGCCACTTGGGAGATGGAGGAGGACATTGTGCGTCAATACTCAGATTTTATTATCTAAGGTATGGTAACCTTTAAGTTTGAATATGCCATATGTTAAAATGAGTGGGTGAGTATGAGGCGAATTTCGGGGACGAAATTCTTTAAGGAGGGGAGAAAATGTAACATCCTAAAATTCTAATATAATTAATTTGAAAAAAAAAAGATTAAGTTATAAAAAAAATAATAAAAGAAATAAATAATAATGATATAATAAAAATAAAATATGATTAAGAGGTTTAGTGGTGAGAATTTATTAGTATAAAATTTATTAGAATTGGTTAGTGAATACAAAAGAAATATTAAATTAAAATAAGTATATGAAGAAAAAAAGGAGAATTAGTATATATGTATATATATATAGTGAACTTGCGCCTGACTCACAAATTTTTAAAAAAATAATAATAAAAAAAAAATAAAACCCTGAAATGCTCACAATATATATATATATATATATATATAACCGTGGTGTCAGGGGCATTAAGCCCCAAGGGAATATTTAATGGCCTTGACTTTTGCCAAAACAAAAGAAATTCATAATGTTTTTAAAATAAATAAATAATATGTATATTAAAGTGGCGTACGAGGGTTATAACTTGGGAATAGGAAATTGAAGTTTAGCCTGCGCGTCGCACAGTGAGTGATGGAGAGGGCATTCTTTCGTTTCGCAGTACAGTCATAGCAGTACACAGATCCTGGAACGCCACCAAACGGAAAAAGGATTTTTAGGGAATTACTAATTCTTGTCATAAATAATTTTTAGAGCACTTTGGAGGTCTTCGAGAGGTGAGCAACAATACCTTTTAATAACCCTTTCCATGGTACATTTGTTTGTTGTGTTGAGCGGTTGACCTATGATTTTGAGGGATTTTAATTGAATGATGCATGTTATCAATAAACTAATTTTTTTAGGGGTTTTGAATTAAAATAAAAAAGATTATTAAATTGGGTATTTATTCTTGTTACTGATGGCATGAAATACATGATTGGTATTTGAATTAGTTGAATGACGTGCTTATTAGTGTATGTTATGCCATGTGAGTTTATTTGGCATGCATGATAAGATCAAATATTTAATTTTTGGTAAGATCAAATTTTTGGTAAATGAATTGTTACCATGAATTGTATATTAGTGTATGTTGTGCTTTATGATGAATTGTATGATGTTTGCCGTAATACCACCTATGATAGGGGTATCGAAAAGTAATACCATTGTAATGGGGTATCGAAAGTAACATCCCCATATAATTGGGATGTCGAAAATAAGTAATACTACCTAAAAAGGAGTATCGAAAGTAACACCGCCACAGGTTGTGGTGTCGAAAAAGGAGAAATACCTCCATGTGCACAACGGAGGTATTGAAATAGAAATGTCCCCGACAGAAGGGTGACATCGAAACACTCCTCGTGAGTAGGGGTAGGCAATGGGACGCCATTGTCGTGTGATGTGTGAATATATGGCAAGCCGGCAAGAGGCCAATTTAATTAGGAGGTCTTCGGACCGCTTGGATTAAACTAGAATTTATCTGGTATATGGAATGTGATGTATTGAGATGAGATTATTATTGATATTAAAAGTATTTTCTTTTATATATATTATTTTGGAAAATTAGATGGTGCCATGAACAATTTTTCCGGTTACCGCGCCGGCTGAGAACAATGTTATTTTCGAAAATATTTTTTTAAAACTGTATTGTTGATCACTAGGATTTTATATCTCATTATAAGTATTGTTTTCAGAGCACGAGGAGGACGTCATTGTAAAAACTCAGTGGATTCCCTTAGTTATTCTTTCTAGTTTGGTTAGTATTTTCTTAAATAAGGAGTTGTATGTGGCTAGACACATTTATTTATTTATCGTTGGGTTTGTTAGTAGACGTCCGGTATTGAGGCTTGTGGTTTTTATTTATATTCATTACATGGATATTTTTTATTACTATATTATTTAATATGAGATATTTTCCTACTTAGTTATTTGAGAAAAATTTTATGACTTGTGTTTTTTTTTAATTAAATGTTTTGAAGGATTTTTATTGAAATTAATTTGGGTTACTAATGTAACGAAGGGCGTTACAGGAACCAAAGTGGTTTTGGATCTAATAATCTCTAAGTTTTGAATTTAACAAAAGGATTAAATTTTCTTGGCAAAGTGTTAGTTGAGATCTAACAAGTGAGTTCAATTTATGCAGGAATATTCAAAATAATATAAGGTATACAATGCTTGGACTCGTGCAAAGAATTACCCGTCCAACTTTTATTTAAACTGTTTATAATTTAATTAATAAAGTAGACTGGTTTTCTAAAGTGGATGAGGCTATAAATGAATACCTAAATAACTTGTTAGGTATAGCAAGTCCAAAGACTTGAAAATAAGCACGTCTATCTTGCCACGTTAGTAGACGGAAGTACTAAAACACAAAGTAACCTAGTAGACGAGCTCCATATGCCACGTCATTGGACGGAGCTTCTCATTAAGGACTTAGCAAGTCCAAAGACTTGTGTGGACGAGCGCTTCTGTCACTTGTGTGGACGAGCGCTTCTGTTAATTTAGTGGACGAGCGCTTCTACCACTTCAGTAGACGAGCAAAATAAAATCTCTTGTGTGAATTTTCTATCCCTAAACTCTTCAGTTTTTATTTGCTTATACTAACTGTGGGGTTTTGATATTGATTTTGTTAATCTTTTAAAAAAGATTTCTTGTGTGCTTAATCTTTTTATCTTCTGCTTGTGAAAAAGTTGTTCAAAAGGCATTTTGTGAAAATAGTTAACAAACACAATTCAACCCCCCCCCCCCCCCCCCCCCTCTTGTGCTTGTCTGTGCCAACTTCACATTTTTATACATGTTATCCACATAAATTACGGTGCTTCTATTTAGACATATTACAACCATTATACCAGAAGAGTTATAAATTTTTTTCACAAAAGTGTGAATGGTTATTACAATCTCAAGTACTATTGATTAAAGAGTCATCACAAACTATACCATCTACTGTACATGTGTGTTTTATAATAAAAGTTTAGGGTTGTACTAATCGGTTATGCAAGTTAGATGGGCCTTGACATCTAAGCTAGTCCAAAACAACTTAAAACATCATGTGAGTACACACACAAGAGATTAAAGCAAATCCTGCATTGGTTCCGAACAACCACCAACTTAATAAAACTACACATCCAATAAAAACCTCACATATACCTTAACATAAAATCATTAAAGAAACCACTTAAACATTACTTGTCCTTAGTAATGGAACCTATTGAATTTTGAAACATACAGAATACTTAATGTGGATTTCACATTGGGTTTTCCATAGTCTGCAAAAAAGAAATCATAACCCATCTCAGGCTTTTTCATTCAACAACATCTTGTAGCCTTTTTCTGAAAAACCAGTCCCGAATCTGCAAATCACCCTACAACGAATGGGAGAAACAATATTTACTATTATCAACCACACTTGCTATAACTAAATCTAAAATACCAAACCAAGATTCTTGTAAGACATAGTCACATATGTTGATTGACATAGTCACATATGTTGATTAACATAGTCACATATGCTAAGCATTTTGAAGGTAAATTTCTACATCATTGTGCTGTATGATTGAATGGAATATATTGTTAGGAGTCAACTAATGGTTTGCTTATGTATTATATATAGTATTTCTCTTGTGATGAGTGTTGGTGCCTCTCAAGTAACCCTATTAATTGTGTCTATATTAAATTTTAATACACCCATCAATGGTTCTTAATTAACTTTTTCTTTTAACTTTCTTTCTAGATATATTAATAACAACATACCCACTTAAACAAATATTATTCTTATGCAGGAAAATATTCTTGGAATAAGGAATCTTACTAGTCAGGTTCAATGGTGTCCCCTTGTACGTCGAGAACACCCTATTCCACATCCGAATTCAGAATGTCTCCAATCCTACTCGCATGTGGACAGGTTTTTCTGGTGTGACCATAAACCTTGCAGCACCCGCATCGTGTCTGCTTCTTGCCTGTGTCCCCCAGATCCAGGACCACGTGGTTGGCTCCCGGTTGCTATGGGCTGTCCAACAAATCCATCAACATTCCCATCACTGGCTTGGTTGTCTCTTGGATTGCCTCTTTGGTCCTTAATTTTGAGCCGTTCAACTTCAAAAGCAATATTCTCCCGTATATCATTAAAATCTTCTTCATTATTGCTCGCATATGTACGCCACCTTCGACAACTATCGATCAATGCCGTATACCGGCCATTTTGCACCACATTTTGACCGCTCATGCTTCCCATGTGATATCTACTTTCAACCCCTTTCTTTGCAGCCTTGGTCCAACGATCTAAAACGAGGCACTTTTGGATGTGATCAAAATCAAGAAACACCAGCACCCTAATAATATGTGCACAAGGAATCCCATCCGATTCCATTCCAAGACATGAACACCGGACATCCTCTTCTGACGGGTAAAAAGAAATATGCCACCTCAATGCAGGACTACCATACTTTACGACAACAAATATTTTTGACGACATACTTTCTATGCAATCGATGACATTAATGGCCAACGACCTTAATAGCCTTTTATGAAAAATAGTTAACAATTCCCGAGTATAGACTACTGAAGCGTTTCACTCCAAGGCCACCAATTCAGTTTGCATGACTGGGACACCATACTCAGATTTGAAATCCGCCTCAATCTCATTGCTACGAATGTATTCAACACATCTCTGGAAATGAAATACAAATTCAGACAAAGTAAACCGCGATTGTACATACCTACCATTCTGAACATGCAATGCCTCGCAACGAGACGTCGCTCTCATCCCACAAAAAAATTCGCCCTTTATATGTGCAGCTGCCAACATTAATTTCTTTTCATACAACTATGCTACCCATTCATTGTCGGTCATCCCACACTCTTGAACAACTGCTACCTACCTATCTTCAAAGTCGTGTACCTCATAGTTACCAAGCATACATTTCTTAAAAAGTTGAGTGAACCTTATATCATTAACATTGGATGTGACATTCATGATCAGATGCCAACCCCACAATCCATGGTGACCATTTGGAAACACCAACGCTATTGCATTCCTCAGCCAAATCACCATCGGTTATCACACACTTTGGAGACTTTCCTGTTAAGTCTCTAAAATGTCTAATGTGGATTTCCAAAAGTTTTGATGATAACTAAACATTGATTAATGATTTAATTAACCTTCATATTGGTTGCTAACCTGCCTATCTAGTGTGCGGATTAAAACTGTAAGAATCATCTATCTGCTCATAAGTGACTACCTGTCTGGATAAGCAAAAGTCAACATGTCTGCTGACTAGGATTATTGACTTCTTTCAAGATACGTCTTTGATCGCGCTGTCGCGCACGCGCCAAAAAGAACGAGCGGTTTTTAAAACTGTAGTTTAGGGCGACAACTCGGATGTCGTCTCACAAGGACTCTTGAAGTGTTATTTATCACAAAAATCAGTTTTGGGGGGGGGGTTGGATTGGAATGCAAATAAGAAACAAAGCAAAACAAAGCAATGAAAACAGAGAAGTTGAAAAGATTATCAAATAGCTAAGGACGATTAATCTATTGTTCTCGATTTCCCAACTATCATAGGTTCATGCAATTTCCAAGCCTTAAGCAGATTCTAATCCCCTCCCGGTTGTAGCAACAATTTACAAGCGAAACCACTACTACAGATATATGTCCCTATTCCCGAATTAAGCAAACGGGGTTAAGCCCTTCGTGAACTAAGTGAACACGAAACGAACACACGCGAATTAAGCAAACACGATTAATTATAGGAACATAATATCACCCAAAATAAATCAACACAACACAATATACTCCTGAATTAAGCAAACAAAAATATATATAGCATGGCATCGAAAAGGGAAAAGCATACAAAACAGGAAATACAAGAACCTCAAGTGTAGTGGAAATCGATTACAATAGATTAATCCTAGAAAATTAGTTCTCCATGGAAAAACGAAATACACACAGAAAATATGTAAAACAAAACAGTGGAGAAGCAAAAGTCCTTCCAATCTGCCCAGAACAGCCTTTTATACTATTCAGAATTTTAGCCCACTCGCGAGGCGAACCTTCTCTCGCGAGGCGAATGACGGCTCGCGGGGCGAAGAATTGAAGAGTCTTCTTATTATGCCCGTTATGAACATCAGGGGCCAACCGTGATGCTTTCTGACTTCCATTATCGCGAGGCGAAGAAGTTATTCGCGAGGCGACCCCGAGAGCTTGCATATTTCTGGAACAGTCATCCTTCAGGGTTGCGAGGCGAGGTTCTGTTCGCGGGGGGAACCAGAGAGGATGACATTTTTACTGTTCTGCTGGCTTTCAGGTTCGCGAGGCGAGAAGACTCTCGCGAGGCGAATCCCCTGTTTCTTTATTCCCTCAACTTCTACTTAACCTGAAAACAACAAAATAGCCATAAGTGCTTTATTTGACTCAAAACTGGCTAAATTAACCTAAAACTACTTTAGAGACTCAAAACCTTGCTTGAGTCATCTAATCTAATTTGGGTGAGGACAATCTAATCTAATTTGGGTGAAAATAGGATATAATTTGCACAAAACCCTGGTCATACTAGCCATAAAACTAGATGAGCCAGAGGCTTATCAAAATACCCCAAACTTAAACTTTGCTTGTCCCCAAGCAAACTAAAACTCAAAAATCAAAAAGACTCAAGACCTGGCAAGCTTAAAAGATTCAATCAACCTTGCACAAATTCAAGCAGTTTCATCAAAACAGTTTTCTTCAATGTCCCCCCCTTTCAAGCAAACCAATCCCCACAATCATTCATTCTAAACAATTGAGAATTTCATCATTCAAACAATCATTAATCTAAGCAGGGGATCCAAGTTACACACAAGAGGGAGATCACCAAATTCAAACAACTGCCTTCCTCACAAGGGCATTTAGTGTTCACTCATTCGCTCAGTTTGTGTCAGGCTAACAACATTTCACTCAATTTCACTTTCAAGAGCACTTCCTATGAATTTGATTTTCATCTCAAAATGATTCCCACAGAAAACATGCATGCAACATCAAAAGGTCTTTTATGGGTTGTAATGGGGCCTGGTTAAGGGTAGGATATACAAAGGAACTAGGCTGAAGACCCTAGGAACTAAGAGAGCATGAGCTTTTTACACTTTGAATTTAACTCAAGTTCTTTTTTTCATTTTTCATTTGCCTTGGGTGACTACAGCCCTTTCTTCTAATACTTTTATTTTTTTTTTCATTTTTACACGTTTCTTTTTTTCTTTTTCTTTTTTTTTCTTTTTCTGCTTTTCTTTTCTTTCCCTTTTTTTTCAACCTTTTATTATATTTTTTTCTTTTTCTCAATCTCAGAATGACATGTCACATCCTTGTAGCCACCCCAAACTTAGTTTCTTGCAACCATTCTCTTGCTAAGGATCCATGCTCTCCTAATCCTAAGATCGGGTTAACATGGTTTTCCAGATTTTTGGGCTTATAACATTAGGTTATCAAGAATTAACATGCTAATCAGGCTCAATGGGGCTAACTGAGGAACATGCATTAGGGATGTTATTTTAGGATAAGTAGTTATTTACAAAGAAAATGCCTAAATCATTTGAAGCAAACACATAATCATGCAAACCAAAAAGAGATTCAAGCAAATTTAGGAAAGTGCAATCCAAAAGTGATTCTCACATTTCAAAAAAACATGTTGGAGGCTCAAAACCTCACCTGGACATTCATGCAAATTGTTTGACAGAGATTCTATCCCTAGTGTATGCTTCCTATCACCCCAAACTTATCATAAATCATGCCATCATAACAAAATCTCAAGGTTCAGTTTTCACTCACATGGGGATCACTTTTCAAAAACAAAAATTTTTTCAGCCTAGGGGGAATCATCACATCAATCATGCAATCAATCTGTGCAAAATCAATCAAAATCCATCAAACTTGCCAACATAAGACTTCACACCATTTATTCAAGAGCTAAAAGAAAAGAAACAAGACAAGACAAAACAAAACTACAACTAGTTCCCTCCCCCACACTTAAAACATGCATTGTCCCCAATGAAACAACATAACAATAAAATCAGAGTGAGGGAAAGGAAAGGGTACTCCCTGATTAAGTGTCAGTGTAGGAGCTTCCGCCTGGATCCCATTTCTCGTAGCATAAGGCCAAAGAGATAGAGTTCATTTCATGGTCCCATAACTTGCAGCCTTGAATAATGAGTGAGCACTTGACTAGGATGGTGACCTTGCTCAATGCGGCGGACTCATCACTTCCTCTTGGGTCAAAGACGACCGCTTCCTCAACAAAGTCCTCCCAATAAAATTGGGGTTCAACCCCTTGAACGGGCCAGGGTGCAAAATCGAGTCCCTCTGGTGGTTTCGCAGGGGGAGGTGGCAGATAGGTAGGGAGGGTCTCCGGCGCTGGTTCATCTTCTGCATGTTCCTCATTCACTGCACTGACAAATCTATCACCTGCTAAACATGCAGCAATCTCAGCACACACCACACAATGGTTAGTGTTAGTACAATCAAGACATGCAGAAATATCATCAAAGCTAGAAATAAATGGAAAATTAGAAACAAGGTCCTCATAGGTGTCATCAATAATCTCAGAGATCATCTCTATGTGGAAAACGGAGTGCTCCTCCAATGGATGTTTCCCAGCATCAAAGATGTTAAACTTTGCCACAATATTACCAAACTCCATAGACATGGTCCCATCATCAACATCAATCTTAGTCTTAGCTGTCTTCATGAATGGTCTGCCCAGGATGATTGGTGATTTACTGGAATGTGTCTCTCCTGCCATGTCTAGGATGTAGAAGTCAGCAGGGAAGATCAACTCATCAACTTGCACCAGCACATCTTCTACCATTCCCATGGGGCGGGCACTGGTCCTGTTGGCCAACTGGATAGTGATACCTGTATACTGCAAGGGACCAAGATCAAGGTTATTAAAAATAGAGGTAGGCATGACATTTATGGAGGCTCCCAAATCCAGCATGCAATTTTCAAATTTCCTGTCCCCAATAGTGAATGGAATAGTATAAGTGCCTGGATCCTTGCACTTCGTGGTAGTGCTCGAGTAGGGCCGAGACAGGTGACTCTTTCTCAGTGCAGGCTTAGACTGGATCAGATCTGAAACATTTCTTCCCAAATCAAATCTATCATTATTCTTCAACTTCCTCTTGTTGATGCATAGATCCTTCAAAAATTTGCATACTTGGGCACTGCTGATCACATCTAGAAGGGGAATATTCACAGTCACCTTTCCGAACACATCTAAAATCTCCCTCTCCTTGTCTTCCCCACCAATCTTCTTATTTTTCTGTAATCTCTGTGGGAAGGGGATTGGTGGTCTGTATACCTTCTCAGCTTCAACATTGACCGAAGGCTCAGGAGTTACCTCAATGGTTTCTTCATCTTTTTCAGAGGATGCCTCAACAACTCTTCCAGATCTCAGAGAAATGGCACTCACATTAGGATTGGAGGCATTGGGATTTATCACTGTTTGTCCGGGCATTTGGGTTGTCCCTTGAGCTTGCTGTACGTTATTTATGGATGTGGCAAGCTATCCAACCTGTGTATGCAAAGCCTGAATGCTAGCATATGTTCGCTGCTGAAACTGTACTTGTGAGGCCTGGAACTGTCCTACTTGCTGCTGAAACTGTAGATTGGTTGCAGCCATTTGCTTGACCAAGTCTTCTAATGAAGGTCCAGAAGGTGCAGAAGTGGTCACTTGAGGAGGATTCTGTGGTGCTGCCATCAGTTGTTGTTGGGATGAGTTCCCATACCGCAGATTAGGATGATTCCTCCAATTGGGATGGTACCTATTTGTGGAGAGGTCTGGAGTGCTGTACCGGTTCTGACTGTTGCCTTGATTATAGGGATGGACTGCATAAGCTTGAGGCAAATCAGTACTTGACTCTTCCTTCAGAATAGGGCATGCCTCATATGGGTGCTCAGGAGAACTGCACATGCCACACAACCTTGCTGGCTGAACCCTATCCATTGCCATTTTCTCCACCAAAGAAGTGAGCCTATCCATTCTATCCTCAAGGGCCTGGTTGGAAGAAGAGCTATGGACCTCGTGCACACCTCTTGTCTCAATAGAATTTCTCCTGGTAGTAAACTGCTGGGAATTCAGTGACATATTTTCAATGAGTTGCTTGGCAGCAGCTGGGGTCTTATCAACAAGTGCTCCCCCACTAGCAGCATCCAAAATATTCCTATCCATCGGCAGTAACCCTTCATAAAAAAATCTTGGATAAGAAGTCGCGTTCGAAATCTGATCTTTGGGGGCAACTGGATACCAACCGCTTGAATCTGTCCCAATATTCAGCCAACGACTCATTTCCTTGTCGATGCCACATATTTCCTTCCTAATTGATGCAGCTCGGAGGCGGGAAAGTATTTCTCTAAGAAGAGCCTCTTCAAATCGTTCCAGGTGGTAATGGAATTTGGCGGAAGATATAACAGCCAATCCTTTGCAGCGCCCTGTAGTGAAAACGGGAAGGCTCTTAGCTTAATGTGATCTTCAGTTACTCCCTCTGGTCTCAAGGTTGTGGAGCAGACAACCTGGAACTCCTTGAGATGCTTATGTGGATCCTGCAAGACCATTAAACCTTGGCAACAAATGGATTAGACCAGATTTTAATTCAAAGGGGGTAACAGCACCAGAATATTCAATACACAATCCATTATAGTTAACATCAGGGGCAGCAAGCTGTCTTAATGTCCTTTGGTCACCCATGTTATCAAAAACAGTTTTAGAATTTGAATCACCACTAGTGCTAGCCCGAAATTCTCTACGGCGTGTGTGCAGTGTTCTTTCAATTTCAGGATCAAAATCACACAATTCAGGGCAATTAGACCTAGTAGCCAGACCAATTCAAAACAAAAACGAAAATAAAATAAAAAGAAAAGAGAAAAAAATTAGGGAAAATAACAAATAAGAGTCCCCGGCAACGGCGCCAATTTTAATCGCGCTGTCGCGCACGCGCCAAAAAGAACGAGCGGTTTTTAAAACTGTAGTTTAGGGCGACAACTCGGATGTCGTCTCACAAGGACTCTTGAAGTGTTATTTATCACAAAAATCAGTTTTGGGGGGGTTGGATTGGAATGCAAATAAGAAACAAAGCAAAACAAAGCAATGAAAACAGAGAAGTTGAAAAGATTATCAAATAGCTAAGGACGATTAATCTATTGTTCTCGATTTCCCAACTATCATAGGTTCATGCAATTTCCAAGCCTTAAGCAGATTCTAATCCCCTCCCGGTTGTAGCAACAATTTACAAGCGAAACCACTACTACAGATATATGTCTCTATTCCCGAATTAAGCAAACGGGGTTAAGCCCTTCGTGAACTAAGCGAACACGAAACGAACACACGCGAATTAAGCAAACGCGATTAATTATAGGAACATAATATCACCGAAAATAAATCAACACAACACAATATACTCATGAATTAAGCAAACAGAAATATATATAGCATGGCATTGAAAAGGGAAAAGCATACAAAACAGGAAATACAAGAACCTCAAGTGTAGTGGAAATCGATTACAATAGATTAATCCTAGAAAATTAGTTCTCCATGGAAAAACGAAATACACACAGAAAATATGTAAAACAAAACAGTGGAGAAGCAAAAGTCCTTCCAATCTGCCCAGAACAACCTTTTATACTATTCAGAATTTTAGCCCACTCGCGAGGCGAACCTTCTCTCGCGAGACGAATGACAGCTCGCGGGGTGAAGAATTGAAGAGACTTCTTATTACGCCCGTTATGAACATCAGGAGCCAACCGTGATGCTTTCTAACTTTCATTATCGCGAGGCGAAGAAGTTATTCGTGAGGCGACCCCGAGAGCTTGCATATTTCTGGAACAGTCATCCTTCAGGGTCGCGAGGCGAGGTTCTGTTCGTGGGGCTAACCAGAGAGGATGACATTTTTACTGTTCTGCTGGCTTTCAGGTTCGCGAGGCGAGAAGATTCTCGCGAGGCGAATCCCCTGTTTCTTTATTCCCTCGACTTCTACTTAACCTGAAAACAACAAAATAGTCATAAGTGCTTTATTTGACTCAAAACTGGCTAAATTAACCTAAAACTACTTTAGAGACGCAAAACCTTGCTTGAGGACAATCTAATCTAATTTGGGTGAAAATAGGATATAATTTGCACAAAACCCTGGTCATACTAGCCATAAAACTAGATGAGCCAGAGGCTTATCAGTCTTCAACCTGTCTCCCCACGAGTTCCTACACTTGTCTGAGGTTACTCGTTGAAGAATCAAGGACCAAACAAGCTTTTGTTGGATGTCCCATCAGAAAGAGACTTGAAGCCTACTCTCCTACTCAGTCTCATGCTTATCAAGAAAAGTTAGAAGTTACTATCTCAAGCAACCTCGGTTGTCAAAACCAAAGACCAGTTAAAGAATGCTTCCAACATGCGTTATTCTCTAGCACCTCTCGGGTCGCCACACTAAAAAGGGAATATCACTCAGCAAAGCTCAAAAAGCTCTCTACACAACTCTGATATGGCTGTATCACGATGCATAAAGCCATGATCCTTCATGTTAGAGTACAATCAACGTTCCTATTGCATTAATGGCTGCCCAGAACGACTCTATTGCATTTAATAAAGTTCTTCTTGAAACCAACATCTGAGGGAATGTCTCTAACGGATCCTAAATGCTTGAAGACTATAAATACAGAAGTCATTGAAGATGAAGTATAGAGAATACACATAGCATTAAAGAGTCATTACTCTGCACCTTAATATTTTCATTCTTTCATTCTGGATTCTTCAATCATTTGAAGTTATTACGCAAACTTTCCTAAGCTCTACATTTAAACCACTCTGAGTGTTAGTGAAAGATCTGAAATAGACAACTATAAACACAAGAAGGGGGCGCTGAATTGTGTTTATCATAATTTAAGCAAAGTTGAAATCTTTTCACAAACAAAAAGACTAGATTTGGACGAGTGGAAGAATACAGGATGGACGAGTGACTTTTGCAAGCACACCACTTGATAGACGTAAGAAAACTAAGGCAATTAAAGAGTTTAAGAGAAGAGAGATTGACACGGTGATTTATCCTGGTTCACTCTTCAAATCAAAGAGCTACATCCAGTCCTTGGCAGCACCAAGATTTATCCACTATAACTGATAAGGTTCTGAGACTCAAGTATTATTTGCACACCTAGCCTCTTCAGGCTCAAGACAAGTATTATTTGCACACCTAGCCTCTTCAGGCTCAAGACAAATATTATTTTCACACCTAGCCTCTTCAGGCTCACTCTGGTTTGTTTGAGAGATTGGGTTTGTAATAAATACAATTTCTCACAGGCAGATCTTTCACTAACACTCAGAGTGGTTTAAATGTAAAGCTTAGGAAAGTCTGCGTAATAACTTCAAAATGATTGAAGAATACAAAATAAAATAATGAAGAAATAAATACTCAGAGTATTGGCGTTTTAATGCAATGTGTATTCTCTTGTTCTTCATCTTCAATGACTTCTGTATTTATGGTCTTCAAGCATTTAGGATCCGTTAGAGACATCCCCTCAGATGTTGGCTTCAAGCAGAACTTCATTAAATGCAATAGAGTCGTTCTGGGCAGCCATTAATGCAAAAGAGTCGTTCTGGGTAGTCATTAATGCAATAGAGTCGATGGTTGTACTCTAACATGAAGGATCATGGCTTTATTCATCGTGCTACAGCCATATCAGAGTTGTGTAGAAAGTTTTTTGTACTTTACTGAGTACACTTCCCTTTTTGTGTAAGGACCAGAGGTATTAGGGAATAAAACACGTTGGAAGCTTTCTTTTAACTGGTCTTTGGTTCTGATTATCCAAGGTTGCTTGAGAGAGTAACTTCTGACCTTTCTTGATAATCGTGAAACTGAGTAGGAGAGAAGGCTTCAAGTCTTTTTTTTTGGTTCTTGAAATACGATTCTGATAATCCTTATAGAATTTGCGTTCATAAGATAAGTGCTTCCATCTTGAAAATAATCATGTCTATCTAGTCATTTGAGTTTTCATTCGAGCTAGTAAACGAGCTCCATATTAAGGACTCAGCAAGTCCAAAGACTAGTGGACGAGCGCTTCTGTCACATTTAGTGGACAAGCACTTCTGTTACTCTAGTGGACTAGAGCTTCTGTCACCTTTAATGGACGAGAGCCTGTTACTTTAGTGGACGAGAGCCACTGTTACTCTGGTGGACGAGAGCCTCTGTTACTTTACTGGACGAGAGTCTCAGTTAGTCTGGTGGACTAGAGTCTCAGTTACTCTGGTGGACGAGAGTCTCAGTTACTCTGGTGGACGAGAGTCTTTTGCCACGTCATTGGACGGATACATTCTGACCTTAATGGATGAGCTCCAATTGCCATGACATTGGACGAGCCATTCTGACCTTAATGGACGAGCTCCAATTGCCACGTCAATGGACGAGCCATTCTGATACCTCAATGGATGGGCTATTCTGATACTTTGATGGACGCGTTATTCTGATACTTTAATGAACGCGCTATTCTGATACTTTAATGGATGCGCTCAAAATGCCACGGTAATAGATGCTGGCTTTCATCACTTTAGTGGACGCAAGTTTCTTTCTCTTGCGTTTTGGACGTGCGCTTCAAACATTTGCGATGGACGTGAGCTTAAATCACTACAGTGTTGGACGTTTGATTCTCTTATTTAATCTGCACACTCGATAGATAGGTTAGTAACCAATATGAAGGTTAATTAAATCATTAACCAATGTTTAGTTTTCATCAAAACTTAGGGAAATGCACATCAGACATTTTAGAGACTTAACAAGATCTGTCTGTCTGAAGTTGTATTTATTACAAACCAAATCTCTCAAACAAACCTGAGTGAGCCTGAAGAGGCTAGGTGTGCAAAGAATACTTGTCTTGGAGCCTGAAGAGGGTAGGTGTGCAAACAATACTTGGAGTCTGTAACCTGATCAGTTATAGTGGATAAAACTTGGTGCTGCCAAGGGCTGGACGTAGCTCTTTGCTTTGAAGAGTGAACCAGGATAAATAGCTGTGTCAATCTCTTTTTCCTTATAAACTCTTTAGTTGCCTTAGTTTTCTTATCCGTTTTTCAAGTGGTGTGTTTGTCTAAGCCACTATTAAAATTTCATCAGACAGGTCATCAGTCTGTCCTTTATCTTTTCACTCGTCTGAACCAATCATCTGTATGAGAAAAGATTTCAACTTTGTTTAAATTCTGATAAACACAATTCAACCTCCTCTTCTCGTATTTATAGTTGTCTATTTCATTTCCCTTCATTGCTGATTTGAATTGTTCCAACAACCATACATAAGTTTATTCTTTCTCATCCGACATAATACCACAACCAAAGACACATGTCTGCTTGTGATGGTTAACACCTGAGAAGACGACAACCGGACACTTATACTTATTTCGCCCATACGTGGTATCAAATGCCAATACATCCCCGAAAACATCGTAGTCAACTTGGTAGCCCCCATTGTAACACCCTGATTTTCGCTGCTTCGTAATATCGGTAATAAATATATAAATATATATATTTATCCGAGACTTAGAAAATTGTTTTGGACGAAATATTGTTATTTTCCTGTCATGTTTTATATCTTAGGGTTACGATGAAGTTTTGGGTTGAAAATTCAGACGCAACCCGATCTGCGTTTTCACTGACAATAAAAGTTTACTGCTCAGAAGACCTAATTTTGAGTCGTGAACGAGATGAAAAATGTTTTTATCGCATTTACTACGATCATTCGAAGTTTTTAAAATTTTGGTAAAAATTTAAAATATTATATTTGTTGCGGGCGTATACGTCGAGATTATCTCTAGGAAAAGCTTGCGCCAGATGAACCAAGGAGTCGGCAACGTAGCTGAGATGATGGATTTGACTGACTTGACGAGCTTATCCGAGTCATAATGGCCATAATGGCACGTTTATGACAAAGTGAATTTTTGCTATGAAATGACTATTTTGCCCTTGTCTTTTTATGACAATTACAAGCAAATGCCATTGGAAAATTTGACCAAACCTATCCAAAATCCACGGCTCACGCTTGCCTTCTTCATTAAGTATATTGCCTTCTTTACTAAGTATCTCTTCATCTTCCATTTCCTTGTTTTTCTTCTTGAAAACCTAAGCTTTGCCATAAGAACTCCAAAGTGTTCATAATTCGTCAGATTTTGCCTAGCAATTCTGACCATTTTATATTCTGAATCTCGGAAATCTTTCAACATGAAAGTTGTTCATATTTCTCTCTTCTTTCCAACGACATAAAGATCATCCAAAACGGACAAGTATGTTGAGAGATCTACCCAAATTACTAAAACTGTGTTAAACCCTCATCATGTTCATCTTTCTCTTTAAGTTTCTCAAGAACACCATGAGAAATTTGTGAAGAACATCATCCAAATCTTTCTTTTATTGGATCATCAAGAGGTAACAACCTCTTCTCTTGTCATTTAAATCATTTCTCTTCACAACTTTTGTAGATTCATGGCTTAGATCAACATGTTCTTTATTTTACTCAAAGTTATGAAGCTAACTTAAAAAATTCATAACTAATTCTAGAAAAATCCTTTTGACATGAAACCAATTGCTATGATCTTATAATCATCTCTATTTTCATCATCTAGAAGCATAAGATCTTGATAAATTTCTTTCCTTGATTTCTGGTCATGGCCGAACCTAGGTCAAATTTGTGTTCTTAGGTTTTGTTTCATTTTCATGTCTTGATTCATGATTATATCTTGATAGTTCTTGTATTCAAGTATATAGAATATCAAAAATCAAACTCTAAACTATTTGTTTCTTCAAAAACCGAAACCCTAGGTATGAGCACTTGATGGTTTTGTGATTCAAAAGTTGTTTGGAACACTTGAATCCAACTCTAAGTTTTATATGTTGATTAAATCCAAGAGTTGAAGAAATTTTAAAATTTCTAGCCTATGAATCTTGAGAAAACAGAAACCCTAGTTCTTGGAACTAGATGAGTTTTAGTTCATGTTCTTGGTTCATAATCTTGGTTTAAGTGCTTAATCTTATTTAAGTTACTTATGGATCATAAATCCCTAAGTTAACAAAATTTTAACATTCCTAACCTAGAAAAGTTGTTGAGGTCGAACCTTAACCTCCATGAGTCAAGTATGTTTTTGTTTGATTTGATTTATTTTGGTTGCAATTCGTTATGAAGGAATCGATCGGATTGGTTTGACCTAAAGCCGACGGAGGAAACCGGATCAAATCGGGAGATTATTTGAAACCGTTAGTTCGAGTCTTCCAGAGGTAAGGGGAGCTTACCTGAGGGATTTTTCTCAATAACTATTTTCTTGTAGTGTGGTTTATATGGTTTATATGTGGTTGTGGTTATTTGTTTTGTTGTTTACGTTTTGTTGTTTATCTGTGTATCGGTGTTTGATCTGCTTTTAATTTATTTAATTATCTGCAGTCGTATATGATATTGTTATGATGCATGATCTGCCTGGGGATATAATTCTGATAATTGTTGTTGAATGTTATTTGTGAGTGTTGTTTGAGAAGCCTGGCGATGGTGGTGGTCGCCGACAACCGATTAATCAGATAAAAGCTTTAATAAGCTGAGAAAATTATATTCAATGTTTTATGGGAAACGTTGGGAGATAATAGTGGTGGAAAATATTATTTTGGAGAAATATTGAGTTTTGAGAAATATTATTATTTTAATGATTTGTTAGTGTAAAAGTGAATTATGAGTCACAATGAGTGCGAAACTGTGAAAATATTTTAGCACTGCTAAATTTTACGTAAGAAAACCCGGAATATTACAAAATATTCTTTTATAAAATTAATTGGTGAAAATAAGTTAATCATGATTTTAGAAAATTAATTAAGTGGAAAAACTAAGTTTTGGCTTGAAAAGCCTTAAAAATAATATTTGACGGCAAATTTGGAAAAATATAGACAGCAAGTATTTTCGAAACTGCAGTGCTTATTTTGAAGAAGTTAAAACCTCAAGTGACTCCTTGGTTTGTGAAAAACTAAGTTTTGTTATTTAAGGATTTTATAATGAATTTCTACCTTGGAAAATAATTTCTGAAAATCAAAAGTTGATTCAACCGTGTTGGAAGTACAGTTGGACATAGTAACCGAGACGTCGGGGTACTAAGGTTCTGTGTGGTGATGGACTCGGGTCATTTGGACTTTGAGGGCCTATACAGTATACTTGAGGTATACCGTATTGAAACATTGAAGATATTTTATAGTACCACGAACCTAAGACTGGTGCATCGGTCGAGAGGTGTCGTGATTGAGCACTCGGACTATGAGGTCCTGTGTTGTAATAAAAGTTTTAAAAGATGTTTTAAAACTATGTGAGTCGTAAGCCATTGTGAGCTTCGGCAAAGAAAGATTGAACACAAAGAAAAGAATGAAACAAAAGTGTTTTGCATGCATTGGCAGACGTGCCTGTGTTCTGGCTGCGGGCCTGTATTCTGGCTGTGGGCTTGTGTTCTGGCTGCGTGCCCGTGTTCTGGCTGCGGGCCTGTATTTTGGTTGTGGGCCTGTGTTTTGGCTGCGTATTCTGGCTGCGTGCCTGTGTTCTGGCTGTGGGCCTGTGTTCTGGTTGCGTGCCTGTGTTCTGGCTGCGGGCCTGTATTCTGGCTGCGGGCCTGTATTTTGGCTGTGGGCCTGTATTCATGCATAGTTTTTCAATGTTGATGTTTGGGGTTTGAAACCCACTGATAAAATGTATACTATAATTGAAATGTTTATGTATATGTGTATGTGTTTTCTTTTGTGCGAGTATTTAGTTATTGTGTTAAATCCATATATTGGCGTCTCACCCTTACAAACATATCAGAGTCGCACAAGGGGTATGACCTCTACAAGAAGGAGAAGGTTGTCTAGTGCGGGGCATGCTGTTGCTGCTTCTATGGGTGGTAGTGTCAGTTAGTTACGACCAGCTTAGGTCCTATTGTATTTTATTATGTTTTAAGAATAAATTAAACTGGTAAGGATCTAAGTGTGAAAACAGGTGAGGCAGTATAGTTGTATAACTTATATACATTATGTATTTAAGTGTGGTTTGATTTCGTTTTTGTGTCTTGAGGTTTAAAAGGAAAAAAAAATTTATCACCATATTTTTAAAAAAGAACGTTGAGAAAACAATATTTTCCGAAAGTAACCAGCAAATTAAGTTTTATTTCCGTAAATGGGTAAAAATGTGATGACCCGAGTTAGGGTGTCACATTAGTGGTATCAGAGCTGGTCGAGTCTTTCGGGAATGTTGGGAAATAGGTCTATTAGGTTTTTGTTGTGTGATCTCTGGTTGAAACTTGTTTGAATTGTTTCTTGGTTGAAACAATGTGTGTTAACACACAAGTAAGTATGTTTTGGTGGGTTCTAATTGGGTTGAGACCTTGTGAGAACTCATGTTTAGTAAAGGGTACTTATGTTCATGTTGATACATTCGTTTATCCCTTAGGACGGTATCAGACATTTGAATAAGGTACCTGTCATCGAAAGTTTTTGGGGAAAATTTTCTGAGAATGTCCCAAGTTTGTACGGGCGATTTGACGGATGTTGAGATTCTGATTGATCTAGTTTCTAGATTTAGCCAGATCTCAACCGCTTTGTGTAGGATATCGCCAACGAAGTTAGTAGGGTTAGACTTCAAGAAATGGAATTTTCGTCCATTTCTCGATAAGTTAGTCATCATCTTCATCGATGATATTCTCGTTTACTCTAAGAGTCACGAGGAGCATGAGAGACCCCCGTGTCACGTGTTACATATTACTCGCAAGGAGTTGTGATATATTCAAGGATCGACTTGAGAACAAGCTACCACCATATTGGAGTTAGGACTTATTAAAGATTTTGTCCTCTGTAAACTCAGCTTATGAGGCAAGATCAACTATTCGTGTGCCTGAGAGATTGACCAAGTTATTAGAAATCGTGCCGATTCAGGGTAACCATATTGAGCGCGTCATAAAAGACCTTTGTGCTTGTGAGAAACCAAGGCGAATAAATTTAAATCTTCAACCTTAGGTGAGGGTCTCGGGATTCAGAAAAATTGTTCCTTATTGACAAATTGCTTTTCAAATTTCTATGGTTGTATTAGACAATCATAGCGGTACATTTTGTACAGGTTAAATTCATTTTCTGACCCTGATTTAAAATCTATCCTGACTTTGGTTCTGACAGTCTGGATGTTTTCATACTTCTTTGGTAATGTATTACAAGTATTTATTGAGTTGTGCGACATATATGAATTCTTGATAATGGAAGTTTCTTGATAAGGCTTAGTCGATTCACTTTTACTTTTGGTGGAAGTGATCCATCTGAATTTTGTCGAACTGATGATCTTTTAAATCGTTGTGTAGTAAAGTTCTTGTGAAGGAGGAAACTTTATTAGACTCATGTTTGTAAACTTGTATTAGCTATGCATTTTTACACTCACGAACCTATTGAAGAATCTTTTTACATATTGGACACTTGTATCTTTCAGATTGGTCAAATTATTCTTTGTTCTTTCTTGGGAAAGTGAAATCAAGAAATTTATTGTCTTGAAAATCTCTTTTCAAATTATTGTGAGTAGATTGACGAAGTTGACATCTTTTTCTTGCTTAGGTCCACGGTGTAATGGAAAAACTAACAGAGGTATGTATCAGAGGACTGATCCAACGTGATAAAGAATTGATCCTTAGAAGGTTAGTTAAGGGTAAGTGTAATACCTAAGTACGACAAGAGGTGAGTGGATTTTTATTGAGGTGTAGATGTGACTAGTAAGCTGAGAATTTCTAGAATTAACATCAGTAAATAAGATGATTTTGGCAGATTTTGTTATGATCAAGGTAGAGTTTGCTAAGGAACTCTAGGATAATGATAAAATGATCATCGCTAAGATTTAATCGTATGATTGGAAGGAATTACATAAAAGTGTCTATGGTAGTTTTACCTAAGTTGAATGTGAACGGAAAAGAAAAGTTCTTGAGTAAAATTAAGTTGATAGAAAAGTTCGAAAGCTAAGAGTTAGATAATTTTATTCTATAATCCCTTTTGGTTTAATTGCATTTAGATATGCAATGAAGTTATTTTGAGGATGAGATGTGTGAGGTGATATTAAATTGGAGTAGTGAATTATAATCAAGAGGAACTAAGACTATGATTAAATATTTTGAGTAGGGAGTTGATGCGTGGTGCTGTGAAGACATTGTTAGTATTAATGATAGTATTCAGAGTTAGATGATTGGAATATGGTTTCTGGTGGAACCATGTTGATAAGAGAAGTGATTAAGTTTTGATTTTATTTTTCGAGTGTGATAGACTCCGATGAAGTTTTGAGGATAGTACGGCTATGTAGAAATGACATAAGAATGAATTGTGTTATGGAATAAAAGGAATGGAGTGATGTGAAGGGAAATGTAAAATCTTAAGGTTAAGATGAGGTTACAAAATCCTGTTTAGTTTCGAGTCTCGAAATTTCGAGGACGAATTTTTTTTAAGAGGGGTAGTAATGTAACACCCCGATTTTCGCTGCTTCGTAATATCGGTAATAAATATATAAATATATATATTTATCCGAGACTTAGAAAATTGTTTTGGATGAAATACTGTTATTTTCCTGTCATGTTTTATATCTTAGGGTTACGATGAGGTTTTGGGTTGAAAATTCAGACGGAACCCGGTCTGCATTTTCACTGACAGTAAAAGTTTACTGCTCAGAAGACCTAATTTTGAGTCGTGAACGAGATTAAAATTTTTTTTATCATATTTACTACGACACTGGAAGTTTTAAAATTTTGGTAAAAAAATTAAAATATTATATTTGTTGCGGGCGTATACGTCGAGATTATCTCTAGGAAAAGCTTGCGCCAGATGAACCAAGGAGTCGGCAACGTAGCTGAGACGATGGATTTGACCGACTTGATGAGCTTATCCAAGTCAAAATGGCCATAATGGCACATTTATGACAAAGTGAATTTTTGCTATGAAATGACCGTTTTGCCCTTGTCTTTTTATGACAATTACAAGCAAATGCCATTGGAAAATTTGACCAAACCTATCCAAAACCCACGGCTCACTCTTGCCTTCTTAATTAAGTATATTGCCTTCTTTACTAAGTATCTCTTCATCTTCCATTTCCATGTTTTTCTTCTTGAAAACCTAAGCTTTGCCATAAGAACTCCAAAGTGTTCATAATTCATCAGATTTTGCCTAGCAATTCTGACCATTTTATATTCTGAATCTCGGAAAACTTTAAACATGAAAGTTGTTCATCTTTCTCTCTTATTTCCAACGACATAAATATCATCCAAAACGGACAAGTATGTTGAGAGATCTACCCAAATTACTAAAACTGTCCTAAACCCTCATCATGTTCATCTTTCTCTTTAAGTTTCTCAAGAACACCATGAGAAATTTGTGAAGAACATCATCCAAATATTTCTTTTCTTGGATCATAAAGAGGTACCAACCTCTTCTCTTGTCATTTAAATCATTTCTCTTCACAACTTTTGTAGATTCATGGCTTAGATCAACATGTTCTTTATTTTACTCAAAGTTATGAAGCTAACTTCAAAAATTCATAACTAATTCTAGAAAAATCCTTTTGACATGAAACCAATTGCTATGATCTTACAATCATCTCTATTTTCATCATCTAGAAGCATAAGATCATGAGAAATTTCTTTCCTTGATTTCTGGTCATGGCCGAACCTAGGTCAAATTTGTGTTCTTAGGTTTTGTTTCATTTTCATGTCTTGATTCATGATTATATCTTGATAGTTCTTGTATTCAAGTATATAGAAGATCAAAAATCAAACTCTAAACTATTTGTTTCTTCAAAAACCGAAACCCTAGGTATGAGCACTTGATGGTTTTGTGATTCAAAAGTTGTTTGGAACACTTGAATCCAACTCTAAGTTTTATATGTTGATTAAATCCAAGAGTTGAAGAAATTTTAAAATTTCTAGCCTATGAATCTTGATAAAACAGAAACCCTAGTTCTTGGAACTAGATGAGTTTAGTTCATGTTCTTGGTTCATAATCTTGGTTTAAGTGCTTAATCTTGTTTAAGTTACTTATGGATCATAAATCCCTAAGTTAACAAAATTTTAACATTCCTAACCTAGAAAAGTTGTTGAGGCCGAACCTTAACCTCCATGAGTCAAGTATGTTTTTGTTTGATTTGATTTATTTTGGTTGTAATTCGTTATGAAGGAATCGATCGGATTGGTTTGACCTAAAGCCGACGGAGGAAACCGGATCAAATCGGGAGATTATTTGAAACCGTTAGTTCGAGTCTTCAAGAGGTAAGGGGAGCTTACCTGAGGGATTTTTCTCAATAACTATTTGCTTGTAGTGTGGTTTATATGGTTTATATGTGGTTGTGGTTATTTGTTTTGTTGTTTACGTTTTGTTGTTTATCTGTGTATCGGTGTTTGATCTGCTTTTAATTTATTTAATTATCTGCAGTCGTATATGATATTGTTATGATGCATGATCTGCCTGGGGATATAATTCTGATAATTGTTGTTGAATGTTATTTGTGAGTGTTGTTTGAAAAGCCTGACAGTGGTCAGCGCACAACCGATTAATCAGATAAAAGTTTTAATAAGCTGAGAAAATTATATTCAATGTTTTATGGGAAACGTTGGGAGATAATAGTGGTGGAAAATATTATGTTGGAGAAATATTGAGTTTTGAGAAATATTATTATTTTAATGATTTGTTAGTGTAAAAGTGAATTATGAGTCACAATGAGCGCGAAACTGTGAAAATATTTTAGCACTGCTAAATTTTACATAAGAAAACCCGGAATATTACAAAATATTCTTTTATAAAATTAATTGGTGAAAATAAGTTAATCATGATTTTAGAAAATTAATTAAGTGGAAAAACTAAGTTTTGGCTTGAAAAGCCTAAAAAATAATATTTGACGGCAAATTTGGAAAAATGTAGACGGCAAGTATTTTCGAAACGACAGTGCTTATTTTGAAGAAGTTAAAACCTCGAGTGACTCCTTAGTTTGTGAAAAACTAAGTTTTGTTATTTAAGGATTTTATAATGAATTTCTACCTTGGAAAAGAATTTCTGAAAATCAAAAGTTGATTCAACCGTGTAGGAAGTACAGTTGGACTTAGTAACCGAGACGTCGGGGTACTAAGGTTCTGTGTGGTGATGGACTCGGGTCATTTGGACTTTGAGGGCCTATATCGTATACTTGAGGTATATCGTATTGAAACATTGAAGATATTTTCTAGTACCACCAACATAAGACTGGTGCATCGATCGAGAGGTGTCGTGATTGAGCACTCGGACTATGAGGTCCTGTGTTGTAATAAAAGTTTTAAAAGATGTTTTAAAACTATGTGAGTCCTAAGCCATTGTGAGCTTCGGCAAAGAAAGATTGAACACAAAGAAAAGAATGAAACAAAAGTGTTTTGCATGCATTGGCAGACGTGCCTGTGTTCTGGCTGCGAGCATGTATTCTGGCTGTGGGCCTGTGTTCTGGCTGCGTGCTTGTGTTCTGGCTGTGGGCCTGTGTTCTGGCTGCGTGCCTGTGTTCTGGCTGTGGGCCTGTGTTCTGGCTGCGTGCCTGTGTTCTGGCTGCGGGCCTGTATTCTGGTTGTGGGCTTGTATTCTGGCTGCGTGCCTGTGTTCTGGTTGCGGGCCTGTATTCTGGCTGCGGGCCTGTATTCTGGCCGTGGACCTGTATTCTGGTTGTGGGCCTGTATTCTGGCTGTGGGCCTGTATTCATGCATAGTTTTCCAATGTTGATGTTTGGGGTGTGAAACACACTGATAAAATGTATACTATAATTGAAATGTTTATGTATATGTGTATGTGTTTTCTTTTGTGCGAGTATTTAGTTATTGTGTTAAATCCATATATTGGCGTCTCACCCTTACAAACATATCAGAGTCGCATAAGGGGTATGACCTCTACAAGAAGGAGAAGGCTGTCTAGTGCGGGGCATGCTGTTGCTGCTTCTATGGGTGGTAGTGTCAGTTAGTTACGACCAGCTTAGGTCCTATTGTATTTTATTATGTTTTAAGAATAAATTAAACTGGTAAGGATCTAGGTGTGAAAATAGGTGAGGCAGTATAGTTGTATAACTTATATACAATATGTATTTAAGTGTGGTTTGATTTCGTTGTTGTGTCTTGAGGTTTAAAAGGAAAAAAAATTATCACCATATTTTGAAAAATGAACGTTGAGAAAACAATATTTTCCGAAAGTAACCAACAAATTAAGTTTTATTTTCGTAAATGGGTAAAAATGTGATGACCCGAGTTAGAGTGTCACACCCATCACACCAAAATAGGTTCAGTAATCTACCATCTACTCCAACCTTGTGTTTCCAAAATAAAGTCATGTCTTTACTGTGCAAACCCTCAAGGAACTTGAAAGCTTCCTTAACATTACCTTGTTGCATTCTTCTATCCTTTTGAATCCAATTGTACATTTCTTTTTTCCTGAAGGCAACCATATGGTAACCACCCGATTGACTACAAATGAACCATAAATCTGCGGGACATTAATACCACTCTTCCTCATGCTATCAAACTGTGCAACATCTGCTGTTGACAATTTCCTGTGAGACCTAAGTAGCCCAATATACTTATCTCCAAGTAAGTCATGATTGTGCTCATAAGAAAAACAAGACACAAGCCACCGACCACTGCGTGCATCTAAAGCAACACGCAACTCAACACCACAACCAAACCTCGTAATAACCCGGTGCTCCCTCTATCGATTTGACATATTGATGTACTTCGATTGACGAAACCCCTGACTTGAGCATACAAATTGCTACCTTGTAACCTCCTTATTCTTGTTTTTCCCACGCTTGCCTTTCCTTACACTAAAGCCATTAATTTTTGCATACTCATTGTTAAACGCGCAAGCATCAGCAATATCGATAAATACCAGTACGTGTACCTGACTTACATGTATTTTGTTGAAATCTATATCCAACAAATTCTGATAAACATTATCATCCTCCCCGCTTCCTTGATCGTTCCCACTAGTTTGATCCTCGGCACTTTTTTCCTCCTCACCACCTGCTTCCTCCTTACAACTTTCTTCCTCCTCACCACTTCATTCATCCTCATCACTTTCTTCATTGTCACCACTTTCTTCATCCTGCACACTGTCGTCGGCGTCCCCACTTGATTCATCCTGTCCACTGTCGTCGGCACCCCCACTTGATTCATCCTGTCCACTATCGTCGGTATCCCCACTTGATTTAAACTCCGCACTGGAATCACTACCATCTCCATCAAATGATGTCAGGTCACCACTCAACGAAACATCTTCTAGGCCCTGCATTGCATCACAGACAAATTCAGTCACCTATATTTATGTTTAATGGGCAAGAAAAAAAACATAAACCAGAAAACCCCACCATCAACAACAATGCAATCCAAAGTTTTATTATCTTCACCCATTTAATAACCATTCCCAGACTTTAGCAAGTACGATTATTAATTCTACAAATATAATAATATGAAGACACATAAATTAGTATGAACCTGACAATAACCTAGGTATAAAACAACTCCAACCACGTTCAACAAAAAGGAATCCACTTCATGTATCTCAGAAAATAGGTGGTCTTCTTAGAAAGGTGATGTACATATCCAAGGCTTTGCAAAATGACAGTAGTACAATAACAAATAATTTGGGTTATCAAAATTTAACAAATTACTAACCTCTTGATTTATACCTTCCTCCATGCTGCTGTTGCCAAAACTTTTCCTCCCTCTTATTTCTGGAAATCGAGATCTGAAACAACAACAACTCTCCGACTCTTCGGATGCTTCGCAACTTGGTCACAGCGGTTCAATCCTAGGTTTATCGCCTCCATCGCACGAGAAACTTTTTAATTCAAACTGGAAACTGATATGAGAACAATGTTCAAAGACTCGGTGGTGGGCTGCTGCCTTCGTATTTCGATTTCAAACCCTACTCCTAGAAACAAAAAAAGTGTTTTATATTCTATTTTTAATATTAAGTGATTTTTTAACAATTATTTCAGACTTCACCGCTTCTTACAAGTTTTAACCGATTATATAACTTGATGAAATAAAGAGAAACATACCGAACAAACTGCGCTAGTTAAAAAAAGAGTGAGTACCACTCCATATCTAACAAACATGCTGGAGCATCAAAGAATTCTCCAAGTGAAAGAGCAGTGTGGGTTACTGCGTGATTGTTACTCGAGTGCGGTTGTCATTTGCGATGATTTTGTTCATGTTGCGTGTCAGCGGAATAAGGGTTACTGATGAACAGTAAACAAGATTGAAGACAAGGAAAAGCTTGTCAGAGGCCTCGATCCATCCACCTCTCTCTCTCATAGCCTCATGGCAGGCACGTGGGTTATGGCCAGAAATAACAAAAGCTTCCATCACCGGTTGCCCGTGTCAAATCTTCTCCGTCCATTATAAAAATTAATAAATGAATGGTAATACATTACACAGGATTGATCCTTCCACTTTAACAAGGAGGATTATTGGCAAACGTGAGGGGCCACCGTTTTAATTACCATTAACGCCTAATTCAATTTGCAGTACATTTGCCTTGATAAGCTATTTGAGGACATATGCTCCTCTTTATGGGTACACATATGGTCCTAAAGATGCTCGATTTTTTGTTGGATGAAAAATTGAAAATAAATAACAGAAAATGATAATAAAGGGAAGATATTATTTACTAAGTAAAAGGCAACACTCTAAAAAAAAGGAAAACTATTCTTTGTCCATACAAATTGTCTATATTAAGTAAAAAATAATACATTATTTATTAATAAGCCGTACAGATATTTCATTAGATGAACTTTTTATTTAATAAACAATAATGATATGTCAATTTTCTTACTTGAAAAAAAATGACTTCTCCTGCTAATTGCCTTGCTTATTTTGGTACCAAGGACAGGTTAATTAAGGCCAGAAATATCCTAACCCAATGAAGTCCCAACTAATTTGATTCTGTTGGTTGAATCTACCAATTCCTAAGGAATGAATCAAGACATAATATATGATGATCAATTTATAAAGCAAGTCAAATTAACTGATAAAATACAAATTTTACATTTCTAGAAGTGTACTTTTATCTCATTGTTTTTTGGCAACAATTATCTCATTGTTAGTAGAGCAATTAAGTAAAAAAATTTGTTACCTTTTAAACATTTTTTTTTGGTTTCCGGATGGAATCGTGGGTATTTCCACAGCAGATAGCCGTAGGACTAATCCCCCGAAGATGATGTAGAGTATCAGTTAAGGGATAACTCCTCTATCCACATATGCAGCTCTATTCCCATTATCAGGATTCAAACTACTAGTCATTCGGACCACACCGGCTTCCTTTTTAACATATTTTAATGCTATGAATTGTGATAAACTGATGGTACGAAAGCATATTTGGCCATTAACAAGGTACAAATGTACGGCTTACGCAAAAACCCATTGACATGTGACAATATGGCGTCAATGTGACTGGCAACCTGTTACTATTACAGGGCATGAACGGCTAAGATCTTCAGTAAACAAATCGGTCAATCTGCATCACCTTTTAGAAGACAAAAGGAATAGATAATGTTACATAATATTAAAGATTGTCCAGTTGCATACTAACAATTAAAAATGAAGATAATGCATAGTCCTAAGCTATTACCCGAATCTTGAGAATAAACTATGCCAAATCTTATCCATAAAAAGAAATATCTTTTTTTGTTTTTTCCCACGACGTACGGTTAGACATGGCTACTTGGCCAGTTAACCAATTTCTTGCTAGCGTTTTTTTTTTTCCAATAAAAAATTGAGATTCAGGTGAAGTGTGTTTTGTCAACAAAAAAGAAAAGAAAAGGTGAAGTGTGTAAGTGTAACTAGTTAAACGAGTACTGACTAGTATGTTATACCTAATTACTTAAATAAATGTATGAAAAAATTAACTACATCAATTATGAAATCACGTTGGTTTAGGTACTACAATAAATTTGGATGAATGATCACTATTCTCGAGTCTTAGTGAATGTTGATTTAATAGGGAAGTTGCTCAAGGAGATTATGATAGAATGCGAATGTTTTGCATTTTCTGTCGGTATTGAATATGAGAAGCTTCCTTCGTTTTGTTATCATTGTAATTCAATTGGACATTTGGTTACGACTTGTAAACAAATTGCCAAGGAGAACGTGGTGCAAAATGATCCGCCTTTGGTGCAGGGGGCTAAGCTAACTTATGTTTATAAGGTTCCAGAGCAAATACTAGATGATGGGCAGAATGATATATCACCGGACGAAAAATTGAGTGATAGTCACTAGTGCAGAAAAGGGATTCTACATTGGAGTTTACACATCGGTTTAGTAGAAACCGATGTGTAAAACGAGGCGGTGGCATTTTTGAAATTAAAACGAAAGTATTACACATCGGTTTAGAGAATAACCGATGTGTAAAATTAAAATAAAAATAAAAATAAAACTCGGAATTTTTAACATTCAACATCGGTTCTTTTTGAACCGATGTGTAAAATGGTGAGTAACCACATCGGTTTTTATTTAACCGATGTATAAAATTATAAATAAAAAAAATAGAAATTAAAATTTTACTTTTACACATCGGTTTTAAATAACCGATGTATAAAATTTTAAAAAAAAAATTGGGAATTAAAAGTTTAAGGTTTACACATCGGTTTCAGGATAACCGATGTGTATAATATGGTTAACCACATCGGTTTATGGCATAACCGATGTGTAATCCGCCAATTTTTTATTCATTCCTTGCGCGCTATCCCTCCATTCTTCGATTTCGAGTTTTCTTGAACCCTAAAACAGATAACACCCTTTGCTCGGTTCATTCCTCACCTTGTGCTTTACCTTTGCGTTTGGATGCTCGCCTCCTCACCTCGCTCCGTCCGCTTGCCGCCATTGCTTCATTCTCCCGGTGAGTGCTTCCTCCATTTTACTTTGCTTCACTTTCCCTTCACCTTGCTTCATTCTCCGGTATTCACTTTGTTCAGTTTGTTGTTGTGGTTCATTCACTGATGTGTATGGGTAATGGATTCACTTTGTTCAGTTTGTTGTTGTTGTTCATTCATTGTTATGTTGTTGTTTTTTTTTTTTTCTACCAAGATTGCACGGTACTCATCTCCTCTCTCGCTAACGCGAGGCCTCCGCTCTCGCCTCCGTCGCTTCCGCTTCTCCCTCCCATCTCTGTCTCTCAAGGCGTGAAAGGTATTTTTCTTTTACTTTTTTGTTTATAGTTCTATCTCTGTCTCCTAATGTATGATATGGTTGTGGTGATGTGGGGTTTCTGGAAGAAAGGGATAGAGCTTCTTTTGAAGATGCTTTGTGAAGGTTTCTGTCTTTGGGTCTTGGGGAAGATATAGATAGGGAAGGTCTTAGAAAGACACCATTTGGAGTTCCCGTGTCCTTTTTCCCTTTTTCCCTTTCTTGGTTGTTCTGTCATGGCCTTGACCACCATCACGACTAGGCCGTGATCGATTCGCCTGTGAGGGTCTAGTTCGATTGGCATGTCACGGCCGTGATGGCCATCACGGCCAGGCCGTGATGTGTTCTGCCTTGGAGGTTACATTCTTGGTTGTCTGTCACGGGCGTGACCACCATCACCGGCTAGGCCGTGATCGCTTCGATGTGTGGTCTGGTTGATTGGCATGTCACGGCGTGATGGCCATCACGGCCAGGCCGTGATAGGTTACGCTTTGGAGGTTGCTTCACTGGTTGGTCCGTCACGGCCGTGATCGATTCTGCTGTGAGGGTCTGGCATACGGTGACATGTCACGGCCGTGATGGGCATCACGGGATGGCCGTGACGATTCGACTTTTCCATTCTTTCTTTTAAGCTATACTCGATCACGGCCGTGATGGCTTTCAAGGCTAGGCCGTGAAGGGCTCTGTTTGGCTAATTTTCTGCACTTTTCAAGCCCCATCTTCATGCAAGCTACATAATAGTAAAGCCTTAGTTTCCCGTTTGAGATGCAATACTAATGAGCGTACGTGTACGTGCTTAATGTACCGCTCATTGTGTTGGATCTTGAATTGTCCAAAGTTGGACAGTTTGGGAAAAACTTTTTCTTAATTCAGTTAAAATAGTTATTCATTGGTTCTAATGTTATATACTTGATGAAAGTTCGGATTGATACATTTCCTTTCGTTCTCCGGGTGCATACTTTATCGTGGTGGATGTCATCGCGTTCAAGTAGTGTACGTCGGAGACCGCGGGAAATCTTTGCCGAAATTTTGTCAGTATGAGCATGAGAGTTAAGGACTAACTGTTAACCGAATGTTGAAAAAGTTTCTTCTCGAATGGGATAGGGCCATACCCTGTCATAAGAAGTGGTCGATGAATATGTTGGACTAAGTACGAAGGTATTGGTTTAGTCATGGATCGCGGTTGGATGAATACTCCTTCTTTCTCAACACGAGTGCCTAATTTCAATGAGGAAAATGAAGTGGATGATGTACATGCTACTCGTAATGATCACCAAGAAGGGTTATGGGAGAACTTTACTAATTGACCACAAAGTAAGTTTAGTTTGATATTACCATCAAGTTTGGCATATTATGTGTTTACGTTGATATTTATAAGTTATGTTTATGTACGTTGATCGATATTTATAAGTTATGTTTGATATTTATCCTGACATACTAACAAGGTTTTTTTTTGTTTTGTGTTTAAACGGTATACATGGCTGATCATGAGGATACACCTCCTTCATGCGGCGGGTCGGAGACCCCGTCACCTAGTAGAAAGGGTAGACGTGCCACACGGATGAGGCATTTGACCGCCAACCGTGGGTCAAATCGAGAGGATAAGAGTAGATTGTGATGATAACCTCAAACCTATTGGGCCAATGGAAGATCGGTTTACCGATTTTGTGGCGACCCTTGCTAGGAACAGGCCTAGTATACTCATTGATAGGTGGAGAGATGTACCGGCGGACGTGAAGGAGCAGATATGGGAGAGTATTTTGGTATCTATACTTCTACGTCCTGTGTTTGTCTGTATCTACTTTATTTTTATCTTAATAATATCATACAGTAATTCGTTGATTCTTTTGGTCTTAATGTAGTTGACATTTGACATACCGGATACATACGCTATGAAGAAGCGTTTTTGAAGTATCTTTGGAGAGCGTTGGAGGGGTTTTAAGGCCGACACAGGCAGATACTATATATTCGGTCCAAAAAGTAAAAAGAACCCACTTGAGGTGTATCCGTTTCTTGACAAGGCGACGTGGGATCGCTTTGTTCAGAGCCGACGTGATCCCAGCTTTCAGGTTAACTTATTTGATTTGTCTCTAAATTTATGTAATTGCATTAATTTCATTTACTTATGTAATTTAATTGTCTTTTATTTATAACAGGAGAAGAGGAAAAAGGGGCAGGAAAACCAAAGCAAGAATGTCTACCCCATGTCATGTCTCGTGGGGGATATAAAAAGCTTGTTAAGAAAATGGTTGAAGAGGAAAAGAAAGCACGTCAGGTAGCAGCATCTCAGGCGGATCCTAATGCTGAAACTCTTCCAGAGGTTGTTGATCCACCTCCACCCCCACGCCATCGTTCATGGAAGAGGGGCCAACAAAGAAAAACGGGACAATATACATCCGAGGAGGCCCGCCAAGTAAAGTTGAGAGGATTGTAAGTATAGTTTGTTGTAATTGTCATTTTAAGATTGTTACCGAATTGTAATGTGACCTGATATTTTTATGTGATAGGATGCCTTGGATGATCGGCTAACCCAAGGAACCTTTGTTCCTAGAGGACGCAATGATATCTTATCTACCGCCATCTGGTAAACCGGACCACCCGGCCGTGTCATTGGTGTTGGATGGGGTGTCGGCATTCGCCAATACCATGGTTCATCTTCACACCAATGCCACAGGGATTCGATTGCGAGATAGAGCACAACTAAAGCAGGAGATTGCAGGTGAGCTTCGACAGAGATGAACGAGCGGTTTGCCCAGAGATGGCAATATTTACTTCTTTTCCCCCGAGATGACAGTGCGGTGTCCAACCCTCTGTCCAACCCTCTGTCCATGTGAGCACTAAGGGCTCATGTGATCCTCCTCATCATCCCGAAAATGATGATGATGTGCTGCCGATGATGATGATGATGATGATGATGATGGCGACCCACGATAGGTGTGAGCTGTATGTTGATGATCATCATCATCATCGCCGCTTAGTGGCATTGGGTAGGGCATATAATAAGTTAGGTAATACCATACACCATCGGTTATTACCGGATGATCATCCGAGGGTGTCTGTTGAGATTATTCGAGATGCTGATGCTCGAGTCCCTGTGCCCACTGAGGAGGTTCAAACAGTGGGTCAGGCCCTCGGTAACTTCATCCTCTGGCCAAGAAGACTGGTCAGCTTTCTTGTTGCATCTGAGGTATTCGGTTAGTTGTGTTTTTCTATATTCATAGTTGAAATATATTTATTATTGTTTAAAGATAATGCTTTATTTGTATTTGTTATACAGGTTGTCACCATGGAGGATGATGCAGCATTGGTAACGTTGGAACATGATGCCAGCCCTGGTGAACTGTATATACCAAAGAAAGAACTTATGGAGATGGCACTCAATAAAGAAATGGCCAGTTCTGCACACATATCGTTTTGGTGCACGTAAGTACATTTTATTTATAAGTTAAGTACGTAATTAATTTTTAAATACAATGATAATTAACATGTTTTTCCAATATATTAGGTATCTGCATCGTATGTTAGTCGATCAAGGTAACCTCGCCCTTTATGGGTTCATTGACCCCATGTTCATTCAGGGTGATGTTCTCGTAGCATCGGAAGACCCGGTCACTACCATACGTGATATACTTGCCCGAGACGATCATCAATTCTATCTTGCGCCTTATCTCAATAAGTAAGTACTTGGTTATTAATTTAAGTATAACTATATATGACTTACAGTCACTAATTGTTCCGCAAATACAGCAAGCATTGGCAATTGTTGCTCTTGTACCCAAGAATGAACGTCGTGGTCTTCTTCTGCTCATTGGGACATAAGCTGGCGAATGAACTGAAGACGATCATCGAAACGTAAGCGTTAAAATACTTTATAATCAGTAATGCAGTTGTTTTAATTATCTAAAATCTATTATATATACTTTAATTAATGTTTTTGTCATGATAGGTCTATTAATGCATCCCACATGCAGCGTGGTGAAAGGCGTACTCGGGCTATCAGATGGATTATTCCCAGCGTAAGATATTTATTAGTTCAAATGCATCAAATGCAGTGGGTACAATAATTGATTTCTATTTTATTTAATTCCTCATATTCTAATTGGGTTTCATTTGTACGTAGTCACGTATACAACGTGGGTCATGGGAATGTGGCTACTATGTGATGCAGTGGATGTTGGAAATTATCTCCTCCGGGATCACTGAAAGATAGAGTGAGGTAAATGTTAATTGACACAATTAGAAGTAATAGTATAGATTCGTTATATGTTTTATGTTAGTTTATTACTTAAAAGATATAATCTTTTGTCCAATTAAACTTGCAGATATTCAACAATCCATCTCCATTGTCCAGGTTCGACATCAACATCATAAAGAGGCGTTGGGCAACTTTCTTTCTTGAAATGTACCACCCATAGTTTGTATATATGTAGTTAGTTTAAAAACTTATCATATACTAGCTATAGTGTACGTACCTTTGACTGATGATATGTATTAGTGCTCAGTGTCCTGGTTCAATTCTTCTTCTCTCGTGTTTTGATGTAGCTTTGATAAAGTGTTGTTTTCATTCATTCGAAATTAATTAGGCCGATGCCCTCTGTTTTAGATTCTGTGCTCACTAGTCATTTGATGAAATGTCGTATTTTTAACCATATGTGTAAGAGCTAATTGGCTGTGCTAAGAAAATTGAATGAAGTATGTTTTGCTTTTGAATGATTGTGTCAAAACTGGTTTGGTGTTACTGTTGTTGTTTCTTGTTTGATCAGGTCTTTTTGGTTTGTTTATTGATCGCATTAGTGAAAACAGGAATGATTGAAATGTAAATAATAGATTAAAAAAATGAGATTTTACACATCGGTTCTAAATAACCGATGTGTAAACTTGACTTTCTACATCGGTTTTGCATAAAACCGATGTGTAAATTTAACTTTACACATCGGTTCTTTGGAAAACCGATGTAGAAAGTCAATTTTACACATCGGTTTTAACAAAAACCGATGTAGAAAGTTAAATTTCCAACTGCTTATCAATTGCTAAATTAATTTTACACATCGGTTAAAATAAAACCGATGTTTAAAATATACTTTACACATCGGTTTTAAAACCGATGTGTAAAGTGGCAATAAACCACATCGGTCGTTTCCACATCAGTTTCAAAACCGATGTAGAAAGCCAAAAATAACCGACGTGGAATCCCTTTTGTGCACTAGTGAGTGAATCGATTAAGACAGTCTGTGAGGAACCTTCATCCCCTGATCATGTCTCAAATTCCATTCCACATAACTCATCTTCGGTTGCAACAAATGTTGTCAATGGCTCTATAGAGAAGTTCTCAACTTCTGCTGAAACTAATGTATACTCTACAGTCAATGATACTCCGGTGTCTGAGTATTCCATTTCGAAGGGTACATACTCCCACTCCAGTGTCTGTGCATTCCAAAACTACCTGTGATTTAACAGTTAGTGGTAAGAATCTTGAGACTCCTTAGATTCCTCAAGTCCAGTTTATGTTCAAGACATTAGCGTTTTTCCAACTGTTGTTCATAATGATTTTAAGGTTTTATCTGCTTGGTTGGAAAAGTAAAAAGATGCAAGTACTTCTAAGGAAGGAGAGTAGAATAATGATAATGTTGCTGACGATGGTTTCACGGTGGTTATGTCCAAATCTCAGAATAAGTATAACCTGAGACTGAATAAAAAACCCAATTCTAGATATTCTTAATTCTCGTTTATTTTGTATGAATTTTGATTTATGTCCCCCTGTATTCTTGTTTTTTTTATTTTATTAATAAATTTATGATAACTTATCACCCTACTTAAAAAAAATATTTCAATGTCAACTTTCTATTCCGCATCTTAAAAAGCATTGTACATAACTATGATACTGCAAGACATCATTGAAAACACTCATCAATGGGTGGGGGATTCAATTATTCAAAGGCAATATCCATCATAAAAAATCATGTAGGATGATATAGATTTCCTTTGAAGCTTTTGATCTTTGCTGCTTCTTTTTTTCTTTTCTTTTTTTTTTAAAAAACTTCGATAACCTTTTTTATGGTAAATTGATGGTTTAAATTTGGAGTTATGATATTTGAACACAAATTTTGGATATCATATACAATATCATATATTTTTATCTCTATCTCTCACTTACTTTTTATCTTATTTGTATACATGCTTCTTAAAAATACATCCAAAAAACAAAAAAGAACACCAAATAATGTCCCATATTGGTGTACAAAAATCATTGTTCTAAATTTGAGCCGGACCTAATTAAGCTGTAAATTTACTGCCTAAAAAATAAGAACTTAATTATATCTTATTTTTATCCCGTTCTTATAATTTGAGATGTGCTTAAGCTGGAAGTTTTTAATTAATTTTTGTCTAAATTATAAGGGGTTGATCTAGTGGAATATGATAGAATTTCGTATCTGACATGTTACATATTAAAGCTCCCACTAGTATTGTTGGGATGAGATAAACGTGAATCTTTTTGTAACTCATAACGTTTGAAGGTTTTTCTTGTTTTAAATCGATGCACCATCCCTTCACCTTAAATTTATATAGAAAAAATTTATTTGAGTCTCCAAGCTGAATACAACATTAATTCTATGAGTTCAATAAATATATACTGATAGTATAAAAAAGTTTTATACAGACATCTAATCATATTTTATCGTTACGTCACTTTGTTATATTAATTAATAAAATATCTTCACAAATATCTAGGTGGTGAGATATGATTGGATGTTTGTGTAAAACTTTTTTACATTGTAAGTATATATACATTAAATCCTAATTTTATTACTTAAAATAAGTCTTGTGAAAGAATTAAAAAAAACAAACATGCTAAATTTGGTGGCAACATTATATTTTAAGGCTGAAATTGAGTTTGACGCTTATATGTCTCCTCCAAGTCTCAAACTTCTTCTACGGTACACTATTAGAAAAGTAATATATGTCAATTCCGATATTATAATAAAATTCTTGTAAAACTTTATGTAATTCTTATAAAATATAATTTTAATTGTCACTCGTATGTATGTAAAATTATCAACTTTTTTTATGAATATAAGAAAATTAAGGATTTGTTTTATTTCCAGAGTTTTTAGGAATAATTATAAAATGTTATATTATTTTCAATCTATTTCCTATTTTTAAAGATTTGTACAGAAAATAATAAAAAAAAATGTTATTTTCACTATTTCTTATATAAATTTTTAAAAACGAAAAAATAGAATAAAAATAATATATCAATTTTAGAATTATTTATAAAAGTAATAAATAAAAACATAAAACAAGAAACAAAACAATCGTGCCTTAATTTGCTTAATGAATATTATAATCCTCATTTGAAATTGGAAGCATGCAATTAGTGTACGGAGTCGCCATCAAAAGGGAGTTAAACTCAAAGGAAAAGCTTTGTATCATACCCGGGTTGGGGGAAGACTGTTGGTTCTGTGCCAACAGGTTTTTTTGCTTTGAAAAGGAAAGATATTGTATGAAATTAAATGAATTATTAATACCACTTCCACAACAACAGACAAGATCATGGGGGTTGTTTCACTTTGGAGATAAGATTGTGATGGAATTGACTAATAAAATAGGATACATTACTTGTATACATATAATATAACCTATTGAAAGTTGAAAGAGAATATTAATATCAACCCCACCAAGAAGATAAAACCACTTTCTTGTGCTTTGGATTGTATTGATGCCTTCATATCGGTCTCTGGGATTTATTGTACAACTCATCATTTGTTTTTTCTCTTCCTTAAATCAAAAGGAATGTTAAGTATTTGTTTAATCAAGAAAACTAGCTACAACATACCAAGCCATATCCCATGGTTTTTTCCATTTAAGGATGCGAATGAATTCATTATGGAAATTGTTCCTCTAAGAGAATATCAACTTGTATATGGAAGTTATCTTAATTGCAAATGGTCCATGAATTATTCGTATGCTTTTATTTGTAATCTATGTTGTTTTCCTTACAGATTCTCTTTTCTCGGTTATCTCAAAAATTGTGTTAAATCCTTGATCTTCACTTAAAAAGAGCATAAGAATAAACAACTCATACTACCACGTTCACCCATAGATTCGGTTTCAAAATATGTAAAAATTGTTGTGAAACCAAGTGTCCTTCAAGTTTTATTTTACCAGACAAGTGTCCTTCAAGTTGGAAAAGCCGTGTAAGTACTTCTCTACTTAAGATTCTCGTTAGCAAAGTACTAGTACTAAATAGTGCTACCACATACCCAAATTAAAGAACTACAATTATATTGTGAAAATTATTAATTTAATTAACTGTCAATTATTCAACGGTATACACAAAGTTGTCTGATCTCCTAATGCTTCTATTAAATAATTACCTCAAGTATGGGGCATAGTGTTCTTCTGATGATCTATTAATTTTATGTCAGTATCATTATTATTATTTTTGGCTGGAATTACAAATCAATAGCGGATAAGTGACGGGTGTACTTTAAATAATAGGGTGTGCAATGGTAACTATTGATAAATAAATAAAAACTCTTAAGTGAGTCAATTATTGCACTTGTATTTGTCTGTTAGCATTCCTTATGATACAGATTTAGCTTTTTATCAATTTTGTAAAAAAAAAAAGCTTTTTATCAATGAATTTTTTAGATTACTTTGAGAAAGTTGGAAAAAAAGATTATACTGATAATCGATTTTTGTATAATCAATTATAATCACAATATGTTTTTGTTAGGGTCTGATTGTTGAAAAACGATTTTAAAATAATATGTTTTGTTTTGGTGGTGTAAAAAAAATCACTTTTGTATAGTAAATTATAAAAAAAAGGTATGTAATTATTTATTTAGATTAAAATATTTGATGTTCTTTTAACATTTTTTATAAGTAATTTTTTTTCATGTTTATCATCAATTATTTTTATATTATTAAAAATTGAATAAATTTGTAAAAAATATATATTAATAAATATATATTATTATTATTATTAGATCATTTTACAAAATGTAAAATTTTATTAAACAAAATGCAACAGTACATGATATGATCCAGGAACAATGAATAATGGTAGCGCTTGAAAGAAAATGTAACAGGCCATGAAAGGTTTTGTAAAAGCAAATAATCATACAACTATTGAAAAGAGATGGATGAAAATAAGTCAAAACAGTTTTTTTTTTTTTTTTAAAAAAACTTTTTCAAAATTTAAGAAAAATACCCAAATATAATAATTTTGTATGCAATATCTTTTTTCCAGTGAAAAACAGTTGAAATGCAAGTTTCCAAACAAACTTTCATTATATCTATTATCTTATAAATTCCAAACTCCTGATTTATTTTTTTTTATCCGAGGTTGAAATTTCTTACTTTACTATTTAACTTTTAAAGCGACCTCTCATTTTAAACATTACTGTTTTTTGAACATCTGAACATGGATACTATTGTTTTAAAATATCCAAATCATATTATAGTCTCCTTGCTTGTATTTTTCAGACACCAGCACGAACTTTACTATTGGGCCTAAATTGATAACACTTAGGTGTGCATTGGGCTATGATTGTTGGCCCAGTATAGACCTATGCGATGATTCCTTTTCACGGACAACTACGTGTGCAATGCAAGTGTTGACAAAGTGGTGGGTAGTGCCTTGGCCCTTCAGCTAGGAGAAACTTTTCAACACTTTTGAATTTTGATGTTAAAAGTCAAAAATTAAAACAACAAAAATGTTTTTCTCTTAATGGATTTGCACCAAATGTGTCACACGATACAAGTAATAATAAAACGGTGAAGAATTGAATATTATTTTTAGGGATTGAATGATCAATTGCTAATTCATAAATATAAAAATTAATTAAATCAAAGAAATTATTATGAAATGATTTTAAGAGAATTTGATGTTAAACAAATGGTTAAATTTAGGTTAAAGTAATCTTTTGGTCCCTATACGTGATACTGATATTCAATTTGGTCCCTATACGTAAAAAGTTATCAATTTGGTCCCTATACGTGACACTGGTTTTCAATTTGGTCCTCACCGCTAATTGGTCCCTATATAAGAGGACCAAATTGCAAATTATTGTCACATATAGGGACCAAATTGAAAATAATTGTCACATGTAGGGACCGATTTCAATTTTTTTTGTTGAATTGGCCCATACATGTAACAGTAATTTGCAATTTGGTCCTCTTATATAGGGACCAATTAGCGGTGAGGACCAAATTGAAAACTAGTGTCACGTATAGGGACCAAATTGATAACTTTTTATGTATGAGGACCAAATTGAAAATCAATATCACGTGTAGGGACCAAAAGATTACTTTAACCTTAAATTTAAAGAAACTAAGAAATCTAATTCAAAGGTATGAAATTCAATTGATTGAAAGCATTAGGGATCCGATTTCAGCTGTATTAATCCAATTTGATTGAGTTATGCTAACCCTTCATAATTTCTTATCAATTTCTTATGTTAACAAAGAATCGTAATTTATAATGCAGTGATGGATGAAAAATATTAGAATGTGTTCAGTCTTGCCTTCATGAGTTTTGCATGGCATAATAAGACCAGAAGGTTAACATGCAAAAGACTCATATAAATAGTAATGAATTATAAATAAAAACAAAACGTCCTGCATTTTGTTGGTTGTATAAATAATTAAATAGAAATCTATGATTAATCATTTATACAAGCTAGCTAATTAATTCCTGTACAAATTTGTTGGCGAAGCTTGGATCTAAGCATTGTGTTGGTTGGAAGATTTGGGATCAGATCCCTCCTCAGCTGGAGCCCCTTGTTCTCAAATATAAGCTAGGCTTGTAATTTTTGTTGTCATTTATTTTGTTTCCTTCCCACAAAAAATAAAATAAAATCACAAACTGGTGAAAATTGAAAAAAGTGTAGGGGCTAAAGACAAAGACGGACGGTCCAACCTGGGTCGCCCCCATAGTCAGTACAGAGTGACAGTACACAACAACCATACTTGCGTGTCTGCCTTTGCCAAAGTCCTTTATCAATAGTTAGTTTTCATGTAAATAATAAGGTTAGATTAGATAATGCATTATACTGGGTACCATTACAAATAAAATAAATAAATATATATATATAAATTAAATTAGAGTTCTCATTCTTAAACACAGATTTAGAAAGCAACTATGTACAATGGAAGATGCAACATTATGTTAATATATCCTTTCCAGGGATGGGGATGATATTTGCAGCAAGACAGAAGGGAATAATAATAATATATTTCAGTACTGTTCAATGTTTATTGCATTTGACCGGTTCTGTGTTCAGTCTTTGCCTTGTTAGAAATAGGACAGAACAGGTAAAAGTAAAACATTACCAGAAAGGAAATAAACAAAGTAATGTCAGTCAGACTAAGTCAAGCTTTTCGAAAGGTTCCAACTTTCTATATTATCCAAGTTTGTGTTTTTTAAAACCATATATATTCTCATTATTATGTGCTCACTTTCACATCTTCTCTCTCTTTCCTTTGATCTTTCTCTGTGTGATATATTCAGAATTCAGAATTCAGTGGCAACAAGTTGGTGGCCATGGGAAGAGCTCCATGTTGTGACAAAGCTAACGTGAAAAGAGGGCCATGGTCTCCTGAAGAAGATGCAACCCTCAAAAACTACCTCAAGAAACATGGCACCGGTGGTAATTGGATAGCTCTCCCACAAAAAGCAGGTTTGTTCTCTTAACTATCACTCCCTCTCATATATCCTTTAATTGTTTTATTTTTGGAAACTCGTTTAGTTAGGACAAATGTTATATCAACATAAATCAAACATCAACACCATATTTTTCAATTTTTTTTTTCTCTCCTCATATGGTGTCAAACAATGGATGTTCAAATAACATGTCTCTTTTAATTAGGCCTTAAGCGTTGTGGGAAGAGCTGTCGTCTGAGGTGGCTGAACTATCTCAGGCCACATATCAAGCATGGATGTTTTACTGAGGAGGAAGACAATGTTATCTGCAACCTTTATGCTACCATTGGAAGCAGGCAGGTTCTTCATTCCTTTCCATGTATATAAGTTATAACTATATATTATATACATATCATGAAGCTTAATATTTGAATATTTTGTTTTACTTGTTCATTCTTTATGCTATTATATTATCACTGAGTGAATTAATGTGCCATGGATTTTGCTGCTAGGTGGTCCCTAATAGCTGCTCAACTACCTGGGAGAACAGACAATGATGTGAAAAACCATTGGAACACAAAGTTAAAGAAAAAGTTTTTGGCAGGAAACACCAGCAACTACACTGGTCACATCACCAACATTGATTGTCCTCCACAGTTCTCAACTTTCACTCCTCGGCCTCAAGTTGAAGCCTTTGCATTTGGTCATAACAACTCGGCTTGTTTTGACCCCAATGCTATGGGTTTGGAACAAACACCAATTCAAGTTCCTTTATCAATGCCTTTGGAATCAGATGTTTCAGGTCTTGGCAGCACCCTGAGTACTAACAATTATGGTGTTAGTGCTATACCACTTGCTAATAAGGAAGTTTCAATTGTTTCAAACTCATCTTCCTTGGCAAAGGAGATGGATGATACTCAATGGCTTGGATATTATGACCATGAAGGTGGAGATGATGATGCAGCTTTGCTTGATTTTGTGTATGATGATCTTATGCATTATGGGTTTGCTTCTCAAGACAAAAGCAGCCAAGTTGCTCAATCATCTGGCTAACCTAACCAAAAGGCTTTTCTCTACCCATCAAAAGCTTCAAAAATCAACAGTCAGCATTATCACAAAACAGAAAAGAAAAATAAAGTCAAAATGGGGATGGATATGGAATGATTTAGTTATTAATTTAGTACTAGTAATATTATAAAATATCTTTAACTGTGGACTGTGGTTTGAATTTGATTTAAGTAGTTGGTGTATATGGAATTATGTGACCTTTCTGCAAGTGAATTTCAAACTTAATGACAGTAGTAGGATCACTGAAACTACATTTTAGTCAAGAGTTCTATACTTCTATTGTCTTTTTACAAGTTAAGGAATCTTATTGATATGGAATGCTTTTGTTGTCATATATAGTTTGTTTTACAGTGTGGGGACCTTAAAACAAACAAAGGTATGTGGAAGTGATCACAGGCGGGTCTCAGTGGTCAGTGGTCGCGAAATTTGCGTTTGCTCTTGGACAATTTCCAAGCCAAGAAAAAAGCCCCCCCCCCCACATGATAATAACAACTATACACATACATGACAGTGAATTTCTTTCTCAGGCACCATTATCACATTATAATGTGGCGAAAAAGTAGCTTGCATGATTACTTTCACATAAGCTTAGGTTTACTGCAAAAGTTAGCTCTCTTTTTTATCACTTTAATCGTTTTCAGGCCTCTGGTCATTCCTGAACACAAGTTCTTCTGTGCATGTGCAGTTGCATGATTACATCCTCTACATCCTAAATCTCTGATCATTATCACCTTATAAACAAACGCATTATTGAATGAAGATATTTATATATATACAAGAGAGAACTTTGATTGAAGTCAACACTTTTAACATCTAACTTGAAGTTAATTTTATATCACCTTATTCATAGTTTTAATCACCTCGTTTAGCCGGGAGGTTAATCTCATAGTAAAAATAACTTGGTCAAAGACAGAATATATATAAAAATCCAAATAGTTATAAGATTCTTATCAATTTTATTTGAGATCTTATGTCACGAATTCTCATTATACGTGTTGAAGTTATAGGTTTAGATAGAGAAAGAGAAGAGAAGAAAAAGAATGAAAACTAAAAATATATATGATTATGATTGATTATGATATTGCAGTACAAAAAGCTTAAGCCCTAACCCTTATTTATAGGGATACAAGACTCATAAACCTAATTGAAAAGAGAAACTAATTATGATAATAACTAACTGATAACAACCTAATCCTATGAGATAATTCAAGATACTCTTATAAGATAAGATGTACTCTAAGATAAGATAAGATCATGTATTCTAACACTCCCCCTCAAGCTAAAGCTTACTAAGCTTTAAAAGCTTGTTACAAATATACCGTTTGAAAGAGAAAATTTACAACCAAAGGTAACCAGACCCATAAAGATATCCTGAATAAACCAAGAAATACAAGAATGATCAACCAATAATGTTTGTGCCCAAGAACAAACCACCAATCAACCAACTAAAGAAATCATTGCTGATTTTTATGAATATCAATCAAACCAAACTGAAATGATATTTTGGCCAGACGTTGTCCTAAGCATGAAACAACCAACTTAAGTATAGGACAGGTCATGAAGTTTTCTATGACTAGTGCCGACGTCTCAACCTTGACGATGGTCAAACGACGGGACTACTGAAACGACCAACTTAAGTGGGAAAGTATGTTGGAGAGGCCGGAGAGAGTTGCTGGAAAGATAACTTAGCAAGATAGCTGTAATGATCATCAGTCTGACAGAATTTTATTGGCAAGCAATCTAGCAGCAAGGTCTGAACTTCTCAAAATTGCATTTGGAAGCTTCAACAACAATATTGGAGACCAAACTTATTTAAAATTGAAATTAATGTAGACAACTACTTCCGGGACTGAGATGAGGCCAATGCATCTGGGACAAACGATCATGATGACTAGTATGAGTTATAACCAACATAAGTCAATCGTCGACGGAAATAGAAGTCACCACTAATATAATTCATTCGTGGGAAAGGAATCACCAACTGAATGATCGTCGGTGGGAAGAGAAACCACTGGTATGATCCATCAGTTGATAAGAGAAGGAATCACTGGTATGATCCATCAGTGGGAAAGGAGTCGCCACCGGAATGATCGTCGGTGGGAAGAGAAGCCACTGGTACGATCCATCAGTGGATATGAGAAGGAGTCACTGGTATGATTCATCAGTGGGAAAGGAGTCGCCACCGAAATGATCGTCGGTGGGAAGAGAATCCACTGGTACGATCCATCAGTGGATAAGAAAAGGGTCACTGGTATGATCCATCAGTGGGAAAGGAGTTACCACCAGAATAATGATTGTCGGAGGGAAGAGAAGCCACTGGTATGATCCATCAGTGGATAAGAATTGCATGACAAACACTGGAGAAGCAAACAGTAGACCAAAGATTTGAGATTTTGAACACAGCAAAACATAACCTAAAGGAACCAAACACATAAAGGTGGTTGCTGGAAAGATAACTTAGCAAGATAGCTGTAATGATCATCAGTCTGACAGAATTTTATTGGCAAGCAATCTAGCAGCAAGGTCCGAACTTCTCAAAATTGCATTTGGAAGCTTCAACAACAATATTGGAGACCAAACTTATTTAAAATTGAAATTAATGTAGACAACTACTTCCGGGACTGAGATGAGGCCAATGCATCTGGGACAAACGATCATGATGACTAGTATGAGTTATAACCAACATAAGTCAATCGTCGACGGAAATAGAAGTCACCACTAATATAATTCATTCGTGGGAAAGGAATCACCAACGGAATGATCGTCGGTGGGAAGAGAAACCACTGGTATGATCCATCAGTTGATAAGAGAAGGAATCACTGGTATGATCCATCAGTGGGAAAGGAGTCGCCACCGGAATGATCGTCGGTGGGAAGAGAAGCCACTGGTACGATCCATCAGTGGATATGAGAAGGAGTCACTGGTATGATTCATCAGTGGGAAAGGAGTCGCCACCGAAATGATCGTCGGTGGGAAGAGAATCCATTGGTACGATCCATCAGTGGATAAGAAAAGGGTCACTGGTATGATCCATCAGTGGGAAAGGAGTTACCACCAGAATAATGATTGTCGGAGGGAAGAGAAGCCACTGGTATGATCCATCAGTGGATAAGAATTGCATGACAAACACTGGAGAAGCAAACAGTAGACCAAAGATTTGAGATTTCGAACACAGCAAAACATAACCTAAAGGAACCAAACACATAAAGGTGGTTGCTGAAAAGTGGTCCATAGAGGGAGGTGGGAACATATCTGAAAATAGCATAGGCTGGCGAGTTCGACGCGTCGGGAGGCGAACGACAGTGCGGTTTGGACGGTTGGACAGATTGGCGGCCGACGAGTCTAGTGATGGGGTCGGCGACTGGAAACAACGGCAGCGGACAGCGACTGACTGGACAAAAACAAGGGTCGGGAAGACGAAGGATGGTATCCTCCTCCTTCATGTTACCGAAAAAGGAAAACACAACGGGGGAGAGAAAAATGGCAAAATTTTTTTTGGTAAGAAGATGATTAGAGTTCCTTCATATTTAACGGAACTCAGCAGCGGAATAGTGACGAGATAGGTCACGGAGGATGGTACCGTTCTGATATCACGTTGAAGTTATGGGTTTAGATAGAGAAAGCGAAGAAAAAGAATGAAAACTCAAAAATATGATTATGGTCGATTATGATATTGCAGTACAAAAAGCTTAAGCACTAACCTCTATTTATAGGGATACAAAACTCATAATCCTAATTGAAAAGAGAAACTAATTATGATAATAACTAACTGATACCAACATAATCTTATGATATAATTCAAGATACTCTTATAAGATAAAATATACTCTAAAATAAGATAAGATAAAATCATATATTCTAACAATATGTTTAATACGTTTAACGTCATGAGTACATATTAGATTATGACCATATTAGATTATGACCATTTGATTGCTGCATTGACCCCATGAATTGTATTTGAGATATAAGTGGCCAAGGGTCATTATTCTTAACTTTGGTTTTACATTTTGACTATAACTACTTTGTATATGGGTTTTTGAGTATCCATTATACTCTTATAATGATATTTTTAGCCTTTTAAAAAAAAAAACATGGCTTTGAAAGTGAAGGGTCTGAATTGCAGTCTTCTGTTTCTAGTCACCATGTAACAAATTTCAATGGACAAATTTTAGGGATTTCAAAAGGCAGCGCCAATTTTCTGACATAAGAATAGTGGAAACACACGATTGTTGAATAGACAAATTGATTGGTAATTCAGATGCACGAAGTCAAATTGATAATCTTCTTGCGACATAGATTACGATTTGTAAGCATCTAATTTAGTGTCATATAAGGTCTAATATATATAAATAAAAGAAACACAATGAACAGAGTCTTTGGCAACCAATTGAGTATTGATATGACGTTAAGCAGATTTCTTGTAAGTTGAGCAATGATCAAATAGAGAAACATGTTGCATAATGAGGCCTCCTTAAGTCAAGGCCTTAACAAAGTTTGGTTTACTTGTCCCTTCATTCTGGTGACTTCTCAGCACAGTTTGATGTGGACAACCCTGAAATTCTTTTGTAAGGATTCAATGTAGACTCTTCTTGGTCAAAAAAACATCTTGGTTAATAAATGTGTGTCTAATCAAAATGAGAACTTGGATTCGTTTGAAGAATACTAAGAGGGTATTTTAAAATTATAAGAAATTTAAAATATAAGATAATTAAATTATTTTAATTAAATTATTTTTTTTAAAAAAAATAATTTGTTTGAATAGAGTAATTCAAATACATTGTATTTTAATTTTTGTTTGAATAAAACAATTTAATTACCTTCAAAGGGTCGGGATCGGGTGGTGCAAGGGTCGGGTTCGGTGGTCCAGGGGCCGACATTGGTGGTGGGTGGCACATGAGTAACGAGGAGGAATTTCAAAATACCACATCTTTAAGTGATATTTTAAATTCCTCAAATTTACCTTAAATCAAATACCCCATAAAATCCATTAATTTCTAAAATCCTTCATATTTAATATCCGAACAAAATATTGTAAATTAAAATATTTTGATTATCCTCCTGAGATATTTTATCCTCTTCAAATGCCTCCTCAAAACACACCTTAAAGAACTCGGAATCAAATCCGCCTATTTTAACATGATGGGTAGGATAGAAGCAGTAATTATTCTCATTCCTTTTATTGTTTTTTCTTTGTTTGCTGTGATCAAATTGAGTAAAGATATCCCATGGACCCCTTTACTATTAGCGCAAAACATCAAGAATTGTGGGATGTAATTTAAATACCGGGAGTCAAACTTACATTTGATTCATGAAAGTCGAAAAATTTACCGATAACACTGTGTTAATGTCCTTTCTGTCTAAATCTACTCTATAATCTTAAAAAACACCAAATTCGAAACATGTACTCTCATGATGTCTATCTAATATTTTCTTAAAAAGTTTCTTCAAATTAGTTTTGTAATATATGGGAGATTGTTGTGAGTATCTCACACGGGCCAGAACATAGAGCCTCTCAACCTTTCTATCATGGAGGGAGTAAGTGAGGATGTTGTAGTAAAGCCAAGAGGCACAAGATGAGGTCCAGCATGGTACCTGAGAAGCAATGAGAAAGTTGAAATCCAGGGTCAGCATTGCCTGTGATTTCTAAGATATCGAGCTCAACGGCTGCTCTCAAGGACCACGGGGAGGACTAGGCATTGTCCAGTGGCATGGCACCAAGATATCTTATATCTACGGTTGTTTTTTTTTTTTTTTTTTGTTAATTGTCATGGACGTGTGTATGACAATGATAAAGAAACCCGGGTTCTAAAAAACCTTGAAGGAAAATATTTTAGGAATAATTTTCAACCAATTTTAACTCTTATAATGCTGAGTACTTATAATTTGTTGTTGACCGGAGTTTATGAATTCCCCAAAATACTAAAAACAAAATTTGCTCACAAGTCACAAGCATGGCCTGTCCTAGCTCCTAGGACCGTCAAAGTTTGAGATATACAATGATAAATCTTAACAGTGATGCTTAACTGGACAAGTTCAAAAAAATATATAGGATAACCAAATGCACCAATAATTGACAAGAACTACACAAGGGAAAAAGGGGTTTTCAACATTCTGGAAAAAAAAAAAAAAGACGTCGAAAGGGTGACAAACTTATCAAGAGGAAAATACAAGTTCTGAAGTGCTGTTCAATTTTTGTCACCTTTATATACATCCACTGGTCTGTTCAATAACTTTACACAGATTAACAAGTGTGAGGGCAGAATTCTCCATGTTACTGTTTACAATTCTGTATAGAGGCCACTTGTCATTGAACATCAATGCCTGCAAAATTCGGCCTAATCAAAGCCAGCAGCAGAATCAATTGGAACTGCATAAAGTAAGTTCGTCATAATGTTTCTGAACAAGCAATCAAAGGCAATTCATTTCAAATTATGATCATACAGGTGAACTAAACTGCACAAAGGTGAACTAAACTGCACAAAGGTAGATACCAAACATGAATCCGGTGCATATACAAACAATTTAACTGCCACAATAATTGCAATACTAATCAAACTAAAACAGACTAATGCAAAGATAGCATAAATGAACAGTGTCTCAACTGAGAAAAGGGACCTGCCTAAAGTGCCATCTCAGCCTGTAAAGCTGCCAGTTCATCTTCCTCAGGAGTAGGCTTTGCAGGAGCAGGTCGAGCAGGCTGCTGCCCAGCTGGGACATGCACGGGAGCTGCAGGAGCTGTAGTTGCTGGCTGAAGAAGCTGTTCTTCCAACTCAGCACCCTCTAACTCTTCAAGTTCTGCTTCCAATTCATCCTGAAAAGGCAAACAATTCAGAATGCTGTCCAGATGTATTACAAAGTACACATATCAATGCTCAATTACATTACAAGTCAATCAACAGGTGAAAAAATCGTGTTCGCATAGAACCCAAAAAGAAAACATTTGAGAATATGACCTCATCGAAATCAGCAGCTGCACCAATTGGAGCTGACAATGCTTCTTGAATCTGTTTCATGTTCTCTGTCTGCTCATTGATCTCATCCATCGTCTTGTCAACATCATCGATATTCCTGCAAAATTAATATTGCAACTTAACAATGTCACAATCGGCAGCACATTAAGTAAGATGAGCAAGAGCATGACACAATACAAGTTATGTACATGACCATAATTTTCCAAATCACAAATAGTAAACTTCCCATGTTTTAGAAAAGGCATAAAAACTGAGATGTAGAGCATAATAAGAGTGGAGTCACTAAATATCTCAATAATGTAAATAGTGGTATTTACGTTGCTTTTTGCATTGCCTTCATAGCTGATGCTCCAGTTCTCAAAGCGTCAACTGTTTCTGTAGTTGCCTTAGCACCTTCCAACATTATCATCTGCAACACAAATGCCAGCATAAGATATAAATGACCTTATATAAATGACCATCAGGAAACTGAATCATTGTGTTAACTACTGAATACAAAAAAGTTGCATTCAGACCTGGTCATGAATACGCAACTGGAAATTTCCAAGCTGTTCTATTTGCTGTTCATATAGCCTCTTCCTCTTCAAACATTGTATTGCCGCTGCATGATGCAGAAATTCAGAAACAATGTTAAAATAGATCAATATCTCATTGGTTCACAAACCAGCTCCAATAATAATGTATTGTATTCTTCAGGAGGGGTGTGTTTGTTAATATATTTTTTTTATTTTTTTATTTTGACAAAATGTGTACAGGTAAAGCTTATCCATAGAAATTGGTAAACCACGGACTGCAAAGGGGAAAGTGTATACAATATGACATTTAATCAACATCCATGTTTCACATGACTAACCCAAGATATAAAGTTACTCAAATTAGAGTTCAAGCTTAGGGTGTCTACATACTGCAGACTCCTTTAGCACAAAAAACCACACAGGATAAGATGGAAGCATTACAGTCCATGACCATCTGTATTTAATCATACACATGAGAGCATTGCTATACCCAGGTCCCATTTGGTTCACAGGAATGCTTTTAGTAGGAAAGGAATGGAATAATCATTCCCATTAACATGTTTTGAACAATCAAGAATGGAACGAATTTTATATTTCATTGCTACATTAGGCAAACCAAATTGAATAAATGAATAAAATTAAATTAAATTGTTCAATGACAGTGGTGGTTTGGATTTGAAGGTGGCGGCAATAGTGGTAAAAGAAATTTTTTTTCATTTTAAGAAAATACACCGAGTAAAAAGGTAGTCACAATCAGTCAATCAATCTTGATGGAATTGAATGACCATTTCCTCCAAAGGCATTGCATTAAATTTTGGAGGTAATGGCTGGCCACTCCCTCATTTGATGGAAAGGCCTTTCACATCCCAAAATACCTGGAACAAACTTTTAGCTCATTTCCATGCCCACCACCACCATTGCACCAGACCAATTGGGACCGAAGTCTTATTGAGAAGCTTGACACATTATTCTTGATAATACCATCATAAGAAACTGAACGTGAAATTTTGACCAAAACATATGTTCATAACCTCCATAGTAACAAATAAAAGGGAAAATAGTGAGCGGGGAGGCATTGTATATCTAGGTGATATTCTCTACAGAAAGAGACCGTGAGTTTGCTACATACCCCTTTTATTCTTTGCCCTAGTGAACTCTTTAGCTTTTTCAACTTCTGCTGCAGCCTTTTTAAGGAGCACTTTTTCCTTTTTCTCTAGCATTTCAAGTGTCTACATGATTCAAGGAACAAAATATTCAAAATCAGAAGAGTTTTCCTTCAAAACTGTAAAATACTGCTAAAAATAACCAATAAACTTTGCACATATCAATTGTTACACAATCAAACGATATTCAGAAAAATTACATCAATAACATGCAAAGTTAGAGAACAAAACAAAGGATTTCGTAAGGAAAAATCAGATAACAACACCGCCACTTGGTTACTGAGGCTGTGTCTTAGAATGAATGTACGAACATTCTGATAATCATGTGACTGTATTTAGCTATTGAGCTTAGCTATGAAATGATCAAGCAATTTCCATGAGACTAGCAGAACAAACCATTTATAAAAGGGGAAAGAGGAAGATAAAAACGTGCTTTCTGTTCACTCAGAAGTATCATACATAATCTTCTAAAACAAATTACAAGCAAGAATAAACTAAAGGCTCGATTGAGATATGAAGCAATTGATATTCAACATCCACAACACATGAAATTCATTTCTTTATTAATTGAAGCGTACTTTACATCAGAGTTTCCAAGATAATACAGTGCTTACCAATTAAGAGAAAAACGATAGAACTATACTTCGAATTACAATATAGTCAACGCATAATTTGAAGAGAGAACAGGTCTAATTATCAAATATGCACACAATCCAGAAACTCCAAATTAGGGAAAGGCGAATAATCGATATGTATGGAAAATCAAATCGAAGTTACCTCGTTTAACTTGTCCAAAGTGGTTAGAGCATTGGCTTCTTGTTTAGGTTTACCAAAAATCCGGGTAAACATGGTTGATTAGGAGATATTGAAACACCGATGATACCCTTGCGCGTGGAAGAGGGAAATTAAAGCGAGAAGGTCAATTGAGACCCGAATTCGGGAAACGATCTACCTGGAAAAGCAAAAGAATCCATCAAAATCGAAGATTTGAAATGGGTAAAAAAGAATGAAAGATGGAGTGAGAAAAAAGTGGAGATGAACAAACCCTATTGAAAAATTAGGGTTTGGGGAGAGAGAGATAGAGATTAAGGGTTTGAGAAGCAAAATAACGATTATGGGTATTGGATCGTATCGCAATAGAGAGAGAGGGAAAGGGAATTAGGGAAGGGAACCTGGTTGGGTTTGCCTTCTCCCTCTACGTGGCGCGCAATTGATATTGTTTTGTGGATTGTGGGTCCTTTTATCAATCACCAATCCATACCCATGGTTGATTATAAATTATTAATTAATTGCCTTGTGATGTTTGTTTAACATCTTGGGCGTCCCAAAAAGTAAAAGTGATTTAGGAGATTGGAGGATTTTGTTTGCCAAATTGTGTTGAAAAAAATTGATTAGGGTAAGGTAGAATTGATTTTAGGGAAACAAGAATTTCTAGCTTTTTTTTTTTTTTAAGAATTGATTTTGGGTTTAAGACCCATAATTTTTTGTTTTATATTTATATCTCAAAAGTGAGTTTACTTCATCTTCCAAACAAAATCAATTCTTCTAAACTCACTTTTAAAATATCATTACTAATTACAAATCAAATTTTAAATTAGATTTTTTTAAAAAATCAATCCTTTTATAATAAATTCTATCAAAATTTAAAACAAACATACTCATAAATCATTTATGAAATTTTAAATAAATTCTTATATTTTAAAAATTTGGAATTAAGTTTTTAAACTTGTAAATATTTTGTAATTGAATTCCTGTTTTATAATCAGGTACCTAAATTCGTAGATAATTTGTAATTAGGTCCCTACGTAGGGTTCCATTAGAAGACTTCACGGTTCAAAAATCTTATCAGAGAGATCTAATTATAAATTATTTACAAGTTCAGGGACCTAATTAAAAGAATTTAAAGTACAGGGGTCTATTTAGAAGTTTCCAAATATTTCAGAGACATGCAGAGTAATTAAACAATTATTAATTAAATAATATTTTAACGCATAATATTACATTCATAGAAAAGTGTAGGATAAATTATATTATTAATTATAGTTTGAACTTCTTATAAAATAAAATGTGTAAAATTTGATGAGAATGAAGTACGAAATGAATATTGGCAAGATATTAAGTTGAAGTTAAAATAAGTTTAACTTATATAATGGATTATGATGGGTTGATAGGGAAGAAAATGATGCATGGTTCGTAATTTTAAAATATATTCTTTTTAAGTTATAGTTTAATTTTGATACAATGTTATTATACAGTTTTTAAATTTTATGCTGAATGCTGTTTCTTTTATATATATAATAATATATTAAGCCAAATTTTATTTCCACTTTTATTTTGTTTTTCAGGCAATGGACCTGCAAGTCAACTCAAGAATATGCTCAACCGATCCAGAATGAAATATGTTAATCTGGATTATGTATCTTACAACTCAAGGATTTAAGGATTTTCTTCATCACAGGTTTAGAAACAGTTTTTACTTTTCATGTGTTCACATTATACTTGAGAGATTATATTATGAGTACTATTTATGGCTTTAATATTAGAGGCAGAGATGATGATGGAAATGAGAAAGGCTAATACTCAAGTTTCCATTTAAGAAAGAGCAACATAGTTAGAACACAAGTATAGCCAGTCTAGTAAAGAGGCTGGTGAGGGGACTAAGATTTTTCTGTCATGCCCCCATCCCAAATTTGATTTGGGAAAATTACAGAAGACTAAATAACCACATTGTATAGTTGTTCAATCCTTATTTGTAAAATGTCATTAACCAGAACAACGCCAAGGAATTGATAGAGAAGTGATTCACTCAGTTAACCAGAAAATACAGGATCCAAAATTGTTACTACCCCATTCTCACCAGAACAACGCCCTTCTCTCCCAATGCCATCTAAACCCCTATAAGCTGGTCTGCAATCTGGAGTTATCCAACCATAGCAAAAACGGAAAACAGTAGGTGAATCCATACATGGAATCATCTCAGTTCGCGCTGATGGCTCATAAGGATCTCAGGGTCAATCTGTGCGATTGATCGAAAATACTTTACAGTTTATCTGGTCATTCTGCTCCAAATTGCTTCTTGTCTCCATTCCTCCATCATCTAGATAGAACATCAATTCTAGCTTGCTTTGCAGGTATACATGTATCCGCGAAGCTTTCTTACCTCTTCTGATGACTCAGTTAGTATATGATCCACATAGAGGCATATTGCAGCTCCACTGCACCATAGTAACCAAACAATGCACTTATTTAGTTAATGCTAACAAAACAAGCACAAACAAATGGAAACCATGGCTTACCTAAGAGGACCAAATGGCAACCAGATAACATCCCAACGGAACTTTGGCAATCTGCCAAAAAGAAGTTATTATACATTAAAAGATGAGAAGCACCTGAAGTAGTAGAGGTTTGAAGGGCATACACACAGCAGAAAACACAACTGAAGAAAGTGCAGGAAGCAGTACAATATGGCAACCATTATTTTATCCTCTATCCCACTATTACTAGTGTGGAATATATATTTTTTTGGTAAGCAAAAGATTATATTAATAGGAGTACTAGGGGTACTCCAACCCGTATAGAAGCAACCAAGAAGGACACCACCTAATAGTAAATAAAAGATTACCCCAAAGAAAGGATAGTATTACCTTTACAAAAGCTAACATCCCAAAGCTAGAACTAACCAGAGAAGAAAATAAAGAGAGAGAAAAAGATAAAAGATAGATGAAAGACACTAGTGGACTACTAAACAATTACACCGAGAGAAACAAATGGAAGTACCAATAATAGCCATAACCCAGAACATAAACACCAGCCGAAAGTAATAGCCACAAGAAGCCGAGGAGGATAGATAAATAAAAGGCAAGTAAACACCAGCATAAACAGCAACCGCAAAAATCCGAGGAGACTGAATTAATAAAAACCAAAACAGTCAAAAGCTGACAGCAATATAGCCACAACCCAGAAGCAGGTCTGACAACAAAGTAACACCAGAAAAGAGAGGGAGAGGCAAGACTAAGACCATTACTAGTGTAGAATATATATGTGTGTGTAGCTTCTTCTGTCCCTTTTCTGCTTTATTTGGGCCCAACAGTAGAACTTCCTGATTCTTGTAGCTAATATTCGAACTGAATCTCATATGGAGTATATAAAATGCAGCAGTTGGTGCTTATCTAAGAACTTTACCTCAACATGTAATACAACCAGAAAATTGCCAGAATAATGCCAGTATAGCATGAGTACTGGACCCATCTCCTGTGATGCATTGACTTCTGAAGCAATCCTACTATGGCAAATGAGCACGCCAAAACAGCCACCCAATCTGTACAATGATAATTGTCATATTTTGATAAGAGAATAGAATATCATATCTCACAAAATTTCGAATTAGTACAAACAGATAAGGAAGGCACAGGGTGCAAACTGAATACAAAGGGACTAATACAATAGGAGTCGAGTTTTTCTCTCCTTTTGTTAGAGCTATGTTTTTCATGAGCATTATGTTTTTCTCTCCGCTTGTGAGAGCTATATTTTTCTCTTCATTTGTGAGAGTCTATCGTTGCTGGATGAAGAAGATGAAGGAATTGTTTCTCTCCATTTTTTATTGGCAGGTTCTGGTTCCCAGGCCTGTCAGAAGCCATAAGTATCCTTAGTTGGAGCTGTCGAGGCATGGGTAACCGTGTGCAGTTTCTATCAACAAATACCTTGTTTGGTGTTATTGGCCAGACGCGTTTTGTCGTTTTCTCTTTTTAATTTTGGTTTTTTTAGTTTATGCAAATAAAGTCGAAGACAATTGGTAGTGCATTGAGCCTTTCTTGCAGGTAGCTCAAAGCATCGACTTCGATCACAATTTACGCGATGAGGGAGGATATTTCTTCAAAGCTAAACCTTATAGTTACTCTCCCAGACTCCAGGTGCAAAAAGAGGTAGTCCTAGTTCTCCTTCAAGAGGAAAAAGCTAATTATAGGGATGTTATTTCAAATTGTAAGAGTTTTTATCATCTTATGTTAACAACTCTTTGGTAGAGTTTGATAGGAGGAAAGTCCATGTAGTTGCTCACTCTTTATTAGGGGTGGCTACATATATTACTATTCTTCAAATTCGTGATGATGTTACCGAATGTATTGCGTTCTTCATTATTAATGAAATTACTTAACTTTTCTTTTGTCAAAAAAAAAAAAAAATACAATAGGAGTCGAGGAAAGATCAAAGAGCTCATGAAATAAAATAGGAATCTGAAATATATGCATCTAATTCCAAACAAGATCAGAAGTGAACCTGCAGATATAATCATCCATGAATGGATCTCCTCCATGAAGTAAGCATGATATCGCTGTTTATCAAATAACAAAACGGCCAACAGCATACTCAGTTAAAGAAACAATCATGAAATTCAATGACAAAAATATTATCAGCTAGAAATATTTCAATGCTACAAATTTGGAAAAAGAAGAGTAATACTACATTTAACAGGAGCACTGCCAAACAACTTATCTTCAAGAATACATAATACATTTAGGTAATGTTTGGTTGGAGGGGAATGGAGGGGAGGGGAGGGATTTTTTTAAATTTAGCATGTTTGGTTCAACTTTTTTAAGTGGAGGGGAGGGGAGCAAAATCCCTCCTCACTTAATTTTGGCTCCCCTCCAATATTGGGGGATTTGGAGGGGAGGGGAGGGATTTTAAAATATTTTGCATACAATGACAAAAACATCATCACTTATTTATTTTAAATAAATCATTATAAGGGTGTAAAAGTAAATTGGTTTTAAAATCCCTCCCTTCCCCTCCTGAACCAAACATGAAAGTGTTATTTCTCCTCCCCTCCCCTCCCCCGAACCAAACACACCCTTAAACCATTATTACGTTGTCGTGGAGAGAGGTTTAATTGTTACAACAGAAATTAAAACACCTAATAAATCTCATAAGACTCACATTCTGATAAAATAAAATAAAAGAATTGCAAACAAAAAAATCAATATTCAACAAGGCACAGAAGCAATTATCTCATGCCAAGAAAACTCTAATATTCTTAGTTTTTGCATCAAATGCAACCTTGAGAGCCCATTACATTAGTTATAAGATGAGCCTCCTTAGTATAAACTATCTATTTCTATGATTCTAGCTGGAACTGGTACACAATTAGGCAAATTATAATGCATAATGTAGCTAACACTGTTAAAGCATACCAGTTCCCATGGTGATGAAGCCTGTTGGAAGATGGAGTACAGAAGAAACAGGATGTAACAGAAATATAGAGTGGCAAACACACTCTACATTAATAAAAAACAAAAAAAAAAATCCAAGGTGAGCTCAGATATACAATAGAATCAAGTTCTGTGTGAAGTAAAAATAAAACAACATAGAATTGTATATGTAGTACCCTCCATAAGCGACTCTGCTGAGTTTGACTCCTTTCTAAAGAACGAACCAACTCTTCTTGCTCTGTACATCAAAATCTAAATCTTCATAACTAGATCATGACATGACCCAATTCAAATTTACCATAGAGCTACCTAAGTCCATTGTTACCCTTATTAAAAAATGAAATCTTTTATTTATTTATTGATTTATTTATTTTTTCCTGTAATCCAACCATGGGTGAAATCAAAATAGTGAGAAACATTGCTTTAGCTTAAAGTAGGAAACTTTGGATCGTGGTGCCCCTAAAACTTGTAGAGAGAAAAGGGATTCTAATAATTTGAATAAAATTTGTAAAATGGGATGGAATTGGAACCTTGAGAATCGAGGGGACGACAGGGTTCGTTGTTGTCTTGAGTAGGGAGAGAGAACTTGTCGTCATCATATTCTGAATTCCTCCATTTTCTTGCCAGCTTCTTCATTTTTTTTTTCTGATTCCTTCACAATCACACCTAGATCACACGCGTTTCCCCTTATTTCCCCTTCGCCAAATTGAAAAAACGAAAACGTTTCTGGCAAAATTTTGTTAATTCAACGATTCTCATTTTTTCAAATAACTTTAATTTTTTTAGTTGGTTATTAACATTGTTTAATTGAAAATTAACTCACAAAGAAAGAAACCTTTTCTTTTTGATGATTTTTTTTTTTTTATGAAAAAAATTTAGGATGAGGGATGGTCCAAGACAGAAAACAGGAAAAAAAAACATTATTCACTTATCGGTTACAAATTGCATGATTTAAACTTTAGAGAATAATAATACTCTTGCACTCTAAATCATTTATCCATGTTAATTAATTATAATTTTTTATTTTACAAAGTTAAGATTAATTAATAAAAAAATGCATATAAACAATAAAGAGAATTAAGAGACTCATCCCATTTGAATATAGTACCGTACTAGTATATGGACCCGTGCCATGCACGAAAATATGATAATTCTTTTAGGATTTCAAAAAAAATTATTTGACAATTTTTTTTAAATATTTTTGTAGGGAATTATATACCAAAAATTTTTTAAAAAAATTTTGTCTGAACCATCGATCACAAAGTGTAGATGATATTAACTTAATAACTATTGTTGATATTATAATAAAGATAATCACTCTTAAATATAAATTCTAGTGTTTTGACCTGAGCAATGCACGGGCGACATTTGTTGGTGATGAACAAGTTAAAAAATCAACAATATTCCATTAGATAAATATATAATTAGTTTAAAACATCATAGAAATATATGGATGTATCATATAAAAATAAATGAATTTTATTAAAAACTCTTGAAATAAAAATGACTAAAATAAAATAATATTATAAATCAGACTGACTAAAAAACACGGATAATCGAAATCGATGCACAGATGACATTAGTGGAAACATATAGTTGAATTATGCAGAAATAAAAACAATTTAAAAATTCCAGAGAACCAAAAAAAGAAAAGAAAGAGAGATAAATTATACATGTACCGTCTATTATATAATTTAAAAAATTAAAAAGTATAAAGAATATATAAATATATATCATGTAATTATAAAAAACATAAATTATAATAAACAAAGTACAGTGAAAAGTGATAGTTTTCTCCTCATTTCTCATTTTCTCTTCTCTCTCCACGACCAAACATCACAAACCATACTTCTCTCTTCTTTTTTGCCCAAGTTGGGCCACCTTTCATCAAACAAAACCATAATATTTTTTGGTGAGGAAACAAAACCATAATATTGCTTACTCTCTTCACCTTCCTCTACACAAATGTAAATAATTATTAAAAACTTCCCAAAAAAATAATAAAATAAAATAACCGAAACAACATAAATACATATATTATTTCTAATATCATCACTAAAAGTATTTCTCCTTTCACGATTTGTAGTAAAAGATAAAAATAAAATCTTACTTTATAAAAATATAGATCACACATTTGCTCAAAAAAAAATATAGATCACTCACGGCCTTAGAGGATTCATAGTTAAAGATCAACTTAATATAATTCATTGTATTCTAGAGAGAATTGAAATAGACAACTATAAACATGAGAAGGGGGGTTGAATTGTGTTTATCAGAATTTAAACAAAGTTGAAATCTTTTCGCATACAGAATCTTAGTTCGATTGAGTGAAAAGATACGGAGATGCATGGTGACACATGTCTGATGAAATTTTAACAGTGACTTAGACAAACACACCACTTGAAAAACAGATAAGAAAGCTAAGGCAACTAAATAGTTTATAAGGAAAGAGAGATTGACACAGCTATTTATCCTGGTTCACTCTTCGAAGTAAATAGCTACGTCCAGTCCTTGGCAGCACCAAGTTTTATCCACTATAACTGTTCAGGTTACAGACTCCAAGAATTGTTTGCACACCTAGCCTCTTCAGGCTCAAGACAAGTATTCTTTGCACACTTAGCCTCTTCAGCCTCACTCAGGTTTGTTTGAGAGATTTAGTTTGTAATAAATACAACTTCAGACAGACAGAACTTTCACTAACACTCAGAGAGTGGTTTAAATATAAAGCTTAGGAAAGTCTGCGTAATAACTTCAAATGATTGAAGAATACAGAATGAAAGAATGAAGATATTAATGCGCAGAGTAATGGCTCTTTAATGCTACGTGTATTCTCTATACTTCATCTTCAATGACTTTTGTATTTATAGTTTTCAAGCATTTAGGATCCGTTAGAGACATTCCCTCAGATGTTGGCTTCAAGCAAAACTTCATTAAATGCAATAGAGTCGTCCTGGACAGTCATTAATGCAATAGGAACGTTGACTGTACTCTAACATGAAGGGTCGTGGCTTTATGCATCGTGATACAGCCATATCAGTGCTGAGTACAATTCCCTTTTCGTGTAAGGACCATAGGTATTGGAGAATAAAGCATGTTGGAAGCATTCTTTAACTGGTCTTTGGTTCTGATAACCGAGGTTGCTTGAGATAGTAACTTTTGATTTTTCTTGATAGACGTAAGACTGAGTAGGAGAGAAGGCTTCAAGTCTCTTTCCGATGGGACAGCCAACAAAAGCTTGTTTGGTCCTTGATTCTTCAACGAGTAAGCTCATACAAGTGTAGGAACTCGTGGGGAGACAGATTGAAGAGTCAACAGACAGGTTGACTTTCGCTTATCTAGACAGGTAGTCACTTATGAGCAGATAGATGATTCTTACAGTTTTAATCTGCACACTAGATAGATAGGTTAACAACCAATATGAAGGTTAATTAAATCATTAATCAATGTTTAGTTCTCATCAAAACTTAGGGAAATGCACATCAGACATTTTAGAGAGTTAACAATCTCCCCCTTTTTGATGATGACAAACATTGATATAATTTAATGAACCTCATAAAATATCAACAAAGAAAATAACATATATCAGACAGGTTGAAATTTTCTTAAGCGGACAGGTCATGCAGATGCTTGATCAGACATTAAGATTAATTATATAATCCGTTTAACTTAGTCACACATAAGTTTGACTCGTTTTACTTTGAAATTATTATCAGAGCAATCTTACTTAAGATTTATCTGAGCAATTATAGTAACTATCAGAACATACTCATGTCCATGTATTATTTAAGATTATATCATATTCATTCTCCCATTCTCCTATATCACATTTCTCTCATTAATTTCTCCCCCTTTTGTCAACATAAAAAAGGAACAAACTATGAAAGCTTTAAAGAAATAAAGGAGAAATTTATTTTATTCATCATGAACGTTTACAAGTACAAGGTAGTTTATATACCTAAAAACTACTTAGATTGACTAATTAACAAAAATAAAGTAGCAACCCTTTGCTCTAAGAGTAGCCTAGCTCGCCGTTCTTCATCTAGCTGTCTTCTTAAGTCCTCTACCTGTCCTTGAAGCAGATGAAAGTCTTGTAAGGCCACTGTTTGAGAAGAGACAGACGGAGAAGAGTGCCAGGGTAAGGCTAAAATTGGGGGTGCCTTAGGTAGAGATAAGGGAGAGGTGATGGAATGGAAGAAAAAGTTCATGGAGAGTTTGAAGGGCATAGAAAGGAAGAAAGATGAATCTGAAGATACTGATTCTGACACAATCAGTATCAGGTGAAGGAAACACACAGGAAAGTCTCTCGGACAGAGACAGTCTGATGGTTGTTATTTGAATAGGTGAGGGAAGAGGTGTTTGAGCTAAAACAGAGGGAGGGATAGGTAATAAAGAATCAATATGGCAGAAAAAAGAATTAGATCCTGTGACTAACATAAAGAAATACCTAGACCTACGAGGTAGCATCACAACAGAAGCAGGATAGTGAGTTCCAGCTAATGTTCTAATGAAGATAATAATAGGTGGGTAGAATAAAAGTTGTCTACAAGGGTTAAGAATATGAGGTGGAGAAGAAGGGATGAAAGAGACATGTGAGATACTTGCAAATAAAAGAGATTGAAGATCAGACACAAAGAGTCTCGATGATATGCCAGTTTATTCTTTGGGAGCAGAGTCCTTGTGAACAACTGTGTAGTGACAGTCATCAGGTACAATAGTGAAAGAAGATTTTTGAGTTTGAAAGGAGGAGACAGGTGAAGAAATAGGAGATGCAACAGAAAGGGGTTGAACAAAAAGTTCAGATGGAGAAGAGACAGATGGGTTGATGATATCTTGATGAAAGGGGATGAGAATGAAGGAGATGTCTGCTCTTCAGATATCTTCGACTTCTTGTGAGAAGGAGACACTTGGTCATACTTGGGTACAACTGTCGGAGCTCCTCCAGACAGGTCTTCTGCAGTGTTAGCTTTTGTAGGTACTGGGTAAGCAGATCTTCTCTTTTTGGGAATAATTCCCAAAATGAAAGTCTTCTTTGGTTCTTCCAGGACTTGTTCTGTCTGCTCCCCCTGAGCAGATGCTTCCTCTTTGCTAGGCATAGACTCAACTTGTCTGACCTTGGTAAAGGTCTTCACCAGGTTCCTTTTCTTGCCAGGAACCTCCACTAATTCCTCAGCTTCACTAGTCTTCCTCTTGGGAGAGGGCCTCCTCAACCTGAACCTCAAGGGCTCAATTGTTTCAGCAGAATCTTCAGTTACTGAGAGTTACAGCTCTGGAATTTGGTCTTGTCTGGCCACCTTTCTAGATGGTTTGAGCAATCTTTCAGAAATGGGGACTTCTGATTCATCAGTGGAAACCACTGGTTCTTCCTCCTTCTGCTCAACAACAGTCTTCTTCTTCTTTTGCTTCTTCTTCTTGTTGTCTTCCTCCTCATCAGCAAGAGGGATTCCCTTGATGTCCATCATAGACAGTATCGTCCTGTCTATGGGCAGTGTCATGTCCACAAAGTGAACATCACTAGGAACAAACAACTTGTTCCTGAATACCCTTGTCAGCAACATCCCATAAGGATAGGTCTGCATGTTGGTTCTCTTGATTAGACTCTCAAGGTACATGTAGATAAGGTCGTTGATGTCAACCTTGATTTTGTAGATCAAGTGGTACAGAGCAAATCTGTCCATCTCGATCACATTGTCTCGTGAGCCTTTCCTTGGCATCACGCACTCCAATAGCAATTTGTGCAGGAATCTGCACTTGACCACCATGTTGACAGGCTTAGGGTTCACTAGTTTGGGAACACCATAGATGGCAATGTTGACATTGTCAGCTCCCACTTCATCTTCCTAGTTGGGTGTGAAGCCAACTCCGATTATCGGACATTTTGTGACATGCTCTAGAGAGCTAATGGGGAAGATAAGGGTTCTATCCCCCATTTCAGCCTTAAAGCTTTTGATTCCGTTGAGTCTGTTGGTGACAACCATAGCATTTCTCCAAAACGTTTGAATGAGCTTTGGGTGAACAAGCTCCTTGATGTCAAAGAAAGGAGTCCACTTGGAGTACTCCAACTCTTCAGTGACATACATTCCTAGTTTCTTCATCTGTTGAAGATCAACAGTCTTTACCGAAATGATCTTTTCTATCTCAGTAACCTTGAGATTGTATTTCTCAGTGATTTATTTTGTAGAGAGACGCTTGGATGACGCCATTTTTTTTGACGGAAAACGATTCTAGGGTTTCGAGAGAGAAGAGGGTTTGAAAGATGAGAAGACAAAGAGATTTTGGGATATTGAAACGTAAAAGTTCAACCTTTCTGATCTATTGTCTTTTATAGTCATAAAGGTAGGAGAGAGAAAAATGACATTTGTAATTCAAAAATGGCACAATTTGTATGGGGAACTGCAACGCCCACTTAAGACATAATAAAAACATGTTTTCGAGGTATGTAAACCACCGTGCACATGATTAGCTTCAGATAAAGGAATGGCATTAATTAAATAATAACCATTTCAACAAAACTGATGAGTTCTACCATAGTGACACAGTAGATTCAGACATGTAAGCATAGACAGGTGATAAAGCACAGACAGGTTAACAATCAGACAAGTCATTCAACAATGCAATGCATGTTTAGATTATCTCTAATAAATAAAAACCTTTCTTCTGCGAGGGGTTTAGTGAAAATATCAGCCCATTGATTTTCAGTTTTAACAAACTTAATATCAAAGATGCCTTTCTGAACATAATCCCTAATGAAATGATGTTTGATTTCAATATGCTTAGCCTTAGAATGTTGAATTAGATTTTTAGTTAAGCATATAGCACTGGAATTATCACACCATACATATATGTTATGTTCATAAATAGAGTAATCATCAAGTTGATGTTTTACCTATAAGAGTTGAGAGCAACAACTAGCAACAGAGATGTATTATGCTTCAGCAGTAGGCAGGGTAATGGTTGTCTGCCTCTTGCTTGACCATGAGACTAAACTTGCTCCAATTAAGTGACATCCTCCACTGGTGCTTTTTTTTTTTCTATTCCGTCTCCAGCAAAATCAGCATCACAATATCCCATTAATCTGTATTCTTTTGATCTTAAATACAACAAACAAAGATTAGTAGTTCCAAGAAAATATCTAAATATTCTTTTAACGGCCTTAAGATGAGATTCTCTAGGATCAGATTGGAATCTAGCACACATACATGCACTAAATCGAATGTCAGGTCTGCTTGAAGTTAAGTACAGTAGAGAGCGAATCACACCTCTGTAGACAGTTTGATCTACCTTTTTACCTTCATCATCTTTGCTTAGTTTTGCATTGGGTTGCATAGGGGTTTTCATGTTTGCATTTTCCATTTTGTATTTTTTGAGTATCTCCTTGGTATATTTTTGTTGATGAATGTAAATTCCATCACTTGTCTGCTTGATTTGTAATCCAAGGAAGAACTTCAATTCTCCCATCATGCTCATCTCAAATTCAGCTTGCATTAGATTTGAAAATTCCTTGCACAGCTTTTCATTAGTTGCTCCAAAATAATATCATCAACATATATTTGAACTATAATAAAGTTCTTTTTAGAGCATTTTTTAAACAAAGTAGTGTTTACTTGTCCTCTAGTAAAACCATTATACATGAAAAAAGAACTGAGTCTATCATACCATGCTCTAGGTACTTGTTTCAAACCATATAATGTTTTTTAAAGTTCGAAAACGTGATCTGGTTTATCAGTATCCTCAAAACCAGGGGGTTGTTTAACATACACTTCTTCAATTATACCATTTAGAAAATCACTTTTTACATCCATTTGAAATAGGGTAATTTGGTGTTATGCAGCATATGACATTAAAATGTGTATGGCTTCTATTCTAGCTACAGGTGCAAATGTTTCAGTATAATCAATACCTTCTTGTTGGTTATAGCCTTGAGCTACTAACCTTGCCTTATTTATGACAACTTTACCGTCTTCATCCAATTTGTTTCTGAAGACCCATCTTGTTCCAATAACCGACTTGTTTTTAGGCTTAGAGACAAGAGTCCAGACATCATTTCTGATGAACTGGTTAAGTTCTTCTTGCATATCAAGAATCCAGCTTTCATCCTCAAGAGCTTCTTCAATGCGTTTAGGCTCCAAATCTGAAATAAAGGTCACGTTGCTTGATTCTCTTAATGTGGATCTGGTTCTTACTCCTTCAGAAGGATTTCAAATAATAAGATCCTTAGGATGATGAATGTTGAACTTCCAATCCATTTTGAGATCATCATTAAGATCTTGACTTGTCTACTGACTCGTCTGTTGACTCGTCTGCTAACTTGCCTGTTCCACTTGTCTGTCAGCCTCAGGCACAGGTTCTGTCTTGGTTAGATCAGGTTGTTGAATTTATGGATTGTTTATATCAAGACCTGCAAGATCATCTTCTAGATCTGATAGTTCTTTATCAGTCTCTAATTCATCATTGAATTTAACATGAACAGATTCTTCAATAATACAAGTTCTTGAATTGTAAACTCTAAAAGTCTTAGACATTTCACAATATCCTACGAAAATACCTTTATCTACCTTAGAATCAAACTTTCCAAGATTATCTCTGGTATTTAGAATAAAACATTCACATCCAAAAGCATCAAAATAAGATATGTTGGGGCTTTTTCATTTCCACAATTCATAAGGAGTCCTTTTTAGAAAAGACCTAATAAGTATTCTGTTTTGTACATAACAAACAGTGTTTACAGCTTCTGCCCAGAAGTACTTAGGGAGATTATTTTCATTGAGCATAGATCTAGCTATCTCTTGCAGATATTTGTTCTTTCTCTCGATCACTCCATTTTGCTGTGGAGTTCTATGTGCAGATAAATTGTGAGAGATTCCATTCTCCTCACAGAACTGTCTAAACTGTTCATCTTCAAATTCTTCCCCGTGATCACTTCTATGCTCATTTTGTACTCTTTTGCAGAATACTGAGAAAGCCTTAAAAGACTCATCCGTGTGTGTTCGGAAGAGTACCCATGCGTATCTAGAATAGTCATCAACTATGACAAATCCATATTTTCTTCCAGCCAGGCTAGCAACACTAACTGGTCTAAACAGATCCATGTGTAACAACTGAAGAGGTCTAGAGGTTGATACTTGGTTTTTAGATTTGAAACTTGATTTTATCTGTTTACCTCTCTGACATGCATCACATAAGACATCTTTCTTAAAACTAATATTAGGCAGTCCTCTCACAAGATTATTCCTTTTTAATTCAGAAATTAGTTTCATACTAGCATGTCCTAGTTTCTTATGTCATGACCATCTCTCATCCTCTTTAGACATCAGACAGGTTACACTTTGATCTGAAAGATCAGACAGTTCAATCTTATAAAGACTTTGTTGCCTTTCAGCTGAAAAGAGGGTTTTGCCACAACAGTCTTTAACTATGCATATATCCTTGATAAAGAAAACATCAAAACCACTATCACATAATTGAGTTATGCTAAGCAAATTGTGTCTTAATCCTTTAACCATAAGAACATTAGATATAGAGGGAAGATGTGGTTTACTGATGTCGCGTCAGTCGACGTGCGACGACGCTCGTGCGATTCCGGCAAGTGTACCGGATCGTCGTCAAGTAATAAAAGATATCGAACCCACAGAGACTGTGTTCCCGAATCGCAATTAAATTTCGAATCGATTGAGTTCTGGACTTTTTAGAGAGGGTTTTGAAATTGGTTTTTGAATTGAAAGATAGATGAGCAGAGAACAATTAAAACAGAAAACAAATGTTTATGGGGTTTTTATCTAAAACGGATTCCTAGGGATTTGGGTTACCTTTGAGGCTGTTTATGTTGCTAACAGATTTACCTTTGTTGATTACCGAAATTGCCTTGAAGGCGAGTTTATCCTCTGATAGCTTAAGCTCCCTCTCGGGTTACAAAAGCCGTGCCCAATGACCCGACCTCTACTCTCGTGGTAGTCGATCCCAGATTGGACCCTTTGCGTCCCGTGACAACTCGTTGCTCCTCGAGGACGGCTTCTAACTCTCGTGATTTCAGTCCCAAGTCTGACTTCTATAGGTCCGACACCTAGGTTCACCGCTAGGTTCCTCCCTATAATGTCTCGGTCATGCAAATAACCTAAGTTCACCGCTAGGTTCCTCCTTGGATCATTCACATCTCACAAACTAGTGGCTGCCGGGCTTTACGAGTGAATCACCCTAGAGATCCTAAGTTCACCGTTGGGTTCCTCCTTAGAACGTCTATGTCACGTAAATAAACGGTTGCCGAAATTTATGAGTGATTAACACACTAGAAATCAGATCTAAAGCAAATAGTAATTAACAAAGATTTTTACATCAAATCAACATCATTTACAAACCTCGGGCAGAGCCCTAGTCCCTAGAAACTAACTACTACTCCAGTCTTGCCATGGAGATGACAAGCTGGGTTGACAACATAATAGAAAAATCAGAAAAGAGAAGAGAGGAGAAGAAGAGAAGAGATCTATGCCTAGAGTAGTAGCCCCTAATGTGTAGATTCAATTGTGTGATGATCTTCACTGTATCTGATGCCTTGGTCCATATTTATAGAAATGGGGAAGTTAGAGTCCCAAACCAACTCAAAATCTGATCTATTTTGGTTTCTTCAGGTCCAAGTAATGCGCGTCACGGCCGTGATGGCCATCACGGCCTGGCCGTGACGGCCATCACGTCCTGGCCGTGACGGCCATCACGGCCTGGCCGTGACGGTCTCTGCCTCTGGCACTTTTGGAAAATCCGGTTTCTCGCGGGGCGAGAATGTGCTCGCGTCGCGAGCCCTCTGTTTCATGGCCGTGAAGAATTTCACCGCAGGGCCGTGATGTGCTCTGACTTTTGGTGGTTTTGGGTCACGGCCGTGATGGCTATCACGGCCAGGCCGTGACAGACTCTGACTTCAGCCTTTCTTCTTTTTCAGTTTTGCTCGATCATGGGTGCGTGATGGGCATCACGGCTAGGCCGTGATGGGCTCTGTTTGGCTCATTTTCTTCAGTTTTAAAGCTCCATCTTCATCCAAACTTCATCATGGTTGATCTTGAGCAATTTACCCTTTATATCTGCAAAACAACACACGAAAACCGCCTTACCCGTTCCAAAGGAAAATTAACCTAAAATCTAATAAAAATATGCCTAAACTACATGAAAATGCATGCAAAATGATGGACAAAGATGAGGTGGAATCACACTCATCAAATCACCCCAAGCTTGAAACTTTGCTTGTCCTCAAGCAATTACTCAGGCCATAAGATATAAATCTTTCAAAGCATGGATAGTGAACTAAGAACCCTAGAAGCTAATCCAAGTAATAGGCATTTTTAATAAGCATTCAAGAGATAATCAAGTTCAAGTCCAATTAGAAGCTTAGGTTCTTCAAGTTCATGTCCTCACTGATTTGGGCACTCATCTCATCTCACCTCACTCAAGTGTTTTAGGGTTTATGACAATTCACTCCATTTCCTCAAGGAAAGTATTTTACCATAGGCTTGACTATTAATCAAATCTCCACTTTATTAATGAAAACACTTAAGAATTAAGAGGTCTTTTCCTTTGGTTGTAATGTGGCCATGGGATTTATTGTAAGGTGGGAAAATCAAGGAAAGGGAATTTCAAGAAGGCTAGACAGATTATCAAACATTACAAAGCATGACACCTTCTAAAATACCCCTTTTTGGGCTTTGGTTTACTTTTCCACCTTTCTTCCTTCATTTAATTTTTTTTTTTTTCATTTCTCACTTTCTTTGTCATCCCCTTCTCCATTTTTTTCTGTTTATTTCATTTTTATTTGTTTGGAGAAGGGGAGCTTTTTAGCTCAAGAGAAATTACTTTCTAGCTTTTTCTTCCCATACTTTTTCCAACTACCAATTACCCTTTTTGTAATACTTTAAAAGGTGCCATACCAAGCATTATTTATCAAATTAATTCATGGTACCAAGAAAAGTATTTTATCTTTAGGCTCAAAATTGGGCAACTAAGGGGTAGCATTTATCATTCAAAGCTCGGGAGGCCGGAAAAATACCTAGTGCCTCAATCATTTCCAAAAATGTTTTCAGAAATTTTTAAGTTTTGAAATGGTTTCAAGTCAAGTTCTAGAAAATACAGTCCATGAGGAATTAAATCACTCTTTCACAAGAAATGGGGTAGATTTAGTGAATACCCCTTTTGGCTCAAAATCTTACATTTAGTAGTTCAAAAATCAGTGAGGTACACAAGTCTAATGAACCACATGCTAATTATCAACTATCAAATGACTATCTCAAGAAATTTCATTTTTAGCCATATCACAAGAATAATGAAAAATTGGGTTCAAAATTCACTATCTCAATTCATTTGGCTCCAAGTTCTCACAATCGGATGCATGTTCTAAGTGAGGGGAAATCTAGAGAATGTGATCATACCAATCTATGCCTATGAGAATGCAATATGAATGCAACAGTGCAAATGCAAAAATAAATACCCCTACCCCAAGCTTGATTACTTACATTGTTTCCAATGTAAATAATCAAGTCGGAGAGAGGAGAAAAATGGAACAACTTACCGAGTCGGTAGCGGGTGTTGGCTTCACATTCCAGTCAAAATTTGGGTAGAAATTTTATCACGGCCGTGAGGCTTATCACGGGCAGGCCGTGATCGTTTCTGGTCCTCAGGGGTTGCCCTGTCACGGCCGTGATCTACATCACGGCTAGGCCGTGATGCTCTCTGGCTTTGGCATCCTACTCATCACGCCCGTGATGGTTGTCACGGCTAGGCCGTGATCCTTACTGTGCTCTTGTTTAGTTCATCACGGCCGTGACCACTTGTCACGCCAGGCGTGATGGCCTCTGACTTTATTTTTTTATGCTCTTCTTCTCTTTCTCAACCTGAAAACACTAGACAAACTTATTAATGATATGTTTGCCTCTTGATCTTCTCAAATTATTCAAGAGGTTAAATCAAAAACAAAAGGAAAAGGGAAAGAAAACTTGGGTTGCCTCCCAAGAAGCGCTTATTTATGGTCTTAAGCTTGACCATACTTCCTTGACCAACCGGGGTCGGCTGGGCGTAGAAGTGCAGGAACACTTCTTTTCCATGGAGCTCCTTCAAATAGCCGTTTCTGCTCATACGGCCAGTAACGCTTCCGCTTTGCTCTTTTCTCTCGGAGCTTCCTAGCCTTCCTTTCTTCCGGCGGAAGTTTTGTTTCCGCATGGACGGCAACTCCAACTTCACCACTGCTGGGTGCATCATTAGCCATGCATATCTTTGGGGTTGCTTCCATGCTAAATTCTTTCTCTACCACTGGAGTCGTTACATCAATTCTGCACACATGACTCTCAAAAGGAGGGTTGTTACAAGAGTTAATCAACTGAAAATTTACCCTACCTTCCTCTACATTTAGAGAGAGTTTGCCATTCCTTACATCTATTAATGCTCCAGCGGTTGCCAAGAATGGCCTTCCTAAAATGATGGGGAATTTAGAATTCCCTTTCATGTCCAATACCAGGAAGTCGGTATGGATGAGAATTTTCCCTACCTTTACAGGAACATTCTCTAGTATGCCTAGAGGAGTCCTAGTTGAGCCATCCGCAATTTGTAAGGGGAATTTGAATGGTCTCAACTCTTTGCTTCCCAACCTTTCCATGATAGTGAGGGACATCAAGCTCGCACTAGCCCCTAGGTCACATAAGGCTTGGTCAATTTGCACTTGTTCAATCGAGCAAGCGATGGAGAAACTACCTGGGTCTTTCAGTTTAGTAGGCATTTTAGTCTCTACATCTACTTGCTTTTTCCTGACCAACCTCTGTGGGAAAGGTATCGGGGGTTGGTACGGTGGTGGAGGGACGTATTTCGGTTCAAGCTCTTCCTTTTCGCTCGTGTCCTCCTCCGGTTCCACCTCCATTTCAGCTACCCCCACCCCAAGCTTATCATCCCTCAAGTGTATGACATTGCAATGCTCATTGGGATTTGCTTCGGGTTGCCCCGGGAATGCACCCTTAGGTCTCGAGTACGTGCTGGCTTGTTGGGCAATCTGGGTTTCTAGCATCTTGTTATGAGTTGCTAAGTTGTCTACCTTAGATGCTAGATCCTTTATTGCCTCACTCACTGCCCTTCCTTGTTGTCTAAACTCCTCATTCTGTTTTGTCTGAGTTTCGACTAAACTTTCAAATAAAGTCTCGAGTTTAGATCTTTGTACCTGAGGGTACCCCGGTGTGGTTCTCTTATTACCTTGACCTTCTTGGAACTCATGGTTGAGCGTGTTGCTGTAGTTGCCGTAGGAGAGGTAAGGGTTGTTTCTTCTTTGGTTGTAGGGATTTGGGGGAGCATAGTTGGGCAGCTTCGGGTTCGTATCATAGTAGTTGTTACAAGAGTTCACTTGCTCACCCGAAGCGCCGGATCCATGTGGGCATCCCATCATGTCATGTCCCTGCATTCCACAAATCTCACAAACAAGGTTAGTAGCACCTAATGCACTCACATTAGCTCTTTCCAGCCGATCAAAACGTTTATTAAGTGAGTCTATCTTTGACATAATAAGATCTGTGCTATTTACCTCAAACTTACCCCCCGAAATCTTGTTCGGGTTATTACCTCTTTCGGATCCCCATTGGTGGTAGTTGGTGGCGACATTCTCGATGATGTTGAATGCCTCAGTGAGAGGCCTATTCATAAACGCTCCACCGGCTGCAAAATCTAGTGACACCTTCGAAGAGTAGTCTAATCCATTATAGAAGGTGTGCAATATTAACCACCTCTCGAGTCCGTGATGTGGGCACGACTCCAGCAGTCCCTTGTATCGATCCCAAGCTTCCGATAATGATTCTCCGTCTTTCTGGAAGAAGCCGGTGATCTGGGTTCTTATGTAGGCCGTCTTGGATGGAGGGAAGAATTTCTCCAAGAACGCCTGCTCCAATTGGTCCCAAGTGGTCAAAGTGTTAGTGGGGATTTGCTTAAGCCAGGCCTTCGCCTTTCCAGTGAGAGATGAGGGGAACAGTCTCAAACGCACAACATCGACTGAGGCTCCATGAATCCGGATTGCATCGGTGAACTCTAAAAATGTCTCTATGTGATCGGTCGGGTCCTCCGAAGGCAATCCTCCGAATTGATGTTGCCTAATCATGTTGATTAGCATAGGCGGTATGGTGTAGTTCTCCGCCTCAATCTCTGGCCTTGCAATCCCAGTTCGCAAGCCTCTCGCATTTGGGGCTGCGTAGTCCTTCAAAGGCTTTGTATCCGGTTGATTCGCCATGAGTGAAATGGGAATCGACCTTTCTTCCTCTCTTAGTAGTCTTCTACGTCTGTGGAAGGTCCTCTTGATCTCCGGATCAATCTCACTAAGGCTCCCAAGACTTAGAGATCTTTGCATATAACACACAGAGAGATGGATACAATAGAAGGAAAAGATTTTTTTTTGATTTTTGACTTTTTATTTTATTTTATTTTAATTTTTTTTAATTTCAGAAATAAAAATCAAATAAAAAGAAAAGAAAAGTTCCAGAAAAAAATCAATTCAAAATTTGAATTGAGATTCGAAAAGGCACAGTCCCCGGCAACGGCGCCAAAAACTTGATGTCGCGTCAGTCGACGTGCGACGACGCTCGTGCGATTCCGGCAAGTGTACCGGATCGTCGTCAAGTAATAAAAGATATCGAACCCACAGAGACTGTGTTCCCGAATCGCAATTAAATTTCGAATCGATTGAGTTCTGGACTTTTTAGAGAGGGTTTTGAAATTGGTTTTTGAATTGAAAGATAGATGAGCAGAGAACAATTAAAACAGAAAACAAATGTTTATGGGGTTTTTATCTAAAACGGATTCCTAGGGATTTGGGTTACCTTTGAGGCTGTTTATGTTGCTAACAGATTTACCTTTGTTGATTACCGAAATTGCCTTGAAGGCGAGTTTATCCTCTGATAGCTTAAGCTCCCTCTCGGGTTACAAAAGCCGTGCCCAATTGACCCGACCCCTACTCTCGTGGTAGTCGATCCCAGATTGGACCCTTTGCGTTCCGTGACAACTCGTTGCTCCTCGAGGGACGGCTTCTAACTCTCGTGATTTCAGTCCCAAGTCTGACTTCTATAGGTCCGACACCTAGGTTCACCGCTAGGTTCCTCCCTATAATGTCTCGGTCATGCAAATAACCTAAGTTCACCGCTAGGTTCCTCCTTGGATCATTCACATCTCACAAACTAGTGGCTGCCGGGCTTTACGAGTGAATCACCCTAGAGATCCTAAGTTCACCGTTGGGTTCCTCCTTAGAACGTCTATGTCACGTAAATAAACGGTTGCCGAAATTTATGAGTGATTAACACACTAGAAATCAGATCTAAAGCAAATAGTAATTAACAAAGATTTTTACATCAAATCAACATCATTTACAAACCTCGGGCAGAGCCCTAGTCCCTAGAAACTAACTACTACTCCAGTCTTGCCATGGAGATGACAAGCTGGGTTGACAACATAATAGAAAAATCAGAAAAGAGAAGAGAGGAGAAGAAGAGAAGAGATCTATGCCTAGAGTAGTAGCCCCTAATGTGTAGATTCAATTGTGTGATGATCTTCACTGTATCTGATGCCTTGGTCCATATTTATAGAAATGGGGAAGTTAGAGTCCCAAACCAACTCAAAATCTGATCTATTTCGGTTTCTTCAGGTCCAAGTAATGCGCGTCACGACCGTGACGGCCATCACGGCCTGGCCGTGACGGCCATCACGGCCTGGCCGTGACGGTCTCTGCCTCTGGCACTTTTGGAAAATCCGGTTTCTCGCGGGGCGAGAATGTGCTCGCGTCGCGAGCCCTCTGTTTCATGGCCGTGAAGAATTTCACGGCAGGGCCGTGATGTGCTCTGACTTTTGGTGGTTTTGGGTCACGGTCGTGATGGCTATCACGGCCAGGCCGAGACAGACTCTGACTTCAGCCTTTCTTCTTTTTCAGTTTTGCTCGATCATGGCCGTGATGGGCATCACGGCTAGGCCGTGATGGGCTCTGTTTGGCTCATTTTCTTCAGTTTTAAAGCTCCATCTTCATCCAAACTTCATCATGGTTGATCTTGAGCAATTTACCCTTTATATCTGCAAAACAACACACGAAAACCGCCTTACCCGTTCCAAAGGAAAATTAACCTAAAATCTAATAAAAATATGCCTAAACTACATGAAAATGCATGCAAAATGATGGACAAAGATGAGGTGGAATCACACTCATCATTTACCACCAATAGTACCAATTCCTATAACTTTCCCTTTCTGATTCCCTCCGAAGGCAACGTGTCCTCCTTTCTTAAGTTGGAGGTCTAGGAACATAGACCGTTCTCCTGTCATATGACGCGAGTAACCACTGTCCAGGCACCAGCAGTGGTGTTTTCTTTGTTTTATTGAGGACATCTGCAACAAAAATTATTTGATCTTTAGGTACCCATATTTTTCTGGGTCCTTTTCTATTAGTTCTAGGAGTCTGTGAAGACTTCCTTCTCTTCTTATTGATACACTTAGACATAACATGTCCAGTTTTTCCACAGAAGTTACAGACAGGTGTAGACTTGGTTACAGTTGACTTAACGGATATTGTAGAAGCTTTAGTTGATACTTTATGATGTGTCTGATGGACATATCCAATACCTTCTTTGTTAAGAGAGCGCCTCTGGCAGCCAAATAGCTTAGTCAGATTATCTCTACCATTAACAAATTTGGCAAGATCAGATGTGAGATCTTCCACTTTCTGTTGAAGTTTTTCAACTTCTTCAGATGGTGATGTTTCACTTGAGATCTTAGCTTCATTAGACTTTTTAGTCTTCAACTCACTGTTCTCTTTAGCCAGTTTCTCACACTCTTGAGATTTCTGTTTATGCTCACTGGTGAGCTTTACATACTCTCTCTTGAGGGATTTGAAAGCCTTAGATAAGCAGTTGGATTCCTCCAGCAACTCCTCATAATCATCAAGTAATTCCTCATAGTCAGGATCTACCTCATCGTCTGAGTTTGAGTCAGTGTTGGACATTAAACAGAGATTAGCTTCTTCCTCTGTTTCTTCATCAGAAGATGTTGACTCCAGATCCTCCCAAGTAGCCATCATTCCTTTCTTCTTCTTCTTGAAGAATTTCTTAAAAGGGACCTTCTTGAGTTGAGGACATTCAGCCTTGATGTGACCAGGCTTCATGCACTCATAGCAGACAATTGGACTTTTGTCTGTTGGAGTGGATTCTTTGAAGTTTTTGTTTTTGTTGAACCTTCTGAATGACTTATCCCTCTTGAACTTCTTTTTCTGTAGGAGAAGCTTTATCTTCCTGGTCAAGAGAGACAATTCTTCATCACTCTTAGAATCCTCGTGTTCAGACAGGTCAATATCACTGGATGACTCGTCTGCCTTTAGAGCCTTGGAAACTTTTGCTGACTTTTGATCAACTTTCAGAGCAATTGACTTGCCCTTCTTTGGTGCAACTTCATCTCCAAGTTCTTGCTCATGAACAGTGAGTGTTCCAAGAAGTTCATCCATAGTCAAGGTAGTGAGATCCTTGGCTTGAGAGATAGCAGTGACCAAAGGTCTCCACTGTTTAGGTAGACTTCTCAGAATCTTTCCAACCTTCTCAGCATTGGTATAGACTTTGCCAAGAGATTTTAAACTGTTGATTATAGTTTGAAATCTTCCTATCATTTGAGCAATAGATTCTCCTTCCTCCATGACAAACAGTTTATACTTTCTGACAAGTATGACAATCTTTGACTCTTTGACTTTGGCTGTTCCTTCATGTGTGACAGCTAAAGTGTCCCATATTTCTTTGGCAAATTCACAAGCACATGCCTTCTTAAACTCCTCAGGACTGAGAGCACAAAGGATGTTGTATCTAGCTTTGTGGTTCAGCTCCCATTTTGTCTTTTCTGCAGTAGTCCACTGAGCTTTTGGTTTGTCAGTGCTATCATCATTCTTGGGAATGAATGGACCATCTGTAATGACATCCCAAATATCAGAGTTTGTAGATAGAATGAACCATTAAAATCTATCTTTCCAATAGTTGTAGTTTTCTCCATTGAAGTAAGGAGGTCTGGTTAGGGAAGCTTCTTTAGTCTGGTGACTTCCACTTGAACTAGCTCCAGTAGTCATGTCTATTCTTCAGGACCTTTTACCTCAACATTGTTAGATGCTCAACCCAGAGGCTGAGCTCTGATACCAACTGAAATAGACCACTATAAACACGAGAAGGGGGGTTGAATTGTGTTTATCAGAATTTAAACAAAGTTAAAATATTTTCGCATACAGAAGCTTAGTTTAGATGAGTGGAAAGATACAATACAGACAGGTGACCTGTCTGATGAAATTTTAACAGTGACTTAGACAAACACACCATTTGAAAAACGGATAAGAAAACTAAGGCAACTAAAGAGTTTATAAGGAAAGAGAGATTGACACAGCTATTTATCCTGGTTCACTCTTCAAAGTAAAGAGCTACGTCCAGTCCTCGACAGCACCAAGTTTTATCCACTGTAACTGATCAGGTTACAGACTCCAAGTATTGTTTGCACACCTAGCCTCTTCAGGCTCCAAGACAAGTATTCTTTGCACACCTAGCCTCTTCAGGCTCAAGACAAGTATTCTTTGCACACTTAGCCTCTTCAGGCTCACTCAGGTTTGTTTGAGAGATTTGGTTTGTAATAAATACAACTTCAGACAGACAACTTTCGGTAACACTCAGACAATGATTTAAATGTAAAGCTTAGGAAAGTCTGCATAATAACTTCAAATGATTGAAGAATACATAATGAAAGAATGAAGATATTAATGCACGGAGTAATGGCTCTTTAATGCTTTGTGTATTCTCTATACTTCATCTTCAATGACTTCTGTATTATAGTCTTCAAGCATTTAGGATCCGTTAGAGACATTCCCTCAGATGTTGGCTTCAAGTAGAACTTCATTAAATGCAATAGAGTCGTTCTGGGCAGCCATTAATGCAATAGGAACGTTGGTTGTACTCTAACATGAATGATCATGGCTTTATGCATCGTGATACAACCATATCAGAGTTGTGCAGAGATCTTTTTGTACTTTGCTGAGTACAATTCTCTTTTTGTGTAAGGACCAGAGGTATTAGGGAATAAAGCATGTTCGAAGCATTCTTTAATTGATCTTTGGTTCTGATAACCGAGGTTGTTTGAGAGAGTAACTTCTGACTTTTCTTGATAGGCGTGAGACTGAGTAGGAGAGAAGGCTTCAAGTCTCTTCCTGATGGAACATCCAACAAAAGCTTGTTTGGTTCTTGATTCTTCAACAAGTAACCTCAGACAAGTGTAGGAACTCGTGGGGAGACAGGTTGAAGAGTCAACAGACAGGTTGACTTTCGCTTATCCAGACGGGTAGTCACTTATGAGCAGATAGATGATTCTTACAGTTTTAATCTGCACACTAGATAGACAGGTTAGCAACCAATATGAAGGTTAATTAAATCATTAACCAATGTTTAGTTATCATCAAAACTTAGGGAAATGCACATCAGACATTTTAGAGACTTAACAAGAATATTTGCCTAATTTAATAAGTTTCTCTTAGTAGTATCAAATTCGAATTATTATATTATTATATTGTGGATAATATGGAGATTTGATATTTCTATAATTAATTTGAATGATGAGTTGAAATATAACAATTATTTGCATATTTGAATATTTGTCGCAACATATTTGAATATTTGTCTGTAATTAAGTTGAATGATGGGTAATATGGTGATTTGAATATTGCGCCCTTTGCTTCAGGTGCCATATACAACCAACCAGTATAAGTTCAAGTGAACGTTTGCTATCATCAAAGCAATTTGACATTCATATACGACAGTGTAGGTTACATATGTTGATCAGAAAGCATTAAAATCATGATTTCAATCGGAGTCTGGGTTGCCAAATTAGGTCCCTGTTGCATTAAATTTTTTGAAAACTGTAGAAAATATTCCAGCATTAAATAATTGCAATCATATATTTTGCATGTGAAAAAATATTAGCATAAATGCTTTTATTCACATTCCTATTTTTTGTATGGGGGATTAGACTGTCATTAAAATCATGTTCCTTATCAATATTAAGTTTGAATTGTGCAATAATGGTGATTTTTGAATTAAGTCTAATTGTCCAATTATCATTGATATCGTTGATTGTATTATCATTTGTTGCATCTATAAATGAGTAACTTATTGTTAAGTTTGAAATTTTGTACAATTAGTCATTATTATCGTTGATTGATGATTTATTTAAGATAATATAATTAATCAATGTTTTTAAGCAAGACTTTTAATTCTTGAATTCAGATTTTGGTTCATTGATATAGCATATTCACAAAAATAAGCTAGGGAATATTCATTTAACGGGTTAAATTGATGCATTTCCCTTTAATGGTGAGATTCAGATTCTAGCTATTCAAAGGAGCACATTTGCTCATGTACATTCATAGTTAGAGTGGTGTTAATACTAATATTAATAATGCATTTATTTTAGATATCGATTCTGAAATTAAGGCAAAATATTTAACACTATAAAAATGGAAAACAACTTGGTCATTGTTTTTAGAAAGCTTGAAACCACGGTGGAGATATGATCAAGTACCATTATTTAAATATGAGAATATTTTTTCACAAAAAAAATAATAATATGAGAATATTATAATCATCTTTTTTTTATTTATATTAAACGAGTCAATTATGCATTTTTGAATTTTGATTGAAAATCATTTTTATTTATTTTATAACTATATATATATATTTTATAATCCTATAGAAAATTAGTTATTCCTTTTTTTACTAAATTTTATAGTGTTGGCTGACAATCCTGTTTTTCTTTTTTTAAAGTTTTAGGTTAAAATTTTGGTCGACAATTCTGCTTCTTTTCTATTGTTTTTTAAATTTGATATTTTTTGGCTTTTGATTGAGAATCATTTTTATTTTATTTTATAACTTTCTAAATATTAGGGGAAAGCCAACTCAACATGATTTAAATTTGTAAATATATTAAGCTAATTAGTGTAGTTATAATAGCTGGTCAAAAAGTGTAGATTTATCAACAATAAAAACTATAGTTGTAAAATAAATAAAATGAATACCAAAATCCAAAAATGGTTATTAAATTTTTGGTGGGAAGAGATATTGATATTGGAAGGTGAATCAAAACAAATAAATAGAAGAGAGATAATTATTTTAAAAAAAACATAATTAATGCGCTTGACATAATTAATTAACAATGAGTTGATTGTGGGTGATTAATGAGTCTTATCCTATGCAACATTGCATAGGCTAGAAAAATCGAACCATGATAATTGTAGTAGTAGGCTGAATTCAAAAGATTAGCAGTATGAATGTTATTATTTAGAGTTTTAATTCAACCATATTGATTTAAAACACTTTTTTATGAATGATTGATTGAAAATACTGTAACATAAGGACCGTACAAAATCAAGATTTAAAATCACCAATTTGTTTTTCTATTCAATTAGCATTTAGTCTCTATATAAATTGCATTAATTCTTCCTTATATTATTCGATTTCCATTTTTTAGTGATTTACATGAGTGACTGGTTTGGAATTTTAACGGATATGATTTTAATTAGAAAATGCAGCATTATAATTTGAATTTAAATTGATATTAAATGATTGGTTTAAAATTAGATGGATTGACTTTTATGACAATTTTAAACCTATTAATTTATGGAAGTAAATTAATTTGTGGAAATGATTTTATGGCAATCATATTAAGAATCCGTTTTTTCATTAATAACAAAATCAATTATTTACATGAATAACATTTTAAATGTCTTATTTTCATATTTCATCTATTCATACTAAATGTCTTATTCCTATTTGATCTATTATTAATTGCATTAATTGCCTTATAATTCCACTAATTGCCTTATTATGATTTAAATTTGAATGTTGACATTCAAATTTTAGAATTAATGTGCCTCCTTGAAACGCTCTTGTATTGACACATAAATAGAAGAGAGATAATTATTTTAAAAAAACATAATTAATGAGCTTGACATAATTAATTAACAATGGGTTGATTGTGGGTGATTAATGAGTCTTATCCTATGCAACATTGCATAGGCTAGAAAAATCGAACCATAATAATAGTAGTAGTAGGCTGAATTCAAAAGATTAGCAGTATGAATGTTATTATTTAGAGTTTTAATTCAACCAGATTGATTTAAAATACTTTTTTTATGAATGATTGATTGAAAATACTGTAACATAAGGACCGTACAAAATCAAGATTTAAAATCACCAATTTGTTTTTCTATTCAATTAGCATTTAGTCTCTATATAAATTGCATTAATTCTTCCTTATATTATTCGATTTCCATTTTTTAGTGATTTACATGAGTGACTGGTTTGGAATTTTAACGGATATGATTTTAATTAGAAAATGCAGCATTATAATTTGAATTTAAATTGATATTAAATGATTGGTTTAAAATTAGATGGATTGACTTTTATGACAATTTTAAACCTATTAATTTATGGAAGTAAATTAATTTGTGGAAATGATTTTATGGCAATCATATTAAGAATCCGTTTTTTCATTAATAACAAAATCAATTATTTACATGAATAACATTTTAAATGCCTTATTTTCATATTTCATCTATTCATACTAAATGCCTTATTCCTATTTGATCTATTATTAATTGCATTAATTGCCTTATAATTTCACTAATTGCCTTATTATGATTTGAATTTGAATGTTGACATTCAAATTTTAGAATTAATGTGTCTCCTTGAAACGCTCTTGTATTGACACATAAGGCTTGATGACATGTTGTTGTCCAGAGAAGAGAATTCTTTAACTTTGTATTTATAATAGATAATAGATAGGCATATACCTTCTTTATAAATTGAGGGAATAAAAGTTTGAAATTGTGGGACCTGTGTGGTTGTGTTGGTAAGTTTATTTTCCTTTAAAAAATGGCAATTTTAATTTTTTTTATACACTTTGCTTTTAGTTCTCTTTTTTTTTTCCTCCTATTTTTATAAATTTTGTTTATTTTTAGAATTAAGTTTTTAATGGGAGCAAAAATTGTCTAACATGATGCTATAACATGGGGTGCAACCATTTTTATTTTAGTAAATAACAAACACCTCGGCTTGGCTTGACTGACAATAAGGTGTTTGGAGCTCAATTTGCCAAACACATTGCATCCATCTTTGGAGCATTATGTAAGAGCTGTTATTTATATAATTTTTGTGGACACCTAAGTGACATCCACATTCATAATTGCATACCATACATATATTCTATATCAAAATACACTACATTTCCATCCAACCCACACTCACATCAATCTACGGTGTTTATACGGGTGTCCAAATCCAGGTGTAAAAAAAACATAAGTGATTATGTAATACTCCAGGTTTTGCATGCATATACACACACATATTATACTATATAAACTATAGATCAGGTGAGGGGAAATTAATGAGGCAACGAATCAGTGGCAACAAGTTGGTATCAATAATGTTCCTTTAGCATAACCAATTGCAGTGCGGTTGATCGAGATTGAACATAACAATCCAGCAAACTAATGCAGTAAATTAGTAATGCACGGAATACTATGGAAGGGTGTAAATTGTGTGGAGTTACGAAAATAAACGGATTTGAAGTGGCATTGGACTCTCCAACATGGCAGATTTACCAACAATCTGCAGGCTACCGTAGGTTATCTCACCCTCAATGAAGGTTTCCTATAGATGTTCTTGTAAGGAATACCTAATAAAGTTACTATCATCATTCAAGTTTAGTTAATCATGATTTTATCGCCAATTACAGCTCTTTTGGGTCACTTAATAGCCTAAAACGCTTCATTACTGTTGAAAGCGTATACTAAAACAGTAAAACTTCCAACCAAACTTGCCACATCAATATCCTAAAGTCACACTACAACGGCCAAATGGTTCTTATCCAAGGATAAATTACTTTTGTTTGAATACTACAGATCCATTCCAATTCTGTAACCGGGATTTTTGTTATCTCCTGTTTGCAGCTAACTTTTTTTTTTTCATTTTCTCATTATCACCCCTACCCAAAGAAAAATAAGGAACAGAGGGTCAAAAGCTTTGATGCTGCTTCATCCTTCTAATGCAAACAAAACGGGGAATAATTGATAATATCAAACCACATATCTCTGATGTCTCAACAAAATCCAAAGTATACGGAAAAGCCACAAAAACTATAACCGGTAGATTTTTTTCAGATAAATCAACCAATACATAATTACCTACCTTGAAAGTTTAGAAAAGACAAAATTGTCAAAAAGCTACTTGTGTCTCAAAGTTTCAAATAGATATCCAATAAATCAATCTTCATCATCGATAACCTTGGTGCCCAAACCTTTGAGCTCTTCCTTTGGGATTTCAACAACTGTAACAAGGGAGTAGAGCTCTTCTTTTGCATCCTCATCATCGTTTCTCTTGCGAGCAACACGCACCCTAATTCTCCTTGGGACGCTTCGGATTCCCTGGCTCCACACATACTTGTTCAGCTTCACATCCACTCTCACGTCATTGGTCCCCATGGCCTTCTGGGCAAACTTCCTTATCTCCTTGATTGCTTTAGGAGCTTTCTTCTTGAATGTGCTGTATTGCATAGTAACATCAGAAACAAGAACTACAAAGATATCTCGCAATTCTATAACAGATAAACAATATGTCAACGGGGCGGGGCGGGCACGGATACTGGTTACCCGCTACCCGCCCCATTGGATAGAAAATCCATCCGTACCCGCCCCGTACCTGTACGGATACCCGCTTGACAGGTTCGTAACGGATTCGCGGATATCCGCGGATATCCATGGGTAGTCCCCAGCACTAACTAGACTGGCGTCTGTACTAGGTTTATTGCCATGGATGGTAATTGCAGACTCTACTGGTCATCACATCAGACAGAAAATGGGTGGGGAAAAAAAAGAAAGTTTGAACCTTCCCCAGTATCTCACTGTCCCCAGCCATGAACAAAATAACAAGATCAAGGAAAACTAAGATATCAAGCAGATTAACACAGTATGCACTAGTGTCTTCAGCCCGGCAAAAAAAAATGCAGATTAATATTTTAATGGTGAACCAAATTATAACACAAATATGTATGGCCAAGGGAAACGGTTATTTTAATTAGCAGTCCAGACTAGAGAATACAAATGAATTTAGTAAAGCACACAGTAATTCAAAAAAGTATTGATTTTAATGCCATGATAAATTTCCAGTATTGATGTCAATCAAAGAAGTAGATGCAAACCTGGACAATCATCACGAGGTGTATCTCGAAGGTAGAAATATTTTTCAAAGGTACCAGCGCCGCAGCCCGCATGTAGAAGAAGAATGAAAGAAAAGAAGGGGCTCACAGCGCCGCAGCCCGCATGTAGGTCAGGGATTGTAGGACTGAAGGGAAATTAGATTAAGGCAGTATAGTATATATATATATATATATAGTCAGGGTATTATGGTAATTAGGTAACGGGTACGGGTACCCGCGGGTATGGATATTGTGATATCCGTACCCGCCCCGTTTACAAACGGATATTAAAATTATCCATTTATTTTATCCGTGGGTACCCGTTTAGCTACTCGCCCCGTACCCGTTACGGATTTTATCCGCGGATATCCGCGGGTACGGGTAAAATTGCCATCCCTAAATATGAATGATTTATCAGTTTATGCACTTTCTTCACAGACATGTCATTTCATACTAAAACCACAAAATGAAACAGAATGTGGACTTACTGATGGTAAAATATACCCATCAATGTCAAGTATCCAATACACAAAGTTAGTGTACACAACAGCATATTTGCACCACAAAATCAAAACAAGAATGTGTGGTTAGTCGTACTTTGCTTCATTATGAATGGAGGGAAAGCCTAAGTCCTTAGCCATGAAATCATAATTTTCTCAAGCCAAAAAAAAAAAGGAAAGAAATATAGCTTTGTTTCAGTTGCTTAAGCAAAATGTCTTAATCACAGGAAACTTGCTTTTGCACAATGACCGCATTAAAGTGGTTTATTGCCATGAAATGGAGACTACTAGAACCCACTAGTGAAAACACATTATCCCATACAGGTCAATATTTGTGTTTAAGAACACCAAAATGCACCAAACACAAGGGAGTACTCTTTTGCCATTATTATAAATACAACCTCAATCTAGTTTATCTGCAATTTTGGGCTTGAATATTTAAGCGCAGATGGTGAATGTTAACACAGAGAAAGACACCACAAAGAACTATTTTATATCTGATTGAAAGCAAATAATAGATATAACTCAAGGATCTCTAAAACAACTAAATGGGTTTCAAAATATGCATTGAAAACCCTAATAATACATAGTCAAGATGGTACCTTGATTACACAAAGTAAAGAGTGAATATGAATTGAAAAATAGGATTACCAGCCATGCAAGCGCTTGTGAAGGTTGATGGTGTACTCTCGGGTAACCACCTCCTCCTTCCTACCCTTGGTCTTGTCAACCATTTTCGCTTACCACCTATACCATAACATAGATTATAAATCAAAACATCAAAACAAAAACCGACAAGATTCGATAATCGATTGAGGATTTCACTGAATACAACAGAAAATGGAAAGACAGACAGATACCTTTGGAATTGGAAGATCCTCGAGGGAATGCTTTACAGATGCGGAGGCTGAAGGGTATATGAAAGAGGTGGTCGCTGAAATATAAACCCACAAACCCTAGTGGGCCTGCTCAACTGTATGGGTTCAATGTATAGGCCTCAACTCTTTCTTTAGTTTTTTACTTAGATTAAAATTAAAATAAAAAGTTAAGTCATTATAGATAAACTTTTTCTTGGTGTGAGACACTCATATTTGGAAATTACGTTGGGTTCCGATTAATCTGAGTTATAAGACTCATTTAAAAGGATAAAGATCTTTCAACGCCTATCTTTTTCATACACAAGACTTGAACTCGAGACTTTATTTAAGAGAATCAAAACTTCTTGTTACTTGGACCAACCAGTGTCACTAAAACATTATTATAAATCAGTTTGAATCTCATATTGTATTTCAAGAATATATATATATCATTATATTTTAGGATTAATAGTGATAGGAGAGGGAATAGTCCTAAACTGTCTCATATTTGTTTTGCAGATGATATTGTGCTTTTTGCCGAGGCTAACATTGATCAAGTTCAAGTCATCAAGGATGCTCCAGAGGACTTCAGTTTAAATTCTGGTCAGAAAGTTAACCTCCTTAAGTCCAAAGTTTTTTTCTCTAAGAATCTTAGAGACAATGATATTATATTGCTTAGCCAGGAACTTGGTATTGAGGAAACCAAGGATTTAGATATCTATTTGGGAGCTCCCATGCTTCACCAAAGACCTACTAAACTTAATGTTAGTTTTATTCTTGACAAAATAAGGAAGAAAATGTCCTCTTGGAAAGCCAAGAGCCTTTCCTTTGTAGGAAGAGTCACTCTTGCCCAATCTTGCCTCTATAGCATCCCTGGCTATATTATGCAAACTATGACTATTCCAGCTTCCATTTGTGATGAAGCTGAAAGAATCTGTAGGAATTTCATTTGGGGTAGTAGTGATTCTCAGAGTAAATGTCACCTAATCTCCTGGGAGAAAATTTGTAAACCTAAAGATCAAGGAGGCCTAGGCTTTAGAAATCTAAGGATGCTTAATTCTACTTATATGACCAAACTTGCTTGGCAACTCCTTAATAATCCTGATAAAATCTGGGTGAAGATTATGAAGTTTAAGTATAATTGTGGTGTCTTTGGAACACCTTCTATATCTGTTAGAGGTAACTCTTTTAATGCATGGAAAGCTATTGCTAACTCTTGGAATATTGTTGACAGGAATCGCCTATGGATAATGAGGAATGGAAGAAATGCCGATTCGGAAAGATTATTGGATTCCGAGGAGTTGGCAAGCTTGAAGATCAAATCCCAAATGACATCCCTTCAAATGAAATTAACTATCCAGTCTCCTTCTACTTCTCAAATAATGACTAGAACTGGAATAAATTTCTTAACTTGCTTCCTGGGAGGATTTATGCCTGGCCATTGCTAATGTAAAGTCGTCTTCGATCAACCAGATTTTCCTCTTGGACACCAAGCTCGATGGACAAATTTCCTGAAATCGCTTATTCTATTATCACGGCCCTCAAGTGGATCCTCCCCCAATAATCTATTTCGAAGGTGTGGAAGTGGAAAGGAACCGCAAGAATGAGATCAACCTTATGGAAGTTAGCCCATAGAAAACTATTGACTAATGAAGAAAGGAAACATAGAGGTATGACAGATAATGAGATTTACCCGAGATATAACAAATTCCCTGAATCATTGATGCATATCTCGAGAGATTGTGAAGATGTTCAAGAATTTTGGTCAAATCACATTATTCCCGCCTAGTGGAGCAAATTTTTCATCCGGGCACATTTGCGTGGCTTGATTGGAATCTTTCAGAAAATAATATTGGTCTTACCTCTTTGAATTGGCCTTTGCTATTTGGGGTGGCAGTTTGGGCTCTTTGGCATGATCGAAATTCCCTCGTTTTTGAAAATCGTTCATCCATGGGAGAGAAACTTTGGCACTTTGTTTGCAATCGACTCGATTCACAGACAACTCTTTAGCAGATCCTCCAACTTCAAGAAATAACTTTTGCACCTCAAGTCAATCAGCTTGGTGCAGGCCGCCCCAAGGAGTCTTCAAGCTTAATGTGGATGGCACCCATGGAGCTAGCGGAGGAGGTTAGACTTGCGGTGGCCTCGATTAGAGATGACTCAGGCGAGTTCATTAGAGCTTTCTTCCCGTAAAGTATCATTGAGTAATGCATTGCAGGCGGAGCTCCGGGAGTCATTTCGGTGTTCTGGCCTGGATCAAAACCTCCACCTCAAAAAGGTCATGATGGAATCAGACTCCAAGGTAGTACTAGAAGCTATCCAGCGAGGGTTTTCTCCAAACCCTTCAGCACAATTTTTGTTGGAGGATATCATTCGTATGCTCCATCTCAAAGATTGGGAAGTGACGATAACTCATATTAGAAGGAAAGAAAAAGAAATAGATAAAAAAATGTCCAGAAAAAAAATTTAAAAATTAAATTGAAATTCAAGAAAGCACAGTCCCCGGTAACGGCGCCAAAAACTTGATAGCATGATTCCGCAAGTGTACGGCTTCGTCGTCAAGTAATAAAAAGATCGAACCACAGAGACCGTGATCTTAAATAACAATTAATTATTAAATCAATTTAACTAAACTATATAAAAAAATATTTGGAAAAGATTTGGTTTCTAAAATAAGAGTTAACTAGCAAATCAAATATTTAAAATACAATTAATTAAAATCACAATCAAATCTAATCTGGGATTTTTTTTTAATATCAAAAGAGATTTCCAGGAATTGGGTTACCAACAAGACTGCTCATGCTACTAAATTGACTACCCCTCTTGTTAATAATCAAAATTGCTTTGAAGGTGAATTTATCCTAAATAAGTTAATGTTCCCTATCGGGATACAAGAACCGTGCCCAATTAAATCAACCCCTACTTTCGTGGTAATTGAATTTAAATCGAACCCTTTAAGCTTTGTGACAATTCAGTGAACCCTCGAAGGACCGCTTCTAACTCTCGTGATTTAAGTCCTAAGTTTGATTCCTATAGATCCGATACCTAAGTTCACCGCTAAGTTCGTCCTTAGAGTATCTATGACAAGTAAATAAGTGACCACCGAATTTACAAGTAATTCAAGCAATAGTAATCAAGTCGAAAGCAAAATTGAAATTAACAAGAAACAAAACGTCAATTCATCACAATAAACGAATCTGGGCATAGCCCCAATTCCTAGAAATAAAACGACTACTCAAGCATTGCCATGTTCATAGCAATATTAATTAACAAAAGCATAAAAAGAAAACCTAAGAAAAGAGAAGAAATTGAGAAGAAGAGAAATCCTAGTTTTTGCCTATGGGTAGCATTCAAGAGGTCCCTATTTTCGAGCCTTAGAGTCCTATTTATAATGTAAGGTAACTTGAATTCAAAGTTGTTACAAAATCAGATCAAATCAGCAATTAAATTTCCATATATTGCACGTCACGACCGTGATGCCTGTCACGGCCAGGCCGTGATGGGTTCTGACTTGGAGATGGCTTCACTGCTTGGTCTGTCACGGCCTTGACCACCATCACGGCCTAGTCGTGATCAGTTCTGCCTATGAGGGTCTGGTTCAGTTGGCATGTCATGGCCGTGATGGCCATCACGGCCTGGCCGTGACCAGTTCTGAGTTTAACCTTCTTTCTTTTCAACACTACTCGATCATGGCCATGATGCCTATCACGGGCAGGCCGTGATGGGCTCTGTTTGGCTCATTTTTCTTACTTTTTCAAGCTTCGTCTTTGTGCAAGCTCCAACATAACTAGTCCTGAGCATTTTAATCTTCAATTCATGCACACAAACACCACAAAACCACCTTACCCGTTCCAAGGTAAAAACTAACAAAAATCAAATTAAAATATGCCTAAACTATATGAAAATGCATGCAAAATGTCAAGGAAATATGAGGTGAAATCACACTCATCAAACTACCCCAAGCTTAAGATTTTGCTTGTCTTCAAGCAATCACTAAGGCCAGAAAAGATAAACAGTCAGAGCATGGACACTAAACCTAGAACCCGAGTAATAAATCCAAGTAACAGGCATATTCAATAAGAAACCAAAAGACAATCAATTTTAAGTCCAATTAGAAGCTTAGGTTCCCTAGATTCATATCCCTTACTAATTTGGGTGCTCTTCTCACCTCACTCGAGTTTTTGAGGGTATATGACAATTCACTAATTTCCTCAAGGAATGTATTCTACCATAAGCTTGACTATTAACCAAATCTCTACTTTATTAATGAAAACACATAAGAATCAAGAGGTCTTTTATTTTGGTTGTAATGGGGCCATGGATTCATCGTTAGGTGGGGAAACCAAGAAAAGGAAATTCAAGAAGGCTAACAAAATATCAACAATGCAAAGCATGACAACCTCCTAAAATACCTTTTTGGGCTTTAAATCACTCTTCCACCTTTCTTTCTTTCTTTCTTTCTTTCTTTTCATTTTATTTCTCACTCTCTTTTTCATATCCCCTTCTCCAATTTTTTTTTTAAATTTTATTTTACCTTTTTTTTCAATTTGGAGAAGGGGAGATTTCCAACTTAAGAGAAATATTTTTCTAACTTTTTCATCTCACAATTTATTTTTCAAACTACCTTTTTGCAAAACTTTATAAGGTGTCATACCAAGCATCATTCATCAAAATAAATCAAGGTACCAAGAAAAGCATTTTATTCTATTAGGCTCAAAATTGGGCAATTAAGGGGTAGCATTTAATTAGTCAAAGCTCAGAAGGCCAGAAAAATGCCTAGTGCCTCAATTATTTTCAAATATGTTTTAAAAAATTTTTAAGTTTCAAAACGGTTTCAAGTCAAGTTCTAGAGAAAACAATCCAAGAGGAATAAAACACTCAATCACAAGGAATGGGGTAGATTTGGTGAGTACCCCTTTGTGGCTCAAATATCTCACATTTAGTAGTTCAAAATCAATGAGAAATACAAATCCAAGGAACCACATGCTAATTATCAACTATCAAAAGATCATCTCAAACATTTTTTATTTTTAGCCTATCACAAGAATGCATAAAAAAATTGGGTTCAAAAATTCACAATTCACTGTCTCAATTTATTTGGCACAAAGTTTTTCACAATTGGATGCATACCCCAAGCAAGGGGCAATCTAATCATGTGATCATACAAAAAATATGATTATGCAAAACTATCCTTATATGAATGCAACATGCAACATGCAAGATGACTCTCTGCTCACGCTGCTCCTCCATGATGTGCTCCTGGTTCGCTAGGATAGTGTCAAAGGTGGACGAGAACCGTGCATAGGGATCATCAAATGATGTACCTGCAGAGGAAGAAGATGGGCGCCCAGACGGCCTAGCTGGTAGTGGCGGGCATAACGGCCTTTGTATCCCAATAGACTCAGGCTCCTCTCCCACTGGAACTTTCCATTTTGCCCGATTTTTTATATCCAAGAGTGCGGGGTTTGGGAGAGGAATTGGGTGCCTGCGCCTTGGGTGTTTGATAAGCCTCTGGCTTATCTAGTTTTATGACTAGATGAACTAGGGTTTATGTGCCAATTTATTCGAGTTCACTCTTGTTTTCGCCCAAATTTGCCTTGTTTTGTTCTTAAGTTGGACTTTGACTCGTTTTGCGTCTTTTGTGTAGTTTTTAGCTTATTTTGGATAGAATTATGCTTTTGGTTGCTTTTGGTGTTTTCAGGTAAATAAGTGAAGCTCTGAGAATCAAGGAAAGTCAAGAAGCAGCGGGAAAAAGCACTTTTGGAGGTCTCGCCCCGCGAACAGGATTCTCGCCTCGCGAATAATGAAGTCTTGGAAGTCAGAGACCATCACGGCCTAGCCGTGATGTGTATCACGGCCATGACCGAAAACCCACACAAGTCAGAGACCATCACGGCCTAGCCGTGATGTATATCACGGCCGTGACCAAAAACCCACACAAGTCAGAGACCATCACGGCATAGTCGTGATTCACATCACGGGCCGTGAAAAGAAGGCTCGCGTCGCGAGACATCCTTCGCGTCGCGAGGGTTTAAATTCCAGAAGTGCGCCAGAAACAGAAGCCGTCACGGCCTAGCCGTGATGACCATCACGGCCGTGACGCGTGGCCTCCCTATAAATAAGACAGTGCAGATCAGATTTAGAGGACTTTTTGGCATCAGAACTTTTGAGAGATATATTAGAATCCTTATTCTGGAGCTGCGTCTCCCCTTCTCTTCTCTTATTTCTTATTCTTAGGATGAATTCCGATTGTACGTTTGTCGTGATTACGGACATGAGGAACTAATCCCCTTGTCTAAGGGATCGATGAAGCCACCTATGGCGGCATAGTATTCATGTGATGTAACTCTCTCTCTCTTTTAATTCAATTATTGTTTTCCAATTCTGATTTCATTTTGTTGGTTATATGCTTGCGTGATCAACTAGTTAAATGTGTTGAGGCCGATAGGCGATTCGCGTTTTAGAACTTGAATTGGGAACATCGATCGAGTGTTGCATGAGAGTGAATAGGAGATCGATGCAACTCTTAGGGAACAAGAATTAATAGAATTCGAGATTAGGGTTAAGCGACCTAGTAAGTAATTAACTCAAATCATCGAATATGTCCTATTGAGCACGACAGTGAATATAGGAGAATTTAGGGGTCCCGTTGACATTAAAATTGAACCTAGGGAGGAGATCATTATCACTTGGGTACTTTGCATGATTGGGTAGGTGGATTCGAAACCTTAGATGCTTTTAATTCCAGATTTCATCACCATATCTTATTTGATTTGAATTGATTTGTTAATTTGAATTGTGATCCTAATTTCTCTCCAACCACTTTCTCTACTTAAGCAACTTATCGGACTTATCGCGAAATTAGTCGAATTGGTAGCCCAATCCTTGTGTTCGACCTCGGTAGACTCTTACCGTGTTTTATTACTTGCGACGACCCGGTACACTTGCCGGTGTCACAACAAGTTTTTGGCGCCGTTGCCGGGGATTGGCACGACCAATTTACCTAATTTTTAGGAAATTCGGCTGTTTGGTTAAGCTGACTTTTAGTTTTATTTTCTTTTATTTAATTGCTATTATTTTTCTCTGCTTCTTTGATTCCACTTGGTCTTTGCCTGTTTTTGTATGCGAGGTACCCTTCTACAAGAGGACTTGCTATTTGATTCCGAGATCACCAGGACCGAGAGGCAATTAAGGAAAGAAGCCAGGGAACGGAAAAGAATTGAAGGAATTAAAATAGAGGGCATGACTGAAGAAAACCCTCCTCCTCCTCCTCCTCGTTACAAGCCTCTCTTCGAGTACGATCTACCAAGCTTGGGAGATTGTGACTCTTCTATTGTGAGGGGCAACCTGAATACAGACTCCTTCAGAGTGGAAGCATGTGTCACATTCCAGATCCGTGAGAATCAGTTTGATGGGAGTGGCAAACAGGACCCTCATAGACACATCACTCGCTTCCTTGAAGCTTGTGACTTACAGAAGACTAGGGGAGTCTCTCAGGATGAGTTTCGCTTGCGGTTTTTCCCTCTTTCTCTTAGGGATGTCGCTCGCGATTGGGTAGACAGCTTGGATAGGAACAGCATCAGGACTTGGGAGCAGATGGCACAGAAGTTCCTAACCAAATATTTTCCTCCTCAGAAGGCGGCACAAGCAAGAATAGCCGTCACATCATTCAGGCAAACGGAGGATGAAACTTACAATGAAGCATGGGAGAGGTACAATGGGTTATTGAGAAGATGTCCCTCAGCGTTCTTTGACCCGGTTTCCAAAGTTCAGCATTTCTTTAATGGGTTGAGGGGACGCTATCAGATGAACCGTGATGATGCCGCTGGTGGCGGCTCGTTCTCTTATTTATCAGCCGAGGATGGATGGGCATTGTTAGAGAAGATGTCATACAATGATTACAACCATGGTAGGGAAACCTCAAGTGGAATCAGTTCTGGGACAATGGAAGCCATTTTAGAGCAAAACAGACTTTTGAAGATGCAGAATGAGGCTTTGTCTGGGAACAAGAGGGTTAATGCGATACACGAGGGAATGCCTCCGGGTTGTGACAACTGCAATGGGGATCATGACACTCAGATTTGCCCACTGAATTTCTCTCAGGAACATGTGGATTCATGCCACAACTTCTATGACACTGTGCCCCAGAATAATTATCGAGAAACGCATGACGAGAATGACTACAATCGAATAGGGGGTATATGAGGAGAGACCATCCGGTTTCGCTTGGAGTAATGCTAGTGGTGGTCTAGCCGGGCAACAACCTCAACAGGGTCTGAGGCCAAACATTGGGATTCAGCAGTGCAATACTCAGTAGGGTCCTCCAGGGACTAATCAAGTGCAAATGACAGATAGTGGAAGACAACCGTGGGAGCTGGCTTTTGAGAAGATGAGTGCAGCAATGGAGAAATCGTCGATCAACACAAACACTGCCATTGACAAGTTGGCGACTCATACAGGATCGACAATTCAGAATCTGGAGACACAAATAGCGCAGCTCGCGAAGCAATTAAATAAGCGCCTCCCAGGCACTCTCCCAGGTGATACCGAGAACAACCCTAAGAGCCAGTGCAATGCCGTAACCACTAGAAGCGGTAGAGTGCTGGAATCTAACAGGGGTGCACCTAGTTCTCAGGAAGTTGAGGTCTCAAAACCACCACATGTTGAGGAAGAACAACCTGAGAAAGAAGAGGAGTTAGCAAGAGGTAAGGCACCGGAGCAAGGAGGGAGGTTAAAGCTTGTAGATGAAGAGTTCCGTAGAAAGAAGTGGGTAGAGCCCAAGGACCTCCCGTCCTACATGAAGGTACCATACCCTGAGAGATTGAGGAAGCCCCTTCAGGATAAACAGTTCAGTAAATTCCTTGATGTCTTCCGCAAACTTCAGATCAACATTCCATTTGCGGAAGCCCTGGAACAAATGCCGTCTTATGCCCGATTTATGAAGGAGCTTCTCTCCAAGAAGCGGAAAATAGTGGATGAGGAAACGGTTGCTTTGACCGAGGAGTGTAGTGCCATCCTTCAGAGAAAACTCCCTCCAAAGTTGAAGGATCCCGGTTCCTTTTCGATACCATGTACTATTGGGGAGATGAATATAGGGAAGGCGTTGTGTGATCTAGGGGCAAGCATCAACTTAATGCCCCTCTCTATGATGAAGAAGTTGGGGATCAAGGAAGCCAAGGATACAAGGATGTCACTCCAACTAGCCGATCGCTCTATCAAATACCCTTATGGGGTTGTCGAAGACTTGCTAGTGAAGGTGGACAAATTCATATTTCCGGCAGATTTTGTGGTGCTCGATATGGATGAAGACGCCGAGATCCCCCTCATATTGGGGAGGCCCTTCTTGGCCACAGGGCGTGCTTTGATTGATGTGCAACAAGGGAAGCTCACCCTCCGCGTGCAAGATGAGAATGTAGTCTTCAATGTCTTTGAAGCGATGAAGCACCCCACGGAGAGGTCGGATGTGTATCGAGTAGATGTGGTGGATAGTATTGTCGAGGAAAAGACCACTAGAGAAGCCCATGGTTCTTCACTTGCACAAGTGTTGGTAAAATCCCATGGTGATGATGGAGAGGAAGAAGACCCCTTGGGGGATGAGGACTATCTTGAATACTTGAAACATATGGAAGCCTTACCGAGTCTCCCAAGGGATGAATGTGCAAAGGAGAAGCTCAACAAGGAAGGCAATGAGGAAGATGGAAAGATACCGGAATTAAAGCAACTCCCGACCCACTTAAGGTATGCATTCTTGGGGGAGAAGGGACAACATCCGGTGATCATTAGCAATGCCTTGAAAAAGGATGAAGAGGAGAAGCTGTTGAGAGTTCTTAGGGAACACAAATCCGCCATTGGGTGGAAGATTTCGGACCTAAAAGGTATAAGCCCTTCCCTATGCATGCATAAAATCTTGATGGAGGATGGTTATAAGCCGGTGGTTCAACCACAGAGACGGCTAAATCCCATCATGAAAGAAGCGGTGCGTAAGGAAGTGATTAAGCTTTTAGATGCCGGAATCATCTACCCAATCTCGGATAGCAATTGGGTTAGTCCGATTCATGTGGTCCCGAAGAAGGGTGGAACAACCGTGGTGGTCAATGAAAACAATGAATTGATCCCAACAAGGACTATCACGGGGTGGAGAGTTTGCATCGACTACAGAAAACTGAATGAAGCAACAAGAAAGGATCACTTCCCTCTCCCCTTCATTGATCAAATGCTTGAGAGGTTAGCCGGATATGAGTACTACTGTTTCTTGGATGGTTACTCCGGCTATAATCAAATTGTGGTGGATCCTCAAGACCAAGAGAAGACGGCCTTCACTTGCCCATATGGAGTCTTTGCCTACAGGAGGATGCCCTTTGGATTGTGCAACGCTCCCGCTACTTTCCAAAGGTGCATGCTCTCTATTTTCTCGGACATGGTGGAGAGATGTATTGAGGTGTTCATGGATGACTTCTCGGTCTTTGGAACTTCTTATGACAACTGTTTGAAGAATCTGACTTTGGTGCTTAAAAGGTGCCAAGAGACTAACCTTGTGCTCAATTGGGAGAAATGCCACTTCATGGTCAAGGAAGGTATAGTCTTGGGGCACAAAATCTCCCACAGGGGGATTGAGGTTGATAAGGCGAAGATCGAGTTGATTGAGAAGCTGCCCCCACCAACCACTGTAAAGGGGGTGAGGAGTTTTTTGGGGCATGCCGGGTTCTACCGGAGATTCATCAAAGACTTCTCCAAAATCGCAAGGCCACTTTGCGACCTTCTTGTGAAGGATGTATCCTTTAATTTTAATGATTCTTGTTTAAATGCCTTCACTGTTTTGAAAAATATGCTTGTCACTGCACCCATAATCACTGCACCTAATTGGAATTTGCCATTTGAAATCATGTGTGATGCTAGTGATTATGCGGTGGGGGCTGTTTTGGGGCAGAGGGTGGAAAAATTAGCTCATGTCATTTATTATGCAAGTAAAATTTTGAATGAGGCACAAGCTAATTATTCCACCACTGAAAAAGAGCTACTTGCTGTGGTGTTTGCTTTGGATAAGTTTAGATCCTACATCGTGGGGTCTAAGATTGTGGTTTTCACTGATCATGCGGCCATAAAACACTTGATGACAAAACAAGAGGCCAAACCTAGATTAATTCGGTGGATTCTTCTTTTGCAGGAATTTGATCTCGAGATTAAGGACAGGAAGGGATCCGACAATGGGGTGGCGGACCACTTATCTAGGTTGGTCAATCCCGACACCGAGGAGGAATTGTTAGACATCAAGGAAGAGTTTCCTGATGAAAAGTTGTTTGCACTTATTGAAAATTCCCCTCCTTGGTTCGCGGATATGGCCAACTTCAAGTCTTCAAATGTGGTTCCGCAAGGTTGGACTAATCAACAGAGAAAGAAGTTCTTCTCGGATGCAAAATATTATGTGTGGGAGGACCCCTATCTCTTCAAGCAGTGCTCGGATGGGATCCTCAGGAGGTGCATTCCCCATGACCAAATCGGAAACGTGTTGTGGCATTGTGATAGCTCGAATTACGGTGGGCATTATGGGGGAAAGAAGACTGCAGAAAAGATCCTCCAAAGTGGTTTCTTTTGGTCGACGCTCTTCAAGGATGCCTACACCTTTGTTGAAAACTGTGATCGTTGCCAAAGGGTTGGCAATATTTCTAAGCGGCATGAACTCCCCTTGAATTGCATGCTCGAAGTAGAGCTCTTTGATGTATGGGGGATAGATTTCATGGGACCATTCCCACCCTCTTTCTCTTACCAATACATTTTGGTGGCTGTGGACTACGTGTCGAAGTGGGTGGAGGCAATCCCAACAACCACAGATGATGCACGGGTAGTCATGGATTTCTTGAGGCGCAATATCTTCTCGAGGTTTGGGGTCCCAAGAGTGTTGATCAGTGATGGGGGATCCCACTTCTGCAACAATCAAATGCACAAGCTTCTTGAGAAGTATGGGGTCAAGCACATAGTCTCTACTCCCTATCATCCCCAAACAAATGGGCAAGCGGAGGTATCCAACCGTGAGTTGAAGCGCATTCTCGAGAAAACCGTCAACTCCTCACGGAAGGATTGGTCAAGGAAATTGGATGATGCTCTATGGGCTTATAGGACCGCCTTCAAGACTCCAATTGGAAGGTCTCCCTACAATTTGGTGTTCGGAAAGGCATGCCACCTACCGGTGGAGTTGGAGGAGAAATCTTATTGGGCAATTAGGGAGCTCAACTTTGACTTGACAAAGGCCAGTGAGAAGAGGTTGTTGGACTTGAATGAGCTGTCTGAGATCCGCATGCAAGCCTATGAAAATGCAAAAATCTATAAGGAGCGGACTAAGGCATGGCATGATAAGCACATCTTGCCCAGAAGGTTTGAGCCCGGACAAATGGTGCTTCTCTATAATTCAAGGTTGAGGCTCTTCCCTTGAAAGCTGAAATCGAGGTGGTCGGGACCATTCAAGATCCTACAAGTTTTCCCTCACGGGGCAGTGGAGTTAGAAGGGGCCACTGGGAACTTCAAAGTGAACGGACAAAGGCTGAAGCACTATCATGGGGAATCAATCCCAAATGGCAAGCAGGTCCTTCTTCTAGATTAACCCTCTGGGGTGACTTGAGTCAGGCTCGGGATGTTAAACAAGCGCTACTTGGGAGGCAACTCAAGCTAGGTATCCCTCTCTTCTCCTAACTTTTGTTTTGTTTTTTATTTTTGTTTGTCACTCTTGAATAATTTGAGAAGATCAAGAGTTTATGAATGAATAGTGTGTCGGCAAGCTTGTTGGATTTTGATTAAATTGAGCATAGATTGATTGCATGAATTATATTGACCATTGATGATTTCCCCTAGGTTCTAATAATAGAAAAGTTGATCCCCGCTTAAAAATTGAAAATTGAACTTTGAGATTTATTATGATTGCTTGATTTATGATAAGTTTGGGGTGAGGGGGTGCACACACTAGGAATTGTATCTCGGTCAAACAAATTGCAAAATGTCCAGGTGAGGATTTGAGCCTCCAACTCTATTTTTGATTGTGTGAAATCACTTTTAAGTTGCACTTTCCCGAATTTGCTTGAATCTCTTTATGGTTTGCATGATTATGTGTTGCATCAAATGATTTAGTCGATTTTCTTTGAAATAACTACTTGACCTAAAATGAACCATCCCTCATGCATGTTCCCTAGTCAGCCACATTGATCCTAATTAGCCTATTGTTTCTTTATGACCCTATATTATGAGCCGAAATCTGAAAAAACCATGTTAACCCAATCTTAGGATTAGGAGAGCATGGAAGCTTAATGAGAAAAGAGTTGTGAGAAACTAAGTTTGGGGTGGCTACGAGGTGATATGTCATATTGGGATGAGAAAAAGAAAATAAAGGTTGACCCAAGGCAAAAAGAAAAGAAAAGAAAAGAAGAAAACAAAAAAAATTGCCAAAAGAAAAGGAGCAAAACAAAAAGATTAGCAAGGAAAAGGATGTAGTCACCCGAGCCCAAATGAAAAATGGAAAAAGGAATTTGAGTGGAAAAAGTGTCAAAATTCTCATGCTCTCTTAGTTCCTAGGGACTTAAGCCTAAATATCCTTCATTATCCTACCCTTAGCCAGGCCCCATTACAACCTTTGAAAGACCTATTGATGTTGCATGCATGTTTTCGTGGGAACTATGTTTGAGATGAAAATCAAATTCATGGGAAGTGCTCTTAGAATGTGAAAGTGAGTGAAAATTTGATAGCCTAGACAAACTTGAGCGAATGAGTGAAATACTAAATGCCCTTGTGAGGAAGGCAATTGTTTGAAATAGGTGATCTTCCTTTGTGTGTATCTTTGAGCCTCAACTTAGAGTAATGATGGCATGAATGATAAATTCTCAATTGTTTAAAGTAGATGAATGTGGGGATTACATTGATGAAAAAGGGGGGGGGGGGGGGGGGGGGAAAAAAAAAAAAAAAAATGTTTTTTAAAGTCGCATGAAATTTGTGCGAAATTGATTAGATCTTTCAGGTCTGCCAAGTCTTGAGTCATTTTTGAGTTTTAGCTTGCTTGGGGACAAGCAAGGTTTAAGTTTGGGGTGTTTTGATAAGCCTCTGGCTTATCTAGTTTTATGACTAGATGAACTAGGGTTTATGTGCCAATTTATTCGAGTTCACTCTTGTTTTCGCCCAAATTTGCCTTGTTTTGTTCTTAAGTTGGACTTTGACTCGTTTTGCGTCTTTTGTGTAGTTTTTAGCTTATTTTGGATAGAATTATGCTTTTGGTTGCTTTTGGTGTTTTCAGGTAAATAAGTGAAGCTCTGAGAATCAAGGAAAGTCAAGAAGCGGCGGGAAAAAGCACTTTTGGAGGTCTCGCCCCGCGAACAGGATTCTCGCCTCGCGAATAATGAAGACTTGGAAGTCAGAGACCATCACGGCCTAGCCGTGATGTGTATCACGGCCGTGACCGAAAACCCACACAAGTCAGAGACCATCACGGCCTAGCCGTGATGTATATCACGGCCGTGACCAAAAACCCACACAAGTCAGAGACCATCACGGCATAGCCGTGATTCACATCACGGGCCGTGAAAAGAAGGCTTGCGTCGCGAGACATCCTTCGCGTCGCGAGGGTTTAAATTCCAGAAGTGCGCCAGAAACAGAAGCCGTCACGGTCTAGCCGTGATGACCATCACGGCTGTGACGCGTGGCCTCCCTATAAATAAGACAGTGCAGATCAGATTTAGAGGACTTTTTGGCATCAGAACTTTTGAGAGATATATTATAATCCTTATTCTGGAGCTGCGTCTCCCCTTCTCTTCTCTTATTTCTTATTCTTAGGATGAATTCCGATTGTACATTTGTCGTGATTACGGACATGAGGAACTAATCCCCTTGTCTAAGGGATCGATGAAGCCACCTATGGCGGCATAGTATTCATGTGATGTAACTCTCTCTCTCTTTTAACTCAATTATTGTTTTCCAATTCTGATTTCATTGTGTTGGTTATATGCTTGCGTGATCAACTAGTTAAATGTGTTGAGGCCGATAGGCGATTCGCGTTTTAGAACTTGAATTGGGAACATCGATCGAGTGTTGCACGAGAGTGAATAGGAGATTGATGCAACTCTTAGGGAACAAGAATTAATAGAATTCGAGATTAGGGTTAAGCGACCTAGTAAGTAATTAACTCAAATCATCGAATATGTCCTATTGAGCACGACAGTGAATATAGGAGAATTTAGGGGTCCCGTTGACATTAAAATTGAACCTAGGGAGGAGATCATTATCACTTGGGTACTTTGCATGATTGGGTAGGTGGATTCGAAACCTTAGATGCTTTTAATTCCAGATTTCATCACCATATCTTATTTGATTTGATTTGATTTGTTAATTTGAATTGTGATCCTAATTTCTCTCCAACCATTTTCTCTACTTAACCAACTTATCGGACTTATCGCGAAATTAGTCGAATTGGTAGCCCAATCCTTGTGTTCGACCTCGGTAGACTCTTACCGTGTTTTATTACTTGCGACGACCCGGTACACTTGCCGGTGTCACAACAGTGTTTCAGGGAGTACGTGTCATCCTCCTGGGAGATCATCCCCATGGCCTCATAAGCCTGCAAGGTGATACGTGTCCGTCCTGGGGCGGGCTCAAAACCATCCAAATCAAAGTTAAAATGATGGCATATGGTGGTGATTAAGCCACCGATGACAATAGTACCACTCGAGCTTTTGGCAACCTTTAAGAGGTGCCTAGCCAAAAACGACCACGTGTCCACATTGCTCTCAGGGTGGAGCATGGGCCAAAGTATAAAGACCTCGTCCTGGCGGACGGATCCGTCACTCTCTCCACGGTCAAACAAGGTGTTGGCTATGACCCTATGCATATACCTTAAGCTCGGGTTAACGAGGGATGTGGACTTGGATGTCCTATGATCAAAACTCCTACCTTCATAATCAATTATTGACCATAAATTATGTGCACTAAACCCTATGGGGTATCTCCTGTCACCCCCTACTGGTAAACCAAAAATTTCATTAAATTCAGCTAGGGTTAGCACAAAATCCCGGTTAAAGAGCCGTAATGTAATCCGTCCCTCAAGGCAATGCGGCCCTTGGAGAATTTCTGTATTTAGAGAGCTCAAGAACTCCAGAGTAGGGCCAGCAAATACAGGGTATTTGGTGCCAGCAAACTCGCTCCACCCTATGTTTTCCAACATCCAGTTGATGTCAACAGTCAGGCCTAGAGTGTCTATGCAGGCATCATTAAGATATTTCGTTTGGACAATTTTCCTATTTTTCAAAATATTAAACATAACTTGTTGAGCATTATCTTTGAAAACAATCCCATATCCATGCTCATCAGTTTCAGAGTTAGAAGAGTCAGTCAGAATAGTTACTTAGGTTCTTGCTTCCTCTAGTACGAGGGCGTGAGGCTTCGGTTTCCCTTTGATGCTTGCTTGCCATGATTTTCTTCAATGAGTCTCAAAGCACCAAAATACACAATCCCCTCTGTCGATTTCTTCAAATTTGAATTTCAGGGGCTAGGGTTCCAAAATTGGGGCCTTTTTTATTTTGCCCAAAATTGAAGAATTTGGTTTGATTGGGTTGATGATTTAGGTGTAGGGAGCAAGGGAGTAGTGTTGGTTGGGCATGGGTGTCATGGAGGAGGTGAGTTTTTGAAGGTTTTAGTGTATGGGTATGGTGGTGAGAAGAGGAAGAAGATGATGAATGTGAGAGGAGAAAGATGATGGGTTATGTGTAGGAGTGATGTGGTGATGAGTGTGTGAAAAGAGATGGAGGAATGGAGCCTTTAGATGGTGGCTATGGAGGTTTTTAAGAATGAAGATAGGAGGAAGAAGGTTAGGTCTACTTTTGGACTGATGGGAGTGTCTACGTTTTTCTTTAAAACTGGCACAACAGTGCATCACGGCCGTGACCCTCATCACGGGCAGGTCGTGACCAATTCGGGTCATGGTGTAGGACTTCATCACGGGCATGAGGTACATCACGACTGGGTCGTGATCTCTTCTGGGCTTCGGTTATTAGCCTGTCACAACCGTAACCCATGTTACGGGTAGACCATGATCAAGTCTGACTTTATGGCTCCTTGACATCACGCCCGTGATCATGTTCACGACTGGACCGTGATATCCTCTGGTTCGGGCTCTGGTTTCTGGTGAGCTGCATCCCGCCTGTGAGGGCTATCACGGCTGGGCCGTGATGCGTTCTGTTCCTGGATTCTTCACGTCACGCCCTGGAGGGCTATCACGGCCAAGCCGTGTTCCTTTTCTGATCTTCAGTTGTTGGCTCATCAAGACTGTGACCCCTGTCACGGCCTGGGCGTGATCAATTCTAGTCTCACATCATGACCATGATGGACATCAGGGGCAGGCAATGATCTCTGATAATCCACTGTCTTATCATGTTTTATCTATTATTTTAGAACGGATTTCATCAATTACATTTTTTTGAATGCTTGATTTAGCCCAAATTAGACTTTGTTTTCCTATTTTGGTTATTTTAGAGTCAATGTGTGTATTTAATTAATTTTAATTAGATTTGGATTAATTTTCTGATATTATTCTTATTTTTGAGTTTTAGGAAAGTATCAAGAAGAAAAGAATGGAAATCAATTAAATTGAAGGTTGCCAAGTAAATTGCAAGGGCCCACATGATGGATTTGAAGCCAAATCAATTTGGATTTGAATTATTATGATTAAAAGATAATTCAATTGGCATTGAGATAAAAGATTGGATCCAAATCAATTTGGATTTGGATAATAATTGCCTATCACAACAATAAAGGATATGATAAGATCTGGCAATTGAATTGCTCCAGGGAGTAGAATATTGTTACCATCAATTCAAAGTTAAGGCACTTGAATAGAATATCTTGCCATTAATTGGGTCCCACATAAAAGGCAAAGATAATTAAAATATTGCAATTGCTTTAGAATTGCATTTGACTTAATGAAGTCACGTCAAGTTTGCACAGAAAACTTATGTGGATATTTTTTTATAATTTTCAATCCATTGAAAGATAGGAAATCGGCCTCAAATTGATAGTCACATGTGAAGATAAATGTTAAAGGCAATTGCCTTGGTCGACAACATAAACAATGGTCAAACACGAATCAACAAATTGAAAAGCCATCATGGCCCATGTCACAGATTGCAAGCCTAATTGAATTTGGAGACTTAAGACTTGTGATGCACTATATATACACAGCATCAGCGAAGAACGAGGCAGAGGAGTGCACAACAGGTGCAGGCCGTACAGTAGCAACACAAGACACAACGCAATACACATCACAATGGAGTTGGAGTTTTCTTTTCTTCTTGGTCTTTCTTTTATGGCTGAGTAGTTGTTTTGTTTTTAGGATTGGGCAATGCCCTTGACATTATTATGATGAATATTTGATTTTTCCCTTTTGTTAATGTTTGATTCATTGATTTGGTTCTTATTGTGCTTTATCCATGTGAATTGATTGATCACCTTTTTGCATGTCTTAGATATTCTAGGAATGAACTTAGCAGTGAACCTAGGTATTGGATCCATAGGAATTGAACTTAGGACTTAAATCACGAGAGTTAGAAGCGGTCCTTCGAGGGTATCATTGAATTATCATAAATCGTAATGGGTTCAATTTAAATATAATTACCACGAGAGTAGGAGTTGGTTCAATTGAGCATGGTTCTTGTATCTCGAGAGGGAACATTAACTAAGTTAGGATGATTCACCTTCAATTGAGTTAAATATTAATAAAGGGGTAGTCAATTAGATTTCATAATTTGTCATTGTGGTAGCCTCAATCCCAGAAATTTCTTCTCATATTTAAAAACAAAAAATATTTGGTTTTGATTTCTTTTATTATTTCTTTTATTTTCTTGAAATCTATTCACACTTATTTATTAGTCTAAAAATAGTTGTTCAATTTGTGAAGTGGTACTTGGTTTCCCAATCCCTGAGTTCGATACTCGGTAATTTACTTGCCGTTTTAATTATTATTTGCTTCGATCCGGTACACTTGCCGAAGTCCATCAAGTTTTTGGCGCCGTTGCCAGGGATTGGCAATACCAATATCATTAGTAACAAAGGAGGAAACTACTTTAGTCTTTTTAATTTTTATTTGTATATATTTTACCTTTTCTTTTGAGTTTTGTTTGTGCAAGGTTGATGAAACACATGGACTATCGTTACTATCCAGCTTGGGAATATCAACTTGATTGGATCGTGTTTGATGGTATCACTGATAAGCACGTGAAGATATACTCCAAAGAGGAATGGAAATCCTATTTGTCATCTTTGCAACCACCACCATACTTCGAGTTGGATCCCGCTTTGCTAGAGATTCTTTGGGATATAGATGCTTATCTTTTGAGCTTGAGCATAGAGCGTAGCAAGGAGGAAGTTAGTTCCATGATTCAGAGGGCTGAAATGCGAGCAAGGAAAAATGCTAGTAAGATAGTGGCATCGCTAAGTGACAACTTTCAGAAGTTAGAAGAACAAGCTAGTGAATTTTCTAAATTGCTAGCAGAAAAGCAACATGGAATTCAAATTGAAGAGAATCTATTTGCTAGCATAGACGTGAATGAAGATGAAGTGGTGGTGGAAGATGATTCAAGAGGAGAGGATCATGAAGAGGAGTGCAAGGAGGAAATATCTCTATTGTTCCTTTGCAAGGGACAAAAGAGACCAATCATGTGGAAAATACTTCTCTCACCATTCCTATTGAGGAGCCTAAAAATTCTTAGTTGGATAAGTATGTTGGTTTGCATGCATGTTTGGATATAACAAAGTTGGTATCTTCATTTGTCTACAACATTACTTTGTGAAAATACCAACCTTGGAGTTTAAGTCATTGCCTGAGAATTGGGAGTTTTTATCAACAGCGGCAAAGGCTTTAAGGTCACCTCAAAAAGTTATGGTTCTAGTGCTTCATGGAGAAACTAATTACATAAAGGCCATTCTTGGAGTAGCTGACTTACCAATTGACCCTGGAGGAAGTGAGCTCATCATAGCATTAAGAGAAGTCAATGGAATCTCCTCCCACTTGCTAATTCCATCTCCACTCCACAAGCCATTGAATCCAGGAGGAAGGACTTATATCTTGGGCATCTCTTGGCCGTTGTACCACAGGTTATGGAATCCGGTTGGAAGCGTCTTCATGAGTTTTTCTAAACCCTTCTCTTTTTTTTTTAATTAGCTTTCTTTACTTGCTTCAAGTCATATGTGTGTTGAGTCTTGTGCTGGTAAGCTTGAATGAATTTTATTAAATTTAGCATAAATGGATTGCATGATAAATATTGATTTTTGATGATTTCCCCTAATGATTTGAAAATTGAAAATTGATCCCCATGTGAAAAATTGAAAATTGAACTTTGAGAAATTTTATTGTGATTGCATAATTTATGATTAGTTTGGGGTGAAGGGATGCACACATTAGGGATTGTATCTCGATCAAATAATTTGCGAAAAATGTCTAGGCGAGGAATTTGAGCCTCTAGCAATGTTTTTGAATTGTGTGAATCACTTTTAAGTTACACTTTCCCGGATTTGCTTGAATCTCTTCATGGGTTGCATGTTTATGTGTTTGCATCAAATGATTTAGGTAATTTTCTTTGAAATAGCTACTTGGCCTAAAAAGGACCATCCCTAATGCGTGCTCCCTAGTTAGCCACATTGAGCCTAATAGCCCATTGTTTCTTGACGACCTTATGTTATAAGCCAAAAATCCGGAAAAACCATGTTAACCCAATCTTAGGATTTAGGAGAGCATGAATGCTTAGCAAGACAAGGGTTGAAGGAAACTAAGTTTGGGGTGGCTACAAGGGTTCGATATGTTATTTTGGGTTAAGAAAAAGAAAAAAATATATGTTTAAGCCAAAGGCAAAAGGGAAAAAGAAAAAGAAGAAAAATAAAAAAATTGCCAAAAAAGGACAAAATAAAAAGGTGTCAAAGGAAATAGGTAGTAGCCACCCAGAGCGTGAAAAAGAAAACTGAAAAAAGGAATTAGAGTGAAAATAAAAGTGTAAAAAGTTTCATGCTCTCTTAATTCCTAGGGACTTAAGCCTAGTACCTTTGTATATCCTACCATTAGCCAGACCCCATTACAACCTTTAAAAGACCTTTTGATGTTGCATACATGTTTTTGTGGGAACTTTGTTTAAGATGAAAATCAAATTCATGGAAAGTGCTATTAAAATGTGAAATTGAGTGAAAGTTGATAGCCTAAACAAATTGAGCGAATGAGTGAATTATTGAATGCCCTTGTGAGGAAGACAAATGTTTGAAATTGGTGATCTCCCTTTTGTGTGTAACTTGAACCCTTTGCTTAGATTAATAATTGCATGAATGATTAAATTCTCAATTGTTTAAAGTAAATGAATGTGGGGATTACATTGATGTAAAGGGGGAAACATTGAAGAAAAATTGAATTGATAAAATTGCATGAAATTTGTGCGAAATTAATTGAGTCCATTGAGCTTACCCAATTCTGAGTTTTTTTGAGTTTTAGTTTGCTCGAGGACAAGCAAAGTTTAAGTTTGGGGTATTTTGATAATCCATTGTCTTATCATGCTTTATCTATTATTTTAGAGCGGATTTCATCAATTACATATTTTTGAATGCTTGATTTAGTCCAAATTAGACTTTGTTTTCCTATTTTGGTTATTTTAGAGTCAATGTGTGTATTTAATTAATTTTAATTAGATTTGGATTAATTTTCTGATATTATTCTTATTTTTGATTTTTAGGAAGTATCAAGAATAAAAGAATGGAAATCAATTAAATTGAAGGTTGCCAAGTAAATTGCAAGGACCCACATGATGGATTTGAATCGAAATCAATTTGGATTTGAATTATTATGATTAAAAGATAATTCAATTGGCATTGAGATAAAAGATTGGATCCAAATCAATTTGGATTTGGATAATAATTGCCTATCACAACAATAAAGGATATGATAAGATCTGGCAATTGAATTGTTTCAGGGAGGAGAATATTGTTACCATCAATTCAAAGTTAAGACACTTGAATAAAATATCTTGCCATTAATTGGGTCCCACATAAAAGGCAAAGATAATTAAAATATTGCAATTGCTTTAGAATTGCATTTGACTTAATGAAGTCACGTCAAGTTTGCACAGAAAGCTTATGTGGATATTTTTTTATAATTTGCAATCCATTGAAAGATAGGAAATTGACCTCAAATTGATAGTCACATGTGAAGATAAATGTTAAAGGCAATTGCCTTGGTCAACAGCATAAACAATGGTCAAACGTGAATCAACAAATTGAAAAGCCATCATGGGCCCATGTCACAGATTGCAAGACTAATTGAATTTGGAGACTTAAGACTTGTGATGCACTATATATACACAACGCCAGCGAAGAACGAGGCAGAGGAGTGCACAACAGGTTCAGGCCGTACAGTAGCAACACAAGACACACCACACTACACATCACAATTTCAATGGAGTTGGAGTTTTCTTTTCTTCTTGTTCTTTCTTTTATGGCTGAGTAGTTGTTTTTTTTTTAGGATTGGGCAATGCCCTTGACATTATTATGATGAATATTTGATTTTTCCCTTTTGTTAATGTTTGATTCATTGATTTGGTTCTTATTGTACTTTATCCATGTGAATTGATTGATCGCCTTTTTGCATGTCTAAGATATTCTAGGGATGAACTTAGCAGTGAATCTAGGTATTGGATCCATAAGAATTGAACTTAGGACTTAAATCACGAGAGTTAGAAGCGGTCATTCGAGGGTACCATTGAATTATCATAAATCGTAATGGGTTCAATTTAAATACAATTACCACGAGAGTAGGAGTTGGTTCAATTGAACACGGTTCTTGTATCTCGAGAGGGAACATTAACTAAGTTAGGATGATTCACCTTCAATTGAGTTAAATATTAATAAAGGGGTAGTCAATTAGATTTCATAATTTGTCATTGTGGTAGCCTCAATCCCAGAAATTTCTTCTCATATTTAAAAACAAAAAATATTTGGTTTTGATTTCTTTTATTGTTTATTTTATTTTCTTGAAATCTATTCACACTTATTTCTTAGTCTAAAAATAGTTGTTTAATTTGTGAAGTGGTACTTGGTTTCCCAATCCCTGAGTTCAATACTCGGTAATTTACTTGTCGTTTTAATTATTACTTGCTTCGATCCGGTACACTTGCCGAAGTCCATCAATCTCCTCTGACTTCATTTTCCATGCCCTTTTCACTCTTCATGCCTTCCTAACCTGAAAACACTTGGCAAATCCATTAATTTGTGATCTTTATTCTCTTAATATTCTCAATTATTCAAAAACAAAATTCAAAAACAAACTAAGAAGGGAAATAAAGCTTGGGTTGCCTCCCAAGAAGCACTTATTTACGATCCTAAGCTTGACCATAGTCCTTTAATCCTTTGATGTTGGATCGAGGAGGGAAATTGCAACCTCCTGTTCAAGTGGATGTTCTCCAAGGTAGTGCTTCAGCCTCTGTCCATTGACCTTCAATGTTCCACGTTCCTGGTTCCAAACCTCGACGGCACCATACGGAAATACTTTCATGACTTTATATGGTCCGGACCATCTAGACTTGAGCTTTCCTGGGAATAACTGCAACCTCGAGTTGTAGAGTAGCACCGGTTCTCCTTCATGGAATTCTCTACAAAGGATATGCTTATCATGCCACCTCTTTGTTCTCTCCTTGTAAGATCTTGCGGACTCATAAGCATCCAATATTAGCTCATCAAGTTAATGAAGTTGAAGGATTCTCTTTTCCCCATCGGCTTTTATATCAAAGTTTAGCATCTTAATAGCCCACAAGGTCTTATGCTCAAGCTCGACTGGTAAGTGACATGACTTCCCGTAAATAAGTCTAAAGGGTGTCATCCCAATAAGAGTCTTGTAAGCCGTACGGTAAGCCCAAAGAGCATCATCAATCTTTAAGGAACAATCCTTTCTCGAACTTGAAACAGTCTTCTCTAGAATGCTCTTTATCTTTCGATTGGAACCTTCGACTTGGCCACTTGTCCGAGGATAGTAAGGTGTAGCAATCTTATGAGTGACTCCATATATGAGTAGGAGTTTTTCGAATTATTTTTCAATGAAGTGCGATCCTCCATCACTAATTCTTGCCCTTGGAATTCCAAATCTTGGAAAAATCACCTTCGTTAATAGTTTGATTATGGTTTTTGCATCACTTGTTGGGGATGGAATGGCTTCCACCCATTTAGAGACGTAATCAACGGCTACAAGAATAAACTTATTGTTGCAAGAGGAAGAAAAGGGTCCCATGTAGTCAACTCCCCAAACATCAAATATCTCTACTTCTAGCATCGTGTTGAGTGGCATTTCATGCCTCTTAGAGATGTTCCCCGTTCTTTGACATGGATCACAAGCAAGCACGAACATTCGGGCATCTCTGAAAATATGAGGCCAATAGAAACCAGCTTGAAGCACCTTGGCCGCCGTCTTTGAGGCACTAGCATGTCCTCCATAAGATGAGGAATGACAACAACTCAAGATACTTGGAACCTCGACTTCTGGAATGCACCTTCTGTAAATGCTATCCGCACACTTGCGGAAAATATAAGGCTCATCCCACAAGTAGTTCTTGAGATCGGAAAAGAACTTCTTCTTTTGTTGATAATTGAACTCCGGTGGTAGAATCCCACATACAAAATAATTCACAAAATCCGCATACCATGGAGCATTCTCTCCCAAGATGGCAAACAGTTGCTCCTCAGCGAAAGAATCATCTATAGGCAAGTTGTTCTTCTCATGTTCCAAAGTCTAGATAAGTGGTCCGCAACCAAGTTCTCTGTCCCTTTCCGATCCCGAATCTCCAAGTCAAATTATTGTAAGAGAAGGATCCATCGGATGAACCTTGGCTTTGATTCCTTCTTAGTCATGAGGTACTTTAGTGCGGAGTGGTCCGTGTACACTATGACTTTAGACCTCACAAGGTATGATCTGAATTTCTCAAATGCAAAGACAACCGCAAGCAACTCTTTCTCAGTTGTGGCATAATTGTCTTGAGCTCCATCTAGAGTTTTGCTTGCATAGTATATTGCATGAACCTTCTTGTCTATCCTTTGTCCCAACACCGCTCCCATGGTGTAGTCACTTGCATCACACATTACTTCAAACGGCTCATTCCAATATGGTGTTTGCAAAATGGGAGCGATGGTCAAGGCCTCCTTCAACCTATAAAATGTACTCAAACATTCCTCATTAAAATCAATTGGAACATATTTCATCAATAGGTTAGATAAGGGTTTTTAAATTTTTGAAAAATCTCTTATGAAACACCGGTAAAACCCGGCGTGTCCCAAGAAACTTCTAACTCCAATCACATTTACAGGTGGGGACAATTTTTCAATAACATCAATTTTGGCCCTATCCACCTCAATACCTCTTCCAGAAATCAAGTGCCCAAGCACTATACCTTCTTTTACCATAAAATGGCATTTTCCCCAATTCAATACCAAATTAGTTTCTACACATCGCTGCAAAATCTTAGACAAATTTGTTAAACAGTCATCAAAGGTAGTTCCATAAACAGAAAAATATCCATAAAAACCTCCATGATGTTTTCAATAAATTTAGAAAAAATTGCAGTCATGCATCATTGAAAAGTAGCCGGTGCATTACATAGACCAAAAGGAATTCCTATAGGAAAAATGCCATAGGGACAAGTAAACGTGGTCTTTTCTTGATCACTAGGATGTATAGGAATTTGATGAAAACCGAAATAACCATCCAAGTAACAAAAGTATGAATGCCTAGCTAACCTTTCAAGCATTTGATCAATAAATGGGAGAGGGAAGTGATCTTTCCTTATTGCCTTATTTAACTTCCTATAATAAATGCACATTCTCCAACCGGTTATCGTCCAAGTAGGGATTAGTTCATTATTTTCATTTTGAATAACAGTCATCCCCCTTTCTTAGGAACCACATGCACCGGACTAACCCATTCACTATCGGAGATTGGATAAATAACCCCCGCATCTAACAACTTAAGCACTTCTTTCTTAACCACCTCTTTCATATTAGGGTTCAATCTACGTTGATGCTCAATGGGTGGTTTATGCTCATCTTCCATTAAAATGTGATGCACGCAAAAAAATAAGGATTTATGCCTTTAATATCATCAATTGTATATCCTATCACCTTTCTATGCATTCTAAGCTCTCTAAGCAATTTCTCAGTTTCCAACTCATTCAAGCTAGCGTTCACAATCACCGGATAGGAAGAGTTAGGACCAAGAAGTTCATTCCTCAATGTGGAAGGAATAGGTTTTAGTTCTACCTTAGGGGCTTCTTCATCTTTCAAATCCTTATTCTTTGGTTTCAACTCACGTTTTTCTTTCTTTGTTTTGTTCGGAGAAATTTCCAGACTAGCCTCTAGGAAGCAGGCGTAATTCCTTACTTCTCCTCGATGAGCATTTAAGTCTCCACCAATCAAACACATTTCCAATGGATCATCAACACAAGCTTGAGTGGATTCTTCTTTCACCACTTGGTGCATTAAGTCAACCCTGCAACAAGAATCCTCAAAAGAAGGGTATTTAATAGATTTAGCTAAATCAAATTCAACTTTATCATCACCCACAGTTAAAGTCAATTTTCCATTTTTAACATCAATAATTGCTCCTGCGGTAGCCAAGAAAGGCCTACCAAGAATAATGGGGATTTGGGAATCCTCCTCCATTTCAAGTACCACAAAATCCGTAGGAATGAAAAATTTACCCACTCTAATAGGAACATCCTCCAAGATGCCTACAGGGAATTTGACGGACCGATCCATCAATTGAAGGGAGATTGTTGCGGGTTTTAGTTCACCCATCTCCAACTTCTTGCAAACAGAGAGGCGCATAAGACTAACACTAGCCCCCAAATCATAAAGAGCTTTATCAAAACTAGTGTTACCGATCAAGCAAGGAATAGAGAAACTACCTGGATCTTTCAATTTAGGAGGCAATTTATTTTGAATTAAAGCACTGCACTCCTCAGTTAAAGCCATTGTTTCATAGTCCTCTAGTTTTCTCTTATTTGACAAGATGTCCTTAAGAAATTTAGCATATATGGGCATTTATTGCAACGACTCAGTGAAGGATACATTAATGTACAATTTATTAAGGACCTCTAGAATTTTTCCAAATTGCTTATCTAACTTGGCCTTAGCCAACCTTTGAGGGAAAGGTATCGGAGGTTGGTAAGGTGGTGGAGGGACATACTTAGACATTTTTTCACTAGGTTCTTCCTCTTCTAAGGGTTGTGTCTTAGTAGGTTCCTCCTCCTTTTGGAAGAAGCTGGTGATCCGAGTTCGTAGGTAAGCAGTCTTGGATGGAGGGAAGAATTTCTCCAAGAATGCTTGATCCAGTTGGTCCCAAGTTGACAAAGTATTAGCGGGCACTTGTTTCAACCAAGCTCTTGCCTTTCCAGTCAGATAGGAGGGGAATAACCTCAAGCGAATAGCATCAATCGGGACACCTTGAATTCTTATCGCATCGGTGAACTCCAAGAATGTCTCCACATGATCAGTCGGGTCCTCCGAGGGTAATCCTCCAAATTGATGTTGCCTGATCATGCCAATTAACTGAGGCGGTATAGTGTAGCTCTCCACCTCAATTTCTGGCCTAGCAATCCCAGATCGCAAACCCCTAGCATTTGGGGCTGCGTAGTCCTCCAGTGGTTTGGTATCCGGTAGATTCGTCATGAGTGGAATGGGAGTTAACCTCTCTCTCTCTTTGTCTTTGTAGTCTCCTACGTCTATGAAAGGTCCTTTCGATCTCGGGGTCAACTTCAATAAGATTTCCAAGACTTTGGGATCTTTGCATAAAAGAGAAAAATACCTGCAAGAGAGAGATAGAGACTCCAGGAAAAAAAAGGAAAGAAAAAGAAATAGATAAAAAAAATGTCCAGAAAAAATAATTTAAAAATTAAATTGAAATTCAAGAAAGCACGGTCCCCGGCAACGGCGCCAAAAACTTGATAGCGTGATTCCGCAAGTATACGGCTTCGTCGTCAAGTAATAAAAAGATCGAACCACAGAGACCGTGATCTTAAATAACAATTAATTATTAAATCAATTTAACTAAACTATATAAAAAAATTGGAAAAGATTTGGTTTCTAAAATAAGAGTTAACTAGAAAATCAAATATTTAAAATGTAATCAATTAAAATAGCAATCAAATCTAATTTGGGATTTTTTTTTAATATCAAAAGAGATTTCGAGGAATTGGGTTACAAACAAGACTGTTCATGCTACTAAATCGACTACCCCTCTTGTTAATAATCAAAATTGCTTTGAAGGTGAATTTATCCTAAATAAGTTAATGTTCCCTCTCGGGATACAAGAACCGTGTCCAATTAAATCAACCCCTACTTTCGTGGTAATTGAATTTAAATCGAACCCTTTAAACTTTGTGACAATTCAGTGAACCCTCGAAGAACCGCTTCCAACTCTCGTGATTTAAGTCCTGAGTTTGATTCCTATAGATCTGATACCTAAGTTCACCACTAAGTTCGTCCTTAGAGTATCTACGACAAGCAAATAAGTGGCCACCGAGTTTACAAGTAATTCAAGCAATAGGAATCAAATCAAAAGCAAAATTGAAATTAACAAGAAACAAAACGTCAATTCATCACAATAAACGAATCTTGGGCATAGCCCCAATTCCTAGAAATAAAATGACTACTCAAGCATTGCCATGTTCATAGCAATCTTAATTAACAAAAGCATAAAAATAAAACCTGAGAGAAGAGAAGAAATTGAGAAGAAGAGAAATCCTAGTTTTTGCCTATGGGTAGCAGTCAAGAGGTCCTTATTTTCGAGTCTTAGAGTCCTATTTATAATGTAGATAACTTGAATTCAAAGTTATTACAAAATCAGATCAAATCAACAATTAAATTTTTAGATATTGGGCGTCACGGCCGTGATACCTGTCACGGCCAGGCCGTGATGGGTTCTGACTTGGAGATGGCTTCACTGCTTGGTCTGTCACGACCGTGACCACCATCACGGCCTAGCCATGATCAGTTCTGCCTGTGAGGGTCTGGTTCAGTTGGCATGTCACGGTCGTGATGGCCATTACGGCCTGGTCGTGACCAGTTCTGAGTTTAACCTTCTTTCTTTTCAGCACTACTCGATCATGGCCGTAATGGGCTCTGTTTTGGCTCATTTTTCTTGCTTTTTCAAGCTCTGTCTTTGTGCAAGCTCCAACATAACTGGTCCTGAGCATTTTAATCTTCAATTCCTGCACACAAACACCACAAAACCACCTTACCCGTTCTAAGGTAAAAACTAATAAAAATTAAATTAAATATGCCTAAACTATATGAAAATGCATGCAAAATGTCAAGAAAATATGAGGTGAAGTCACACTCATCATTAATATTACACTCATCCAAAAAAAATAGTAAATACATGCAAAAAATAGTATAAATCCATGACTCAGTTTATGTCATCTCTGCTAAAAAGGAAACACAGAACATCAAAGTTGAAATTATCAGGACATGGGCTACCAAGTTTAAATGGTTCTAAGATACCATTCTCATTGGAGATGGTGCTCATGGATGACCAGATTACAATCATACATGTTTATTTGTTGTAATTCTGAACAATTATCTTATTTTCTTTACTAATTGTTGTTTACTTCTTTCTATCAGGGTGACAAGATATCTGCTTTTGTAAAGAAAACACTGATTTATAGTTCTGGACTTTAATTACGATACTTCTTATTTAGCTGGTTTATTTATTGTCTTTTTTTTTCTTCTATTTCCCACTTCATCATAAGTTGAAAATTCAACATTTTGTAACGAGGGATTATATGTAGATGTTATTGGTTTGCTCACTGGTGTTGGCATAGAAAAAGAATATATCAAAGATGGTAGAAAATCAAAGTTGAATGTAATGGAGTTGGACAATGATGGGTCAGTTTTTAATGATCTAAATAATTCCCTCTTTTTAAATAACTTAATTGTTGGGTTCTAAACCATGTCTACTTGGATTTATCAGTATCAAACTTTGTTTTAAATTTCACTACCATTGTTTGTTTCTTTTCAAGTTGAACTGGAATCTACACCTATTTCTGCTATTGTTCTTATGTCTTTGTCAGCTTCAGCAAGTAGTACCAATATGAAGGGTCTCAAGTCAATTAAGCAAGAAGATGAGTGATTGCCATATTGGAAGTTGCGATTTTTCTCCATCATTCCCTTTAGGAGATGCGTATTATGTTTAAGTTTTTTTTTAAATTTTTTTAATCATCTTTAGGTTTTAATTTCCATTGTTGCTGTTTTCCATTTTGGCATTATAATCCTGGATATCATTCCTTTTGGGGACTTAATCTAATGTTTTGTTTTCCGCAATTATCTATTCATATTTTATTTCATTCCTAATTAGTGGTTACTAATCGTTAATATTATTCCTTTCAAAAAAAATGTTAATATTATTAATTAATACTATTAAATTCAATATAAAACATGAGCTAAATTTTTTTGGATACTTGATATCTGTAACTAATTAAATGAAATTGAATGAATACCATATTTATTCAATGTCTAATTTCCAAGGGTCGTTAATATTCCAATCATTGGAAAGAATCTTTTTGTTTTAATTTATTGGTTCAAATCTGCAAATTATAATTATTAGATTCAAAATAATTTACTTGGAATTCTTCAAATCATTTTTATGATCACAAAATATAAACTAATTGAATCGGATCCTCAATATAGTCACTCTTTATTATATTACAATCCTATTCAAGTTAGTATTCCTCAATCCATTTTATTCTCCTACTAACCAAAAGAAAAAAAAATTAAGGTCATCAATCGAAGCCACTACTCAATTTTCCTTAGTTTACTATTTTAAAAAAATTTTCCCTTCAACTGTATATATTGTACCGTTGTCCCTTATATAACTAACCTAAAAGAAGCTTATATGTAGATGTTTCCAAAATCAAAAATATAATTATCATCCACATAATTTGTAAATTATGGATCCCAAAATCAAAAAATCTAAGTTACGTCCCAAAATAAAGATATATTCTAACTCTTGGGATTAATCATTTTATTAAATATGCATCCTAATTTCCAAATATATTATTACTATTAATTTAATATCATTGGAATTCGTGATATCACTGTTAAAATGAAATATTGAAAGATATTTGAATCATTTTTTAGATAATTGTACAATCAATAAAGTATATATAAATATTAGTCAACACATTAAACAAAGATTGTTCAATCGAACTTTTTTTGCCATTAAACAATAAATTTTGAAGGCGATCAATAGAAGACACTATCCAAGGATCTTTAAATCCACCAACTGAGAAAATTGAAATTCCCTTTGAAGTGAAAACTGAAGTTGACACAGGCAAACACAAGAAGGGGGGTTGAATTGTGTTTGTTAATAATTTTCGAAAATGACCTTTAAAACAATTTTTGAACTCAAGGAGATTAGAAACAGAAGCACGCACAAAGATAAAGAACCTTTTTAAAAGACTTTAACAAAAGCAATATCAAAACCCTACAGTTAGTATAACCAAATAAAACTGAAGAGTTTAGGGATAGAAGATTCACGCAAGAGATTTTATCCTGGTTCACTCTCTTCCAACCAAGAGCTACGTCCAGTCCCTTCGACTTAAAAGATTTATCCACTATTTCTCCAAATAGATTACAAACAAGTATTCAACACCTCTCCAAGCTACAAGTATTTCTTTCTTACCAAGCCTCTTCAGGCTCTAACTCTAACAAAGTGATAAAATGTTTGATCTTTTTAACCCACTATGTGTGAGAATATGACAGTTTAATATCAGTTGAATATTACAACAATATTCAAACTAAAGAATACAGACTCTTGCTCTTGAAAGAATATTAGAATAAGTGATTATTGATTGGCAAAAGTTGTTCTTCAGAACTTGAGGTCTTCTATTTATAGTGACCTTCTTCTTCACTTGTATTTCTTCAACGGTTACTTTGAATAATCCCATTTAGAGATAGCATTTAATGCATGATATCCGTTGTAACTGATAGCTTGATTGTGGCAATGCTGAATAGTACTCTTGGTTATCGAGGTAGCATGAATTTGGAGATTCATCTGTGATAGGCTCTGGAGTAGGTGGAGAGATCACTGAAACTTCCTTTGCCCATCTAATGGGGTAGATGAATTCCACATTCCTACTGTTTATTGGAAATCCCCAGAGGTCTTTATAGATCATATATCTAAAGTGTGAAAGACCACACTTCCCTCTGACCTTGGGAATATCCTTCTTCTCCTCTTCAATCAGACCAGAGGAAGATGCCTCTCTGGTGCAGTGGATAATGTGAGACTTCCAGAATTTAGCAACTCTATGCTCATTGATCAACTCAATGGATTCAGTATTCAGAAGGAAATCCAGCATTGAGTAGTCAAAGGTTTCTTGATCAAGATCAAGCATAGCAGATTCATCTTCAGGCATCACTCCCTTGAATCTTCTGTTTTTCAAGTCCTTGTCCTTATTTAGATCTAGCATTGGCAGTCTTAGACAAATCATGTAGGGCTTGATTCCAATTCTGGTTGCTTCATTATGCCTCAGCCAGGATGGAGGGACAAAATACACAGCTCTATCTGCTCTGATTTGACTGAATTCCCACTTCAGTATTTCATAGTAGAGCTGATCCAGAAAGAAGTCAGAGGCCCTCCCATAGATTCTGGGATGATCAAAAGACACCCATTTTGTGTCCCTTGGCATGATCATGGGTACATGCTTAGAAGATCTTGCTTTTCTCTCAGGAATGGTAGGAAGATTTTTCCTTTTGGGGTCAGTTTCCCAGACAGGTATAACATGTCTCTCAACTCCATCAGTGAGTGGTATGAAAGGAGGAGTTTTGACAAGGTTGGGGTAAATTTTTCTGGGGGGGGATTTGGTTAAGGGTAGGTGAGTGACTAATGGCCCTAAATTATTGTGCATTTGAGAAGGTACATTTTTTTATTAATGTACACTCAGGATGAGGTATGTAAGGGGGTTCAATAGATGGGCTGATTTCTTCCTCATACTCAGGTAGAGGATACCATCTGGTTGGAATGTGTTCGAGTTCAGGTTGGTGAGAATGAAACAGAATTTTCCATTCCCTTTTTACCTTGGCCCAATCCTCAGATTTGTCATTGTAAAGGACAAAAGTTGGGGTGAAGGGAAATAAGGTTCTCAAAGGTTTGGGGAAATGAGCACCAGGGGAAATGCCATCATCTGGTTGATTCAACCAGGGATCATCGGCATGGATAATAGGCTGAAATTGTGAAGTGGTTATTTGTGTCGGTTGGGGTGAAAGGGGTGTGGGAATGTACACATCGTTTGGAGAGGAGACATGCACATCATCTATCCTAGTTTCTAAACTAGACACTAGGGCATCTACTGCTATTTGAACATGATCATTAGCAGAGATGGTTACCTTAGAAGTCTTAGTTGACCTAGATTTTCTTGTTGGTTGCCTGCTTGGTTTAGTTGGAATAATTGTTGGAATAGGCACAACGGCCTCAGCAACAGCAGCGGAGGTCTTCTGCTTCATTAGAATTGAACTGATAGGAATGCTATTCTCACCAGCTTCCTCATCTTCATTGTGAGATAAGACAACTCTTCTTTGCTTCTTAGCAACAGGGGCATCAGAAGTTTCCTTGATAATAATGCCACTTGTTGGTTTCTTGGGGGCAGGCTTCCTTGTAGCAGTGGGCTTTTACCTAGTTACCCTTTTAACCCCTAGGAATTCATCATTATTTTGTTCCACCATCTCTTCTTCAGCCTTCATTAACTCCCCAGTCTTGGCCATTGCAGCAGCAGCATAGGTACTGAGGTTCATGTTGGCTATATTCATTTTTCCAAAGTCTGCAGCAGACATTGGTTTTTCAGTCAAAATCCCAGCTTGCTCCTCAAGAGACTTTGCAGCAAGAATCTCATGAATTCCTTGAGCCTTGAAAATATTGGAGAGAAAATGGCAGAAGGGAATAAAATGGTAGAAGGGAATTGCTGTGAGTCTTTTCTTATTCATCACGGCGTCTCTGAATCTTTCGTACAGGATTCTTGGAAGATTGATTTTTGATTCTGTGAGAAGATGGGAAAGACAAAATTTGTGCAGAGAGGAGAGGTTGTCCTTGGATCCAACCTTATGAAGAACCACCTTGTTGAGAAGCTGATGAAGGATACGAACAATGTCCTTCATTTCAACAGCCTTCCAGGTGTGAGTTCTGACTGTATCTTCCGTCATGAGACAGACTTCAATAGTCTCAGAGCCACCCAAGTCCTCTTCCCATGACTCAGTGAAGACTAAACCCTCCTGAGCACAGGAAATTGCATCAGCAATAGTTTTCTCCGAGATTACAATCTTCTTTCTTAATATCGTTGAGAAGAAATCTATATCAGTCAGTTGGACGTTTCTCCAGAAATCCCTGATTAGGTTGGGAAAGACAGAGACTTTCTCCGCGAAGAGTCCTCCCCACCCAGCTGCATTAACATATTTGCTTATGTCTAGATTGTAGTCTTACAGCACACCAAGATTGAAATGATGCTCTATAGCCAAGTTGAGCTTGTCCACGTTAAAGGTTGAAGAAGTAGCCATTTTAGGTGATCAAAGAACTTAGGGTTTGAAAGCAAGGAGAGGTAAAGAGAGAGATAGCTCGAGAAGTTATGGAAGCGTAAAGCTTTTCTCAGAGGGAAAAGATTAATTTTAAAGGAATTTTGAATATCAAAGGTTAAAAAAAAACTTTTGACTTTACATGTCATTATGATAAAACGGCGTTGGTAACTTGGAACCATGAAAAAGGTCTTGATGGGATTGATGGAAGTACTGACTCAGCAGAGAGAATAAAGGATAAATTTGTCTTGAGACAAAATAAATGCATTTATTAACAAAAAAAATATGCTTAAGCATAGGCAGATGTGAACTCGTCTGAAACTATTCAATGGACGCGATAACCAGTATCAGTGGACGCGTCATATGGACGTACAATACAATATGCAATAGGCACACAACTACACATAGGTATTAGACGAGCTTAGGTAATAGACGCAGGATTAACAAAACAAATTTTTCTCGAGGCTGGACGCCTGAATTAATCCACACATATCATATTAAGATGCTTCCTAATAAAGATAAATCTGTCCTCTGCAAGAGGTTTAGTAAAGATATCAGCCCATTGATGGTCAGTATCTACAAATTGAATATCAATCACACCTTTTTGCACATAATCCCTAATAAAATGTTGTTTAATCTCTATGTGCTTAGCTCTAGAATACAAAATTGGATTCTTAGATAGATTTATTGCAGCAGTATTATTACACATAACTGGAATACTACTTACAAATACATTGTAGTCCTCCAATTGATGTTTGATCCAGAGAAGTTGTGAGCAGCAACTTGCAACTGATATATACTCAGCTTCAGCAGTTGATAAAGCAATGGTACTTTGTCTTTTGCTTGACCATGAGACAAGATTATCTCCAACGAAGTGACATCCTCCACTAGTGCTTTTTCTTTCAATTCTATCTCCACCATAGTCAGCATCACAGAAACCAACTAATCTGTAATATTCATTTTTCTTAAAGCACAAACCAAGATTAGTAGTACCTTTTAAATATCTAAAAATTCTCTTAACTGCCGATAAGTGAGATTCTCTAGGATCAGATTGAAACCGAGCACATAAACATACACTGAACATAATATCAGGCCTAGACACAGTAAGATATAAGAGAGATCCTATCATACCTCTGTATACCTTTTGGTCTACCTTTTTCTCTTTATCATCTTTGTTCAGTATGGAAGTGGGGTGCATAAGAGTATTCATTGGCTTACAATCATCCATATTACAACTACCCAGACCCTTCCAGATGAAGATATTGACATGGAGGCCTTACTGGCTGAAACAATTCCTGTCGTCCTTCCTCCGCCTCCAATTAGGCCTCCAACTACTAAGTCTCCCGAACCCAAACCAGCTCTTCATTTTAATACTTGGATCAACATGCTGGTTGAAGTCAGTCGGAAAGAATCAACTTTCTCTGCCAACTCTTCATCAACTCAACATGACTCTAGTGATTCTTGAGTTATCAATCTCATGCATGATCTGAGAACTCTTCTTGACAACTCCTTCAGTACTCTTTGTTCTGAAGTTAACGTCCGACAAGAACTGTCAAGACTGATTAAAGAAATCACCCCCCTTCATTCCAATCTTCCTTAGCCTAGCCGCACTCACTTCCTCTCAATCCACAAATTTTGGGAGCGGTTCTCTGACAAATTAGAGAAGATGTCTTATGTCATTACTTCCTATAAAGAGGAGGAAAAGATTAAGGACAATCTTCTAGACAAGTTCCAGGATCTAGAGGCCTCCAAACAAAAAGAGCTTGGCCTTATCTCGACAGGAACTTAGACTAATGACTCCCTCCTGGACTATCGAAAAAAGTTATTGGCAGAGATCGAATTGACAGACCGACAGTACACCAAGTTTGATAAGACTCTGGAGAAAAGCAGAGACAAAGTCAAAGTCATTGATGACGAATCTGTCCAACTTGGCCAAAGAGCTGAAACCGTAGTTGGCAAACTTCGTGATTTACAACCCGAATATGATGCTGCAGTTGCCAACAACGCTGATCTTACCTTTGCGTGGGATCAATTGTCTTTTGACATTGGCTTAGACAAAATTTGATTTGCTGTAATTTTCTTTCTTTCTACCGAATTTTATGATTTCGACACTTATTTTGTCATGATTTAATGAGAATGACTCTTGGTCTACTTTCACATTTATTTAATTGTACCTGTTGGTTCCAATGAATTTTGTAACTTACCTATATCAATTTACCATTAATCTCGGTAAGTTTCAAAACATTGGCAAATCCGCTACATTTAATTTCTTGTCTCTCTAGACCCCTTATAAATAGCAAGGCTTGCTTCTCACAACATTTATGCCATTAAACACTTGTGATTTTACATCAAATATGTTCCCATCAACGACCTTATTTTCTTTATTACTTCCATGGGAGCCTGACCTTACAACCTTTGACTCTCAGATTCAAGGACTTTGTCTTGATGGTCATCTTGCTAGTAAAGATCAGTCACCAACGTAATGGGCACGGTAGAGATCAGTAACCATCTTTGTCGACAAGTGCATACACATTCCCAGAAAATGCTTTAGAAATCGTAAATGGTCCTTCCCATTTTGGTGACCATTTACCATACTCTCGACAACTTTTATCCATAGGCAAAATGACTTTCCACACTAAGTCATCTACTTTGAATGATTTAAACTTCACTCGATTATCGTAGAATTTTTCAATTCTTTCTTTCTGTCGAATCAAGTTCTCCAATGCAATCAACCTTTCATCGCTTAATTTGTCCAATTCATCCAACATTGCATCCCAATATTGGTCGACAGCCAAGTCATCTTGTCTTTGAATATGAATTGATTGAAGATTGATTTCGACAGGCAATACAGGATTATGTCCATATACTAACCTGTATGGCGAGGTTTGCGTCGATTGTCTGGGTGAATTCCTATATGCCCACAATATTTGGTCAAGAGTGTTATGTCAATTCCTAGGTTGTCGACCCACATGGTTTTAAATAAGACCAATAATAATCTTATTTATGGTCTCAACTTGGCCATTAGCTTGTGCAAAGTATGGAGTAGATGCGAGCATCTTTATATACCTAGAGTTGGCATATTCTATGATTTTATTTCCAGTAAAAACTGATCCCTGATCAGTTGTCAAGGTTTGCGGTATTCCAAACCGACAAACAATGTGATTTTCAATAAAATCAATCACATCTTGTTGGGTGACTGCTTTGAGGCAAACTGCTTCCACCCATTTGGTAAAATAATCGACTCCAACTAAAATGAATTGATGTCCTTTTGATGAAGACGGGTGTATTTGGCCAATTAAATCCAAAGCCCATCCTCTGAATGGCCATGGTTTGACTATAGAATGCAATTCACTGGCCGGAACATTCTGTATGTGGTCATGTTTCTGACATTGCTCACAAGACTTGGCGAACAAAATGCAGTCCCTAACCATAGTTGGCCAATAATACAAACTCCGTCGGAGCACCCATTTCATTTTCTCTCCCGCTTGCTAGGCCCCACATATGCCTTCATGGACCTCTGACAAAGCCAAATAAGCATCTCGCTCACTTAGGCACTTATGTAAAGTTCCGTCGACATACCTTCTATGTAATAGTCCACTTTGCATAGTATAATTCAATGCCCTATGTTTTATTCTTCTATCTGCATTTTGACTTGGATTTTCCAAATACTCAATTATTGGCAACCTCCAATCATTGGGCAGAATCATTGACCAATACATCTCTTTCTTCTAATGGATACAATAATTCCCTAATTTCCATTAGATCCGACAAAGTCTTTTGAGATATCTTGTATCCTGAAGCTATTAGAGCTAACTCATTAGCCTCTTGATTTAGCTCCCTGGGGATATATTTGACAATTATGTCATCGAACTTCCTTATCAATTTATTCGCTATAATGCAATATTTTGTCAGATTATAACTGACACATTTGTATTCTTGAGTAAGTTGCTTAATAATTAACTGAGAATCCCCAAAGATATGCACATTTTGTGCTTTCATATCCACTAGTATCTCTAATCCAACAATCAAAGCCTCATACTCAGCTTCATTGTTAGAACACGGATATTTAAGCTCAAACATGAACTTAGTAGGAGTTCCTTGTGGAGTCACGATTAAGATTCCTACTCCACTACCTTCTTGTTGCCTTGACCCATCAAAGTAAAGTTTCCAAGGTTGTAAACTGACAAAGTTTACTTTTGGCACATCAAATCCTGGATGTTCTGCCAAAAAGTCGACAACTGCCTGACCTTTGACAGCTTTGGCTGGCACGTATTGTAAAGAATATTCCGACGAAGCAATGGTCCATTTACCAATACGCCCATTAAGGACTGGTTTTGATAACATATACTTTATCACATCAGTCTTAGAAATTACTAATACATTACAAGGCATCATATAATATTTGAGTTTGGTACATGAAAAATACAATGCTAGATATATTTCCTCTATAGCACTATATCTTTTTTCAGCATTGTTGAGAACTCTGCTTAGATAATACACGACCTTTTCGAAATTGTCATAGTCATCCTGGGCCAATAGACATCCTATAGTATCTTCGGATGCTGATATGTACAACTTCAACGGTCGACGAGGCACAACGGGCATCATGACCGGTGGATTGACTAAATATTGCTTGATCTGGTCAAAAGCTTCTTGGTGACAAGATTCCCATACGAAACTTTGTTATGCTTTCAACTTGACCAATGGTGCAAATACTCTTGTTCTTCTAGACAAATTTGATATAAACCTCCGCACAAAGTTAACCTTTCCTAGGAAGGGCTGTAATTCCTTCTTATTTGTCGGTACTGTGGCTTCCATGACTGCTTTGGCTTTATTTTTGTCCACCTCGATTCCTTTCTTATGAACTAAAAAGCCCAAGAATTTGGCAGCCGATACTCCGAAGCTGCATTTCTCTGGGTTCATTTTGAGGTTGTGTCTTCTCATCCTTTCAAACCCTTGCTTCAGGTGTTCTAAGTGATCGTCTTTAGTTTTTGACTTGACAACCACATCATCAATATATACTTCTATAAATTTCCCAATCACATCATGGAAAATAGTGTTCATTGCTCGCTGGTAGGTAGCTCTTGCATTCTTCAAACCGAAAGGCATGACAATCCATTCATATGTCTCAATTGCTCCCGGACACTTGAAGGCAGTCTTTGACACATCTTCTTCGGCTATAAAGATTTGATTATAACCTGCATGGCCATCCATACAGCTTAAAATTTCATTTCCTGGTGCTGGGTCGACAAGCATGTCGACTATTGGCATCGGATATTCATCTTTAAGGGTAGCAGTATTTAGATATCTAAAATCTATGCATACCCTCATTTTGCCATTCTTTTTAATAATAGGAACTACGTTAGAAAGCCAATCGACATACCTGGTTGTTCGAATGAACTTTGCTTTACGCAACCTCTCTACTTCCTCTTTGATTTTATGCACCACCTCTGGGTCAAATCTCCCGCTCGTCTGTTTGACCGGTTTGCAATCCTCCATGAGTGGTAACCGGTGTTCGACAAGATCCCTGCTTAAACCAGGCATTTCATCGTAGTCCCATTCGAAGCAATCTTTATACTCTGCAATTAGTCTGACAAGTTTTTGTTTGTAATCCTCTAGTAGAAAAGCACTCACAAAGATAGGCCTTTTCTTTTCCTCCGCACCTAAGTTTATTTCTTCCAGGGGATCTTCCAATTCCACATTTTGCTTAACTTCGGCTCCCTTTTCAAAACCCAAAGGGTCGTCGTCAATGACACAATCTGCTAACACACTTTCTGAAGTGTGTACTCTTTTGTCGGCCAGATAGGCCGACAATCTTCTCAGCTGTATTTCAAGGCTAATTTTTGGAATTTGGCCGAGATTTGTCGGCCTCTTCCTTTATCTTAACACCAAATTGACTGAGAAGACTCGCTTCCAATGCATCCTTGTCAATGACGTCATAGGTATGACATTCGGTGAATATACCTTGAAATCAACATGTAATTGCTGAGCATAACAAGCACTGTCGTCTGCTTCGACTATTTATACCGGATCTTGTACATTCCACAAGATTACTTTTTGATGCACTGTTGACGGAATTGCTCCCACAGCATGAATCCAATCCCTGCCAAGTAATAGGTTGTAACTTGACTTGGCGGGGATTATCACAAACAGTGTCATCCTTTCGGCTGTGCCAACTTGAATATTTAACAAAATGACGCCATCTGACGGAGAAGTTTTGCCACTAAAGTCAGTGACGACCATATCTATCGGAATTAAATCTGATTGATCCTTCCCTGGCTTTTTGAACATTGCTCTTGGCATCAGATTCACAACAGCTCCCCCGTCAATTAAAACCCTGTTGATAGGTCTTCCATCTATTATGGCCTTTACATGCAAAGGCCTCAAATGGTTTCTTTGCTCATCGGTGGGCTTCTCTAACTGGGCTACATTGTCGAATACGGTAACCAAGTTATCTTGAACGTACATCCAAAAGTCGCCTGGGTCACTACCATTGTTGACGACATCATCATCGCCATTAGAGAAATCAACTTCGAGATATCCCTCATATTCTACTGGAATGGATGAAATCAATCCTCTCTCCATTTTCATCCCTGGTTCCAGCATGACTTCATTCTCTGGATCCTCATCCAAGAATGCACCTTCAACCATTCTACCATGATTTCTTTTTAAATCATTCTCATCATCTGATCCTGACCTATCTGACAGAGGTCGGGCTATGCCTGCGCCGCAGTTATCCAGTGCCTCGATGATATCAGCTAGATCTTCATTCTGGCTATCCATGTCCATGTCCTTACTGATGTTTATGTCATGATTTGGATCATTCAGTGCTTCGATGACAACATTGAATGACAATTCTTCTTTGGTTAAATCACACTCAGGCCTAAACGTTGCCAACTTTTGTTTTCCCATTCTCGCCTCAAACTCTTTCTCGAGTCCTGCAACCCTTTCCATATCTGTCAGCCCGACAGGCCATTCGCCTGTGGATCTTATTGGTGGTGATGCCTGCTCTAAGGCCCTATTGTTCTTTATGTAGTTTCGTGACATGGGTCTATTCTGCTTAACTTGAGTAACAGGCATCCTCCTATCGACACCCATCTGGTGAGCTTCTATCACGCTTTTCATCTTGACTTCTCCACTCTTGCCGGTCTTATTGTCAGTCTTTGCAACCAAGCAACCAGTATCCTGTGAAGGCAATTATTTTATTATGACGCCCACTTGCTTGCCAAGCTTCTTCTTTTGAGCCTGTCGGAGCCTCTGTAGCCTCCTATTTTGGCTCTTAGACAAAGTCGGCTGACCTGACGGTCCTGACAAACCAGATCCTGTCATCTGAGTGTTTTGAAATAGTTTCCCCCTTTGATAATCCTCATTCGAAAAGGGTGGATTGTAATTATTAAACTTATTTCTTCTGACCCATTTCTGCTTTCGTAATTCGGGGTAACAGGCCATAGCAGAATTTTTTACCCATATATCCACTATTACATTGGACGAGGGTTTCCTGGTCCTAACAGAATTGAAACCTCTACCGACGGACCTGTTACTTCCTACTGATTCTCCGACTAGCTCTTCAAGCCAACCTCCCGTGTTATTTTGTCTAGGTCTTGTCTGATACGTATGTTGCTGACGACTATCTGTCTGCCTGTTGACAGTATGCATATCACTTCTGTGCACACTGTTAGACCCAACATGGCTATTTGGGTGTGAAAACCTGCCCTGAATATTACCGTCACGAGACTCAGTTCTGTCTTGTGGGTGATATGATGGCGTTTTCTGTCCCCTAGCCGTCTTGGCAGCAGCATCGTCATAAAATCCTTCACATTTTGGGTAAACTTTGAAAATACCACTAGATTTCTTGCGTGTCATGAAGTAGACAAGCGGTTCCCCTGGCTTTGGATAGACATCAAATGAATCTGTCAGGTCCATATCCTGTCCAGCTCTTATATTGACCGTGCCTATTCCCATAGGGACTTGGCGGTCAATTTAGTTAACTTCAGGACCGAATGGTTCTGTATCAATCTTCATGTCTGGTTTCTTGTGTGAAAACTTTAATCTTCCTTCTGTCAAACCTTTCTGAATGATGTCCCTGAAATGCATACAGTCGTTAGTTACATGACCAAAAGTATTATGAAACTTACAATATTTCTGATCCTTTATTTCATGGGCTTTCAATAGCCTATGATCCTCTGACAATTTTAACTGTTCATCTTTAAGCAATATATCAAATATTTGGTCGGCTTTGGTCACGTCAAATGTATACACTTTATTATTGATGAAAGGAATCCTTTCTCTGGCCCTTGCAGGCCTCAAGACTTGACATGTATAAGGGGGACCGGTTTTCAATTCAACATAGTCTACCTCATATTCTTCAGAATCATTGCCCTCTTCATCGGAATCACTACATCCAACAAAATTAATCTTTTCTCTTTTGAGGAATTTCCTCTGCTTGAGAACCTTTTCGGCCTTTTGTTGTTCAATTTGTCGAACCTTTGTCACCCAACTGGGCAACATCAATTAGGTGTTGGTTGACCAATTTCTTCCTGATATAATAATCTAATCCCCCGGCAGCAATCTTCACTATCTCTGCCTCAGGGATAGGGGTGAAGCAATGGTCGCGCTGTCGCGCACGCGCCAAAAAGAACGAGCGGGTTTTAAAACTGTAGTTAGGGCGACAACTCGGATGTCGTCTCACAAGGACTCTTAAAGTGTTATTTTTCACAAAAATTAGTTTTTTTTGGGGGGTTGGATTGGGATGCAAATAAGAAAACAAAATAATAACAGAGCAATGAAACAAGGCAATTCAAAGAGATTGTCAAATAGCTAAAAACGATTAATCTATTGCTCTCGATTTCCCAACTATCATAGGTTCATGCAATTTCCAAGCCCTAAGCAGATTCTAATCCCCTCCCGGTTGTAGCAACAATTTACAAGCGAAACCACTACTACAGATATACGTCCCTATTCCCGAATTAAGCAAACGGGGTTAAGCCCTTCGTGAACTAAGCTATCACGAAACGTACACGCGCGAATTAAGCAGATGCGATTAATTATAGGAACATAATATCACCGGAAATAAATCAACACAATACAATATACTCCTGAATTAAGCAAACAGAAATATAAAGCATGGCATTGAAAAGGGAAAAGCATACAAAACAGGAAATACAAGAACCTCAAGTGTGGTAGAAATCGATTACAATAGATTAATCCTAGAAACTTAGTTCTCCATGAAAAAAACGAAAACACACAGAAAAAAATGTAAACATAACAATGGAGAAGCAAAAGTCCTTTCAAGCTATTCAAAATGGCAATTTATACTATTCAGAAATCAAGTCCACTCGCGAGGCGAGCACACCTTCGCGAGGCGAATATTGTGAAAAGTCAGCAACGTTTGGTCTTCTCGCGGGGCGAAGGACTACTCGCGAGGCGAGACTCTTCAAGTTCCAAACTGTCACAGCCGTGACCTTCAGTATGGTTAAACCGTGATAGCTTCTGGTCTTCCAGGGTTGGATTACTCGCGAGGCAAGTCAAGTGTTCGCGAGGCGACACAGAAACCTTGCATTTTCCTAGAACAGTCAGCCTTCGGGGTCGCGAGGCGAGAAGAGTAGTCGCGGGGTGAACCAGAGAGGATGACATTTTCACCGTTCTGCTGGCTTTCAGGTTCGCGAGGCGAAGAAACTCTCGCGAGGCGAATCCCTTGTTTCTTTATTCTCTTGACTTCCAACTTAACCTGAAAACAAAGACACAACTATAAGTGCATTATTTGACTCAAAACTGGCTAAATTAACCTAAAACTACTTTAGAGACTCAAAACCTTGCTTGAGGACAATCTAATCTAATTTGGGTGAAAATAGGATATAATTTGCACAAAACCCTGGTCATACTAGCCATAAAACTAGATGAGCCAGAGGCTTATCAAAATACCCCAAACTTAAACTTTGCTTGTCCCCAAGCAAACTAGGACTCAAAAATCAAAAAGACTCAAGACCTGGCAAGCTAAAAAGATTCAATCAACCTTACACAAATTCAAGCAGTTTCGTCAAAACAGTTTTCTTCATTGTCCCCCCTTTCAAGCAAAGCAATCCCCACAATCATTCATTCTAAATAATTGAGAATTTCATCATTCAAACAATCATCAATCTAAACAGGGGATCCGGGTTACACACAAGAGGGAGATCACCAAATTCAAACAACTGCCTTCCTCACAAGGGCATTTAGTGTTCACTCCTTCGCTCAGTTTGTGTCTAGGCTATTAACATTTCTCTCAATTACACTTTTAAGAGCACTTCCCTTAAATTTGATTTTCATCTCCAAATGATTCCCACAGAAAACATGCAAGCAACATCAAAAGGTCTTTTATGGGTTGTAATGGGGCCTGGCTGAGGGTAGGATATACAAAGGAATTAGGCTGAAGTCCCTAGGAACTAAGAGAGCTTGAACATTATACACTTTGAATTTCCACTCAGATTCCTTTTTCCATTTTTCCTTATGATTTTGGGTGACTACAGCCCCCTTTTTTTTTTCTTTTTTTTCTAATACTTTTATTTTTTAAACATTTTTACATTTTTCTTTTTTTCTCTTTTTTTTTGTTTTTTTTTACAAGCCTTTGGCTCCAACCTTTTTATTGTATTTTTTTTCTCAATCCCAAACAACATATTACACCTTGCAGCCACCCCAAACTTAGTTTCTTGCACCCATTTTCTTGCTAAAATTCCATGCTCTCCTAATCCTAAGATCGGGTTAACATGGTTTTCCAGATTTTGAGCTCATAACTTTAGGTCATCAAGAATTAACAGGCTAATCAGGCTCAATGGGGATAACTAGGGAACATGCATTAGGAATTGGTTATTTTTAGGCTAAGTAGTTATTTACAAGGAAAATGCCTAAATCATCTGAAGCAAACACATAATCATGCAAACCATAAAGAGATTAAAGCAAATTCAGGAAAGTAAAACTTGAAAGTGATTCTCACAGTTAAAACATGTTGGAGGCTCAAAACCTCACCTGGACATTCATGCAAATTGTTTGACTGAGATTATATCCCTAGTGTGTGCTTCCTATCACCCCAAACTTATCATAAATCATGCCATCATAACAAAATCTCAAAGTTCAGTTTTCAATCATATGGGGATCACTTTTCAAAACAAAAAGAGTTTTTCCAGTCTAGGGGGAATCATCACATCAATCATGCAATTAATTTGTGCAAAATCAATCAAAATCCATACTCCTGAGCTTCTCAAATTATTCAGGAGCTTTATTAAAAGAAAAAAAAAACAAGATGAACAAAACTACAACTAGTTCCCTCCCCCCACACTTAAAACATACATTGTCCCCAATGAACAAAAGAACTATAAAATCATAGTGAGGGAAAGGTAAGGGTACTCCCTGATCAAGTGTCAGTGTATGCGGGAGCTGCCACCTGGATCCCATTGCTTGTAGCATAAGGCCAAAGAGATAGAGTTCACTCCATGGTCCCATAACTTTCAGCCTTGATATATGAGTAAACACTTGACAATGATGGTGACCTTGCTCAATGCGGCGGACTCATCACCTCCTCTTGGGTCAAAGACGATCGCTTCCTCAACAAAGTCCTCCCAATAAAATTTGGCTTAAATCCCTGGAACTATCCATGGTGCAAAATCCATTTCCTCTGGTGGCTTCGCAGGGGGAGGTGGCAGATAGGTAGGGAGGGCCTCCGGTGCTGCTTCATCTTCCGCACATTCCTCATTCACTTCATTGACTAATCCATCACCTGCTAAACATGCAGCAATCTCAGCACACACCACACAATGGTTAGTGTTAGTACAATCAGGACAAGAAAAAATATCATCAAAGCCAGAATTTAATGGAAATTCAGAAACCAAGTCATCACAGGTATCATCAATAAGCTCAGAGGGCAACTCCAGTTGGAAAACAGATTGCTCTTCCAGGGGCTGCTTCATAGTATCAAAGATTTTAAACCTTGCCACTATATCACCAAACTCCATAGACATAGTCCCATCATTCACATCAATCTTAGTCTTAGCTGTCTTCATGAATGGTCTGCCCAAGATTATAGGTGATCTACTGGAATGTGTCTCTCCTGCCATGTCCAGGATGTAGAAGTCGGCAGGGAAAATTAGCTCATCAACTTGCACCAGCACATCTTCTACCATTCCCATGGGGCGGGCACTGGTCCTGTTGGCCAACTGGATGGTAATACCTGTATACTGCAAGGGACCAAGATCAAGGTTATTAAAAATAGATGTGGGCATGACATTTATGGATGCTCCCAAATCCAGCATGCAATTTTCAAATTTCCTGTCCCCAATAGTGCATGGAATAGTAAATGTGCCCGGATCCTTGCACTTCTGTGGTAATGCCTGAGTAGGGGCTAAAACAACAACTCTTTCTGGTGCAGGCCTAGACTGGATAAGAGCTGAAACATTTCTTCCCAAGTCAACTCTCTCATTATTCTTCAACTTCCTCTTGTTGGTGCATAGATCCTTCAGAAATTTTGCATACTTGGGCACCTGCTTGATCACATCTAGAAGGGGAATATTCACAGCTACCTTTCTGAACACATCTAAAATCTCCCTTTCCTTGTCTTCACCACCAATCTTCTTGTTTTTCTGTAATCTGTGTGGGAAGGGAATTGGTGGTCTGTACACTTTCTCAACTTCAACTTCAACAATAGGCTCAGGAGTTACCTCAATAGTTTCTTCATCTTTTCCAGAGGTGGCCTCAACAACTTTTCCAGATCTCAGAGATATGGCACTCACATTAGGGTTGGATGCATTGGGATTTATCACTGGCTGTGCAGGCAGCTGGGTTGTTCTTTGACCTTGTTGTATGTTATTTATGGAAGTGGCAAGCTGTCCAACTTGTGTCCTCAAATCTTGAATGCTGGCATTTGTTTGCTGCTGAAACTGTGCCTGTGAGGCCTGGAGCTGTCCAACTTGCTGCTGGAAAAGTGTAGTCATTTGTGCATTCATTTGTGAAGTCAATTGTGAAGTCATTTGCTTGAACATGTCCTCCAGTGAAGGTCCAGAAGGTGCAGAAGTGGTCACTTGAGGAGGATTCTGAGGTGCTGCCATCAGTTGTTGTTGGGATGAGTTCCTATACCGCAAATTAGGATGATTCCTCCAGTTGGGATGGTACCTATTAGTGGAGAGGTCTGGAGTGTTGTATTGGTTCTGACTGTTGCCTGGATTATAGGGATGGACTGCATAGGCTTGAGACAAATCAGAAAATGACCCTTCCTTCAGAATGGGGCATGCATCATAAGGGTGCTCAGGAGAGTTGCACATGCTACACAACCTTGCAGGCTGAACCCTGTCTATTGCCAATTGCCTTACAAAAGAAGTGAGCTCATCCAATCTATTTTCAAGGGCATGGTGAGAAGAACTATGGACCTCATGCACACCTCTTGTCTCAACAGAATTTCTTCTGGTTGTAAACTGTTGGGAATTCAGTGACATATTCTCAATGAGTTGCTTGGCAGCAGCTGGGGTTTTATCAACAAGTGCTCCCCCACTAGCAGCATCCAAAAGATTCCTATCCATCGGCAGTAATCCTTCATAAAAGTACTGGATAAGGAGTTGTTCAGAAATCTGATGCTGGGGGCAACTGGATACCAAATGCTTGAACCTCTCCCAATATTCAGCTAGCGACTCATTCCCTTGCCTGATGCCACATATTTCTTTCCTTATTGACGCAGCTCTGGAAGCAGGAAAATATCTTTCTAAGAAAACCCTCTTCAAGTCATTCCAGGTGGTGATAGAGTTCGACTCAAGATATAACAGCCAATCCTTTGCAGCTCCCTGGAGTGAGAACGGAAAAGCTTTCAGCTTGATGCTATCCTCAGTGACTCCCTCTGATCTCGAGGTTGTGGAGCATACAACTTGGAATTCCTTCAAGTGCTTGTGTGGATCCTCACCTGCAAGACCATTAAACTTTGGCAACAAGTGAATGAAACCAGATTTTAGTTCAAAAGGAGTATCAGCACCAGGATATGAAATACACAAGCCATTGTAATTTACATCAGGGGCAGCAAGCTGTCTTAATGTCCTTTGGTCACCCATGTTTTCAAAAACAGTTTTGGAATTAGAATCACTACTAGTGCTAGCCCGAAATTCTCTACGGAGTGTGTGCAGTGTTCTTTCAATTTCAGGATCAAAATCACACAATTCAGGGCAATTAGACCTAGTAGCCAGACCAATTCAAACAAAAACGAAAATAAAAGAAAAAGAAAATAAAGAAAAAAAAATGGAAAAATAACAAATAAGAGTCCCCGGCAACGGCGCCAATTTTTGGTCGCGCTGTCGCGCACGCGCCAAAAAGAACGAGCGGGTTTTAAAACTGTAGTTAGGGCGACAACTCGGATGTCGTCTCACAAGGACTCTTAAAGTGTTATTTTTCACAAAAATCAGTTTTTTTTTTGGGGGGGGGGGGGTTGGATTGGGATGCAAATAAGAAAACAAAATAATAACAGAGCAATGAAACAAGGCAATTCAAAGAGATTGTCAAATAGCTAAAAACGATTAATCTATTGTTCTCGATTTCCCAACTATCATAGGTTCATGCAATTTCCAAGCCCTAAGCAGATTCTAATCCCCTCCCGGTTGTAGCAACAATTTACAAGCGAAACCACTACTACAGATATATGTCCCTATTCCCGAATTAAGCAAACGGGGTTAAGCCCTTCGTGAACTAAGCGAACACGAAACGTACACACGCGAATTAAGCAGCCGCGATTAATTATAGGAACATAATATCACCGGAAATAAATCAACACAATACAATATACTCCTGAATTAAGCAAACAGAAATATAAAGCATGGCATTGAAAAGCGAAAAGCATACAAAATAGGAAATACAAGAACCTCAAGTGTGGTGGAAATTGATTACAATAGATTAATCCTAGAAACTTAGTTCTTCATGAAAAAAATGAAAACACACAAAAAAAGCTAAACAGAACAATGGAGAAGCAAAAGTCCTTTCAAGCTGTTCAGAATGGCAATTTATACTATTCAGAAATCAAGTCCACTCGCAATGCGAGCACACCTTCGCGAGGCGAATATTGTGAAAAGTCAGCAACGTTTGGTCTTCTCGCGGGGCGAAGGACTACTCGCGAGGCGAGACTCTTCAAGTTCCAAACTGTCACAGCCGTGACCTTCAGTATGGTTAAACCGTGATAGCTTCTGGTCTTCCAGGGTTGGATTACTCGCGAGGCGAGTTAAGTGTTCGCGAGGTGACACAGAAACCTTGCATTTTCCTAGAACAGTCAGCCTTCGGGGTCGCGAGGCGAGAAGAGTAGTCGCGGGGCGAACCAGAGAGGATGACATTTTCACTGTTCTGCTGGCTTTCAGGTTCGCGAGGCGAAGAAACTCTCGCGAGGCGAATCCCCTGTTTCTTTATTCTCTTGACTTCCAACTTAACCTGAAAACAAAGACACAGCTATAAGTGCATTATTTGACTCAAAACTGGCTAAATTAACCTAAAACTAATTTAGAGACTCAAAACCTTGCTTGAGGACAATCTAATCTAATTTGGGTGAAAATAGGATATAATTTGCACAAAACCCTGGTCATACTAGCCATAAAACTAGATGAGCCAGAGGCTTATCAAGCAACGACTCCTCATTTGACGGAATCTGGCAAGGTAATCTTCGACAGACTCGTTATTCATTCTTTTGATGTCGAATAAGTCTGTCGACCCAATTTTTAAATCACCCCTAAAGAATTGATCATGAAAGATCCTCTCTAATTGATTCCAGGAATGTATGGAATTGGGTCTTAGAGTTGAAAACCAAGAAAAAGCATTCTTAGTTAGTGAACTAGGAAAGAACTTCATTTTTAGTCCCTCCTCTAAAGCCAAATCTCCTAATTCGATTGTATATCGGGCAATATGCTCAACGGTTGATTATCCACTCTCCCCCGAGAATTTAGACAATTTGGATATTTTGTATCCTCGAGGCATTTCTGCCTGTTGGACCCAGTCAGGAAATGCCGATGCAAAAAATGGCTGATTAGCATAACCTATGTTAAAACCAAACCTATTCAATGCTTGTTCGACAACTTGGTTAACATTCTGGTTTAGAACATTTTGACGAAGTGCTCCAAGAGCACCCTGGTTTATGACAAAGTCTTCGTCTTTCTCTGGTTGTAGAATATGTACATTTCCATGTCTCAAAGGGACTTAACGATGGGGCTGTGGCCGCTCGTCATCTTGTTCGGATCCATCAAGTTGGATAACTTGTGGTTGTTCAACCTGTGGTTGATTCTTCTGACCGTGGTTGACATTCCTATTGACATTTCTATTGGGATTTCTATTGTCATTTTGGTTGTCGTCTGGGGCCAGCACACCCAAGACTCTATTTAACCTACGTATCTCATTTGCCAATGTCATGCATGCATTATTTGTGTTTTCCATTAATGGCGTAATCACTGTACCCATTTGCTGAGTAAATGTATTCACCATGTCATAGTTACTAGAATCAATTTGTTGTCAAACATTGGCTAATGTAGCCTCTAACAGACCAACAATATTTTGCGGGGGTTGTCTAAGTGGAGATACTTGTGGCCTTACTACTAGACGCTCTTGTCGAGTATGGGTCATCACCATTGATCCGGTTATCCCATTCGCTGGACTGGGGATTTGCCCCCTAGTCGACGGTCTTGCCTGTCCAGATGTGTGGGCGACCGTCGTTACTCCATTTGGATATGGTATGTATGCAAATGGAGTATTTGGGTTAACAGTGGTCGAACCATAAGGCATTCCATACAAAGGTTATGACAGAGGTTGTGTAGTCCCTCTTGGGTTTGAATTCACAACACTCCGTGGAGACAATCCGGTACTTCATTGCAGTGAATGGTGACGGGAGTGTTGGTGGTGACGAGAGTGTTCCTTGGCCAACTTCGTCAAGCCTATTGACAACTTGAGCATAGAAAACGTCTCTTATCGCCACTAAACTATTAGTGCTATTATTTCCTGCATTAGTAGCATCAGCCATGGTTGCAAGAATATTATCAACTGGCGCAACAGTGGTTATAGGATTAACATCCACCGTTGACACAACGGCGTTAGTGCTGACTACGCCTGCATTAATTGCATTACTCATATTCACATAGTTTTGGGAATTAGATGACGTTTGAATCACTCTCCCACTTCGTAGACGCATACAATAAATTTGTATGTCAGAGTTCGTGACACTGTACGAGTCACTCTAAACTCGTCCCACTGGGTGTGCCAATTTGTTAACGTTGGTTTTTGGTTCTTGACCGAAATTCCTTCGTGAAAAATAATTGAATATCAAAAGAATGTGGGACCTACGAGTTATGCGATAATCTCGTCAAGAATAGGTATGAACTATCTGCCAAGTATGAATTTGACAATTTAGTCAAATCTAGTGATATACTGGCAAGGACTTGATGCTATGACAAGTATATAAGTTTAAAAAATGGTGTACAGATTATTGTCAATAATGAAACTTGACAACGAAACTGTTTATATTTGAAAATGTAAATTTGAAATTTAAAAGAAGAAAGTGTTTATACGTAGAAAATAACTTCCTGGTTGAACTGAGTTTACAATAAATAAAAAAAAGAAACACAAGTTTAAAAAGAAAGTTAAGTAAATTAGGATCTAAGTGATACAACTTTCAAGAAGTAAATGAATTTAAAAGAAGAACATAAGAGAAATACTGGAAATAAGTAAGAATAAAAGAAGAACTTGAATAAAAGAGATGAAAATGGCATTGAATTTTGCCATAGTATTGAAATAAGAAGGATGGAAGGAATACTTGAATGTAATCCGTCAATTTGTTGTGTGATTGAGATATGTAGGATGTGTATCAAGTAACCGACCTCGTTTACATTATGTTTACAAGTATTTATAGGCAAATAAAGTAACTACTCATTGCTAATTTCCTATCTTAATGACTGTCACGTGTCTTGGCAGTTTTCTAAACTTTAAATCTAAACTGTTTTGTCAAACAATTCTGATAACTGCTTCAGTTTCTTGAACTGCTCTATGTCAACTTAATTGTCTTTGACGATTTGGCTGCTTGACAACTTATATTGATAGTCATTCGTCAGATTGGGGACTTAACCGATTCCTTGACTTTTTCTTCTTCTTGACAATTCTTCCTTCGAACTAGTCTTCCTTTTTTGCTTTGTCAAGAACCAGATTGTCGAATCTTCCCTTTTGTCGGACTATGTTTTCTTGTCAACCAAATATTTTCAATACTTAGAAAATTTTAGTTATTACTTCGATCCCTTCGTCAGCTTGTCGAGAAAACATCCGTCAGAAATTCAAAATTTCACCCTTAACAGAGGGGCAATGTAAAAAGAAAGGTTTGGATGTTAAGAAGCCTGTTCTGCAGAAAGATCATGATCTGAATCCTCATCCAAAGGACATTCAGAATGCATCAGAGAATCAACTTGAGAGGTTGGTCATAATGATGATAAGTTGCAGGAGAAGGATATTGTGCAGAAAGAGGTTGAAGCTGATAGTACTCATCCTCATATCAACATTATTCATGAGAATAATGATAATGTTTTAGATGCTGATAAGTCTGCTGATCATCCAAAGGACTCTCTTGAAAATCAAGTTAATCTTGATGAGGATGCTGCTTCGATTGAAACTGCATATGATGAATCTTTACATCCTGATTCTCCTAAGGATTTGTCTGATTCGATCCCAAGTCTAATTTATGATTATCATGGACATGACTCTCCAATTAGGGATCATGTGTCTGATTTTCCAATTGGGGATCATGTGTCTAATTCCTTCAATTCAAATCAGCAAGCTGGTAAGGATTCATCTTCTGATTTTAATTCTGTTACTCAAAAGTCAGATCAAGGTGCTCAAGTTTCTGATTCATTAAAGAAGCAATTGCCTTCTGTTGTTGATCCTGTATTTTCTCAGGTAGTTTATGATGATCTTCAAATTGTTTCAAATTTTTTGGAAGGTTCAACTGATGCATATGATTTAAAAGAAAAAGATCTGGTTCATGTTCCTGGAATGGCTTCTGATCAAGGTGGTTTTACAGTTGTAACTTCAAGATCTCAGAGAAGGAGAATGCAGAAAATGAATAATCAAGCGAAAATTGCAGATTAGTTATTCTCTGCAGTGGGCATTCCCTGCCTTCCTCAATAGCTGTCATTATATTTGCTAAGACAGATGTGTGAACCAATAGCTAGTATCAGTCAAAACAGTAGGCATGGCTTTGTACCTGCGCTTTTGTACTGGGTTTATGACTATGAGCTCGGTCCTGTTTTTTTTGGGTAGCATTTAACCATAATTGGTTTTGGTTATACAATCATAGGCTTATAGTTTGGATCATTTATCATGGATTTTGGTTTGGTCCTCCATATTTTTGTATTTGTTCATTCATTTTCCTTTTTTGAATAATAAATAAGATGTGCTATAAATGATTGATAAAGCTTGGCGATTGTATAAAAAATGGGCTGCAAATTTATTTTTTATTATTTCTTTTGTTTTAAAAAGATATTAATGTTATATCATATATAATATGAAAAATAATATGTTAGATAAATAGATTTTAAATAGAGAAGAAAAATAATATGATAGATAAATATATTTTTATTTTTAAATGATTAACCTATACAGGAAAAAGTGGGCAAACAAATCAAATACATATTCAAAAGATAAGAAAATATAATTTTATAGATAAATATATGTTCTAAAATTGGTTAGCTTACACGAAACACTATGAGAAATAAATCAATAGATTTTCAAAAGAGAGAAATAATAGTAATATTATGGATAAATATATTTTCTAAAAATGGTTAGGTTACATGGGGCAAAGAGGTAAAAAATCAAATAGATTTTCAAAAAATAAGAAAAATAATAATATGATAGATAAATATATTTTCTAAAAATGGTTAACTTATACGGGGACAAGATGATAAATAAATAAAAATGATTTTCAAGAGAGAAAAATAATAACATGATAAGTAAATATATTTTCTAAAAAAAGGGTTGACTTGCATGAAAAAGAAGAGAAACCAATCAAATATATTTTCAAAAGAGAAGAAAAAATAATTTAATAGATAAATAAATTTTCTAAAATTGGTTTACTTACCCGGGAAAAAAAGAGAGAAATAAATCAAATATAGGCTTTGTTTGGCAAGTGCAATATGCTAGCTTATAGCTTATTTGACTAGCTTATAAGCTTGTTTGACTGAAGTAGAGGTGTTTGGTAAACAAGTTTATCTCATTAGCTTATAGCGTTTCTTCATAAGCTAATTTATTTAACTTATGGCTAGTAGCTTATAGCTTATTGTCTTTTCTCTCGTTTTTACCCACATTCATTTAATGAAATTCCTATTTTACCATGTCTATCATAAATATGTCGTTTTATGTCATTTTATATTTATAAGCTATTTCAACCGCTAATTTTATCAAATACTTCAAATTCAATCAGTTAGCTTTTCAGCTACCAGCTATAAGCTATCAGCTAAAAATTAGCTTATCAGCTATAAGCTAGCTTATCAGCTATTTTTGCCAAACAGAGTCATAGTTTCAAGAGAGAAGAAAATTAATGATGATGATGATGATGAGATGGACAAATATATTTTCTAAAAAAAGGTCATGGAGAAAAGAGGAGAAACAAATCAAATAGATTTTAAATAGAGAAGAAAAATAACATGATAGTTAAATATATTTTTATTTTTTAATGATTAACTTACACGGGAAAAAGTGGCCAAAAAAATCAAATACATATTCGAAAGACAAGAAAATATAATTTTATAGATAAATATATGTTCTAAAATTGGTAACTTACATGGAAAATATGAGAGATAAATCAATAGATTTTCAAGAGAGGAAAATAGTAGTAATATTATGGATAAATATATTTTCTAAAAATGGTGACATCGAAAAGAGAAGAAAAGGTCAATATATTCAATTAATACATTGTACCAATGTATTAAAAAAAGCATAAAATTAAAGACAGATGAGGGAAATGACACAAATCTTAGTTGAGACAGCATTAAATATGAATTCAGAAAAAATGAGATGATTTGTGAAATAATTTTGTGATCATTGCATGAAGATCTATATGCTATTTTCTTTTTAGAATTCGTATTTGATTTAACTGGAATATACATTGTCATGTTATATAAAGAATGATTTTAATTAATTTAAAAATAGTTTTAACATTAAACAAACTTCTCCCCCTTGCTATTTTATTATGTCATTATGTTAATAATTTGTAACATAGTACTTATTATTTATTATTCATCTAAAATTATTTATTTTTTATTTTTTTAATTTACATATCAAAAGCACCTATATTTTAATTTTCTCATTTAACAAAGTTATTCCCGTGCATTGAACCTTGAAGTTTGGAAGTATTAAAGATAAAGTCTGCAATTCGATGAGAGAGAATTAAATAATAATTTGCATGATTTGTGTTTACTTTCGGTTTAGCGTGTGATATTGAAGATTGAACAATTATTTAAACAAGAAAAAATTATAACAAGATCTTTTATAGATTTTTAGATTTTAGATAAATATGTTTTCTATAAATTGTTAACTTACACAGGAAAATGAGAAAAAACAAATTAAATAGATTTTCAAAAGAGAATACAAAATAATATTGTAGGGCAATATATTTTCTAAAAAAATTTAACTTGCACAGAGAAAGAGGAGAAATAAATCAAATTTAATTTTTTAAAAATAAAAGAATAATAAAAATATGATAAATATATTACAAAAAAATGGTTAACTTAAACAACAAAAAGATGAAAAATAAATCAAATCAAATAGATTCTTAAAAGAGAATAATAAATTTATCAAAATTAATGTATTTTCTAGAACTGATTAACTTGCATTTAAAAAGAGGAGAAACAAATCAAATAGATTTTGAAGCGAAAACAAAAAAATTATATGGTTGATAATATATTTTCTAAAATTGGTTAATTTTTAAAGGAAAAGGAAAAGGAAAATTGAAATCTAATATATTTTTATGAGAGAAGACAAAAACAATATGAAATATAATTATATTTACTCAAAATGATTAACTTGCACGAAGAAAAAAGAAGAAACAAATAAAAAAATCAAAATAGAATAAATAGTAATATCATAGATAAATATATATTTTAAGAATGGTTAGCTTTCACGAGGAAAAGAGGTGAAGTAAATTAAATAGATTTTCAATAGAGAATAGAAATAATAATATGGTAGATAAATATATTTACTAAAATTGGTTAATTTGCATGGGAAAACAAGTGAAATAAATCAAATAAAAATGGTAGATAATATATTTTGGAGGTCCAAATAAAAATGATTATCTCACGACGCTACTATTGCATTTATGAATGTCTAAATTATTCTTTAGATAATATTATTATCCTTTAATTAAATATTGATGTCTATAGTCAGTATTATAAAACAATTTTGAAGGATACATAATGAAAGGTTGGGTACAATTTGAAGGATACATAACGAAGGGATGTGTACAGTTTTGCTAGAAAAAAAAAGGCTGAATAATGAGAGCAACATTGAAATGAAAGTACTGAATGTTGCAAATCATAAAACAATATATGCATAGACTAAAGATGTTTAGAGCATTTTTATGAAAGTCAAGACTAATGTTTTAAATGATCTTGAACTTTTTGGGTATGTAAATATTTATCCAAGTTACCAACTCAACTTTTAATGATATATACGGTTATCTTTATCTTTTTTTTTTTTTTTTCATTACTTAGTAAAATCATATGAACAATACTAAAATTTTAATTATACCATATTACATTTCATGTTAAGCAAACTTCTAGCCCATGCCGGACACGGGTGCACATACTAGTATAATATATTTGACAGAATAAAATAGTTCTTTTTAAATATTTTAATTTTAGCGTACAATAATGGGTTAACCATATCTGTCTATTTTAAAGCGAGATCTTGTTGGACAATAATGGACTTTTTAACAGTAGAAAATTTTAACCTTTATCCATTCTGTTATATAGTCTAGTAACAAGTTATATAGAAGGTTTTTTATGCCATTGATTGAACCATGTGATGTGAAGAAAGTCAATTATTTGGATCTTCATTCGACTTCATGTATGTAAAATAACACGATGTCCGAATGCGTTATCTTTCTCTATGATGTAAAATAGCCCAATAACAACTTCCACGAAAAAAAAAACATGGATTTGAACTACTAAATTCGTGTCTATAATTTTTGAACCATGTGATGTGAAGAAAGTCAATTATTTGGATCTTCATTCGACTTCATGTATGTAAAATAACACGATGTCCGAATGCGTTATCTTTCTCTATGATGTAAAAAAGCCCCATAACAACTTCCATGAAAAAAAAAATGGATTTGAACTACTAAATTCGTGTCTATGATTTTATCTTTCCATGACAAATACTTTATTCTGCATACTCGTCCAGTAACCTCTGCTCTACATTCTTTTTTTGGTAGACAGGAACCTCTACATTCTGAAAGAACAGAGAATATCAAGAATGCAAATGTTGCATTACCATCCGGCTTATGTTCTTGTCATTTTTTTTTTGTAAATATGCAAGGGAAGCTGCATGATACAATTCTGTGCAGCATAATCAATATAAGAATGTTTCAATCCCTTATTGGGACCTAGTAATACACCTAATTTGCCTCCTAAGTCTAACTAACGCGTGTCTCTGACAATGTTGATATGTTTCAGTGAAGTAAAGAAGCACACTTGTATTGGAAAAATTCTAATTCGTCCCTCTGCTAAGCAAATGTATGCTATTATTTTGGGCACTCCGTGAATGTCTCCATAAACTAAGTGCCAAAACAGCCAGGCCAGCAATTCCTGCTAAAATCTGCCACAAAATAAAAGAAAATTAAGGGGGGGAAACAATTGTAACGTGATTGGTTGTCTATTATAGTCCAGGCATATTTCTCCCACGAAGCCTGTATTTAAAGTAAACTGACCTTTGCTTCTCTGCCATAGTTTGATCGTGTAGATTGGAATACTGATTTCAGTATTTTAAAAGGAGATGACTTGGGCATTAGAATCACTACAGTATACTGTTTTTTGCAAGGAAACGGCAATATTCTTTGAAGGGCCAACTGTGCAGTTGATGGTGTTAGGGATGATCTAACTTTTGATCGCCCTTCATCTTGAATCTGCAGCAGGGGTAATTGCAAAACCAATAACTAATCATTTATATGAAAACGAGCAAGTATTGCAACATACAACCATATCATTTAATTAAAAAATAAAAATAAAAACAGCTTATGTCAGGATCCAGACCAATAAGATTCATAAAAACTACCAACCTTTTCCCACTAGGTGGAGTCAGGTACTTCGATCCAACAACGCTTATGTGCTTTGTTAAAAATCAAATCTTCCGAGAGGTCATTTAGATCTAAATCATTTCTAATAGTTTTACTTAAAGTTTATCTTGGTTTTCCTCTATCTCTAATTATTGGACCATCCTCCATCTAATCAACTCTTCTAACTAGGCTTCTATTGGTCTTCTTTACATATTTCCAAACTACGTTAGGTGCAATTCTGCCATCTTTTCCACAATAGCCACTAACCTCATAAGAAATGCCAACATCACCAGAATAGACTCTTGATTGATAGCTGCGTAAAATCCTGTCCAGCCAGTAATAATTTTCCTGAAAGAGTATATGCAATAATGTTAGTTCCATCCCCTTCATCCACAAATCTGAACGCCCTTGTGGACAAGAGATGTGAGAAGCAGACTTTTATCATTTTTTCTAATGGTTCTGAGGGTGAATGAAAGAATTTTGTATGTCTGTGCATATCTATTCTGTTACATTGACAGCTTAGAAAAGGGTATGATGGTGATAAAACAAACTTTAAGGCTAAATTAACCTGCAGTCCATTCTCACGAGCTCTTTGCTCAATTTCAAGGATAGTTGAAACATCATGATCTGAAGGCCCTTCCTCTTGAAGACGTAACAATTCATCCAAGGCAAGATCTACCTGTAAATGATTTACAAGACAGTAATTTTCACCTGAGTATCTACATTGAAAGTTCACTTATTTTACATATGCAGGAGACTTGCCAGCTTGGAAAAGATCCCTGGATCACAAGAGAAATCTATGCTAATGTCACCTCGAACATCACCTGTCCTTGAGGGTTTATTACCACCGAGGAATACTGAAACACCAGCAGAGTATATCTAGTGGACAGATGTAAGAAGACTCAAAATTAGTATACCATATAAGACAACTGATGGAAAAGGCTGGTAACATGTATACACCTGCCCATGCTTGAAACGGAGAACCTGCATTATTCTTGTTTCAAGAAGCTTGCTAAGGAAACCAACAAAGTGAATCTCTTCAACCTGCCAAATCATGCATCCCAACCACCAAACAGGACCATATGTGGATTATACAAGTGATTTTTAAGATTTCAGTAAATACAGGTCATTAGAAAATTGCATAGATTCAGCATCTAGGAAAGAAAAGAGCACACACCATGGTTCCATTCTTCAGCTCCACAGGAAAGCATAACTGCACTAAACATTGTTCTTCCACCATGGGACTCCGGACCACTTCTCTACAAGCACGCAGTATGGTTTATTTAGAAGATGCATTCACTGAGTCCTTCAAAAGTGTCTCAGTATTCATGCACAATTGATTATATAGAAAGATGCTAGTAACATCCAGATTGTAAGAAGCAACAGAGAAGTGAGATTCATAGTCTTTTCTTAGTACACGACAATTATTTTAAGACCTTTTGTTTGAGTATGCAATGCAATGATGTACCTAAAGATGGTTGTTGGAAAAGTGAAAGGCAATCCTTTCAGCTCATCACGGTTAAAATGCATGATAGGTTCATGAGGCTTCGGTATTCCACCCTGCATGGAAATAAATAAAATCAAATCAAATGGTCCATGTTTGTAATGAGACGGGGAGAAAGGAGATAAACCAGAAAATGAGACAAAAATTAGTGACCCACTGTCACTGTGTTCTGTTGTTTCATTACAAGTGAAGGTTTGCTTTACAAGCTCTTACAGCTGGACAAAGGATAAAACTACTACAAAAGAACACTAATACACAAAGCTATATATATATACATAATAACTAAAACAATAGAATATGTACATCTAAATGTACAGAATACTTCAAAGTCTTCCAGCTTTAGGTAAATCGATTTCCACTCACTAGGTACTGCAATATCAAGGGCAGTGCAGTAGTAGGATCAATATTGCCAACAATCACAACGGTAAACGTTGATGGATCTTTGAAACACTTGCTGAAGTATTCACATGCTTCCAGTGGATCAACTTTTTGTAGGTCACTTTTTCTAATAGGCTGCATAACAGATAATTAGCTGAAAGTCAAGAATAGTTTGTTCATTCAATGATTTAAATTGACATCAGAAAATAATCATACCCTGAAAAAATAGGAGTTTCCATAGTTAAGCTCCTTTACACGGTTTGCAAAAGCAGTATATGGGTCCCTATCTTGAGCACAGACTGCTTCTTCAGCCATTTGCATCACTATTTTGACATCATCTTCCCCTGGTGTTAAATTTGTAGTAAACAGCTGATAGACAAGCTGGGAGGAAAAGATCAAAATAAGTAGAAAAGGATAAGTACAATATAGAACAGTGGACCCCAGCTCAACCTAGGTTCATTAAAAACCACAAATTACACAATGTACTAGGTTATGCCACAAAAGTATGTTCCGTACAGAAATGAGAAAATCAAAATATCTCAGGAAAAGCTAAGATGAAAGACATAAAAAAAAAACTTTGGAATGCTGCTCAAAGTCTGAGTGGCTCAAAACACTTGCTGAGGAAAAATGAATACCATGACTTGCATGCTAACAAACTTAAACATGCATCTATTGCTGACAAGATTAAGAAATACATGCATTTATAAAGATATAAAGGACAAGAGGGAGAAAATATGAAAAAAATAAAATAAAAACAGCAGTTGAACTTTTAATTATTTCAAATTGAAGCTGCTTCAAGGATCAGAAGACTTGAAGGCACTAAAACACCTATGTAAATTGTATGGCCAACAACAAAATCAAAAGTGGAAAAGCCAAAAATACAACTAGCAGTTTTGTAAGATTTCACAGAATTAGGGTATAGCATAAAATCACAAGTACATAAAAAATTACCTTATAACGTCAAAATAGAGGAAATTAATATATTGAAGTTAAATCCAGAATATATATATATATATATATATATATATATATATATATATATATAATAAAGATATAAGGACAAGAGGGAGAAAATATGAATAAAATAAAATAAAAACAGCAGTTGAACTTTTAATTATTTCAAATTGAAGCTGCTTCAAGGATCAGAAGACTTGAAGGCACTAAAACACCTATGTAAATTGTATGGCCAACAACAGAATCAAAAGTGGAAAAGCCAAAAATACAACTAGCAGTTTTGTACGATTTCACAGAATTAGGGTATAGCATAAAATCACAAGTACATAAAAAATTACCTTATAACGTCAAAATAGAGGAAATTAATATATTGAAGTTAAATCCAGAATATATATATAATATTTAAAAGTATGTGGATGTATAATTTAATAAATCCTTTCAACGTTCTCATTCGGTAGTGTGCGTCAAGCCATGAAATTGAAGCCCAACTGTCCAAGAATAATTTTGCTAATTGAATCAGAAATACCTGAAAAGCAGTTTCCAGATCTGAAGGCGAGCAGTCACCGGAAAAGGTTCTCATATATGCACCAATCTTTGTACCAACTTCAGCTTTCTTGCCAGCAAGCATATCCATTAGGACAGATGGTCTATAACCAAACACACCAATTTCTCCAGCAATGGTTGGTCCCATTGAGCAAGAGAAATACTCGTTCTCTGGGAGTTCAGACAAGCCCCCATATGCATACCCTGTGAAGATAACCTGTTTAGATACAGCTTTAGATTAGAACTCATATAATTAATTCATGCTAACATCGCCATTAATAATGAAACACCACTCCATGGACGCGGGAGTATTTGATGCCTAATAATGAATGCAAGTGATGGTAAATTCTATTGGAAATCATATTATATAATTTGACAAAATTCCAAGCAAGTTGTCAATCAATACTGTAATCAGATTGTTAGAGTAAGTCAAGTATGTTAGAGTAAGTCAAGCTTACTAGCAGTCTAGCCTTAGCCGATTACAGCCTTGTCTGTTAGAGGCAGTTAGAAGAAGTTTGTTAGATGTTAGTTAGAGGTAGTTACATGTTAGTTAGAGGCAGTTACACTCCTTATATATAAAGATGAGTCTTGTATCAAGTTTGGCAAGAAAGAACAATTCAGTTTCAAAAATTCTCTGAACTCTTCTCTCATTTCTACCCTCTCTGTTTATGCTCTGTTTCTAACATGGTATCAGAGCTTAAGACTCGGCCATGGCTTCCGCACAGAATGTTGATGATGATGCTCCACCGCCACCTCCTCCTCCTCCTCCGCCACCGCCTGCTTCTGCGGTACCAACACCATATCTAAACACTGTGCTTGCGACAAAGTTAACGGACAAGAATTTTCTTCACTGGCGCCAGATTGTTGAAGCAGTGATTCGAGCCAATCGACTCGAGAAATTCGTCGCATGCCCTAGGGTTCCAATTCGGTATCTTAACGAAGATGATCGAGTGAACGATCGAGTGAATCCAGAGTACCAGGCTAGGGAAGCGCAAGACCAATACCTGTTCATCTGGCTCCTAAACTCCATTTCTGACACGATTCATGCGCGTGTTGTTGGTTACACGCATGCGTGGGAGTTATGGGATGAGTTACATGCTTACTTCAACTCGCAGACGAAGGCGAGGAGTACACAAACCGTCTTGAGCTTCGTCCCACATTGTCAAAGGCGATCGCACTATCAGTGAATACTTGCTACGAATCAAGGCACTGGTTGATGCCTTGATCTCGATCGGGAACCCTGTTACTCGTCAGGAGCACATGGATGCGATATTGGAAGGTTTGCCTGATGATTATCACATCCTATTTCCCACAATTGAGAGCAGAATTGAGCCATATTCAATTGCTGAAATTGAATCTCTATTGTTGTCGCATGAGTCTCGGTTGGAAAGGTTGAAATCCAAAAATGCTGTTACAGAGGTGTTCTCAGCCATACTGGCTCAAAGCAGTTCCAATCCTAACCCTAATTCCAACTCTCGTTCAATTCCTTCACTGAATAACACCAATCAAGTGAATTCTACTGCAGTCTCTAATTTTCAGCAAGGTTCCTTTTCTTTTCCAAATAATGGAGGATATCAATAGTACAATCCCTCAACCAATTTTGGTAATGGTTTTCGAGGTGGACGTGGGGGACGTCGTGGTCGAGGTAGGACTGGCAGATATAACTATGGAAGGTTTGGCAATGGAGCTGAGTGTCAGATTTGTGGCCGTAATAATCACAGTGCTCTTGATTGTTACTATCGCTTCAATGAAGATTACACAGCCTCTCCTAGTACTAATTTCTTTGGTTCTTATGGTAGAGGACAGTATCGTGGCCACTCTTCTCCAAATCAGTATCATCAACGTGCTCCTCATGCCAACTATCACTCTGCCTCTGGCCAATCAGCACAAAATTTCATGCCTCAACTTCCTGTTCAAAGAATGACCTCTGTTGCCCTCTCCCATGGCATCCAATAATGTGCGGATGTCTCATCCTAATGGTCATGTCAGCAATAACCAGCAGCAAAGAAGAACCCTATGGCCATGATGGCCTCAAACTCTGGTTCAGATTCTAGTGCCTGGTTTATTGATAGTGGGGCAACACACCATGTTACTGCTGATCTCAACAACTTGAACCAACCTGTTGCACCAAGTGGCATTGACCAGATTTACATGGGTAATGGTCTTGGCTTATCTATACTCTCAATAGGAACTGCATGTGTTAGGTCACCCTTTGATCACACTTGCACATTAAACCTTTCTAACATCCTTTATGTTCCAACAATAACCAAAAATCTGTTAAGTGTTAGTCGTTTTTCAGCAGAGATAACAATGTCTACTTTGAGTTTCTTCCTCATCTTTGTTTTGTTAAATCACGGGATAATCATAAAGTCCTTCTAGAAGGTTCCGTGAACTCTGCAGGTTTATATGTTTTTCATCGACTCACTATAATTTCCAAGGCTCAATCAAATGTTCCTTGCTGGTCCAGCCGAATTTTCCAGCTTGTCTAAGTGTTTCTTCCCCCACTCCCTTGACAAAGTGTATTCCTTCCACTCGCTATAGCCAATGTAAATAAAGTGCCTACATCTCATTACATTTGGCATCGTAGACTAGGACATGCCAATGATGTGGCCATGAAATCTATACTCCACAAATGTAATCTTTCTCATATTAATAAAAATACTTTGGATTTTCTCAATCGCTTGTTGTTTTGCCAAGTCTCATAGGCTTCCTTCTCACTTATCTATGACTACTTATGCGCATCCTTTTGACTTACTTTTTCTTGACTTATGGGGGCTCGCACTGTTAAATCATCCATGGGATATCAATACTATTTTTCTATCATGGATGCATGCTCCAAATTCACTTGGATATTTCTGTTAAAAACAGAAATCGAGACACTCTTAACACTTTCAAAACAGTTCTTTGAACTTGTTAAAGTCCAATTTGGTGCTTGCATTAAGGCAGTCCACTGATTGGGGTGGGGAATTCAGACCTCTTACTAGGTTCTTGGCTGATTTGGGTGTTCCAAGATAGAGTCATTTGCCCCCACACCCATCATCAAAATGGTTCTATTGAACGAAAACATCGTCATATAGTTGAAACCGGCTTAGCATTGCTTGCACATGCCTCAATTCCTATGTCTTATTGGGATCATGCCTTCATGACACAGCAACCTTTCTCATTAATCGTCTCCCTACACTGTTCTTTCCAATCAAACACCCTACTTTGTTCTCGTATAAGTCGATCCCGACTACTCAATCTTAAAAGTGTTTGGTTGTGCATGTTATCCGTGCCTTAGACCCTACAATAAAAACAAACTTGAATTAAGAACCAAAGTGAGTGCACTTTTCTTGGTTATTCTTCTTCTCACAAGGGATACAAATGCCTAGCTAAAGATGGCCGCTTGTATATCTCTAAAGATGTACAATTTAATGAACATCATTTCCCATTTGCAAAAGAAGTTCTTAAGTCAATGATTCAAGTACCATCCACTAGTCCTAGCACTACTCCTCTTATAATTGTTCCTCCCATTCCTAGTCCTTTCTTCGCTTTTCCATCCGGGTTCGAAGGTCCAACTCGGTCTCCCCTTCTAGTTACACCTCTTAATCAAGCTTCTCCTCCTATGTCCAAATACTCCTCTCATCATTCGGACCAGCACTCCCTCTCTTCTCTTCATTGTGGGTTAACACCTAGTGGTTCTTCTCATCCTGTCGGGAAGGTCATCTAGTCCAAGACCGCACCTCTTAATGCCCATCCCATGATCACTAGGTCTAAAGCTACCTTGCTAGCTCCTACTTTGTTGCTAACACATGCGGAACCTTCTTCATCTATTGAAGCCTTGACCATTCCTCACCTGGTTTGAGGCAATGCAAGAGAATACTGATGCATTAATGCACAACAACACATGGACATTAGTTGATCTCCCACCTAACAAAAAGGCCATTGGTTGTAAATGGGTGTTCAGGGTAAAAAGAGAACCCGGATGGCACTATAAACAAGTACAAGGCCAGGCTGGTTGCAAAAGGATTTCATCGGCAGATTAGGGAGAGATTATTCGAAACATTCTCCCTCGTGGTTAAACCTGTCACAATCAGAATAATTTTGACACTAGCAGATCACCTACACTTGGTCCATACAGCAGCTAGACATTAATAATGCTTTCCTAAATGGGTTCTTGTCTGAAGAAGTATATATGGAGCAACCTATTGGATTCAAAAGCTCCAATTCTGCTCAGGTATGCAGGCTGAATCGTGCCATCTATGGGCTTAAACAAGCCCCAAGAGCCACGGTTTGAAAGACTAACAAAGGCACTTGTGCAGTTTGGTTTTCAAACTAGTAGGTGTGATCCATCTCTCTTTATCCATACACATGCTGGCCAGTGTACTTACATTGTAGTCTATGTTGATGACATTATAGTCACAGGCTCATCTCTTGCTCATATCTCACCATTATTCGAAACTTAGCTCCACTTTTGCTCTCAAGCATCTTGGAAATCTAGACTATTTTACCGGGGTAGAAGTAAAGCATTTGGCTCACACTAAGGGCATTCTTTTATCTCGGTCCAAGTACATAAGGGACTTACTTGCCAAGGCCAACATGAGCAATGCAAGAGGATCACCTACACCTATGGTAAGCACAAAGAAATTAACTAAAATTGGAGCCAACTACATGAATGATCCTACACTTGCACGAGATCCATTGTTGGGGCATTACAAGATGTCACCATAACCAGGCCGGAAATTTGTTACAGTGTAAGCAAAGTTTGTCAAGATATCTTTCTCAACCTCTAGAGGAGCATTGGAAGGCGGTGAAACGCATTCCGAGGTACCTAAGAAGTACTATTACTCATGGTCTGGTCATAAAACCCGCAATCGCAAATTCTGGTGCATTCTTCTCCATTCAAGCTTTTGATGATCGGGCGGCGAGACTTAGATGATCGAAGATCAACCTCGGGCTCTTGTGTTTACTTTGGGCCCAATCTAGTATCTTGGTGGTCCTGCAAAAATGACCTTTAGTAGCAAGATCTAGTATGAAGCGAGTATAGAGGCCTGGCAAAGAACTACAGCTGAAGTTCTTTGGATTCAATCTCTGTTGAAGGAACTGCATATCAAGTGTCAAACACCAATGGTGTATTGTGATAATCTAAGCACTGTTTCACTATCTCATAACCCTGTTCTTCACTCAAGAACAAAGCACATGGAGCTAGATATCTTCTTTGTAAGAGAAAAGGTCCTAAACAAGTCACTCACTGTCTGCCATCTACCTGGAATTGATCAAGTGGCTGATCTACTTACCAAACCACTCTCACATACCAGATTTGAAGAACTGAGAAGAAATCTTGGAGTTCTAGATTATCTAGCACTTGTAAACCCACCTTAGTTTTCAAAGGGGGTATGTTAAGTAATGGTTGTAAACCCACCTTGTGTTTCAAAGGGGGTATGTTAGAGTAAGTCAAGCTTACTAGCAGTCTAGCCTTAGCCGATTACAGCCTTGTCTGTTAGAGGCAGTTAGAAGAAGTTTGTTAGATGTTAGTTAGAGGCAGTTACATGTTAGTTAGAGGCAGTTACACTCCTTATATATAAAGATGAGTCTTGTATCAAGTTTGGCAAGAATGAACAATTCAGTTTCAAAAATTCTCTGAACTCTTCTCTCATTTCTACCCTCTCTGTTTATGCTCTGTTTCTAACACAGATTGATACAGAAGTTGGTCAATGTTTAAGAAATATGGATGAACTATGATAAACTTGATTAGCAAAGCCTGCAAGAATGTGAACCTGGTCATCGAGAAAGTCTGTACACTTATAGCAGACCCGCATGCCATTTGAGAGGGTTAGTTCAGTAGCTCCAATATTTGAATATTCCATTTCATTCACAACATGCCTGATTGGGGAGGGGGGGATAAGAATATGTTATTCCATAAAAATAAATTTAACTGAAACAAAATGATCTAATTAAACCAGATAGATAATAGTAATCATCGTACAGAAGAAGTCACATTCCAGAACCTCATAAAGATGGAAAATTGACCAATATAATAGTTCAATAACTGGTATATTAAATCCTTCACTGCACAAAAAATCTCAGCTGGTAAAACAGATAGTATTGGCATCTTACTACTTAGAAAAGTCAAGATGGTAATGATATGGATCCTAACTGCAAAGAGAAAGAATATACCTAAAATCTTAGGCTATGTTTAGGAGTTTTGGAGAGGATGGAGTGGAATGGTTAGTAATGGAGTGGTTTAGAGTGGAGTGGGGTTACCGATGGCAATTCAACCTGCACCCACAGGTAAAACCCGCAACGGGCATAGGCGGGGAGGGGCGGGTACCGAGATACCCGTACCCGCCGGGGGTATTACCCAAACACCTTTACTAACCCTAGGTTACTCGTATGTGACACAAACATACCACACATATGCACCGTTCTCCACTTCTCTCAAGTCTCGACCCCAACTCTCTTCTCCTATGTAGCACGGATACATGATTTTTCACCACGAATCGTCTTTGACATGTCCTGATACACCGATACGTGGCGATACGCCGTCGATATGTATCGGGGAAGTATCAGAGGCTTTTATTTTAAAAAAAATAAAAATAAAATTCTGATACGCCACCGACACACTGTGAGGATGCCGTCGATACGCCATGTGACGTCGTTATGGCAGAAGCAGCGACTGTATTGGGGAAGTAGTGTGCGAATGAGATGCAGCAGCAACTCCTGTGTAGGGTGAAGAAGCGACTATGCGGCTGTCTTGGATTGGGGCAAGAAGAAGTTGTGTTGAGCGAACAAGAAGGAGGAGGAGGAGGAGGAGGAGGAGGAGGAGGAGGAGGAGGAGGAGGAGGAGGAGAAGGAGAAGGAGCAGCAGGAGGAGGAGGAGGAGGAGAAGGAGGAGGAGGAGAAGGAGGAGGAGGAGGAGGAGAAGCAGCAGGAGGAGGAGGAGGAGGAGGAGGAGAAGGAGAAGGAGAAGTAGACCCGTCGATACGCCATGTGATGTCACTATGGCAGAAGCAGCGACTGTGTTGGGGAAGTAGTGTGCGAATGAGATGCAGCAGCAACTCCTGTGTAGGGTGAAGAAGCAACTATGCGGCTGTCTTGGATTGGGGCAAGAAGAAGTTGTGTTGAGCGAACAAGAAGGAGGAGAAGCCGTGTTGACTGTTGAGTGATGAAGAAGAAGCAGTGTGTGGGCGGCTAGGGAAAAAGAATAATATGGTTTCTTGATTTCTGGATGTGTGTTGGGTCCTCCACTTCAAATTGGGCTAGGCCATTTTATGTCAGTTTGTTTTATGAATATTTATACACTAGCCTTTCTATACCTTTTTTTTTCACTGGGCTGTTAGGGAAAACGGCCCATTTCCTCCAATACTTATATTATATACTTTTCAATCTCATATATATCCATTTCTTGTTATTTCAATCGGCATCTTATTCTTGTTATAAAAAGTATTGGCATATAAATTTTTTTTTGAAACAATATTAGTATATAATTGTATATTATATGATAGGGATAAATACATAACATACACTATATATATATATATATACACACACACACACACACACGTACATATCCTAAACGTATCGTATCATGTATTTTTTTTAAAAACGACGTATCATCGTATCGGATACGTATCGTATCCGATACTCGTATCGTGTCCATGCAACATAGCTCTTATCCTCCAACCTGCAACGGCGTCTTCTGTCCCTATCAGGCCGCCAGTCGCGCCTCCCTCCACGACAACCGTCACCCTCCTTTCCGGCCGCACGCAACCTAAGCTGCCTTCTCCCTACCGCGCGCAGTCCAACCCAACACCGGCTCCATCTCAGGCCCTCCCCCATCTTCGCGCCGTCACGAACCAGAGTAAGTTCCTCTCTCTTTTTCTTTTTCTATACAGATCTCCATTAATTAATTTGGTGTATACTTATTCTCGCATTTGAAAAACCCGATGGTAGTGTATTTCCTGTTTTTTAGCGATCCTACTGTTGTGTTTTCTGTATCTTGCTTTTTGAACAAGTATAACATAATGTGACAATATGTGATTGTTCCTGTTGAAAATTGATAGTGTAAGATCTTTGTTACTGTCATACAATGAAAAATATTAAGATCCTGACCATACAATGAAAAATATTAAGTTATAAAAGTTGGGTAAATCAAGTTTTCATCCTTCGATTGACAGATTGTTACGATTTCTTTTGACTCTAGTGTGAATGATAGTCACAGAACATACTTTTTCAGCTATAAAAGTTATAAAAGCAAGGCTACAGAACATGATGGAAGATCATTTTCTCATTTATATCATGATATTTGATATTTGAAAATGAATTTGCCTCAAATGTGTAACATGCAGGGTTCTTAGTTAGCATAGCCATAGTCCAATTATTCTGTTCCAAGCGGAATCTAGACTATATGGATGAATGTTCTCTGTTTTTTTTAGAAAAATCTTCAGCTTCTTTTATGAAAACTGGTCAAAATTTTTACACATTAATTTTAGGATTTCAATTCTCAGAATTTACTCCCCTTTACTTTTTTTTTTATCAAGTCTCCCCTTTTAATAAAGGCTCTAAGAGCAATCAAATATCATCATTTTATCCCAATCAAAAAAATTGTGTAAAAGAAAAGGTTTTCAATTTGCCACATTCTTTATGATTCTTTTTTTTAAGCATAGCTTCTTTCCATTCTAAGTTTATTTATGTTCTATCTTAACAGTGAGGCTGCATGGACGGTTGGATCTGCTTGGAGCTGCTGCTGTTTGCCTGTTTGGAGTAACTGTATAATGTGTTTTTTGTAACTGATTTTGGTTAATTGTAATAGAGGAACGAGGGTGGTGCCGTGATGGTTGTGTACTTGTGTTTTTTCAAACTTGTTTTGGTTAAATTGTAATAGGGGTGATGATTCTCTTTTTCTATTTAAGTGTGGTTTGATTTTTATGGTTTGTTGAATACTGATGTATCTTGAGTATGTTGATCTTTATTTTATTTGACATTTTGTATTTTTTTACAATATTTTTATAATTTTTTAAGGAATTAATGCATTTTTCCATTAAAAACATAATCATTGACAAATACCCATGGATACCCACAAATACCTATGAAACCCGCCAAAAACCCGCCCAGCGGGTACCCGCATGGGTGGCGGGCGGGTGCGGATTTACCCACCACAGGGGGGGCGGGTCTGGTGCTACCCGTGCCCGCCCGTCCCCGTTGCCATTCCTAAGTGGGGTGGGGTGGTAAAAGTATACCACTCTATTGTTTGAGAGTTTGAATGTTCCCTCCCAAACCCCTCAAATTGGAGGGTATGAAAAATAGAGCTTTAGATGGTTTGGAGTGGTTTGGCTTCCCATCCCCAACCATTCCACTCCATTGTTTAAAAAACTCCCAAACAATGAGTCAAGAGATTTGTACCATTTCACTCCATTACTACTATCCCACCCCATCCTCCCAATCACACCCTTAAACAATCGGGTCCTATGGGGCTGTTAAATATAATTAATATATGTGGACGGTGAATTTATGTGGACGGTATGTACGGTGGTGTCTCATCCATTGTATCCTCATGTTCATTGTATATTTCTCCTAGGACTTAGTATAGATAGTTATTGTTCTCTAGGAATCAGGTTTCCTATCTCATAGTCAAGTATATATATATATATATTGTCATATTGGAATGGAAATATACAGAACAAATATTCATTTCATATACTCAATTTGGTATCAAAGCTCTCTTCATTCCTGGTTGGTGTTGTCTGGGTTTCAGCTGCAGTGCTGACCCATCGTTTTTTGTTGTCCGTGTAACACCGCAACCACCTCAGAAGCCTTTCACTTTTCTCTAATCATTCCGAAACTCAATATTCACGTTAGTATAACAAGACATTCAAAGGGGATTAAAATGAAGGAAATGTAAGCCCAAACATCTATAATATTTTCCAAGCAAAAGGAACTTGCTTTATTTTCTCCAGATGAACCCAAGCAAGAGGAATTACACTAGAACCAATAGTGCTTAATGCTTATAATCACACTATAATGATCTTGTGATAATCACTAAAATTGTGAATATTAGCTCATAGGAAGAACAAGAAACTAAAGGCAAATCAACCACTCTTTCATATCAGAATGAAATTGCAAAGCCAAAAGCGGATACCTAGGAGCTTCAGAATTACAACAGAGGAGAACTTGATTACATGAATTACCAATCATGATTGCAAGGATATATGCACATGCAAATCACACTTAAAACTTGTTTACATGAGGTAGGTCTGGGATCAGAGAGCAAAGAGATATATTGGCAAATGTAAAGGTAAAGTACAAAAAGATATAGAAATATATTTCTTTTCCAACTCACCCCATATTTGGCTTAGTGGTGACAATCTCTTCCGGAACATGATCATCATCCCAAGTAGAGATTCTACCCTCTTCCTCGAGAAGATTGACTTTCTTCACAACATTTTTCAGATCATCAACCACGGCAAATGCTTGGGGTTCAATGGTCTTTATGACACAGCTACATGATGTCCGTAATTTCTCAGAACACTTAGAGACCTCTAATGCCGATATATCTAAGGGGTATAAATAACTAATATAAGCTCAATTATAAGGCCTCAAACTTGATATGTCCAGAAATTTGATATCAGAAGACAAAAGACGCGATTTATCAACTCACGTGGTAGAAGAGTCTTTTGAAGTTGAGCCTCATACTCAATCCCAACAACAGGTTCATTGTGAAGAAAATGCTGCATGAACAAGAAAATTATCTCCAAAATTACCCCCAGTTTGTTCTTATCCATTTTGATGTAGAAAAAAAAAGAATATTAATATACTTGTAAATATTCATCTCTCAAGCTGGTAGATTGAACTTGATCTCGCTCCAAATAGGTAGATTCAATCTCTGACATCAGTAGCGCACAAACTATAGATATTTCACGCTCTGAAAAGCCATGAAGTCGTACCCTTGCAACCTAAAATATAGCTGTCATAAATCTGGAAAGCAAAAGGGAGAAAAGAAGGGAAATGGAAGAAGAAAGTGCAAAAATCAGAAACAGAAGATGCATCTCCTCAGATTAAGATGAAAAGCACCTCTGTTAACATCGACTTCAGGGCCTCAATAGTTCCTTTTCCTTTACAAGACGCCGTCATTATATTTGCCTTCAATGGACGGACTAGAACATCAGCACCAGCTGAGCAGGAGAAGTAGGGTGGATCCTTTCTACGCGATATTTTAAAGAATCTCTGATTTAATGCAGAAAGGAACATGGATTCTGCAAGTAAGTTTCTGTAGTCTTTTACAGTTTTAAGTTCATCTGCTGGCATCTTATAGCTAATCATCACTGCAGACTGTTATCATCAAAAGGAAGATAGGTAATATTACTAACCAATAAGCAGGAGAATCGGATTAAAATTTAATGATTCGTTACTTACTTACCCCAGCAGCTTCAGATTCAACAAAACATGAAAATCGTGGCTCATCATGTGATGGAACCTGGAAAGTTGGTATAAGGGGACGATCAGGTGCTGGAATTTTTTGGCTGAAATGAGTCTTTATTAACTTGACTACATCCTGAAATTGTGATAGGGAGAGAGGTTAGTAGAAACCTTGACCAAACAACAGTCATATATCCCGTATGAACATAAAAGGAGATAAATAACAAAAAGAAAGAAAGAAATAAAGAACCTGAGCATCAGAAAAATCTCCAACTGCTATCACAGCCATATTGCATAAATGGTACCACTTTTTGTAAAAGTTCTTCACAGTCTCGGGAGAAACTGTCCGAATTACTCTCTCTAGTCCAATTGGTAACCTCTCAGCATACTGCAATCAATTTAATGCTTCATGAAATAACATAAATCGAAAAAACTTCCCAAAAATCAAGTCTAACCCACAAGCATTTTCTGATCTCATTAAAATGGTAGAGGTATCATGTTAAATACATATTTCAGCTAAGTTAATTAAGAAAAATGGAAGCAAATACTGCAGTAAGGATAATGTGAAATCTGACTTTGAAAATTCTTCTCAATTTAGCAGTAACTAACAAATAATTTTTTGCATTCGAGACCAATACCTTTGAACCTTCCATCATCAAAACCCAATGAGCATCCTGAAGCCTTCCAGTGGCATTCCTGCTCCCCCTGTACTCTTCCATGACAGCTCCTCTTTCTTTTTCCAAGTCATCTTTCGAAACTCGAATCTAAACACACACAATAACCTAATCACAACAGAATCTTCAAGCCTGAGATAGCATCATAAAATTATAGTGTTTTTCTCATCTCATACCTCAGAACTGAATTCTGCCAAAACGCAAATGGCCTGAGACAACAATTCAGGCTTGTCAACAGGAACAAAGAGCTCATACACGGTGTCGTCGGCGGAAGTAACGGCATTCTGACAAGCACCGAATTCGGCTCCGATACTTTCAAGGAATTTAACGATGTCATGATTAGTGTATCTCTTGGTGGCACTGAAAGCAAGGTGCTCGACAATGTGAGCAACACCACGTTCATCCTCTTCTTCCAGAACTGATCTGCCAAAAATCAATTCAAATAGATATAGCTGAAGAATGCACTAATCAAAATTGAACAATTAGTTACAAAAGGTTAGGGTTAGGGTTAGCGTACCCGACTCTGACGGCGAGTGCGAGAGCAGCTCTCATGCGAGGTTTGAAATTGCAGCGAACGTAGTAGCGAAGGCCGTTGTCGAGGGTGCCGTAGTGGACGCCGACGGGTTCTTCAGGGAGGAGTTGGTCCATGTCGGCGTTGACTAGTTTCAGAGATCGGAAGCCCTGTTTCTTCTTCGATAACGGAATCGGAACTTCCCCCGTCGGAGGAAGCAAATCCATTTTCCTTTCTGTTTCAACTTTCAACTCTCAACTTCAAATATCAAACCAATATTCTTTTATTACAATTTACAATCACTAATAACACTACCGGTTAAGTTACTACTGCGTCTGCGTTCTCTCTCTTTTTCTTTAATTTTTTTCTTATTATTAATTAATAATTACTCATATTTTTTAATTTAAAAAAAAAAAACTACAACAACACCACCAAAAAGTTGAAACTTGTGAAAGACTGCTCTGACAAAATAGTAGATAAGCTGGATCATAAAGTTAATTTTTAAGTTAGTTGATTGAATTTAAAGTGTTTGATAAAATTAATGATTGAATTAACTTATAAATATAAATGACATATTTATGATAGACTGGTAAAGTGATAATTTTATTAAATTAATGAGGGTAAAAACGAGAGAAAAGACAATAAGTTATAGGCTCTATTTGACAGGTCCAATAAACTAGCTTATAACTTATTTGACTAGCTTATAAGCATGTTTGACTGAAGTAGAGGTATTTGATAAACAAGCTTATCTAGCTTATGGTGTTTCTTCATAAGCTAATTTATTTAGCTTATGGCTAGTAGCTTATAACTTATTGTTTTTCTCTCGTTTTTACGCTCATTCATTTAATGAAATTCTCACTTTATCATGCCTATCACAAACATGTCATTTTATATTTATAAGTTAGTTCAACCGCTAATTTTACCAAACACTTCAAATTTAATCAGCTAACTTTTCAGCTATCATCTATAAGCTATCAGTTAAAAATTAGCTTGAAGATGATGAGATAAACTTCTTTACCAAACACCTCTATTTCAGTCAAACAAGCTTATAATCATTCCCTTGAGCGACCTTCATCCAGTCCCCATACATTTGTGAATATTTTCCACTAATAATCAATTCAAACTTTACAACACTTAGAGCGCTCTCCACTCGGATACCCCACCTCGTGCAAGAGCCTCAATACTACTCACCAAAGGGATACCCCGCCTTTTGGACTTAAGGATACCTCACCCTAAGATTTTCTCTCAATACAAGAAGGATACATCACCTTCTTCTTCTAAAGGGATTCCCCACCTTTTTACAAAGAGCCCTCTTCACTTGGGATACCTCATCCTTGTGCCAAAGTCTCCAAATCTACTCAAGGGATACCTCACCCTTGTTACAAATCAAACTAGAGAGATTCCTCACTCTCTTTAACCAACACAAATCAAGTAATAAATGATTACAAAGAAGAATACATCAAAAGGTTGAATCAATACAAGTTGAAGCACTATGACCATTGTGTAGGATCGGCTCAAATCTTGATTTCAAGAGTGAAATATTGAATATTGAGGTTAGAGATGTTAGGCAAGTGTTCTTAGAGTGTTAACCTAGGGTTTTTCGAGCTGATACATAGTATTCATAGTGGGGTTTTTAAATATAGCCGTTTTGCACAGCTGTCATGCATTTTCTGCATTGAAAATTGTAAGATCCTAAAATTTCAAAATAGTCTTTTTAATAAAAGATTAAGTTAATATGAGGTTTAGTGTAGAAAACTGATACAATAAAAATTTATTATAATGGTTAACTTTATAATATAAAATAGATTAAAAGAAAAAAAAAAAAGGAAAGCATGAAACCACATACAGACTAGCTTTTATCTTTATATATATATATAAAATACTAGCATTTATCTTTAGCTAATGATAAACCAAAAACAAACAAAAACATGGTGGAGGCCACATAGTATTTATTATTATTACTCTTCGTAAAATGTGGCATTCAGCCAAATGCAACTCTTGGAGTTGCAACGTGAATTCCATGAGAATTCTTGGGATAAATAAAAAGAAAAAGAAAACATATATATAGAGGGGCTCACTAATTTAGTAATGGTTGTGAATGAATGAAACAATTTTCATTTACATGATTGATGTACAGGATGTAACAACAATTATATTGTTGTTCTAATTGTCAAAATAAAGCTGGGCCTACACATTGACAAGGGATGATTTTTAGTCCAAAAATAAAACCTACTTGCCTTGTATAAAAGGAGGAGTTCAAGAAGGGAGCGTCGCACAACAAACTTTAAAAAAAATAGAGGTAATTGTTTTACAAAATTTTGGGTGCCAATTGCGCATAGTGTGTTCAAATTTGATGCTCCGAGAAATACTTTGAGGGGTTGTGGCAGCACCGTAATGTGAAGGAAGAAAGATGGAAACCATCAAGCTTTAGAGCAACAAGAAGAAAATAAAATAAAAGAAGAGTCCTTGACGAGTCTTGGTCAAATTTTAGAGTTTTATGGAGGTCTACGAAAGGTAAGTAAACATCCTTTTTCTTAAACTCCCATGGTATAGAATTTTAAAGGGATTGATTATGAAAATAAGAGTAATTATTTAGGGTTTTGACTTCAAAATAAAATTGTTGTTTTATTTGTAATTAATTATTATGAGTTTGAATATTCACATGTTGAGTGATATTATTGTTTGATATGCTTTTTGTGATATGTGATGCATTGGTGTTGTTTTGATATGAACTTGATGAATAATAATGCATGTTACATGATGTTATGTATTAAGGTTATTTTGGGATGCCTATGAGTTGTTTTGACATGAGTGATACCATTGAGACTGATGCATGAGATCATATGTCATGTCCTGGGGTCATGACATATGCCCAAAATATGTTTTGGATTGTTATTTGTGATTGTTAAGATACCTCATTCAGGGAAGGGGATGATAGATACCTTCTCGTTAGAGGGGAAGACAAATACCTCCTTCTGGGAAGGGGAAGACCGTTTATAGATACCTCCTTCTGGGAAGGGGATGACAGATACCTCCTCGTTAGAGGGGAAGACAGATACCTCCTTCAGGGAATGGGATGATAGATACCTCCTCGTTAGAGGGGAAGACAGATACCTCCTTCTGGGAAGGGGAAGACCCATTATAGATAACTCCTTCTGGGAAGGGGAAGGTAGTGCGACGTTATTGCATTTGTCATGAGCTCATAGACTAAAATTGGGTAATTAAATAGAAGAGACTTGGATGATAAGTTGAGATTATTTGGATACAAGAGATGTCCTTCGTATGATTTTATTTATGTTAGTGATGAATTACTTATATTTGATGATATTATGACTTGTGCATGAATTTTGTGAGTTTGGATTAACATTCCTTAATTTATATAAAATATTTTGAGTTATAATATTTTGAAAATAAGCGGATACCATGGTTGTTTTTCCGGTTACCGCGCCGACTGAAAGCAACACCTTTTCGAAAACCTTTTAGAATCGTGTTTACTTACTGGGATTATAAATCTCATTAGTGGTGTTGTCTTTCAGAGTTTACAGGTGATGAGATAGATGATGCAGCGTCTTGAGAGAGTCTTGAAGATATTAGTTATAGTTTATTTATTTATTTATTTTGGGTTTATTAGACGCCCGTGTTTTGAGACAAAAAAAAAATTGTAAAAGAATTATGTGGATTTCATTAATTCATTTTTTATGAGGCTTTATTTTATTTGGATATAATGGTGTATTTAGCACTAATACTTTATTCATTTATTTTGATTATAAGAGATACTTTCATAAGTGATTTTTTTTTGTGAAATTTGTTATGATTAGATTATTTAATTTAAATATTTTTAAAGTTTTTTATAGAAATTAATTTGGATTACTAATGTAACGAATGGCGTTACAAAAATCACTTTTTCGCGACTGGTAATCGATTACAGATGTACTGGTAATCGATTACGAGCTGTCAGTTTGAAATACTGAGCTTTCCAGAAAGTTGGTAATCGATTATGGGAGTCTGGTAATCGATTACCACTTATACTTTTAAATATTGATTTTTCCGGAAAGTGGTAATAGATTACAGGAGTTCGGGTAATTCAATTACGAGCTGTTCTATTATCAGAAAAATGATATTTTTCAATCTAAAGAACATTCTAACACTTATGAAAAACATTTTTCCAATTCTTTGAAAAACCTTAAGCCCGTTTTCAATTTTAAAAACAATTTTTAATTAATTCAATTTTAATAGTCAATCCTACACTTAATCTTACAAATAATCTTAAGACCAAACTTAAGCTATATACCCTTGAAGTTCTTCTCTTGGTCTTGGATGATCTTGCATTGATCTTGCACTTTCATCATCTCAATCAATTGTTTTATTTTTGTTGCTCATCATCAAAATTAATTTCCTGAAAATACATTGCATCTACATTCTCCCCCTTTTTGATGATGACAAAACAATATTGAGATTTTTGAAAAACTTAGGTGGGAGGTTAGTCCAAACATCATATAAAATATAACCAGAGTTGTAAGCGCATATGAGAGGCATGAAGCGTAAAAACTCCCCCTTCTAAGTGCATATATCAACGGGGTTTATAAAATAAATTTAACATTTATAGCTCCCCTTACTTAGTGCCATATAATAAGGATATGAAAATTAATTTCAATGACACAAGAAATGGCATTCAAGTCACTTTGCATTCAAAGTGTTTTCAAGTTCAAGTGCTTTGAGAAAATGGCATAACTATGTTTTTCCAAACATGCAAATATATCCATTCAACCATATCCATTTTCCAAGTATACTCATCCCTCATACATCTCCCCCTTTTTGTCATTATCAAAAAAATGGTTTTCAATATTTAGCAACAATCACAGTCATTCACACCATTAGCATCACATATTTTAATAATAACACATAGCACCCCAAGTAAACTTAAATCACCAAGAATCAATGTGTGATAAGATTTGTCAATTTATGTCAATGATCCTACTTTTCTCTCCCCCTTTTTGTCATAATATAAAAAATGTAATAGGGCAAAGAGAATCCAATAAATCTAGTAAGGTTATAGCATCCACATTTAGTGATCAATCATCAAAGATGCAAGCATTATAAGTGCATTTCAAATGGATTCTCAACATTCCAAATAATTATCATATTTGTCCAAAATCCAACATATGACAATATATGTACAATAAATGTCAATTCATGAACAATGGTTGGTTATCCATCAATCAAAATAGCATTCATGCCATTTGTTTAATAATTTATTCAATTATGAATCAACACATCACAATGGCAATCAAATATACCAACAATGTCAACAAATTAATGCAACAAGATAGTTTGTTTGACAGTAGATAGTCCAACAAGAGTGTCCATTCAACACATTAATTCAAGCATTGCACAGAGATTACAACAAATAAATGATTTAGCAATATAGTTTGTAAACAAAACTCATTTTGCTATATTCACACTCTCCAAATTGCATCACTCAATAGGATATTCCATAACAAGAGACAACATATTATTGCATTCAACATTACATCCACATTTTATAGCATTCAAGAGCAACACTAACATAGCACATAGTGGTCCAACATCCAATATGTGCAATCGAGTGATGATGCAACATAGAACATGCACATAGTGGCAAAGCCATAACATTTATCTCGCATTTACATTTGTCAATTCATCAAATTGCATAGTTATGCTATGGTTCATACATTCATTGAGGCACAATACCAACATTTTCATTTTAAACTACCACATTTAGGCATAATCTAAACATCACGAAAATGGTATGACAATATTATACCTAATGTAGTTCACATTTTAACATCCAATATGCATATTCAAGCAACATCAACTCAAAGATATAGAAGCCACCAGACATTTCATTCACAATATCAATCCAAGTATACAAGTTGACTCAATTTCCATTCACATTTGGTACCAACATGTAGTTAAATTGGAAAGTTAAATGTGCATTTCATATTCATCCATTGTGCAAACATATTGAATATGCATGTTAAACTAAGTTAAAGAGAAAATTGTAACAATCCATTTGATATAATCTTTCATTGAGTGCCAAAATGGTATGTGAGCACATAGAGGCAAGGTGTAGAGTCAAAGTATAGACTAGTTAAAGCATCGTGAATTCGTTATACCATTTTCAAATGCGAGTGGTCAAATATTTAATATACAACAATTCAAGTGAAAACAACCAATGTGCTCAAGTTTTCATGAAATTCTTAAATACAAGCTAAAGGTAAGTCAATAATAAGTTTAACATCAAGTCCAAGTGTGCAAGTGCAATAATGACTTTTCAAACTTTTATGCACCAATATTTTCATGTTTTGATTTTGACACATGGTACCAAGGGACATCAAACATGTTATTGTGTTTGTACTTTTGAAAGAAGATTATGCTTTTCATTATTTTAATCAAGCATTATCTCACTTCTCATATGCATGCATTCACTATATGATTCATATTTCATCAAACATAAACATTTTTCCACCAAACGTAAAATGTAGCAAGATAGTATCATCTTAATAATCATGTTGAAGGTATGGTTTCTTTCTAGCAATCTTAAGTTCAAGTTTTTATATGAAAACATTGTTTCTATTTGACTTTTCAGAATGCAATACACGTGCATACCTTCAACTAATTATTTCCACACAAGAGAACATGTAGGAAAGTTAGAGGTTTTTGTTACCTAGGTCTTGAAGATTGGGAGGTAACTTTTCCATACTCATTTCTCCTTCTTTTGATGATCGATTTGCACATTTTCCATGTGAGGAGTTTTTGTTAATAAGTCATTTCTTCTTTGACCGTGATTTTCATTCTCGGTCCTTGGCCATGGTTTCCTTGATTGCCTCATTCTAGTTTGACACAATTGTTCAAACTTTTGTTTTATTGAATGTGGCTTTGTTGAGTATGAGAGGTTCATTTCTTAAAACTGTCTCCTTTCCTTGACCACTTTGTCAATTGTTTTACAATTTTCCCTACATATCATAAGTGGTAGAGAGACTTCTTGGTATCCATCTCAATTTGGGTCCTTAGCAGTTAGTGGTTAAACATATAGTCCCTTTAAGCACCCACGCAAGTTCATTTTTCATAGCATGATCTTTCTATAGAAGCACAAGAGAGAGAGAGATGTGACCATACTTTCCATATCAATTTCTTTTTGTGAAAATCAACATCAATATTCTTTGGCTTGTCATGAAAATTATAATTGCTAAGAATCACGCTCAGATTTTCGTGACTCCTATCATTCTTATTCATTCTATCTCAAGTAGGGAAACAATTTCAACATGAGTAAGATATGATTTCTCCACTTGATATTCAAGGTTGATGCAATCTTATCAGACATAGAATTTTTACAACACATGCTTTTCACCATTTAAAGTGGCATAATCATCCTATAAATTCTTAAAATGAGATGATGAAACATTTTGCGAGTAGTTTGAATTTATCATTCTCTAAACTCACTACCTCATCATACTATGTATGCATTTGACAGTTCGATTTTCATATAATTGAGTTTAGCACTATTTGTCTCCAAGTTTGTTTGAGCCATGTCATATTCCTATGATAATCATTTAAATTTCCCCTTTTTTATAGAATGATTTGTTCATGGCCTTAATATTTTGATTTATGATTATCTACTGTGGATTTCACAAGACATAAATTTTTGACAACTTTAAGTGCTACAAGTCCTTTCTATCTAGTCTAACACTTAAGATTCAATGATAGTTAAGCTCAAATTTGAACCATGTGAAATATTCATCACGACAAGCAAATAAATCCTCAATCACAAAGATGATTTTATATGATTTTTCTTTGGACATATACACAACTAACAACCATGCTTTACATAACATAGATATGGTCTAATCATGTTTGCAACATTCAAATTTAAGTTTGTACAATAAACACATGAACATTTTATTTTCTTATTTATAAAAGGTAAGGATTTTGTTACCTTGATTCTTGAACTCACAATATTGTCCTTTCTTACCCATTGTCTCTTCTTGTGAAGATTGACCTTTGCAAATTTCATATTGTTCTTATGAAAATATTTCATCAAGGGACTTTTGTTTCTTTTGTCAATAATTGCAATCTCGATTTTGTGAAGCGCTTTCCTTGATGAAGTCTCTTCTCTTTGACCAAATCGTCCATCCTTTTGCAATCTTTCCTGCATATTAGAGATGGTAGAGGGACTTTTTGGTACCCATTTCAACTTGGGTCCTTGGGGGTTAGTGAATGAGCAATTCTTAGGAACCCATACCCATTTATTTCACACATAATAAATTTTCCTACAATGACACATATGAGGAATATGACCTTTACGATTACAATAATTGTAAATTATAGATGAAGGCTTGGTCTTTTTGAGATCATTATAGAAAAACTTTAACTTTATATTATTGACATTTCAAAATATTTTCATCAAAAACGTTCGAATATCCATGCAAAATAGTGTTACTTCCCTTGTTACTAGCATTCACGGAATTAGAACAAGTAAATTTGTCAACTTTGTTATATCTAGAAGAAAAGTCCTTAACTTGATTTTTAAAAATACAATTTTCATAAGTAGTTGAGGTTTCATAATTTAAAGAATTTTCCTCATAAAGAAAAGTCTGATCATCTTTCAAGTTCTCAATTCCAATTTCAATGGATGATATCTTTTCCAAGGAATTCAAGTTTTTCTTTTCTAAATTAATCAAGTCATCAAACACATCATCATATGTATTTTGTAATCTATCATACAAAGGACTATCAACATTAATATCATTTACCTCAAAGTCCTTTTGAACCACGTGGGTTGTTGACTGTACATATGAATGATCTTTCCCCTCATTTTTGTTCATCAACGCTTCAAGAGGTTGTTCATTTTCTTCTTCAACTCGAACATTATCCTTGTCAAGAAGAGTTGTGCTTCTTCCATCACATTGGGCATCTACTTGAGGGCATTTTTCAAGACATGTTTCCCTCAATGACTTTTGCTCTTCTTGCTTTTTATTTATACTTTCATCCACAAAATCATTGTTAGCAAGATAAGTAGCATCAAGTATATTCATTATATCCTTCGCACAAGAGCAATCCTTAATTCTAGCATATGCATCATCATTCAAACTATTTCTCAAAATTTGCATCGCTTTAATATTTAAGTAATTTTTTTTATCAAATTCGTTCCATTGTGATTTGGGTTTGAAAATAAAACCATTTAGCACAATATCCCACAAATAAAAATCTATTGCTTCCATAAAAATTTCTATTATAGCTCTCCAATAAACAAAATCCACACCATCAAAATATGGTGGTTTATAGAAATCACAAAAACTCATTTTTTTTTAAATGAATAAATAAATAAAAGGAAGCTTTTAAGGTTGTCATGAAAAATGATCTTTTACTCTAAGCTGTTAAACTTCTAACCAGAGCCGAAGCTCTGATACCACTTGTTGGTCGTGGCAACCATAACCTGGGGGGGGGGGGGGGGGTTATAAATTTTTCGTCCTCTTTTTGTGACCTAGACTAATTTTTTAGAAATTGTAAAAAGATAAAGGAAAAGGAAATCACACAATCAATTTATACTGGTTCAATCACTCCCTTGAGTGACCTATATCCAGTCCCCATACATTTGTGAATATTTTCCACTAATAATCAATTCAAACTTTACAACACTTAGAGCGCTCTCCACTCGGATACCCCGCCCCGTGCAAGAGCCTCAATGCTGCTCACCAAAGGGATACCCCGCCTTTTGAACTTAATGATACCTCACCCCAAGATTTTCTCTTAATACAAGAAGGGTACCTCACATCCTTCTTCTAAAGGGATTCCCCACCCTTTTACAAAGAGCCCTCTTCACTTGGGATACCTCACCCTTGTGCTAGAGTCTCCAAATCTACTCAAGGGATACCTCACCCTTGTTACAAATCAAACTAGAGAGATTCATCACTCTCTTTAACCAACACAAATCAAGAAATACGTGATTACAAAGAAGAATACCTTAAAAGGTTGAATCAATACAAGTTGAAGCACTATGACCCTTGTGTAGGATTGGCTCAAATCTTGATTTCAAGAGTGAAAGATTGAATATTGAGGTTAGAGATGTTGGGCAAGTGTTCTTAGAGTGTTAACCTAGGGTTTTTTGAGCTGCTACAGAGTATTTATAGTGGAGTTTCAAAATATAGCCGTTTTGCACAGCTGTCACGCATTTTCTGCACCAGAAATCACTTTTTCGCGACTGGTATTCGATTACAGATATGTATCGTAATCGACACGAGTGTCGCTTTGAAATACTGAGCTTTCCAGAAAGCTGGTAATCGATTACAGGAGTCTGGTAATCGATTACCACTGATAATTTTAAATATTGATTTTTCAGGAAAGAGATAATAGATTACAGGAGTTCGGGTAATTCAATTACGAGCTGTTCTATTATCAGAAAAATGATATTTTTCAATCTAAAGAACATTCTAACACTTATGAAAAAGATTTTTCCAATTCTTTGAAAAATCCTTAAGCCCATTTTCAATTTTAAAAACAATTTTTAATTAATTCAATTTTAATAGCCAATCCTACACTTGAATCTTACAAATAATCCTAAGACCAAACTTAAGCTATATAATCTTGAACTTCTTCTCTCGGTCTTCGATGATCTTGCCTTGATCTTGCACTTTCATTATCTCAATCAATTGTTTTATTTTTGTTGCTCATCATCAAAATTAATTTCGTGAAAGTACATTGCATCCACAGCTATCAGCTAAAAATTTGCTTGAAGCTAGCTGATAGCTGCTAAGCTAATTCTTAGGTGATAGTGAAAAAGTTTCTTGATTGAATTTGAAGTGTTTGGTAAAATTAGCGGTTGAACTAACTTATAAATATAAAATGACATATTTATGATAGGCATGACAAAGTGAGAATTTCATTAAATGAATGAGGGTAAAAACGAAAAACGCCAATAAGTTATAAGCTATAAGCTATATGCCATAAGCTAAATAAATTAACTTATAAAAAAAAGCTATAAGCTAATGAGATAAGCTTGTTTACCAAACACCTCTACTTCAATCAAACAAGCTTATAAGCTAGTTAAATAAATTATAAGCTAGCTTATTGGACTTGTCAAACATAACCTAAACCTGCATAGACCAAAAAGCACTAAAAGTAATGCAACAAGAACAACTAATAATTAATAAAGGTTAAAACAAAAGAATTAAATTAAATATTTATAATCATGTTTCTAATTAGAAAGAAATCAAGAATTGAATGTTTTTTTATTTATATTTTGGATTTAATCAATATACAATGATAACGTAAATTTTTTACACTGTCAATCAATCAAAAATTGATATATCATTGTAAATGTTTGATTATTATCCTAACCACTTTAAAAATCACCAATTACATGATTTCGGATTAGTTGTCAGTGTAAAAATCTTTACACTGACAGTGCATACAAATTAAACTCTTATATTTTTTTTACAACATATTAATTTTTCATTTAATACTTTCTTTGTTTAATGTATGAGAATTAATATGAGAATCTTATAAAAAAATATAACAAAACTGAAAAAAAATATAAAAAATAAAAAAGGGTTTGGGGCTTTGAGCTGCCCATTAGAAATTTTGTCTGTACAATGGAAAATTATATAGTTAAGCAGTGCTCGTGCCCATTAAATTTTTTTTCATACACATGAATCAAATGATCGAATCCAAGATCACGTATTTAAGAAACCCAAGTTCATTCTACTCGGACCAACCAATACACTGATGATGGCAAATGACCCCCCTGCGGTCACTCTATGAATACAGAGAGATCTTGACCATTGATTAAATTTTGTGTATGATAAATATGTTAATATAAAAATGAGTGTATGAAATCCTCATCATAAATTAAGATGAATGTGTGAAAATTGTGAATGCAGGTCAGCAATGATCATTGTATCAAGACTATTTTGTGAAGGGTCAGCCACATGCAATTTACGAACTCATAGTGTTCATTGAATTGGGGAATAACTGAGATGAAGAAATTGGAAGGAAAAAAACAAGTGCTTCATAAAATACAGATTTTTATCGCAACAGACCTCTAAATATACATGTGAATGAACAATAAGGATGAAGGATACAAGAATATACATATGTTCAAAAGAAGTGGGGACTGGGGAGTGATCATTTAGTCATTTACACGACAAAGATCCATACAAAGAAATGTGAGACACAAAAAGAAGAAAAAAACAGAAAATCTATCCACAAGGTGGGGTCTTCCAGACAATCATTATGATATTTTGTGATACTGATTCTGATTCATAGTTCATACACCAATCATCTGATTAACTTAGCCAATACAGTTCAGAAATATTTATATTGATATTTGGAGGTGCTTAACATCTGACGCTAAGATGCTTACCCTTACTTCTTGGAATTGCTTCAACAACCTTAATCTACAGTGTGTATATGTCCTAACACCTTTTGTCTACTGTCAAATAGCATAGAGCTACACCAAATCAAAGATGAATCTCCTTTTTCTTAGAGAAACCAGTCGCCACATTAGATGCCATCAGAGACCCAAGTATCCTGGATTCCTTCTTTCCATATTCCCCATCTCCATCTAACTCTTGGGAATTTGCTTCTGCAAGTAGAGATGAGATTGCCAGCAACATAAGAATTAACATCACGATGGATGAGCAGAGAAACATCCGAACAATTCACGCATTTATCCATAACACAGAAAACAAATGCAAGAGAGGATTCGATTTCGTGGACCACTAGATGTGCAACAAGTTCTTTTAGAGTCTTCATCCCAATCCTTTCGTTCAAACCCCCTTGGAGAAAGAATTCTCAATTACATGCCAAGCTCCAGGACCCAAATTAAGATAGCTTATGTTAGGGAAAGAATCCAACAATGTATCAAGGCCAAACTCTGTTACTTCAACTCGTTCGTTTTTTCCGACCAAATCAACTGTAAGTCTCTTCACAGTGCTGCAATGGCGAGACATGCTAAACAGGAAACCAAGAGAGAAGCATTCTATATTAAGTTGAAGGCATTCTATATTGGTACAATTGTTCAACTTGAGCTCATCCGTACTCTCAAGAGAGAGATTGAAAGTAGACAATAATGGGGATTCAAGGACAATTAATCTAGGTTTAATGCATTTAAGATGGAAATCAACAAGGTTTGGTGCACATATTATCAAAGACAGAGGAGCATTTGAGACGGACCATTGACAAGTCCTAAGGTGTAAAAGATTAATCTTTGGCTCTTTAAGTCCTCCAACCCCTATAAGATTGAGCTCTATCAAATTTGGGAAACAACTATTGATCTTGCTCAGGTCTTCATCATCCAGTCTTACAAACTCAAGGGTCAAGTTGGTGAGTGTTGGCATTGAGCTCAGACCATCCACCGATAACCAAGCATTTCGCACCTCTAACTTCACAAGACTATTGCCTGCAAAGTGCAAACATCATAACATTAACTCATTCGTGGGATATTTTTCATCACAAGGACACTTATATAAGTACAAAGAAAAAAAGAGGCAGTTCATGCTCTAAACAGAGCTGCTGTCATAAACCAATTCCCATGGTGAAGATACATGAATGACTTTTACTATATCTCTAACACTTCAACCAACTTCCCCGTACACATGAATGACTTTTATTATATCTCTAAAACAGCACTATGCTAAATGGTCCGAATCTTTTGTAACGAATTGGCACAAAAGCCTTATAAAAGAGAAAGCGGGACAAAAGCATTCTCTTTAATTCCTGGTTGAATTTGTTTCTAACCAATCAAGAGAAAGCAACTTATTTGTATAATATTTTGTTTCGCAACAATGAACATTCCTCCTCTAACACACTCTTGCACATCAAGAGTTACCTGGGCTTACACGTATGTTTGGTTTGGCATTGGAAAGTCTCGAACATCCGTTTAGGCAAAAGCTATAAGAGAGTAGCTTTTGTTCAAACAAACACATCATTATCGTGTACAACACACACACCTATCTTTACTATGTATTAAATTTAACTTTTATTTACAAAAACTCCGGTACAAGTCACGAATCAATTATCTCAAAAGCTTAGGCTAAAATATCACGTGAAAGAACTAGCAATACATTTTTTTCACGAATTTATATAAGACCCACTAAATCGAGTAAAGATCCTCTTATCTTCATATGCCTTCTATTTAGGAGAGAGATAAACACAAAGGATTTTTAATTATTTAATTTTTCTTAAATGATAAAAAAAAAAGTATGAAACACAAATCTCTCCCTTGTGTGGATCTCTCTGCTAAATAGAAGGTAAATGGAGAGGATGTCTACTCCACTGAATCATACAAGTCATTAAGTCAACTCTCTATTTAATTAGTTCCAATGAACATCTTTTTTAATTATAAATATCAGTAATCTGTAATACAATGAGCTTGAATATAATTGAGAATGAAAAGGCTAAGATTAGTTATTGAGATTGGTGGAAGAAGCTCACATGAGGAAGAGATCAAAGACAATGCATCAGATCGGCGCCAACAAGATTGAACCCAAAAATCCGAAACCGACAACGATTTCAAACCGTGAGAAATCGAAGGAAGCCACTGTTTGAAGAAGGAGAAATCGGTGAGATAGAGATCATCGGACTCGTCCTCCACATCATCAAAGCATATCCTTCCTAGGGACCTGTCGACGCCGAGGGACACGGATTCGATGTTCCTGGAGCGGTCAACGAGGTGCTTGAAAACGGTCTTGAAAGGGGTGACGAGGTGCTTGGTCTCTGGTGAACGAGACTTGAGGTAACGGGACATGGAACACACGAGGGTAACGGAACGGACATCGTAGGAAACTGCGTTTAAGGTTTTTGACACGACCCTGCAACGAGCCAGATCGGTCGAGTCGGTGAGTCGACTCAGAATTTCGAGGACCAAGGAAGATGGCAACTCCTCCATTCAATTCAATCAAATTGAAAAAACAGACACGGACATTGCGTGTGTCTGTCTGTGGCTGTGGAATTTCCACTATTTATTTGACTCCCAAGTTGAAATGTCGAAAATGCCCTTACATCAAAGAGCATTGAATTTCCTTTGTTTTGAGTAGAAAATGAATTGTCTCAGTCCAACTGGCCTTCGTTCACCACTTCACCCTCTATCCATGGACTATAACTAGTACATGGGTTGGGAGAAAGACTTAGCCTGTGTTTGGTTCTGCGTTAAAATGTCTAAAAGCACGTTTGTGGTGTCATTATTGTAATTCTTTTTGCAAATGACGTGAAAGCTACCACAGGGTAGCTTGTGCAAAATCACGTCCACGTTTAGGTAGAAGCAGCACCAAACACACTATTATATGGCACAAACCCAATAACTCACGTTTAGGCACATCTAATAATATGATGACAACTCATCAAAATTTAATATTATATTAAATTTTATTTTATTAAAAAAAAACAAAGCTTCCTCATCCTGTCTTTGCACGTTCCTCATTCTCATTCCATCTAAAAACTCTATTATCATCTTATCATTCATTTTCCTTCCGTTCCATTTTTTTTGTTTGCAAAGATATATAGAAGATTGTTTTTGTGGATCTGTGTAACCGTAAGTTCTCAGTTTTGTTGAGATAGAAGGATTTGGAGGATTTCTGAATAGTCTGGATGTTGGATGTTGATGATGGACATGGCAATCGTTGTGGCTTCCATGCTTGCAAAAGCCTGGTGGTTATGACTGTGGGTGGTTGTGGCTGTGGGTGTTGGATAATAAAGGAAGAAGGCTCGTCATTGAAACAGAAACAGAAACAGAGCTGTACAACCACTACAGTGATGGTGTTTCATAACAAATAACGTTATTCTTATTAAAAAGGTGACAACTTCAAACTGGATGCCTGAAACAATTTTAAAAAATCATTTAAATTAATAGTTCAATAGATTTTGTTGTTCTATCTCAGATCTCAATTAAAAAAAAAAGACTAGGCTGTCATGGATTTACACATAACGTACCAATCTGTTGAATGGTATAAGCAATATGCTCCTTAAAAAAATCGTAAAACCTGCCGAAAGTAACCATTTCAAAGCATTGGTGAAATATGCTTAAACAAAGTTGAATTTGAATGTAAATGGATGTTGGTTCCTAAATGTGATGTGCAAGTGTATACAGTCAAACAAGTAATAAAGTGTGACTGAGATCGTTCCCACGAGGATTTAAATGAATTGAATATAAATTCTAGTTTTAACTTTTTCTACTTAGCTCAATCAAATAAAGAATAATTTTAAGCATGTAAAGTAAATGGAGTAATTGGGTGTTAGAACAGTAAGTAATAAATGCAAGGAATTAATAAAATCAATAAATGGGTGTTTTAGAACAGAGATGGAAACAGCTAGGATTCTAATCCTTTGTAATCTTAACTTCAGGATAATCGATGCTTCAGGATGCTATAGCATTTAGTCCAGGAAATGAAATTTGCTTTCCAACAGTAAAACTGAGTTCATTAAAAGCTTCTTATTCCAAAGTTCATATTAATTTTCCTCAGCTGTCAGATAATTGCGTCCGACTACTTAAAGACTTGAAGGCTATTCCTAGCTCATTCAATACAATTAATTGTTCTATCTTTATCTTCAATTCAAGTCCACTAACTTGGTTTTTCCAAACTAGTTAGCTAATAATTCAGACAGTTGATCATGCTAAACATAATTTAAACGTTAAATCAGAAGAGAAGAAAATGAATAATGTAACACCCGGGTGCCGACGAGGGCGGGGAGTGGTCGTCGGTGCAAGAAGGCACGGATAAGGAGTGGCTCCTGGCAGGCTTCTAGGTGGAGGGAGACATGAATAAACCGATTACACACCCAAATGAGAGGAATCCTGAGATTGTGTAGGTATGGGACTATACAGTTGAGGAAGGCTTATATGAATTGATTGGTACTACCTATACAAACAAGATGCATCTTCTTTTTGGTAGCCAATCACTTAAGAACTCCACAATTAAGCGTGCTTGACTTTGAGCAATTCTGGGATGGGTGACCTCCTGGAAAGTTTTCCTAGGAAGCGTGTGAGTGATGACAAAGTACGCTGAAAAGACCCATGTTGGTCTGTGGGGACAGTTGTCAATCCATAGAGCAGCTAAGGATGTTACAAATAACATCCATAACATTGATTAACAATACAATACAAATTCATAGAATCCTACGACTACTATAGTACAAGGCTGCTACAGTACGAGCTACTCTAAAAGCAAGGTCACACTCACTATTTGTACTAGCTCCCAAAATAGGGTTACTCTCTCTCTCTCATGCCTCACTTTTTGGGCTTTTACAAAATTCAAATACTAAAATATTGCTTGGCCCAATTCCCAAGTACACACGACTGCTGCATTGTATTCTCTCTCTTCCTTTTTGCACAGCGCATCAAGTATTTTGTCTTCTAGTGGGCAATAGTTGAGCTGGAAATGATTTTATCTTGTAGTGACTTGCTTCCCCGAAGCTGCAGCATTCCAAAACATCCCAGAGCAATTCCTTCAACAATTACACCTTTAACACCTGCTCAAAACTAAATCAAACCTTCAGCAATAACAGATCAGAATTTATAGCTTTTCGCAATTAACTAGATTAACACATATTTACTCAATCAAACAAAACTTGAAGTTCTTTTCCAAAATTGATCAAAACAAGAGCAATGATTAAGCTAAAAGGATAGTAATAACTCTTATTTCTAAGAGTTATCACACCCCCAAACTTGAACCATTGCTTGTCCTCAAGTAATGACATTCAACAAGCATTATCAAAACAAAATCAGAACAGCATAAGCAAAATCCATGGCAGTCCTCAGATGCATTTTTCAGAAACATGCTCAACACAAAAACTCTTTTCTTAATCACTTTCCATAGTGTGTGTGTGATTTCCCTAGCTTTCAACTCAGTTTTAGCAAGGAACTCCAACCAACTACCTCTCAACAGAGTCTTATGTGCATTTTCCAAATATCCTTTGGATGCAAGGGAGAAGACTCGCCAGATTATCTTCCTAAGAACAGGGGCTTAACACATTATTGGATTTGTCATATCACTCAATTCACTCTACTTTATGTTCTGTGTTGGTGTTTCACTCAATCTTCACTCATATGCAACTTTATCATAGGCTTGACAAATTTCTAACAATCAAAAGCACAAACACAAACTGCACACAGCAAGAGGGTTTTAATGGGATGTAATGAGGCTAATGTTCAGGTGTGTAATTTTTGGAAAGTAGCTAACTTAGATGGAGTTCAAGATCTCTTGTCAAAATCACCCACCCCCAAACTTAGACATTTCTGGTGACAAGGGGGGAAAACTTTATTATTTTTAATTCTGTTTTCTATTTTTTTTTTTGAATAACTTAGGAGGAAAGGCAGCAACTTCAGTACAAACATATTCTGCAGCTTTTCAATTTTTACATTGTTCCTTTGATGATATGATCTTTCCTCCTTTTTATTGCATTGCCCCCAAAAAAAAAAAAAACTTATACTGATGGTTGTCCTCAACCATTGTGGTCAGGAATCATATGTAGATGATAACTTTGAAACAATCTCAAACTCTACCTAGGGGGGAAAACTTTATTATTTTTAATTCTGTTTTCTATTTTTTTTTTTGAATAACTTAGGAGGAAAGGCAGCAACTTCAGTACAAACATATTCTGCAGCTTTTCAATTTTTACATTGTTCCTTTGATGATATGATCTTTCCTCCTTTTTATTGCATAGCCCCCCCCCAAAAAAAAAACTTATACTGATGGTTGTCCTCAACCATTGTGGTCAGGAATCATATGTAGATGATAACTTTGAAACAATCTCAAACTCTACCTAAACAGGGTAGTACATTGTTTTTCAGGGAAATTGAGCTGGTAATGTGGCTTAACATAAACAAGAAAGTCGCAGGCTCAAAGGGGTTCACAAAGGTAATACTTGAGGGTTGGCCTTTTAAGTCACAATAGGTAAAAACAACAAAAATGCCTCAAGCTATTTTGTGTGCAACAGTGAAATATGCAATTGATTACAGAAATAAGGCAAGTTATGCAGATAATACATATGAATGGAATGCATGATGAAAGAATCTGTTGAAGCCCAAGAGCTCACATGACTTATGCTGTAGAGTGCTACAACATCTTGTGTAGTCTCATACACCCCCAAACTTAGGTTCAAATCTAATTCAGACCTCACCCTCGCTTCCTTGGATAAGGGTCTTTGCAACCCAATTCTCCTAATTGATTGGTGACTTTGAATGAAGTCCTTCTTTTAAGTCCATTTTGAGCTAGGGATTTGTGGTGAGAAAGAATTAATTCAGGGTACTAATGTATTTTACATGCATTAAGGCAAACAACTTGTCTTCATCGGATGCACATGGACAACAAACACCATTCATTCATTAAAACTTTTTCTTTCAAAAAGGCACTCACTTTCCATTAATCACAATTCTTTTTGAAAGAGTGGGGGCAGGCATACACCAAACTAACTACACAAACAAAAACAAGCAACTACTTCTAACAACAGAAACTAAAAACATTAAAACCGAAGAGAGATTAAAAAGGGGGTTATGGTCATCTGATGCTGCAGCACCGTTGGTGTTTTTCTTGCTCAAGGCTGAGCCAATCTTGCACTGCTCCTGGTGCTTCCTCCTCTGGCTAGCTGCTTTATGGTGGGCCTGCTGGTTGCTGGATTTTCTTTTGTGATCACCACCTCAACACTAGGCTCTTTTTCAGCATCTTCAGTCACTCCTCCACCAGTCTTTGCCTTAGCTTTTGGCCCTTCTGCAAATTTTTGACTTAGAGGTATGTTATCCTCGGACTCTTCATTAAAGTCAGAATATATTTCAGCCTCTAACTTTGCCTTTGTTTTTCTTGGCATGGGGGGAGCTGTGTACTTGATTCTGCCTTTCTTGAGTGGAGGAGGGCCTTCAGGCTCAGCTTCAGCCACTTTCTTCTTGCCTATGTCTTTGCTGCCGGGTTGTGCTGGAGGTGGAGTAGGATCCCTTGGTGGTGGTGTCCAGTCAGAACTGACTTCATTGTTATTCACTGAGTGCTCACTAGCAGTGGGATTCACAGGAGGGATTTCAGGGTCTTGTTTTGGTGCATGAGGATTTTCAGGAATAGGTTCCGGTTGTGGTACTGGTACAAGGTCTAGCACATGGGGTTTGCAGAAGCAACTTGCTTCTTAGGTTCAGGAGCTTGGTATTTGAAATGCTCAAACAGGGCTTCAGGGAACTGGGGAGGAGAGCTGCCTTGCCTCAGCTTATTAACTCCAAGGGTCCTTTGTACCCAGAGGTACTGCTCTTTAGAAAACTCCCAGAAAAGTTGCTGTTGTTTTAAACTATGCTGTAACATTTGGCAGCACAAGTCTACTTTTGAGTTCAACTCATCTGAGTGATCCTCCTGCCCAGATGGAAGAACTGAACCTTGCACCATTGACACTAAAGTAACAAAGCGCTTGATGGCTAGCCAATCTATGGCCCCTTTGTTGTCCCTAACTTCATCTTCGGGTCTTTGCTTCATTCCACACTTCAGACACATGCTTGTGATTAAGGAGAAGAAAAATAGTAGACCCTTGGGCTTAAATGCACAAGAAATTATCTCTTTTTCAATCAACTGGCCCACACCAACCTTATTCTTTTTTTGAATGCACCACAAAAGGATTAGCCTTTCCTTGTTCACTGTTTCCAGATGCGCAGTGGGCAAAATTTTGGTTCTGATTATGTGGTACCATACGTTGGCCAGGGGGGTGGGGGGTGGGGTGGGGGTGAGATCAGGTATTGCTACTTTCCAATTATCACCCTTTTGAATCCAATCCACCCCTTCCAATGTAACTTCCCGCATCATATCATTCAACACGGTTTCTTCAACACCCTTCATCTATTGGTATTCATCTTGAACATCCTTTATGCCCCACCCTCTATTCAAAGCTGCAGCAGAGAAAGACACTTTGCAATCCCTCACCATCACATATTTTCGCTCAGGTGAAATGAGGCTTGCATAGAACTCTCTAACGAAGGGGATGATGGGGTCTCTAGGGTGGGCAGAGAATTTCTTCCAGTTGTGGTGGTCAATGAGCGCAGCCACTTCCTCTGTGAGCCCATAGTGAGGAGCGTCCAGGATGAAGAAGCCCTTCTCCAGATGGAAACTCCGCTTCTTGACTTCCTTATAAAATTTCTTTCGCACCTCTTCATCCACAAATCGCTTGTCAGCTTCCTCACCAGAAGAGGAGGAGAGTGTGGTAACGGGCTTTTTGGAAGACTGGACCCTTGTTTTACCCATGGTCTTTGAAGTGATAGAAAGAGATTTTGGTTGATGGTGATAGATAGAGATGGGTGAGACAAAGATTGAGAGTAGGGTTACGTGTGGGGTTAGGGAAGATGGAACAATGGCTTTATATAGAGTACGAAGGCTGAGGTGAAAGGTTAGGGATGGATGTGAGTGGTGGAGAGAAGGGTGGTATTAAATGAGTGGTTGCAAACCAGTTACATTCCCCACGATTTTTATCACTTCTCCCCTCCCAAAACTCTTCAGCTTTTGAATTCTGAGAGTTCAAAATTCTTGCAGTTCAACTTGGGCTTTGGAGCTGTCCAAACTGACACAACCCCCAGCACCTGAACAATGGGCTTGAACTGACTTGACCTAACTCCCAGCGCAACCCAACGATTATATTGCTACAGCCTGTAACAGCCCGTTTTTAGTTACGTTGTTTAACCGGTTAAAATATAATTACACATACGATTAATTATTTTATTAGGACGTTTATGTTAATTTTGTTATGTGGTTTAGTTTGAGTAATTAAATTACTCTCTTCAAATTATTTTATTGGGTGCGTTAGCACTGACTTATTTCAGTGAATGCACGCTTACTAGACAATAAGTTACATTATTGTCACTATTACTACCAGTACGGAAAAATATTTTAAATAATATGTTTAAGAGAAAAACATTTTCATATTTTCATTCTATTTAATTTTAGAGTTGAAAATAAACTGGTTTGACATTTATCGGAGATTAAATTTTGGACTGAGTATTTTCTTAGTTGATCAGTCCAACTATTAATTTTTACTCTAATTTGAATTTCGAAAACTTATAGTTATCAATCTTTATTTTTAGAGTCCAAAAAGTAAAAACATGTTTATTTTAGGCTTAATATTTTATCACTCATTTGTGTACCTATCACTAAATGTTAAGTTAAAACATAAAAACTCTCTCTCCCTTTCTCTCATCAGACCCGTAACTCTCTCTTTCTCTCCTTTTCTCTTTCTTTCTTTTTCTTCTTTTTCTCTTTCCTTCTCTGCTGCTATCTTCTTCTTCCTTCTCCCCAACTTCATCTTCAACCTCCTTTCCTCTTGCCGTCCAGCCGCGCATCGCCGTTAGGGAGGCCACCGTTCGACCCCGACTGGCAAGGAGACGTCAGCCACCGCCTGCACGTGTTGCTGCCGCGCGATCATCGTCCCACCGCGGTAAGCGCTGCTTCCACCACCACCCACTGTGGTTTCCGGCGTCGTCCGACGAAACTGAGTCCAGATCCGAACTACCCTCATCGTGCTCTTTCTTCTCCACCATGCGGTTTTCCATTTGGTCACTGTTGCTCCATCACCGCCGCCGCTGTTTGGGCGTTTTCCGGCCACCATCCGGCCACCTTTCATCAAATAAACACCATAACTTTGCTCCCCTCTTCCTCCTCTACAAAAGCCCTCAAGAAATTTCGAGATCGGAGAACATTGATTTCTAACCACCACGAGCCGCCGCGCCGAAACTTCGTTGGAGCTGTTGCCACCACCACCATATTCTCTTCTCCTCACTTTGGGTAAGTGTTTACCCCTAATCTCTTCTAGATTGAAAATCCTCGAATTGATTTTGAAACCCTAACCCTATCTCTTTAATTTCATATTATAATTTTGAAATTAAACTTTGTTTTATGAAATTGGGACTCTGAATTAGTGTTTCCCTAAATTAATTTCATGGTTCTTGGATTATATTGAGCTTTCCCAAATTATGTTATGAACCATAAAACCCCAAATCTGTTTTCATTTAAATCAGTGATGTTTTTGAGAAATTAAATATATTATTGAATTATATTTATATTGTGATTGTTGAGAAATTAATTCGGTGATTTGTCTGGCTGTTTCTATGCTTGGATCGACTCTCTAGGATGTTTTTCATGTTCTTGCTTGCTTTGGAGAAGTATGAATTCCTTTTTGGGAACTCATGGGAGCTGATTGCATGGCTGTGAAGTTCCTAAAAAACCTCCGAACGCATTAAAAGGTGGGGGAAAGAAATTATTTAACGTCGGAAACGGCGCGGTTACATTTAATTAGATAATGGTGTAGGGCGACCCAAACCCTACACGGGAGCGAGTAACGGACAATGTCTATACCACATTGGGAACTATTCAGTGGTACCGATGATGATATAGAAATTGTGCGTTTATCGTCATTACGCTACATACATAGATTATTTTATTACGTGATGATTGCCTGTTTGACTGGTTGATTTGAACTTGGTACTTGATGTATGATATTATGACATGATGATATATGATGATGATTTTGGATAACATGATGATGATTATGATGATATGATGAGTGTTATGATTGTGCTTAGAGGATTGAGTAGATCATAAGTTATGTTGGGACACGAGGATGTATTTGGGAATTGCATACGATATGTGATAGCAGTGCCTAACCGAGATGATTATCTTGATATGAGGTCGAGATTGATGAGATGAGATTATTTTGAGGTTATCTATGAGATTATGATGACCGGTTAGGGCACTAGGGGGTGACCTGAAACATGGTCTATGATATGAGGGACCTGAAACATGGTCGAGTGGACCTGAAACATGGTCGATTGGGGTCTATGCCTCGGAGGGAAAATTCCCGGGGATAGGCTAACGACGGACCGTCCAGAGATGATTTCATTTTAGTCGCAACTATAGTTCATGCATTTCATGAGCATCCTGGATTGTGGTCCAGAGGTGTGCACCGGGTTGTGCGTCTATAGTGCCATTGCTTTGCGTGGGCACCCTCCAGTCACGGACGAGGGTGTGCGTCGGGGACTCTGGGACGTGTCGAGTATATTGTTGTGATATCCGGATATGGCCGATACCTGAAGAGATTATTCATACATCATTTGCATTGCATCATGATGGAGGGTAGAGGAAAGAGTATAGATGTGGATTGAGGATGATTATGTTATATATATTTATACCGGGGAGACGTATGTTTAGTGTGCCGTTATTTAATTAAATGTTGCTAAACCCTTTCCACGTTTGATGTTATATGGTTTCTTATCCCCTGTATCTTTCTGCATGTTGTATTTTGTTTTATTATGAAATCGTACTAGAAGACCTGGTGGACAAACTTAATGATGAGGGATTGGATGGGATTCCTTATGAGCCGGATGCCGGAGCTCGAGTCTAGACCCATGGTGATTAGGATTAAGGTAGTATATGGCCAATGCGTCTTGTGAGACGTTTTAGATGTTCTCAGTTGCTTAGTATTTTGTCTAAGTCTATACTTGTGAGGGCTCCTACCGAGAGGATACCCTCAATAGTGTTTTGGTAATGTAATAGATAAACATGGGGTATTTATATATTATAATCTTGCGAATATTTTATGTTATTAATGAAAACCGTGTATGTGCATGAAAAACCAATTTGAGATTACTGTATCTATTTATCTCCTAAGTCATTATCACGACTGGAGTTTGTGTATTTATTTTTCCTCTCCTGGCAGTTGATGTAAGACCAGAGACCATTTATAGTTGGATTAAGTTTTGAAGTTATAAAACTGTCTATCAGGTGTTTTTTTAACGTCATACAAATCTCCGATTTTTAAAGGGGACATTTCGAAAATGATTTGTGAAAATCTCTAACGCTAAACGCGTGCTTAAGGAACTAATTACTGAGGTTTTAAACTAAATGTCACAAAGGGGCACAGCGGGGTGTCTCATTTGGTATCAGAGCAGTTTGATTCTGATCGGACTGCAAAAAGTTAGGGTGTTGTTACTGGCCGTGTCTAGTTGAATCCACATCGGATATTAACTATGCTTAGAAATTGGGTAGAAAGTTCGTAGCTTCGTCGTTTTAAGTTTCCTAAGTAGAGTAGGGAACTGAAATGATTAATATTCTTACTCATGATAAACACGATATTTTGGGATAAGTTACTTGGGTAAGTTGTTGTATAAAAGAGAGTATCGTGGTTGATTGTGCCTTGAAAGTTAGAAAGTAAGATTTGAAATAAGTGTTAGACCATGAGTTTATTGGAAGAATTAATTCTTGTTCATAAGGTATAGTGAGCAATTAGTGGTAGAAAGAAATTGTTATTACAGGAATTTATTTTAAATACTAGATATATTTGGTTAAGGTGGGTAGTTGTTGAAGATGATAAAGAGACAACAAAATGTGTTTGGGTCTTAATTAGGATAGGATTGAATTAGTTGAAGCCTTGTAGCCTTTTATGGTGGAGATGATGGTTATAGTTGTGGATTTGATTGGAAATCTAGGCTTATGAGTTGGATACTTGGCCCCGAATCTAGTGTTTAACGATGAGAAAGGAATTAGACTCAAGTTTATGAAATTAATACTTGGATGTGAAGATGAACTTATTTTCTAATGATGTCTTCTAATGATGATAGGTTTGTTTAAAGAAAAGGAGATTTAAGCATATGGTGTTTATAAGAGGTGTTGATTTGAGTGTGGCTTGTACATGATTAGTATTTAAGTCTTTTTGTTGAGAATAGAATTAGTTTCTAATCACTTTGATGTTATTGGAGTTTATTAAGATAAAGTGCAAACCTTAGCTTGTGATGGGATTATTCTTTAAAGTGATATTTGATTTATGAAAATAGTATTAACCCGAACTTGGTTTGAGACACAAGTTTATAAGGTAAATTTAGGGGGATTTGAAATGATTTGGAAACATAATGAAGAAGTTTGAGTATATAGAAATGATATATATGGTTAAATCGAGGTTATTTGGAAATGTTGTGTGGACACATGACAATTAGTAGTAGTTCAAACTAAGAGAGGTTGTTAAGTTAAGATTTTGATATAAAGAAGCACGGTAGATATGGAAATAGTGTGCTAGTATTTAGGTACATTACTAGGATATGATATTTGAAGAAGATTGTTAATAATGGTGATTCTAAGGGAAGGATATGTAGGTAAGTGCTAGTACGTATCAAGTTCATATCTAAGGATTTAATTTGTGAGTGGGGACTTGTTATTATTAAAGTAGGACTAAGAGCGGAATGACGATACTTTAGATGAGTAATATTATGATGATTTCGGATTTGAGAAGGGATGTTTTACCTAGGCATGGTATTCTTGTTAAAATGATGAGTTTGAGCTTCTAGTAAAATCTTAATTGTTATAGAATATATTTTGTTTGGTTTAATATGGCAGTTAATGTAGTTAAGGGCTTAGAGTCATGTTTTATATTTCAAATAAGATGTAAGCCTTCATATTTCTTTTTGTAAAGTTTTGGTGTGCGATAATTGAGTAGAGAATTGTAGTTATAAGGTTTGATGATCAATAGTTGAATTATAATGATAGTTTTGTTGTTTATATTTTGAGACATTAAAGTTAAGATGTGGATTAAGGAGATATTTTTTTTTTATGTTAAATTTTGGTCACTAAGTTAGTGTTTGGACAGAAAGGTAGATTCTTAAACTAAGGGACTTACTTATGTTGACTTTGTCATTGTTGATCATGCCTTGAGGATTGGAATAAAGACTTGATCAGGCAATACGTAGGATAAATTCAGATTTTCCCTTGAGTGCGATAATTCTATATTGGTTTTGTTAAGATTTATGGTGAATTAGAGATATTGAAAACTATGGGATATGCAGTGGTAGGAATTTTGTTGAGGTGTAGTTATGAATGGTAAGATTAAGAGTAATATCAGCAAGTATGACAAATTACTATAGATCGAAGGATCAAATTTTGACTGAGGCAGAGTATAGTTAAGGAGATTTAGGGTAATGATCAAATGCTTATGGTTATGATTGAATGTAGGAATTTGGAAGATCAAGAGGAAAGTTCCTACTGTAGTTTCACCTAAGTTGGATGTGAATGAAAAGGATGATTTCTTGAGTAAAACTAAGTTTTCTAGAGTAATTCAAGGTTGTGGAGTTAGATAATCTTAACTGACATGGTTTCTGTTGATTTTAGGATGGAGATGTTTTACTTGGACACTGGAAATATGTAATTTTGTTGTAATTTGGAGTGGTGGAATAAGTCCAAAGGAAACTAAGACAACAATTGTATACTTTGAGTTGAAGGTTGATGTATGATGGGGTAAAGTTAGTGTTGAACTTGATATTCGTCGTGAAGATAAGTTGTAGAAGTTTTGATAGCAGACAAATTTTGAGGCAAGAAGTGATTAAGTTTTGATTGTGCCCTTCGAGTGTAATAAGCTATGGTGAAATGTTTATAATTTTTTTTTGAGGTCTTATTCTGGTAATTATGTGGTTGATGATCCATAGTGGAAACTAGACATTTTAAATCCAAGATTGCTATTGGGGAGCGTCCACCTGGATTTCTTGGCTTTGTTTTGGTGCAACTCCTAGGGGTTATGACCTTAGAGAAACTTTGTTTTATAATCTCTTTTCTCGGCTGCAATATATAAGATAAGGGCAGATATGATACAAGCACTTCCTTGCATAGGTCATAGAGCCCTGTCTTTAGATGGAGGAATTGTTAGGAGTTGTGTATTTTCCTTGGACAATAGGGTAGATGTGTATGGGAAAGTTCTTAAACCAGGGATACTAACGGGACTTGTGAACCAAATTGAAAAGGAGAGGCAAATGAAGGATATGAAATCGAAGTAGGCAAAAGATTCGAGAGGAATTAAGAAGAGAACGGACTATGTCGGGTTGGTAAGATTGAATTTCTTAGGTTCTTGGCGCGAAGTTTATCATGTGCAACTCAGGCTCAGATGTAGTTAAAGGATAAATAGAATGGAATAAGAATCAATACTGTTATAGAATTATAGATGAAAGGAATGAAGCGACGAGAATATAAAGCAGGATTTTAGGGTTAAGGTGTGATTACAAAATCCTGTTTAGTTTTGAGTCATGAAATTCCGAGGATGGAATTTTTTCTAAGAGGGGTAGTAATGTAACAGTCCGTTTTTAGTTACGCTGTTTAACCGGTTAAAATATAATTACACATACGATTAATTATTTTATTAGGATGTTTATGTTAATTTTGTTATGTGGTTTAGTTTGAGTAATTAAATTACTCTCTTCAAATTATTTTATTGGGTGCGTTAGCACTGACTTATTTCAGTGAATGCACGCTTACTAGACAATAAGTTACATTATTGTCACTATTACTACCAGTATAGAAAAATATTTTAAATAATATGTTTAAGAGAAAAGCATTTTCATATTTTCATTCTATTTAATTTTAGAGTTGAAAATAAACTGGTTTGACATTTATCGGAGATTAAATTTTGGACTGAATATTTTCTTAGTTGATCAGTCCAACTATTAATTTTTACTCTAATTTGAATTTCGAAAACTTATAGTTATCAATCTTTATTTTTAGAGTCCAAAAAGTAAAAACATGTTTATTTTAGGCTTAATATTTTATCACTCATTTGTGTACCTATCACTAAATGTTAAGTTAAAACATAAAAACTCTCTCTCCCTTTCTCTCATCAGACCCGTAACTCTCTCTTCTCTCTTTCTCTCTTTTTCTCTTTCTTTCTTTTTCTTCTTTTTCTCCTTCCTTCTCTGCTGCTATCTTCTTCTTCCTTCTCCCCAACTTCATCTTCAACCTCCTTTCCTCTTGCCGTCCAGCCACGCATCGCCGTCAGGGAGGCCACCGTTCGACCCCGACTGGCAAGGAGACGTCAGCCACCGCCTGCACGTGTTGCTGCCGCGCGATCATCGTCCCACCGCGGTAAGCACTGCTTCCACCACCACCCACTGTGGTTTCCGGCGCCGTCCGATGAAACTGAGTCCAGATCCGAACTACCCTCATCGTGCTCTTTCTTCTCCACCATGCGGTTTTCCATTTGGTCACTGTTGCTCGGCCACCGCCGCCGCTGTTTGGGCGTTTTCCGGTCACCATCCGGCCACCTTTCATCAAATAAACACCATAACTTTGCTCCCCTCTTCCTCCTCTACAAAAGCCCTCAAGAAATTTCGAGATCGGAGAACATTGATTTCTGACCACCACGAGCCGCCGCGCCGAAACTTCGTCGGAGCTGTTGCCACCACCACCATATTCTCTTCTCCTCACTTTGGGTAAGTGTTTACCCCTAATCTCTTCTAGATTGAAAATCCCCGAATTGATTTTGAAACTCTAACCCTATCTCTTTAATTTCATATTATAATTTTGAAATTAAACTTTGTTTTATGAAATTGGGACTCTGAATTAGTATTTCCCTAAATTAATTTCATGGTTCTTGGATTATATTGAGCTTTCCCAAATTATGTTATGAACCATAAAACCCCAAATCTGTTTTCATTTAAATCAGTGATGTTTTTGAGAAATTAAATATATTATTGAATTATATTTATATTGTGATTGTTGAGGAATTAATTCGGTGATTTGTCTGGCTGTTTCTATGCTTGGATCGACTCTCTGGGATGTTTTTCATGTTCTTGCTTGCTTTGGAGAAGTATGAATTCCTTTTTGGGAACTCATGGGAGCTGATTGCATGGCTGTGAAGTTCCAGAAAAACCTCTGAACGCATTAAAAGGTGGGGGAAAGAAATTATTTAACGTCGGAAACGGCGCGGTTACATTTAATTAGATAATGGTGTAGGGCGACCCAAACCCTACACGAGAGCGAGTAACGGACAATGTCTATACCACATTGGGAACTATTCAGTGGTACCGATGATGATATAGAAATTGTGCGTTTATCGTCATTACGCTACATACATAGATTATTTTATTACGTGATGATTGCCTGTTTGACTGGTTGATTTGAACTTGGTACTTGATGTATGATATTATGACATGATGATATATGATGATGATTTTGGATAACATGATGATGATTATGATGATATGATCAAAGTTACATGGAATGAAGAGTCATGATTGCTGTAACATCCTATCTTTCGGGAAATAAAATATTTTAATTAGATGGGAGTGAGGGTTAGATAAAAAAAATTTATTTAAGAGTCTAAACACATATGCAAGTTCAAAATAAAATTCAAGTAACTCAAATTTTTTAGTAGGTAAACACCTCAAGCAAGTACGTCAAAAACCCTTATTGGAAGCATCTCGATTTAAATTATTAATTAAGGTGATTTATCATCAATAATATTAAAAGATAATTAGTCATAGATATAAATTTTAATCATAGCTAGATGATTATAATTAATTTACTCAAGTTTTATTTATTATGATTAATTAGCACTAGTCTTAATTAATTATGCCCTAGTTACAAGTTTAACCTAATTAAATTAACTAAATTAATTTTAGGTTTTATTTGTTTTACATGAGCAAGTAGCTCACGGTTTTGATGTATAAAAGACACCTTCATTTCTTCAAATTCTGGACGCATGAAATGGAAGTGCCACCTCCTGATTGCCTTTCTTTTCCTTAGTCCACGTAAATGATAGCCTATAACTATAGCATTAGTGAGTCATGTGTACTATTTGCTTTGACTATTATAGGCAAGTTAATGTAAAAGAAGAAAAATATATATATATATATATATATATATATATATATATATATATATATATGTGTGTGTGTGTGTGTGTGTGTGTGTAAGAATTCAGAAAGTGAAAGAATGGTGTTGAAAAAATAAATAAAGAGAAAGAGTGGGCCTAGAGAGAGAGTTGAGTTTCCGGAGCTAATTCCGATCAATCCGTTCATCTTATCAAGAAACCAATTATACCATTGTGATCCTCGCGATGTCTACTTCATTACCCTATCTTTCTTTTCTTGATTAGGCTAAGGTAAGCCTATGTCCTTTTTATGTCTAAATGCCGTCGGTGACGGTATTGAGGTTATATTTCAATTCATTTATTGGTTTCCAATTCCGTCTTCAGATTTGGGTTACACGTAACGTGTGCTTCACAATGATGTGTTCAGGTGAATTTTTGGAGCCCCGGAGGGTGTAGAACTGTGCGTGGCAGATTTGAGGGAATATAGGGAGTGTCCGTTTCGTTGCCCCAGAGCTAGCCTAAGACATTCCAGGTGGGGGAAAGAAATTATTTAATGTCGGAAACGGCGCTGTTACATTTAATTAGATAATGGTGTAGGGCGACCCAAACCCTACACGAGAGCGAGTAACGGACAATGTCTATACCACATTGGGAACTACTCAGTGGTACTGATGATGATATAGAAATTGTGCGTCGTTTATCGTTGTTACGCTACATAGATTATTTTATTGCGTGATGATTGTCTGTTTGACTGGTTGATGTGAATTTGATACTTGATAGATGATAGCATGAGTGTGGTAATTATTTTAGAAGTGTTTATATTTATATTTATTATTATTATTATTATTATTACTATTACTACTACTACTACGGTGATTATTACTATTATTATTATTATTATTATTATTTTAATATTATTACTATTACTGTGATGATAGTTGTTGTTGTTGTTGTTGTTATTATTATTATTATTATTATTATTATTATTATTATTATATTTCGGTATTTATTGTTCGGAAAGGATATTATGATCTGAGGATATATGATGATGATTTTGGATAACATGATGATGATTATGATGATAGGATGAATGTAATGATTGTGCTTAGAGGATTGAGTAAATCACAAGTTATGTTGAGACACGAGGATGTGTTTGGGGATTGCATACGATATGTGATAACAGTGCCCAACCGAGATAATTATCGTGAGACGAGGTTGAGATTAATGAGATGAGATTAGTTTGAGGTTATCTATAAGATTAGGATGATCGGTTAGGGCACTAGGGGGTGACCTGAAACATGGTCTGTGATATGAGGGACCTGAAACATGGTCGAGTGGACCTGAAACATGGTCGATTGGGGTCTATGCCTCGGAGGGAAAATTCCCGGGGATAGACTAACGACAGACCGTCCAGAGATGATTTCATTTTAGTCGCAGCTATAGTTCATGCATTGCATGAGCATCCTGGATTGTGGTCCAGAGGTGTGCACCGGGTTGTGCGGCTATAGTGCCATTGCTTTGCGTGGGCACTCTCCATCCGCGGACGAGGGTGTGCGCCGGGGACTCTGGGACGTGTCGATTATATTTTGTGATATCCGGATATGGCCGATACCTGAAGAGATTATTCATACCGCATTTGCATTGCATCATGATGGAGGGTAGAGGAAAGATTATAGATGTGGATTGAGGATGATTATGTTATATATATTGATACTGGGGAGACGGATGTTTAGTGTGCCATTATTTAATTAAATGTTGCTAAACCCTTTCCACGTTTGATGTTATATGGTTTCTTATCCCTATCTTCTCTATATTGCATATGTTTCGTTTTGTGATCGTGTTGAGAAGATCCTACGGGGGAGCCAGCTATGGAGGAGCTCTATGGGACCTCGTATGAGCCTGACGTTGGAGGACGAACAGTGGATCCTCATAGTTGAGTGTAGAGTCTATGGCCAGTGCGTCTCATCTCTTTAGGATGTTGTTTTTATTTTCTGTTTGATTATCAGTTTTGTACATTTTGGGATCCGACTGATGTGATTCCCTCTACTGTACTGTATCATGATTTGAGGTGTATATGTTATGTATGTATGTTACGTTTTAAATTTTCCATTGTTTTAATATACTCGCTTAACGACAATAACGAAATTAGGTCTTAATATTTTGGGGTTTTCTTTAATGGGACGTCGGGGCGTCTCATTTAGTTACAGGGGTTAACAACACATATTTATTTAAAATTAAACTAAAACTAAAAACTAAAATAAACTAACTAATTAAAGGATATAAAGCTGGGTTGCCTCCCAGGAGCGCTTGGTTTACTGTCCTTCAGCCTGACTCCACATTTATGGTTAAGGGTCTATGAGTTGAATGGTGGCCTTCATCCTTGCACAAGGCTCACCCAAATATTGCTTCACCCTTTGGCCATTGACTTTGAATTCCCTTCCAAAACTTTCATCTAACAAATCCACAGCTCCATGAGGGTACACTTGGACCAATTTGAAAGGTCCAAACCACCTAGACTTCAACTTCTTAGGGAACAGTTTCAGTGTGGAATTGAACAAGAGCACTTGCATGCCTTCAACTAGTTCCCTAGGTTGAATTTTCTGATCATGCCAGGCTTTGACCTTGCTCTTGTATGCTTCAACATTTTCATAGGTAAAGAACCTAAACTCTTCAAGTTCATTCAGATGCAACATTCTTGCTTCTCCAACTGTTTGTGCATCAAATTTCAACTTCTTTATGGCCTAGAATGCCTTGTGTTTCAACTCAATTGGTAAATGGAAAGCCTTTCCATAAACCAATCTATAAGGGGACATGCCAATGGGAGTTTTAAATGCAGTTCTGTAGGCCCAGAGAGCATCATCTAAGTGTAAGGACCAATCCTTCCTAGACGGGTTCACCATCTTTTCAAGGATTCTTTTGATCTCTCTATTGGACACTTCAGCTTGCCCACTGGTCTGAGGGTGATATGTAGTAGCCACTTTGTGTTTCACTCCATATTTTGCAAGCAAGTTAGCAAACAACTTGTTATATCTTGGAGTGCCAAATCTGGTGAATATGTTCTTGTGCATGAACTTTGTAACTACTCTAGCATCATTGGACGGTAATGCTATTGCTTCTACCCATTTGGAGATATAGTCCATTGCAACTAAGATGTAGGCATTCCCAAAAGAGACAGGAAATGGCACCATAAAATCTACTCCCCATACATCAAACAATTCAATCTCCAAAATGGTGTTGAGTGACAACTCTTGTCTGTTGGAAATATTCCCCACCCTCTGACATCTGTCACAATTCTTGGCATACTCATGAGCATCTTTGAACAAAGTGGGCCAGAAATACCCTGATTGTAAGACTTTAGCAGCTGTTCTTTTTCCTCCAAAGTGACCATCATAAGGAGCAACGTGGCAATCGCCAAGGATATATTGCATTTCTTCCTCAGCAGCACATCTCCTTATGATCTCGTCTTGGCATCTTTTGTACAGAAAGGGTTCATCCCAGTAAAAGTGTTTAACTTGATGCAGAAACCTCCTTTTCTGTTGAGAATTCATCTCCACTGGAATCACTCCACTGACCAGAAAATTCACAATGTCTGCGTACCAGGGTGCTGCAGCATCTTCAAGCATTAGCAGGTATTCATCAGGAAAATTTTCTTTGATTTCTCCCTGAGACTCAGGTTCCCCTCCTTCAACAATTATGGAGAGATGATCAGCTACCTGATTTTCAATACCCTTCTTTTCTTTGATTTCCAAATCAAATTCTTGAAGCAAAAGTACCCATCTGATAAGCCTTGGCTTTACATCCTTCTTGTCAATGAGATACTTAATGGTTGCATGATCTATATATACCACTACTTTGGTTCCCACCAGATAGGGTCTGAACTTGTCAAAAGCAAACACCACAGCCAACAATTCTTTTTCTATAGTGGTGTAATTGATCTGAGCATCAATGAGAGTCTTGCTAGCATAATAGATGGTATGGAAGATTTTGTTATGCCTTTGGCCTAGCACAACTCCTACTGCAAAATCACTGGCATCACACATCAACTCAAATGGTCTTTTCCAGTCAGAAGCTACTATTACAGGTGCAGTAATCAAGGCCTTCTTCAGCAGTTCAAAAGTTGATAAACACTCATCTGTAAAGTCAAATGCACTATCATGCTCCAGCAATTTGCACAGTGGCTTCGAAATTTTTGCGAAATCTTTGATGAATCTTCTATAGAACCCATAAAATCCTAACTAAAGGAAATTAGCTCATAATGAGCTTAATGACAAAACAAGTAAAGGAAATGGTAAAATAAAGCATAAAACAAATTACGTAGAGGACAAGGAGCTGACGGCTACTATAGTACAGGGCTGCTACAGTACGAGCTGCTCTAAAAGCAAGGTCACACTCATTATTTGTACTAGCTCCCAAAATAGGGTTACACTCTCTCTCATGCCTCACTTTTTGGGCTTTTAAAAAATTCAAATACTAAAATATTCATTGACCCAATTCTCAAGTATACACACAACTGCTGCATTGTATTCTCTCTCTTCCTTTTTGCACAACGCATCAGGTATTTTGTCTTCTAGTGGGCAATAGTTGAGCTGGAAATGATTTTATCTTGTAGTGACTTGCTTCCCCGAAGCTGCAGCATTCCAAAACATCCCAGAGCAATTCCTCCAGCAATTACACCTTTAAAACCTACTCAAAACTAAATCAAACCTTCATCAATAACAGATCAGAATTTACAGCTTTTCGCAATTAACCAGATTAACACAAATATTTACTCAATCAAACAAAACTTGAAGTTCTTTTCCAAAATTGATCAAAACAAAAGCAATTATTAAGCTAAAAGGATAGTAATAACTCTTATTTCTAAGAGTTGTCAATGGACAAAGGCTTCTGTGTTGGGAGATGCTATCAAGTATGCGAAACAACTACAAGAACGCGTTTGTGCAAATTAAGCCAAGAAAAAGTTGAATCGACAGTTAGTAAAGAGAAATTCTTGGGTAATGAACAGATTTTGAGTTTGACGGTGGAGAGAGAGGAGGTAGGGGGGGGGGGGGGGGAGTGTACATGGATTGAAACCAGATGCTTTTTCCCTCATGTACAACTGTCATTTTTTATTTTTATTTTCTTTGTTGTAATATTGTGATTGGATGTGCCTAAAGATGATATGTTGGGTTTGTGCCTATGCAAGAGTTTCTCATTGGGTATTGTAAGCCGACAATGTAAAAAATACATAAATTTTAAGAATTATTTATAATTTATAATTTAAGAATTAAAAAGAAAGATTTAATAGTCTAATTTTAAATATAAGAATATGTTGTATAAAATTCATACAAAATTAAACAAAAGTAAATTTTGACATATAAATAAAATATTAAAAAGTCTATAAATTCTAAAAATTGATTGCATTTCAAGAAATAAAAAGGAAGGATCAATACCATGATTTTTAAATATAAATATCATTTATAAAAATTAGAACATGAAAAAAATAGTGATATTGATTGTTTACTACAAAATTGTTTTAAAAAATTATATAGGAAATAGTGAAAATAAAAAAAAGTTATTTTCATTGTTTCTTATACATTGAAAACAACAAATGAAAATAGAAAATTGGAAACAAAGCAAACGTGCATTAATATACTCTATTTCCAAGTTTTATTTGATATACATCATTAACAAAATCTACTTTGCCTTATTATTGCAATTTTTAAACGTGATTTGCTTCTTTCAGTTGTGCTATTAAGATGCTATCGTGTCGTGTGCATGAGATATATGCTATTAAGATGATATATGCCCAGTCTTATTCTTGCAAACAGTGGATGCCCGTGTGCTGTGCATTCTGACTAAGACTGAGTAGCATTTGTTTTGACGGTGTCTATCCAATAGCTTTCCATTACATCCTAATTTTTAGAACTCAAACAATGAAACTATACACCATGCCATTCATCCAAAGTCCAAACTAAGCCTAAAATTCTCTGATTCTGATATTCACATTCTCACCTCTGTGGGTGAATTCTAAAATTCTCTGATTCTGATATTCACATTTTGTTTTGTTTTGCCTGGAGACCATGTGTACTTTTTCTCAGGAAATGGTTCTCTTTACAGTGGGTGAATTATCTATGTTGTGGCGGTTTTGTATGCCTTTGTGGGACTGGTCTGCTTGGTCTGTAGCTAACCCCCCACCCCCAACCTTTTTAGTCTTCCCGGGTGGAATGGTCTTCTATGGAAGTGATGGAAAATTTCAACATTTCACTTGGAAGTTTGTCACACCTTTTGCCTTTCCTGTACCCTTTAAGTAGGATGGTTGAAGTGTTCTGTTCCTTTCTGGTTCTTGTGGGGACTTATCTTCTGTGTGATGGGCAACTATTTGACAAGTGTGAACACCTAATTTTGTCCGGGTATATTTTTATCCTTTTGATAATAATAATAAATAAATAAATAAAAATGCCAAAAAAAAATAATTTGTTTGTCTGATTTCTTGATTATTTTTAAGAAAAGTTAAATTTAAAAAAAAAGAAAAGAAAGAAAGAAAGAAGAAACGTTGAGTCCCTTCCCTGCAACATCTACCCCCTACTGTTGGTCTTTCTCCTCCTGCTTCCATATTTAACCAACATGTACCCAAGCCACTTTTGAATATAGCAAAAATCAGAACTCAGATGGGGGCTGCTCAAGGAGGCCAGTGCAACTGTCAGCATGGTAACCTCTGCAACACTCAAGTTTGCAAGGTCCCAATGACATTGAGAAGAGTTCATCTTCTTCTATAAAAAGGAGCCAAAAGGGGGGGGGGGACAGACGGAATACTCTCTGATACCAAGAGGAAAAGATCGAAAAAACCTCTTTCTTTCCTTCTTTCGTTCTCCGTTTCTCCTTGCACCATCTCCTTCTTCCTCCTACCATCTCTCTTCTTCTTCAACAACCCAACAACAATAAAACAAAAAGGCCACATACACACATACAACTCAGATCCGTTTCTGGTTCGCACACCCCACACCCTAAACGGCCAGCCCCACCGCAACACCAAGCCAGATCCGCCACGGCACCATTGCATCGCCTGCTGCTACTACCCCAAACCAGCGCCGCCGCCTTGCTCCAGCTCCTCCGTGATCGCGACCCACGCCGGCGCCTTGATCCGAATCACCGCGTCGTCTCCGCCGTGCTCTCCTCGGCCGTGCTCGCTCCTGTACGGGCCCACCCCTGCAGAACCACCAATCTCTCTGGTCCTCTATCGCGTTGGTAATGAAGCTAGAAGCTTCCTTCAAGTTTTCTTTCCTTCTGTCTTTTTGTTATTTATTTATGGCCTTATGATGGTTCTGATGGTTGGCTTGGACTTGTGCTTGTTGCATGAGGCCCAAACACATTTTTGTTTGTTTGGTTTTGGCCATTTATTGTCATGTTAGAATGTTGGGCCAAGTAATCTGTCTCAAAAAATATATTAACATATTCTGTTTCTTTTAAACGATAAAAATATTTTCCTGAATTTAAGTCTTAAAATAAGGAAAAAATATAAAATATAAAAAATCAAAAATTAAATCTTTATAAAAAAATTAAAAATTAATTAAAAATCAACCAACCAATCAAATCTTTTCTAAAGAACTACGTGGCTTTGAGTTTCCCATCGCACCCGGGAATACGTAGGAGCAAGATAAATTATCTTGTCGGGCCAAAACTAAATTTTCCTTTTTTTGTGTCTCTTTTTATGTTAAAATAATTAATCAAAATAATTAAACTTTTCTCTTTCCAGGGATGCTCTATGGACACGGTGCCATGTTTAATCCCTTAGATTTGAGGTTGCCCTGTGGACTCATGTGCCATGTTCAATCTCATTTAGTTTTTATAAACCATAAAGTTAAAAATATAAAAAAATAATAAAAAATTTAAAATATTAAAAGTTAAAAATAATTCTTTCTTGTAAATAACTTTTGGGGTAAAATAAATATTTAAAAGACTATTAAAATGTTTTTGCACAACTAACTTAGGTACCGTTTTTTAAACGGGCGATGTGGGGTGCTAACACCTTCCCTACTCGTAACCGACTCCCGAATCCAAATCTCTATCTTTTTTTAAGACCAGTTTACCTTCAAATAATTGGGTTTTCTAAGATTTTCCCAATAAAAATCTTAGTGGCGACTCCTCTGACTTTTTATCTCTTTTCGCGGCTCCCGGACGGGACGGTCGCGACAGCTGGCGACTCCGCTGGGGACTTTAGAGAATCAGGACTATCATAGTTGGTTGTGCAACTTCTTTTAATAACTTTGAAAATATTAGTTTTACCCCTCTTTCTTTTATTTGTTTTGTAAATTGTTATATGCTTTAATATATGCCTTTGTATATTCTTGCAACCCTATGGTAGAGAATTATTATGTTGTTAGCTGTTCTTTTTTGCATGTGTGATGTAGTTTTCATTTTAATTGGTTTGGAGCAGGTTTGTATGCTCCCAGCACACACATCACTTACACTTATTTCACACACTTTTAGCTCTATACCCGAGCTTGTGGAAGCTTAAGGATTAGGCGGTGTGTCGATATTATCATTGAAGAGGTCTTGTACCCCCTTGATATTTGTCGATTCACCACTCAGGTTGTACCCGATATCATGGGATGGTCATATTGAGAGGGTTTATCCCTACTTGTGGCTAGACTCATGAGTCGGATCCTTATCTTTCGAGATAGGGGCAATCTGGGGACCATGGATTTTAGAAGTCTAGAACCTACCCAATTTTCACTGATAGAGCAAACTTAGGGGCCAACCAATTAGAGTTATGACTTCAGCTGTGTCCGACCCTAAGTTTTAACCGTCTTAAGACACAAAAGGGGGCATGATTATTCTCTACCTTTCTCTTCATATTCATACATCCATTTCAATTTTCAAAATAGGAAACGACCCATTTTTTTTAAAAAAAAAAAACCATTTCATGCATTCAAAAAAGAAAAAAAAAAGACCTTTTTTTCCTTCATTTGTCTCTAAACAAAGAATTCTCATTTGTCTCCAAACAAAGAAAATAAATTCATTCATCTCATGCATTTATAAAAAATGATTCTTCTAAAAAAAAATAATAATAAAAAATAAATAAATAAGAAGTTCATTTCATGTATCACTGTTTTGATAGAAGTTCCTTCATGCATCTCATGTATTAAAATTCGGGTAAGTATAAAAATAAAAATTAAAAGTAAATCTTTTCCATGCAACCCATGCATTAACACCTTCTCGGGTCAAGAAAAATCTTTTTCATGCATCTCAAAAGGTTATCTTCAGTAAACTTTCACAAATAAGGATTTAATCCCTCTTCCCCAAACTTCACAGTGACTTTTTGAATAATTGCTCTACGGCACCCTTATTGGACTCGATCACAAGCCAAAATCATGGATGAGGAAGAGCAAACTCAGAAGTTCATAGAAGACTGGAGTCAACTCAAAGAGAAGATGACCCAAATGATGGTAATGTTGCAAGTCATGTAGAAGGAAAAGAACACGAATGAGAACCCTTCGGCCTCAACTGAAGAGCAGCCGGCCATACCTCTTCTCACTCATGAGAACAACAACCAAGGGGTCGTGATGCCTTTCACTGGCTACCCAAGTAATCAAAATCGTCCTTCATTTGACCCAAGCAATCCCCCATATGGTCTTCCTCGAGGATTTGTGCCGCCGGTCGCGACTGGTCCAACAAATGGCAATCCAAATTCCGTTAACCCAAACACTTCACCATTCACCTTCTACATTGGTGCCAATGGGATCCAAGTGGCACAGAGCTTCGCTTCCCCACAGTATGTTCCTGTGAATCAGTCGTGTGGGAATCCTCAATCCATAGAAAAGCTGGAGGTAATAGAGGAAAGATTGCGGGCAATCGAAGGGGTAAATAGTTATGGTGTTCGGGATGCCTCGGAACTCTGTCTGGTGCCAAATGTTGTGATTCCGCCGAAATTTAAGGTGCCCGATTTTGACAAATATCGGGGAACCACTTGTCCCAAGAACCATTTGACCATGTATGTTAGGAAGATGGCGTCACATGCCCCATATGATAAACTCTTGATTCACTTCTTCCAAGACAGCTTGACCGGGGCAGCTTCAAATTGGTATACGCATTTCGAGCGGGCACACATCCGATCCTTCAAAGATCTAGCAGATACATTCCTGAAGCAGTACAAGTACAATGTTGACATGGATCCCGATAGGATGCAACTCCAAAATATGTCAAAAAGGGATACAGAAACCTTCAAGGAGTATGCACAACGGTGGAGAGAATTGGCTGCTCAAGTAGAGCCCCCATTAACTGAGAAGGAAATTGTGGCAATGTTCACTGATACACTTCAGCCACCCTTCTATGATAGAATGATTGGAAGTGTATCATCAGACTTTTCTGACATGGTTATCATTGGAGAAAGAATTAAGAATGGGATGAGAAATGGTAAGATTGTTGAAAGTTCTGTGGGGGTATCTGGGATGACAAAAGCTCCATTTGTCAGGAAGGATGAAGAAGAGGCGCATGTTGTGGCATCTGAGCAAGAGTCTGAGTGGTCTGGGCATTGTATACCGGGTCAAATATCTGTCAACTCTCAACCGTCTTTTCAAACAACCTACCCCCCATACTACCAACCATCTCCGTATCACCAAGCCAACCAGCCATACATCGCCGCCATCTCACAATTTCCAACCCAATCCTATCCTGTGAGGACACCATACCACCCATCAAACCCTTTCCAACATCAAACCTTTCCCACCATACCGCCCCAACAAAACCTAAATGCAAATCAAAGGAGACAACCTTACAACCCAGAAAAAAAGTCCATGCAGTTTGACCCTATACCTATAACTTACACGGAGCTATTGCACAGCCTTATTGAAAAATCTTTGTTGGTCCCGGTCCCAACCAAGGCGGTGCAACCCCCATACCCAAAATGGTTTGACCCAAACGTCAAGTGTGACTATCATGGGGGAGTGATAGGTCATTCAACTGAAAATTGCAAGACCTTAAAGTATAAAGTGCAAGATCTGATCAATGCGAATGTACTAAGTTTCCAACAAGACACTCTTGATGCAGGAGGTTCTGGAGTCCATGCCGTAGAGGACACTTTGGAACATGACTTTTGAATCTTGCGTAGAGTAATTCATTGATGCTAATCCTTTAGCTCTGCCCAAGGCTTTAGGAAGTTTTTAATAATGGGCTTACTTGTTTCCCTTTTAGTATGAATAAATGAATGCATTGAGTTTCCTTCCTTTCCTTCATCTTCTGATTTTACCTTCATCCTTCTTCTTCTTTCTTGAAAGTTATCAATAAAGCAGATCTGAAGGTGATTCTCTTTAAAAATAAAATAATAAGTGCTAGAACCTCATCGTATGATCCTGATCACCTCATTAACCATGCTGGTTCGGACAACTATGGAAAGCTTCCTCATGAGATCAACCGAAGATGATTGAAGCAATCAAAGGAAATCTTTTTGATTCAAGCTAGACTCCATGATTTGAAAAAAAAAAAGAAGAAAAGAAATTAAAAGGGAAATCGAGAAAGAGCACTCGGTTATGCTTTTTGCAAGTACTATCATTTTGTCTTTCATTTAAAATTTATGGAAGTTAACAATCAAATTTTGAAATGAAGAATGACCATCTTTCTATATCTTTCACATACTTGTACTATCCCGTGTTACTCCGTTTGAGCTTGAAATTCTTTCAAAGAACCCGTGACAAGGATCACCCCTAAGCAAGGGGCAAGCATGAAAGAATTGGTGATTATGGAAAAAAAAAAACCTTCACGCAAAGGCAAAAAAAGGGGAAGAAATAAAAAGGAAAGTTAAAGGAAAACAAAATGTTCTTAGAAATCGAAAAGATCATGGATCCTCAGTCCTATTCAACCTTAAAACATTTGTTTGAGCCTTATATCCTTTCCTTCATGACTCTCAACCATTGGCCGTGTTATGAGCCTAAAAAGTCCATTCTGATCAATGAAAGATTGTTATCATTTTCATTAACTTTAATTGTGAGACAAAATGTATGTGCTTTTTCAATGCATCACTCTCGAAAAAAGAAAAAGAAAAGAAAATACAAAGAGAAAATGAAAAAACATAAAAACAAAAAAGGAGGAGGCTCGCTGGGTTGAAAACCTGCAAGGGCGACCTAGGCAAAATTAGAGCGACCCAGTAGGTTGAAAGATCGGAAGAGCAACCTGCGCAAAAGTTAGGGTCAAACAGCTTTCTCGAAGCAAAAACTGGGGCAGTTTGAATTTAAAGGCAAATCATGTCCTCGGAAGGAGATTAAAGCAGTACTCGAGATCATACGAGTGTCTCTTGAAGAAATGCAAACTGCAAACTAAGGCAGTTTGAAGGCGAGTCATGAAATGCTCAATACATGAAGACTGGAACAAACCATGTTCTTGAAAGCTGGTTAAAGCGGTGCTCGAGATTATATGCATGAGAAGCTACCACTTATCATCTTAAAAGAGTATCACCTGAAGAAAAGTGTGAACTCCATCCCGTCATTGTTTCCTTCCTTCTAACAACCTTTCAATTCTTTTGCTCATATCCTTACCACTTTCCACATATTGTTGCTCCCTGTCCATCCTCTATCATTTACATACCCCTCTTTCTACCATAGACTCAATTTGCATTCTTTAATACATACCGAAAGGTGAAGCAAGTATCAATAATGATATCATTTAGAGTTTCTCTCAGGATGCAAAGGTCATGGAAAGTACATCAATCTCCTGACAATGGGCAATGTTGGAAAAGAAAGAAAAATCAAGCAGTCTCATCCATCGGGGTAATCATTATAAATAGGCATATTTGTGACAAGGGGCAAAACATCGATGGGCAAGAAAATGACAATCCGGATCAATGAGTGACATTCCAGTTCTTCCTTAAATTTGGCTGTGATCGAAGCTTTAATGGGCTAGAAACCAAAGAGTGGTTTGCGAAAAATGATCAAGGTTCATTATCAATCACTGAAAGAATATTTTGCATCATGCATTATTTCATGCACCAGAATCAGCATCATTGCATCACATTTAGGCATAGGGCCCATCAGCTCCCATTTTACTGGCTTTTACGGGCTTGGGGCCCATAAGCTTCGCTTTTGTTAGCTTTAGCAGACGTAGGGTCTCTAAGCTTTCGTCCGTTTTAATGGGGCATAGGACCCATAAGCGTTGTTTTTGTTAGCTTTAGCAGACATAGGGTCTCTAAGCTTTCGTTTGCTTTAACGGGCACAAGGCCCCGAAGCTTTGCTTTTGTTAGCTTTAGCAGACATAGGGTCTCTAAGCTTTCATCCGTTTTAATGGGGCATAGGGCCCATAAGCGTTGCTTTTGTTAGCTTTAGCAGACATAGGGTCTCTAAGCTTTCGTTTGCTTTAACGGGCACAAGGCCCATAAGCTTTGTTTCGTTAGCTTTAGCGGACATAGGGTCTCTAAGCTTTCTTTTGTTTTAACGGGCATAGGACCCATAAGCATTGTTTTTGTTACCTTTAGTTTTAGCAGGCATAGGGCCTCATAAGCTTTGTTTTGTTTGGCTTTAGCGGGCAGAGGACCCCAAAAGTCATGACTTGCTAGCTTTAGTAGGCATAGGGCCTCATAAGCTTTGTTTTGTTCGACTTTAGCGGGCACAGGACCCCAAAAGTCATGTTATTGTTAGCTTTAGCAGGCATAGAGCCTCATAAGCTTTGTTTTGTTCGACTTTAGCGGGCACAGGGCCCCAAAAGTCATGTTACTGTTAGCTTTAGTAGGCATAGGCCTCATAAGCTTCGTTTTGTTTGGCTTTAACGGGCAAAGGACCCCAAAAGTCATGTCTTTTTAGCTTTAACAGGCATACGACCTCATAAGCTTTGTTTTGTTCGGCTTTAGCGGGCACAGGCCCCCGAAAGTCATGTCTTGGTTAGCTTTAGCAGGCATAGGACACATGAGCTTTGTGTTGTTTCTGTTCAGCTTCAACGGATAACCGGCTCCGCAAGCTTTTTACCTTTCTTGTCAAGCTTCAGGGGATAACCGACTCTGCAAGCTTTCCATTTATCTTTTCAGCTCTTTTATCTTTCTGCTCAAGCTTCTGACGGGCAATCCACCCCGTAAGCTCTTTTATCTTTCAGTTTGAGCTTCTGACGGGTAATCTACCCCGTAGGCTCTTTTATCTTTCAGTTCGAGCTTCTGACGGGCAATCCACCCCGTAGGCTCATTTATCTTTCAGTTCGAGCTTCTGACGGGCAATCCACCCCGTAGGCTCTTTTATCTTTCAGTTCGAGCTTCTGACAGGCAATCCACCCCGTAAGCTCTTTTATCTATCCGTTTGAGCTTCTGACGGGAAATCCACCCCGTAAGCTCCTTTTATCTTTCAGTTCGAGCTTCTGACGGGCAATCCACCCCGTAGGCTTTTTTATCTTTCAGTTCGAGCTTCTGACGGGCAATCCACCCCGTAAGCTCTTTTATCTATCCATTTGAGCTTCTGACGGGCAATCCACCCCGTAGGCTCTTTTATCTTTCAGTTCGGGCTTCAGACGGGCAATCCACCCCGTAAGCTCTTTTATCTTTCAGTTCGGGCTTCAGACGGGCAATCCACCCCTCCACCCCGTAAGCTCTTTTATCTTTCAGTTCGAGCTTTTGACGGGCAATCCACCCCGTAAGCTCTTTTATCATTCTATTTAAACTTCTAACGGACAATCCACCCCGTAGGCTCATTTATCTTTCTGCTCAAGCTTCTGACGAGCAATCCACCCTGTAAGCTCTTTCATCTTTCAGTTCGAGCTTCAGACGGGCAATCCACCCCGTGAGCTCATTTATCTTTCTGTTCGAGTCTGACGGGCAATCCAACCCGTAAGCTCTTTATCTTTATTTTTAAGCTCGGCAGGCAATCCACCCTTCAAGCTTTTTATGTGTGTACCTCGTTGGATAATCCAACCCGCTGGTTCATTACAGGAAATCACTTTTTAGCCACAGGTCTTTTCTGTTTGTCAGTGTACCCCGAACAAAATTGGAGTTCATGTCTTTACTCATTTCTTATAGCGATAATATGTTAACTACGGTTACATATTTTATCTAATAAGAAAAAGTAAAGAGGGGCAGCTATGAACACCTAATTTTGTCCGGGTATATTTTTATCCTTTTAATAATAATAATAAATAAATAAATAAAAATGCCAAAAAAAAATCATTTGTTTGTCTGATTTCTTGGTTATTTTTAAGAAAAGTTAACTTTAAAAAAAAAAGAAAGAAAGAAAGAAAGAAAGAAGAAACGTCGAGTCCCTTCCCTGCAACATCTACCCCCTACTGTTGGTCTTTCTCCTCCTGCTTCCATCTTTAACCAACATGTACCCAAGCCACTTTTGAATATAGCAAAAATCAGAACTCAGATGGGGGCTGCTCAAGGAGGCCAGTGCAACTGTCAGCATGGTAACCTCTGCAACACTCAAGTTTGCAAGGTCCCAATGACATTGAGAAGAGTTCATCTTCTTCTATAAAAAGAACCCAAAAGGAGGGGGGGGGGGGGGGGGACAGAACAGAATACTCTCTGATACCAAGAGGAAAAGATCGAAAAAACCTCTTTCTTTCCTTCTTTCGTTCTCTGTTTCTCCTTGCACCATCTCCTTCTTCCTCCTACCATCTCTCTTCTTCTTCAACAACCCAACAACAATAAAACAAAAAGGCCACATACACACATACAACTCAGATCCGTTTCTGGTTCGCACACCCCACACCCCAAACGGCCAGCCCCACCGCAACACCAAGCCAGATCCGCCACGGGCACCACTGCATCGCCGCTGCTACCCCAAACTAGCGCCGCTGCCTTGCTCCAGCTCCTCCGTGATCGCGACCCACGCCAGCGCCCAGTCCCGTCACCGCGTCGTCTCCGCCGTGCTCGCTCTTGTACGGGCCCACCCCTGCAGAACCACCAATCTCTCTGGTCCTCTATCGCGTTGGTAATGAAGCTAGAAGCTTCCTTCAAGTTTTCTTTCCTTCTGTCTTTTTGTTATTTATTTATGGCCTTATGATGGTTCTGATGGTTGGCTTGGACTTGTGCTTGTTGCATGAGGCCCAAGCACATTTTTGTTTGTTTGGTTTTGGCCATTTATTGTCATGTTAGAATATTGGGCCAAGTAATCTGTCTCAAAAAATATATTAACATATTCTGTTTCTTTTAAACGATAAAAATATTTTCCTGAATTTAAGTCTTAAAATAAGGAAAAATATAAAAAATCAAAAATTAAATCTTTATAAAAAAATTAAAAATTAATTAAAAATCAACCAACCAATCAAATCTTTTCTAAAGAACTACGTGGCTTTGAGTTTCCCATCGCACCCGGGAATACGTAGGAGCAAGATAAATCATCTTGTCGGGCCAAAACTAAATTTTCATTTTTTTATGTCTCTTTTTATGTTAAAATAATTAATCAAAATAATTAAACTTTTCTCTTTCCAGGGATGCTCTATAGACACGGTGCCATGTTTAATCCCTTAGATTTGAGGTTGTCCTGTGGACTCATGTGCCATGTTCAATCTCATTTAGTTTTTATAAACCATAAAGTTAAAAATATAAAAAAAATAATAAAAATTTAAAATATTAAAAGTTAAAAATAATTCTTTCTTGTAAATAACTTTTGGGGTAAAATAAATATTTAAAAGACTATTAAAATGTTTTTGCACAACTAAATTAAGGTACCGTTTTTTAAACGGGCGATGTGGGGTGCTAACACCTTCCCTACTCGTAACCGAATCCCGAATCCAAATCTCTATCATTTTTTAAGACCAGTTTACCTTGAAATAATTGGGTTTTCTAAGATTTTCCCAATAAAAATCTTAGTGACGACTCCTCTGACTTTTTATCTCTTTTCGCGGCTCCCGGACGGGACGGTCGTGACAACAAGTATAAGTTGCTTGACTGGGGAAACTTTTGTTACTTTGGTTTATTTTTATTCTCTGAAATTTGGTGTTAATTATAGTTAATTACTTGGCTACATACTACAGGTTTAGGTTTTGGTTTAGTCAGGGGAGTAGGAAATTGTAATATATATATATATATATATATACACACTTACTGTCTACTATTTGTGTTAGTGACAGTATTTTAGTTACTGGTTTATTTTGGCTCTTGGCTTCCTATGTATATGGGTTCGAGTATCCCTAGCACTCGTATCAATATACCTTTGATTATAAAAAAAAACTTCAGAATTTGAAATTGCAACTTGATTGCAGCTAAAGTGATAGTGTGTGAACTAGTTAATTCCATGTGTGATCTAGTTAATTGCACAATTATTCTCAATGTCTCTAATAGCATGAAGTTTAACAAATTACGTGCATCATGAGCATTTGTTGTCAACTTATTATCATTATGCCATTTCATTTTCAGATCTTTATGTGAATAACCAAATTACCACAACTTATTCTATGTTGTTTCATCCTATGGCATATCTTTTGCAGAACACACGGTACACATAATTAGATTTAGGTACCCAACGAAACTAATGGTATCCAACTTTGTCCTGATTAACATAACGGCTGCTAGTCCTGTATGTTACTTTCTCATAGGGTTGTTCATCAACCGATGCAAACCGTAAAAACCGAAAAAAACGAAAACCGAAAAAATTGCAAATTTTTTATTGGATCGGATCGGATTTTGGATCCTATAGTGAAATCAAATCTAATCCAATCCAATCCAATCCAAACCGATCTATTATATACATATACTATTATTTTTGAAATTATAGTATTACTCATACTTAAACATTATTCTTTATATTTTTATGTCTCTCATTCTCTTTAATATTTTTGTTGGAATGATATATATAAGACTATTTAGAATAAAAATTAATGTCTTGAAGTTATATTTTACTAAAAGTTTTGATGCATAACATATATATATATATATATATATATATATATATATATATATATATATATATATGATTGAGTAATCATGAAAAATAGGAAAACAATTAAGTAAATTTGAAAAATAATTAGCTACAATTTATTTGTAGCCGATTTAAGGAAAAAAAAATAGGATAAGTAAGAGTAGATATAGGAATTAATATAAAAGAACGTGTTAAAAAATAACAATAATTTTTTTCTTCTCAAACTCCCAAATTAAAATGAAGATTATCTTTTATCCATTATTAAATAAATAGAAATGACACTTGACATTAGGAAAAAAATAAAGTATGATAAAAACCGAATTATCCAATCCAATCCAAACTGCATTTGATTGGATCAGATTGGATTTTTTTAAGGAAGCAAACCGATCCAATCCAAATCGCACGATGTTTTCATTATTGGATCGGATGACTTTTTAGCTCAAAACCGATCCAATCCAATCCACGAACACCCCTAACTTCTCCACTTTCATTGGAACTGAAGCACTAAAATGCAATTTAGAAGGAAGTTAATGCATATATATGCCGTAGCAGTACATGAAACATTGAAATCTAATAATCAAACAAGTAACAACTTTCAAGATGAGAATGTTTTGAAAGGGCTTTGTTCAAATCAAATACATGAAACATAAATAGATTGATAATCAAACAAACAACTTCAGAGTATGCGCCTACAGATAGTGAGCCCTTCTCCTATGGAAGTAAGAGCAATTTCAAGACGAGAATCTTTTGAAAGTGCTGTTAGTGGAAGAATTTCAAATTCTTGACAGAAATAAATCCGATAGGATGACGGAAGAACTGAAGGAAGGACTGTCAAAAATATTAAAATTCGACATAAAGAAGAACGTCGAACTCAGAAGATTATAAGAATTGATAGGTGTGGAGTTGACAAGAAGATTCTTCAGTTAATATGTCAGACAAGGAAAGCCGTCAAAAAGGTGAAACTTAGAGCGCATCTGTTAAGAGTGGAAATTTCTGATTACTAACGGATGCATTTGACTGGCTGACAAATGAATCAGAATGATGAATGATATTTTCTAAGTATTATACTTAGCCGACAAGAAGATACTGGCTGACAGAAAGGATAAATTGACGACCCAGTTTTTGACAAAGTGCTAAGAAGAGTTGTCAAATGTACAGAAGTGTGAAAAAACAGCTAAGTCCCCAAGGTTGACAAGACATCAACAAGATAAACTGTCAAACAGCCAGACCGTCGAAGACAATCAAGTTGACACGGAGCGGTTCAAGAAATTGAACAGTTATCAAAGTTGTTTGACAAGCAGTTTAAGTATAAAACTTAAGAGAACTGCCAAAGACATGTGGCAGTCTTTTAGATAGGGAGTTATTTCTAGGTAGTTATTTTATTTGCCTATAAATACTAGTAATCACAATGTGATGGAGGAGGTTACTTGATACATATCCTACACATCTCGATCACACAGCAGATTGACGGATTACATTCAAGTATTTCCTCCATCCCTCTTATTTCAATACTATGGCGAAGTTCAATGCCATTTTAATCTTTTTTATTCAAGTTCTTTACTGCTTGTTCCTTTTGATTTCCAGTATTTCTCTCAAGTCCATTGTTTAAGTTTCTTTTACTTCTTCGCAAATAGTATCATTTAGATCTTTATCTACTTAATTTTTCTTTCAAATTTCCGTTTCTCTTCATCATAAGCCTAGTATAATTAGCTAGTTATTTTTATTAAGGAACTACTTTCTACTTTCAAATTTCAAACTATATTTCAAATACATGCAGTTTTCGTTGTCAAGTTTTATGAATGACGATAATCCTTACACCATTTTCTTTTAAACTTATCTGTCATAGCATCAAGTCCTTGCCAGTATATTACTAGATTTGACTAACTTATCAGATTCATACTTGGCAGACATTACCTTCAAAATAACATATTCCTGTCGAGATTACCGCATAACTCGTTCGCCCCACATTCGTCTGATCTTTAATTATTTGTAACACGGATTTTTTGGACACCAACAAAAAAACCAATGTTAACAAATTGGCACGCCTGGTGGGACGAGTTTAGAGTAACTCGTACAGTGTCCCGAAATTGACATACAAATTTATTTGTATGCGTTTACGGAGCGGAAAAGTGGTTCAAACATCATCTATTTCCCAAAACTCTGTGAATATGAGTAGTGCAAGTGATGCAGGCGTAGTAGGCACTAACGCCGCTGTGTCAACTGTAGATGCTATTGCACCAGTTGACAATATTCCTGCAACCGGGGCTAATGCTACTAATGCAGGGGTTAATAACACTAATGGTTTAGGTGCAAGAAGAGGCGTTTCCTATGCTCAAATTGTCAATAGATTTGACGACGTTGGCCAGGGAACACTCCTGTCACCAACTTCCCCAGTATTACAACAAATAAATCCACCAATTACTGGATTGTCTCCACGAAGTGTTGTGAATTCAAACCCAAGAGGGACTACGCAGCCTCTCTCACAACCTTTGTATGGGATGCCCTATGGGTCGACATCCGTCAATCCAAATACCCCATTTGCCTACATACCATATCCAAATTGTATAACGATTGCTGCCCATGCCTCTGGACAGGCAGGACCATCGAATGGGGGGCAAGTTCTCAGTCATGCGAATGGGATAACAGGGTCAATGGTTATGACCCATTCCCGACAAGAGCAACCCGTAGTAAGGCCGCAAGTATCCCCAGTAAGACAACTCCCACAAAATATTGTTGGTCTGTCGGAGGCTACATTAGCCAATGTCCGACAACAGATTGACTCTAGTAACCATGACATGGTGAACACATTTACTCAACAAATGAGTACAGTGATTATGCCATTAATGGAAAGCACGAACAATGCATGCATGTTTGGCATTCGCCAATGAGATACGTAGGTTAAATAGAGCCTTGGGCGTGGTAGCCCCAGATGATAATCAAAATACCAATGGAAATCTCAATATAAATGTCAGTAGGTATAACCCACCACAAGTTATACAACTTGACGGATCTGAGCAAGATGATGAGCGGCAACAACCCCATCGTCGGATTCCTTTGAGACGTGGAAATGTACATATTCTACGGCCAGAGGAAGACGAAGATTTGGTCATAAACCAGGATGCTGTTGGAGCGTTTCGTCAAAACGTTCTAAATCAAAACATCAATCAAGTCGTCGAGCAAGCATTGAATAGGTTTGGTTTTAACATAGGATATGCCAATCAACCATTTTTTGCTTCGGCATTCCCTGATTGGGTCCAACAGGCAGAAATGCCTCGAGGATATAAAATACCCAAATTGTCAAAGTTTTCGGGAGAAAGTGGAGAATCAACAGTCGAGCACATTGCCCGATATACAATCGAGTTGGGAGACTTGGCTTTAGAGGAGGGATTAAAAATGAAGTTCTTCCCTAGTTAGTTAACTAAGAATGCCTTTTCTTGGTTTTCAACCCTAAGGCCTAATTCCATACACTCCTGGAATCAACTAGAGAGGAGTTTTCATGATCAATTCTTCAGGGGTGACCTGAAAATATGATTGACAGATTTATTTGGAATTAAAAGAATGTATAACGAGTCTGTCGATGACTACCTTGCCCGATTCCGTCAAATGAGGAGTCGTTGCTTCACCCCTATCCTTGAGGCAGAAATAGTGAAGATTGCTGCTGGGGGTCTAGATTATCATATTAGGAAGAAGTTGGTCAACCAACATCTAATTGATCATGCCCATTAGGAGATAAAGTCCGTCAAATTGAACAATTGAAAGCTGAAAAGGTTTTCAAGCAGAAGAAATTCCTCAAGAGAGAAAAGATTAACTTTGTCGGATGTAATGAATCCGACGAGGAGGGGAATGAGTCTGAGGAATATGAGGTAGATTACGTTGAATTAAGAAATGGTCCACCTTATACATGCCAAGCTTTGAAGCCTGCAAGGGCCAAAGAAAGAATCCCTTTTATTAACAAGAAAGTGTATATATTTGATGTGACCAAGGCCGATCAAATATTTGACATATTACTCAAAGATAAGCAGTTAAAATTGTCAGATGATCATAGGTTCTTGAAAGCCTATGAGATTAAAGATCGGAAGTACTGTGAGTATCATAACACTTTTGGTCATGTAACGAGTGATTGTATGCATTTCAGGGATATTATTCAGAAAGGTTTGGCAGAGGGAAGATTGAAATTTTCAGACAAGAAACCAGAAATGAAGATTGACACAGAACCCTTTGGTCTTGAAGCGAACAAGGCAGACAGCCAAGTCCCTATGGGAGTAGGCATGGTCAACATCACGGCTGAGCAGAATATCCAGATGGATCTGTCGGATCCATTCGATATTTATCCGAAGCCAGGAGAACCACTTGTCGACTACATGACACGCAAGAAGTCTGACGGCATAATTAAAGTTTGCCCAAGATGTGAAGCATTTTACGATGAAGTAGCCGCCAAGAAAGCCAGGGGGCAGAAACCACCATCGTATCAACCACGAGGCAGAACTGAGCCTCGTAATAGTGGCAACCAAGGCAGGTTTTCATACTCGAGTAGTCATGCTAGATCCAACAGTGTACACAGGAGTGCTGCATCTGTTGTTAACAGACAGACAAATAGCCGTCAGCAACACATGCACCAGTCAAGACCCGGACAACATCACACTGGAGGTTGGCTTAAAGAGCCAATCAGAGGATCAGCAGGAGGTAACTCTGTCGGTGGCAAATTTAATCCTGTCAAGACTAGGACACCCCCATCCAACGTAATGGTGGATCAATGGGTGAGGAATTATGCCACGACCCGTTAACCAGAATTACAAAAGAAGACTTGGGCTAGAAAAAACAAGCTCTGTGATCGCATCACACCCTTTTGGAATGAGAATTACCGAAGGGGGCACCTAGCTCAGAATGCTCAGATGACAAGACCTGGTTTGTCAGGACCGTCAATTCAATTGGCCATCTCAAAGAGCCAAAAGAGGAGGCTGCAGAGGCTCAGACAGGCCCAAAAGAAAAAGCTTGCCAAGCAAGAGGGTGTCGCCATAAAGGAGATGCCTTCACAAGATGCTGGGGGTCTGGTAGCAGTGGCTGACAACAAAACTGACAAGAAAGGAGATGCCAAAATGAAAAGCGTAATAGTGACCCATCCCAAGCTGATGCGAGGGGACCCATTAATCAAGCCAGGCAGCATAAGCCTACATCACAGGCTTTCACAGAAAAGAAGGCTTCGGGTCAGACATCACCACCGGCAAGATCCACTGGCAAATGGCCTGTCGGACTGACAGAGATGGAGAAGGTTGCGGGACTCGAGAGAAAGTTTGATGCCAGAATGGAAAAACAACAATTGATAACGTTCAGGCCTGAGTGTGGTTTAACCAAAGAAGAATTGTCATTCGATGCTGTCATTGAAGCACTGAATGATCCAAATGATGATATGAATATCAGTGGAGCCATGGACATGGACGACCAGAATGAAGATTGGGTCGACATCATCGAGGCACCAGACAACTGTGGCGCAGGGATTGCCCGACATCTGTCAGATAGGTCAGGATCAGATGACAAGAGTGATTTGAAGAGAAATCATGGCAGAATGGTTGGAGGTGCATTTTTGGATGAGGATCCAGACAATGAAGTTATACTAGAACATGGGATGAAAATGAAGATAGGATTGATTTCATTTATTCCGGCAGAATATGAGGGATATCTTGAGATCGATTTCTATGACGACGAAGATGATGCCGTCAACAATGCAAGGGACCCAGGCGATTGCTGGATGTGTGTTCAGGAGAACTTAGTTACCGTATTCGACCATGTAGCTCAGCTGGAGAAGCCGACTGATGAGCAAAGAAACCATTTGAGGCCTTTACATGTAAAAGCCATAATAGATGGAAGACCTACCAACAGGGTTTTAATTGACGGGGGAGCTGCTGTGAACCTAATACCAAGAGTAATGTTCAAAAAGCTAGGGAAGGATCAGTCGGATTTAATTCCGACAGATATGGTTGTCATTGACTTTAGTGGCAAAACTTCCCCGTCAGATGGCGTCGTTTTGTTAAATATACAGGTTGGTGTAACAGCCCATTTTTAGTTACGCTGTTTAACCGGTTAAAATATAATTACACATATGATTAAGGATGTTTATGTTAATTTTGTTATGTGGTTTAGTTTGAGTAATTAAATTACTCTCTTCAAATTATTTTATTGGGTGCGTTAGCACTGACTTATTTCAGTGAATGCACGCTTACTAGACAATAAGTTACATTTTGTCACTATTACTACCAGTACAGAAAAATATTTTAAATAATATGTTTAAGAGAAAATAATTTTCATATTTTCATTCTATTTAATTTTAGAGTTGAAAATAAACTGGTTTGACATTTATCGGAGATTAAATTTTGGACTGAGTATTTTCTTAGTTGATCAGTCCAACTATTAATCTTTACTCTAATTTGAATTTCGAAAACTTATAGTTATCAATCTTTATTTTTAGAGTCCAAAAAGTAAAAACATGTTTATTTTAGGCTTAATATTTTATCACTCATTTTGTACCTATTACTAAATAATTGACTTAAAAACCTAACTTCTCTTTTTTTTTTTCTCTCTCTCTCGACGCCTACCCCTCACTCTCTTTTCTTCTCTGCTCCTTTTCTTCATCTATTCCTTCCTTCTTTCTTTTTCTTCTCTATTCTTCTCCCTTATTCTTCTTCTTACTCCAACCAGCCACCGCCCCACACCCTCCACCCATCGAACCACCTCAAGCTGCTAGGAGGAGACGCGTCCGACCACACGAGCTTTGCCGCGAAGCCGCGCCCTCCATCGTGGTAAACACCGCGTGTCGCCGGTTTTTGTGGTGGTTTCCACCATGTGAGTTCCTTCCAACCTCCTTCTTCTTATTTCCTTTGGTCTTACTCTATCTCTCTCCCTTTTTGGTGTTCACAGAAAGCGAACCGCCGCCACGGCCACCGTCCGCCGCCGCGTCAACCACCGCAGCACCACCATAAGCTTGCCTTCTTCCTTGGGTAAGTGGTTTTCTTACTTCCTTTGTTCAGATTCAAGAGCCCCAATTTCTCCTCAAACCCTATCCCTAGGTTTTGATTTTTAGTTCTCAAAATCTGAAATTAATTAGTGTTTTCTGAAATTGGGAGCATGATTAAGTGTCTCCCTAAATTAATTTTGTCAATCTCTTGTTAAATTGATTTTTCCCCAATTTTCATCTTGAGCCTAAAAACCTCAATTCTGTTTTGATTTTAAATCAATGAGGTTTTTGAGAAATTAAATATATTATTGAATTATATTTATCTTGTGATTGTTGAGAAATTAATTCGGTGATTTGTCTGGCTGGTTCTATGCTTGGATCGACTCTTTGGGATGTTTTTCATGTTCTTGCTTGCTTTGGAGAAGTATGAATTCCTTTTTGGGAACTCATTGGAGCTGATTGCATGGCTGTGAAGTTCCAGAAAAACCTCCGAACGCATTAAAAGGTGGGGGAAAGAAACTATTTAAAGTCGGAAACGGCGCGGTTACATTTAATTAGATAATGGTGTAGGGCGACCCAAACCCTACACGAGAGCGAGTAACGGACAATGTCTATACCACATTGGGAACTACTCAGTGGTACCGATGATGATATAAAAATTGTGCGTTTATCGTCATTACGCTACATACATAGATTATTTTATTATGTGATGATTGCCTGTTTGACTGGTTGATGTGAACTTGATACTTGATATATAATATCATGAGTGTGGTAATTATTTGGAAGTGTTTTTATTCATTATTATTATTATTATTATTATTATTATTATTATTATTATTATTATTATTATTATTATTATTATTATTATTATTATTATTAATGTGATTATTATTATTATCATTATATTTCGGTATTTATCATTTGGAAATGATATTATAATATGAGGATATATGATGATGATTATGATGATGAGTGTAATGATTGTGCTTAGAGTATTGAGTAAATCATAAGTTATGTTGAGATACGAGGATGTATTTGGGGATTGCATACGATATGTGATAGCAGTGCCCAACCGAAATAATTATCGTGAGATGGGGTTGAGATTAATGAGATGAGATTATTTTGAGGTTATCTATGAGATTAAGATGACCGGTTAGGGCACTAAGGGGTGACCTGAAACATGGTCTGTGATATGAGGGACCTGAAACATGGTCGAGTGGACCTGAAACATGGTCGAGTGGACCTGAAACATGGTCGATTGGGGTCTATGCCTCGGAGGGAAAATTCCCGGGGATAGGCTAACGGCGGACCGTCCAGAGATGATTTCATTTTAGTCGCAGCTATAGTTCATGCATTGCATGAGCATCCTGGATTGTACTCCAGAGGTGTGCACCGGGTTGTGCGTCTATAGTGCCATTGCTTTGCGTGGGCACCCTCCAGCCGCGGACGAGGGTGTGCGCCGGGGACTCTGGGGCGTGTCGAGTATATTGTTGTGATATCCGGATATGGCCGATACCTGAAGAGATTATTCATACAGCATTTGCATTGCATCATGATGGAGGGTAGAGGAAAGATTATAGATATGAATTGAGGATGATTATGTTACATATATTTATCTGGGGAGACGGATGTTTAGCGTGCCGTTATTTAATTAAATTATGCTAAACCCTTTCCACGTTTGATGTTATATGGTTTCTTATCCCCTGTATCTTTCTGCATGTTGTATTTTGTTTTATTATGAAATCGTACTAGAAGAACCGGTGGATAAACTTAATGATGAGGGATTGGACGGGATTCCCTATGAGCCGGATGCCGGAGCTCGAGTCTTGACCCATGGTGATTAGGATCAAGGTAGTATATGGCCAGTGCGTCTTGTGAGATGTTTTAGATGTTCTCAGTTGCTTAGTATTTTGTCTAAGTCTATGTTTGTGAGGTCTCCTACCGAGAGGATACCCTCAACAGTGTTTTGGTAATGTAAAAGATAAACATGGGGTATTTATATTATAATCTTGCGAATATTTTATGTTATTAATTAAAATTGTGTTTGTGCATGAAAAACCAATTTGGGATTACTGTATCTATTTATCTCCCATGTCTTTATCACGACTGGAGTTTGTGTATTTATTTTTCCGCTCCTGGCAGTTGATGTAAGACCAGAGACCATTTATGGTTGGATTAAGTTTTAAAGTTATAAAACTGTCTATCAGGTGTTTTTCCGACGTCATACAAATCTCCGATTTTTAAAGGCGACATTTCGAAAATGATTTGTGAAAATCTCTAACGCTAAACGCGTGCTTAAGGAACTAATTACTGAGGTTTTAAACTAAATGTCACAAAGGGGCACAGCGGGGTGTCTCAGTTGGCACCGTCGAAAGGATGACATTGTTTGTAATAATCCCAGCCAAGTCAAGCTACAATATACTACTTGGCAGGGATTGGATCCACACTGTAGGAGCGGTGCCGTCAACAGTGCATCAAAAGGTAGTCTTATGGAATGACCAAGATCAGGTAGAAATCGTGGAAGCAGATGACGGTGCTTGCTATGCTCAGTAATCACATGTTGATTTCAAGGTATATTCACCGAGTGTCAGGCCCATAACTGCCAATGAAGGGGTCATTGACAAGGAGGCATTGGAAGCTAGACTTCTCATCCAATTCGGTGTGAAGGTAAAGGACGAGGCTGACAAGACTCGGTCAAATTCCAATAATGAGCCTTGAAACCCACTTGAAAATATTGTCGGCCTATTTGGCCGACAGAGAAGTGTACACTGCAGAAAATGTGTTGACAGACTGTATCTTTGACGACGGCCCTTTGGGTTTTGAGAAAGGAGCCGAAGCAAAGCAAAATGTGGAAGTAGAGGATCCTCTGGAAGAAGTAAATTTGGGGACGAAAGAAAAGAAAAGACCCATTTTTGTCAATGCTTTTCTGCCAGAGGATTACAAACAAAAATTTGTCGCATTAATTGTAGAATATAAAGATTGCTTTGCATGGGACTACGATGAAATGCCGGGTTTAAGCAGAGATCTTGTCTAACACCGGCTACCACTTAGGGAAGATTACAAACCTGTTAAGCAGGCAAGTAGAAGGTTTGCTCCAGAGGTGGTGCATAAAATCAAAGAGGAGGTTCAAAGACTGCTTAATGAAAAGTTCATTCGAACAACCGGGTATGTCGATTGGCTTTCTAACGTAGTCCCTGTCATTAAAAAGAATGGCAAAACGAGAGTATGCATAGACTTTAGAAATTTAAATATGGCTACCCCCAAAGATGAATATCCGATGCCAATAGCCGACATGCTTGTCGACTCAGCATCAGGAAATGAAATATTAAGTTGTATGGATGGCCATGCAGGTTATAATCAAATCTTTATAGCCGAAGAAGATGTGTCAAAGACTGCCTTCAAATGTCCAGGAGCGATTGAGACATATGAATGGATTATCATGCCTTTCAGTTTAAATAATGCAGGAGCCACCTATCAACGAGCAATGAATACAATTTTCCATGACGTTATTGGAAAATTCATAGAAGTATATATTGATGACGTGGTTGTCAAGTCTAAAACCAAATATGACCATTTGGAGCATCTGAAGCAAGGGTTTGAAAGGATGAGAAGGCATAACCTCAAAATAAACCCAGAGAAGTGTAGTTTCGAAGTGTCGGCTGCCAAATTCCTAGGATTCCTAGTCCATAAAAAAGGAATTGAGGTAGACAAAAATAAAGCCAAAGCGGTTATGGAAGCTTCGACACCAACAGATAAAAAGGAACTACAATCCTTCCTAGGAAAGGTTAACTTTCTAAGAAGGTTTATATCAAATCTGTCAGGAAGGACAATAATATTTGCACTGCTGGTCAAGTTGAAATCAGAGCAAAACTTCATATGAGAGCCTTGTCACCAAGAGGCTTTTGACCAGATCAAGCAATATCTAGTCAATCCACCGGTCATGATGCCCGCAGTGCCTCGTCGACCGCTGAAGTTGTACATATCGACATCTGAAGACACTATAGGATGTCTATTGGCCCAGGATGATGATGACAATGTTGAAAGGGCCGTATATTATCTAAGCAGAGTCCTCAATGATGCTGAAAGAAGATATAGTGCAATAGAGAAGTTATGTCTAGCATTATATTTTTCTTGCACAAAACTTAAATATTATATGATGCCATGTCATGTATTCGTGATTTCCAAAACTGACGTTATAAAGTATATGTTGTCAAAACCAGTCCTTAATGGGCGTATTGGTAAATGGACCATCGCTTTGTCAGAGTATTCTTTACAATACGTACCAGCTAAAGCTGTCAAAGGACAGGCAGTGACTGACTTTTTGGTAGACCATCCAGGACTGGATGTGCCGGAAATAGATGTTGTCAGGTTACAACCTTGGAAACTCTATTTTGACGGATCAAGGCATCAAGGAGGTAGCGGAGTAGGAATTTTAATCGTCACTCCACAAGGAACTCCAACTAAGTTCATGTTTGAACTTAAGTACCCATGTTCCAACAATGAAGCTGAATATGAAGCTTTGATTGTCGGATTGGAAGTACTGATAGAAATAAAAGCACGAAATGTGCATATCTTTGGGGATTCCCAATTAGTCATCATACAACTTACTCAAGAATACAAGTGTGTCAATTACAACTTGACAAAATACTGTATCATAGCTAGTAAGTTAATGAAAAAATTTGATGACGTAATTGTCGAATATATTCCCAGAACTTTGAATCAAGAGGCTAATGAGTTGGCTCAAATAGCCTCAGGATACAAAATATCTCAAAAGACTTTGTCGGGACTAATGGAAATCAGAGAACTATTGTATCCATTAGAGGAAAGAGATATTTTGGTTAATGATGTAATTCTACCTAATGACTGGAGGTTGCCAATAATTAAATATTTGGAAAATCCAAGTCAGGATATAGATAGGAAAACAAAGTACAAAGCATTGAATTACACAATGCAAGGATGACTATTATATAGAAGATATGTTGACGGGACTCTGCACAAGTGCTTGAGTGAGCAAGATGCTTATTTGGCTCTATCAGAAGTCCATGAGGGCATATGTGGGGCCCATCAGGCAGGAGACAAAATGAAATGGGTTCTTCGATGAAGCTTGTATTATTGGCCAACTATGATTAAAGATTACATTTCGTTTGCCAAGTCTTGTGAACAATGTCAGAAGCATGGCCATATACAAAATGTACCAGCTAGCGAATTACATTCTATTGTCAAGCATTGGCCATTCAGAGGATAGGCTTTGGATTTAATTGGCCAAATACATCCTTCTTCATTGAAAGGACATCAGTTCATTTTAGTTGGAGTGGACTATTTTACCAAATAGGTAGAGGCGGTTTACCTTAAAGCAGTCACCCAACAAGATATAATTGATTTCATTGAAAATCACATCATTTGTCGGTTTGGCATACCTCAAAATTTGACAACAGATCAAGGGTCAGTGTTTGTCGGCAAGAAAGTTGTGGAATACGCTGGTTCTAGGCATATAAAAATGCTCACGTCTACTCCATATTATGAACAAGCTAATGGCCAAGTTGAGGCCATAAATAAGATCATTATTAGTCTTATTAAAAAGCATGTGGACCGACAACCTAAGAGTTGGCATAATACTCTTGATCAAATTCTGTGGGCATACAGAAGTTCACCCAGGCAGTCGACAGTAACTTCGCCATATCGACTGACTTACGGACATGATCCTGTGCTACCTGTCGAAATCAATCTTCAGTCTACTCGCATTCAGAGGCAAAATGACTTGCCTACTGACCAATATTGGAATGCAATGTTGGATGAATTGGATGAGTTAAGTGATGAAAGATTGATCGCATTAGAGAATTTGATTCGACAAAAAGAAAGAACTGCAAAGTTCTATGGTAGTTGAGTTAAGTTCAAATCATTTAAGGTAGACGATCTGGTATGGATACTGGCTTGAAAATTAAGTCAATTAATGGCAAGTATTTGAAGGAATATAAACCGACAATGTTGGAAGTAAAAATTGTTAACAAGTGAAAAGAAATAAGAATATTCACTAAATTGGCAATACAATAAAATATTGTCAAAAGCACAAGTTGTCAATTCAAGCCATATAGAGATGGCAATATGACAATTTGCTATCAGAAATCAAGTTGTCAATTAAAGTTAATCTAATCCTAGGATGTGAGGTCATGCGTCAACAACATTTTATTTTCTGTCGACAATGTAGGGGTATAACCCAATTTGTTGAGGCTTCATTCCCCATTTGATGAGGTATCAGCTGCTCCATATGTCGAGAATGCGTAAAGAAGGAGATGAGCAGGAGCAGGTCTCACCATCAATTAACCCAGAAGGTTGTTGTTGCTATGGTGCAAAAAGATGGTACCAAAGGGAAGCCACTACCTTCCAGGATGAAGATGATGGAACTAGAGCAAGATGCACTCATTCCGTATTGAGATCGGCTTCTCGGTATGAAGCAAGGTCAGCTCTAGATGTTACGTTGGTTGCTGACCTTCACTGCATATTTTACGTTGGTTACTGACCTTCACTGAGGATATGACCATTAAAACAGAAACTTTGGTCTGAAATCTTAAGGTGGCAAGGTCAGATTCCCATGGGGGAAGAAGGAAGAATAAGTGAAAGCCTTTCGTAGGAGAGAGCATTTTATGTGAAATACCCAACTATGAGATCGTTGGTTTGTAAATCTCATTATTTATAGTTGGTTTAGAGAGACATTTAATACGGTTTGGGGTTTACCAAAGTCTCGAAATTTATCGTGGTATTTATGACGATTTGATAAGCATGAGTTACGAAGTTGGTTGGGAACATGCGATCAAATCAAACAATAAAGAAACGTGTGAATAAGAAAAGAAACATCTTTATTAATTAATGATCGTCGGAAGTGACCGGATTAGAACTTTACGAAGAGAAGAACTACAATTGTCAATTTTGGCCTAGGTTGAAATCAAAGGACAACTGATCCCATGCAAAGGAGAGGTCAGTCTTGTCAGCTGCAGCAGCTTTATATTCAGGTTGTAACGTACGAAGATTGCCAACTACACTTTCAGCTTTCCGGCCAAGTTTGATAGACTCCTCGTCAATAGCTTTGAATTTGGCTCTGCTCTTTTCTAAAGCTTTGGCAAACTTGGCATGTTTCCATTCGGTCAATTCAATCTCTGCCAACAACTTCTTCCGATACTCCAGGAGACTCTCATCAGCATGAGTTCCAGTGGAGATAAGGTCAAGTTCCTTTTGTTTAGAGGTTTCGAGGTCTCGAAAGCGAGCTCAAAGATCATTTTTAGTATTTTCTTCCTCTTCATAAGAAGGAATGACAAAAGTCATCCTTTCCAACTTGCCAGAGAGTCGCTCCCAAAATTTATGGATGGAGAGGAAATGCGTACGGCTCGACACGGGGATATTGGAATGGAGAGGAGTGATCTCTTTGACGAGCCGTGACAGTTCTTGTTGAATGCTGGCATTAGATAAGAGTGCATCAAAAGGATTGCCAAGAAGAGCCTGAAGATCATGCATAAGGTTAATGACTCGAGAATCATTGGAGTCATGTTGAGTTGATGAAGAGGTGGCAGAGACGGTTGACTCTACTTCCGACAGCATGTTAATCCACATGTTGAAGTGAAGGTCCGGTTTAGGGTCAGGAGACTTCATGACTGGAGGTCTGATCGCAGGTGGAGAAGGAATGTTAGGAGTTGTTTCAGCCAACAGGGCCTCCATGTCAATATCCTCATCCGGAATTTCAATCATGACGGCAGTTCCGGCTAGTGTGTCAGTTGTGGAAGTTGGAATGATTGAAGTCAGATGATGAGGGCTGGGGGGCATTTCCAGATGGGATTCAATATACTGAAGATCACCTATCGAACCCCCAGTGTCGACAGGAATGCCTCCTAAATTTCTTTCAACCTGTAACTCTAAGTCAGATTGATTTACTGGTTTGACAGTTTTAGTGAGAATTTCCTGAATAATCATTGAGCCTTCAATCTGAGGGGATATTTCCTGACACAAAAAAAATGAGAAAACATATACATATATATATGTAAAGGAAGATAACGAGATCAATGGCAATACCAGGTTAGAGTCCGAAGACATTAAGTCAGCATCATCACTCGTCTTTTCAGTTACAGGGATAGTCCCGACGACTATCTCTTTTTGCCAAGATAAAAAAAAAGTTGTAAACAAAAGACATGGCTTGATAAATTAACTTAAAACTTTTACCTTGGAGGAAGGAATATTGGAGGAGCTAACAACAATGTCTTGGACCTTAGATCCAGTGGAGGCTTTGCCGACATCAGAGTCTGCCGAGGTTGAAAAGCTTTTGGTAGACTTTGATTTCTTAGAAGGAAAATCGGAAGGAATAACTTTCTCTTTTCTTTTCTTGGACCCTTTTGTCTGAGGATTAGAAGCAGAAGCTTTGGCCGGCCGTGAGCTCTTCTTAACAGTTTTGACCGCCACAGGGATTACGTTTTCATCCTCATCATCATCCTCAGGTGCTTTTTCCGACAGTACATCAGATCTGGACTTACTAGGGAGAGGCTTGTCAAGAGGAATAGCTGTCAATAACAACATAAATAAGTTGATTGTCAGCCAAAAAAGCGAAAGAATAAAAGTTATTCGACAAGAGAATACCTGAATTACAAGTTAGAATTCGCGAATGAAATCCAAAGTCGTCATCAGGTTGGAGAAACCGACGAGCGAAGGTAACTGGATTTGGTTTTTCAAAAGGGTCAACGTAAGCACTCACGCTTTCCAAAAAGAAAAAGTTACCTCCTTTCGATGGCTTCCCTGGATGTGGATCAGCTAAACCAAAAGGGGCACAAGGAATAGGCATCGGTTTAGGAAAAGGGGCCTTTAAGCTGTCAAAGTATTCCCTGGTCATATTGGGAATACCCCAATATATGGCAAGCCTTTCAGATTCCTTATTGTCATGCCTCCTTTTGGCTTCAGCTAAGGCACTGTTGACGTGACGAGCCATATCAAATGGTCTCAAGGGATTCCATTTGATTTTGTAAAAATTTTCAAAGGCTTGAATTTCTTTCTGAAGTTCACCTCGAGTTTTTGTTGACGGATCCTGTTCCTGCATGGGAGAATCATCACTGTTACCCACAATGTCTTCAATACAACTCAAGCAAGTCTTTAAACTCAGACGGTGGTTGGAATAATACTCATCCCACCAGTCGAGAAAGCTTTGAGTAACTCCGTGGAAGACAGAGAATGAGACAGGTTGTAAGAAGGCCCTACGGGCTTTGTCCTCATCACTGATGGCCATAATAGTCTCATATGTTGGAGCTTTGGCACCAATAAAGTTCTCATCAGGATTTGATGAATAAGGAGCAGGAATAGCTTGACAGAAACCGAGCTGACAAGCAGTGGTATTGGGCAAATGCAGATAGATTCTATGAGTTTTGAAACTAGGACCATCAACAAAAATGACTTTTTGGCAAAGAAATTTAGTCCAAATTGACTTATTGGATTTAGTAATGGTGGTACTCAGTTTCGTAAGCCACTCCGGACCGTACCTCAGGTCAAGAAAAGGAGAGAAGTTGATCTTTGAAGAGGTGGATGAAAGCGAGTGAAAAATTTTGAAGTAGAACTTAAAGTTGGCAGTTTCATCCCTTGACAAAGAATCAGCGGACACATAGCACAGGTAAGAGCCATAAGTGTCAATTGACAAATCTGAAGGAGGTTTGTATGAAAATTGACGCTCCAAGACAGCATTTAACCACAAATGGAGAAGCCAAAGAGGCCCTCCTATGTTGGTTTTCTTTTGCTTAGATCTGACAGTATCAACTAACATACTCATACTGTCATAAAGATTAGCCAAAATGCATTGGCCCAATGCTAATCTCTTGCCAGTTGATAAAAGATTGGCAAGAGGAACATACGAAGCAATCAAAGAGGCAGATTTGCTGCAAAAGACATAAGCACATAGCCAAAGAAACAGAAAGGCTACGTGTTCAGTATCCGTCACGGGTTCATGATCTCCACCTCTAAAGTCTGCTATATATTTAGAAAAAGGGCATTTTGGCACATAGACGTCAATCTGATTCTCCACTTCGACGTCGGAATGCATGGTAAGGCCATCTGGACGAAGGCCCGTAATAGCCGACATATCAAATAAAGTCGGACCCATCATCCCATAAGGAAAGTGGAAATTATTAGTGGTTCTATTCCAGAATAATACAGATGCCCCTATTAAAGAGAAGTCTACTAGCTTAACATGACGAGAAAGCTGAATAAACTCGAAAATTCCAGCTTCTTCCCACACGCTGCGTTTTTCAGCCTGAACTCGGTTAAGCCAACTAATGTAAGCATCAAACCGAGTGGCAGGGGGCATCATAAAAATCCTATTGCTCTTTTTAAAGACATGAATAGGAATGGGAGTTAAGGAGGATAAAATAGCCTCATTTGAGTTAGCAGAAGGGAAAGAACCACGCAAATCCTCAGAAATTTCATTTTGGGTTACGAAAGGACCTAAGAATGCAGCAGGAGGACTCAAAGCAATAGAAGAATCAGGAACAATATAAATTACCTTAGATTCCTGCCATAACTCGAATTCTTCCAAAAGTGGGTCTTGAACTACTAGGAGGAGCAATCATAGTTTGAGGTGCTGAAGTCGACATCTTTGAAGATGTTGCCATGGAGATTGAACGGAGCGAGGAAGAGGAAAGGGTTTTTCCTTTAAAGCAGAAGGGTTTTAGCGAAGAAAGAAGAAAGATAAGAAGAGGAAAGTCAACAGTGATGTGACTGCTATTTAAAAAGGAGCGAAGGCCTATGGTTCGAATTCCAAGAGACCTGCGACGTTATAATTATCCCTATTAAGCAGGGATGAAATTAAAGCGAGGTTTGATTAACGGATATGAACCCAGAATTAAGGAAATTTGTTAGCAATTTAAAATTCAAATTTTGCTATTCTTTCGGGCAAGGCCGTCAAAAAGCAAAACTTGGGGGGGCATCTGTTAGCGGAAGAATTTCAAATTCTTGACAGAAATAAATCCGACAGGATGACGGAAGAACTGAAGGAAGGACTGTCAAAAATATAAAAATTCGACATAAAGAAGAACGTCGAACTCAGAAGATTATAAGAATTGACAGGTGTGGAGTTGACAAGAAGATTCTTCAGTTAACATGTCAGACAAGCAAAGCCGTCAAAAAGGTGAAACTTAGAGCGCATCTGTTACGAGTGGAAATTTCTGATTACTGAGGGATGCATTTGACTGGCTGATAAAGGAATTAGAATGATGAATGATATTTTCTAAGTATTATACTTAGCCGACAAGAAGATACTGGCCGACAAAAAGGATAAATTGACGACCCAGTTTTTGACAAAGTTCTAAGAAGAGTTGTCAAACGTACAGAAGTGTGAAAAAACAGCTAAGTCCCCAAGGCTAACAAGACATCATCAAGATAAACCGTCAAGCAGCCAGACCGCCGAAGACAATCAAGTTGACACAGAGCGGTTCAAGAAATTGAACAATTATCAAAGTTGTTTGACAAGCAGTTTTGATGAGTGTGATTTCACCTCATTTTCCATGTACATTTCTGCATGCATTTGCATATAGTTAGGCCATTTTAGTTTGATTTTGTTTAGTTTTTCCTTTGGAACGGATAAGGTGGTTTTGTGTGTTGTTTTGCAGGAATTTATGATTAATTGCCCAAGATTTAGCCATGATGAAGCTTGGGTGAAGATAGAGCCTGAAAAGAGAAGAAAATGAGCCGAGCAGAACCCATCAGCAATTCTGGAAGTTTCGCCTCGCGAGACAGGATCTCACCACACGAGCCCGAAGACCAGCCTGGACAGCAACAATCACCCTTTCTGTCTCGCCTCGTGAATCACCATCTCACCTCGCGAGCTTGAAGGCCTGACTGTGCCAGAGATGTCACCCTTTCTGTCTCGCCTCGCGAGTTACCTTCTCGCCCCGCGAGAGAACCAATCTTTGAAAGTTAGATTCATAAGATTCGCCTCGCGAGCCAGGTCTCGCCCCGCGAGTGCGCGAAACCCAGAACCTCTGTTTATAAGCTGTTCTAGGGCAGATTTGAGGGGAGAAGAGGCGGTCAAAACCCTAAAAATTGAGACTCTCTGCTGCTGCCGTGGCTGTGTGCATCATGGAGTTCCTTCCTTCCTTCATCTCTGTTTCTTTTCTTTTGCCTTTCTCTTTGATTATGTGTAGCTAAACTCCCCCTTGTTGGGGTTAGATAATTGCTTCTCTGAACTTGGTTGTAATATGATGTGGTAGTAATATAATTTCCTATTTCTTTATGAGTGTTTGATTCCATGCTTAATGCTTTCCTTGGCTTGATCATCCTAGGAATGATTAGTTGCTTTGATAGACAATTGAAAGATTGATATTAAGGTATGCTCATGAATCAAATGCCAAGTAGTTCATGAACCTAGACATAGGGCTTGGGGTGCTTGCAATATATGAATCTTGACTCTTAATGCAAATTCTCATGTTAATCCACCTAAGACATTAGGGTTTAATTTGGGATTTTATGCTCATTCCACCTAAGACATCAGGGTTTGAGTATTTGAGAAGATATGATTGTCATAATTGAATTAGGAAGTGTGTTATTTACCATTTCATAGCAATCAAGGGAGGATTAGCTTAGTCTAACCCTAATAATTTCATCCATTTGCTATCACATCTCTGTTTGCCTGTTAAGTGTTTGATAAAATACCTAAAAGAACAAAAACATTTTATTCTTGTTTGTTTCGTTACATGTTAGAGCTACCTTCCATCCAAACACGATCGCCTAGATAGTAGTCCAATTTGCGAAGTGGTACTTGTCCACGATCCCTAAGGATGATAACCGGTTCTTACCGTTTTATTACTTGCAACGACCCGGTACACTTGCCGAGATCGTATCAAGTTTTTGGCGCCGTTGCCGGGGATCGGTGTGCCAATATCACGAGTACCAAAGGGGACTCCTAATTTAGGAATTTTTCATTGTTTTCCTTTTGCTGTTTTTCTTTTCTGTTTTCTTGTTGTGTATTCTGTTTTGTTCTGTTTTTTTCATTGAAGCTGCGTAACTATCCATCTGTTGCTTAGCTTGTACGTGCTGTTTAGTTGCTATTCTACTGCTGTTTTTCTGTTTTTCTATTCTGCTCTATTTGTTCCTTGTATGCGAGGTACAATCGACCCAGGTGAACTTCAATTCGACCCTGAGATCGAGAGGTTTTGTAGACAGAATAGAAAGGTAGCCAAAGCAAGGAAAAACAGAAGAAGCATCTTCCAGTATACAAGAGCTACAAGTTGAGTTTCCAAGTGTGCAAGAACCACAAGTTGAAGTAGCAACTGTCACCATGGCTGAAGACAATGCACCAAGGAGGACAATGGTGGACTATACTTCCCCTAGAGTCGATAGATGTGGAACTCCAATAGTTAGACCTGCAGTGGCTTTCAACAATTTTGAAATCAAGGCATCACTTCTCAATCTTGTGCAGCAAAATCAGTTTGGAGGTTTGGAGAGTGAAGACCCTCATTCTCACATTGGCACATTCATTGAGTTGTGTGACACCATCAAGCTAAATGGAGCTTCTGATGAGGCCATTCGTTTAAGGCTTTTCCCTTTCTCTTTGAGAGATAGAGCTAAGGCATGGCTTCAATCCCATCCTCATGGGAGCATCATCACTTGGAATGATTTGGTGAGCAAGTTCTTATCTCGCTTCTTCCCTCCGTCAAGAATGATCAAGTTGAGATCCGAGATTAATGCCTTTGCACAGAGGGATGGTGAATCACTTTATGAAGCACGGGAGAGGTTCAAGTCTTTGCTCACAACTTGTCCAAATCATGAGTTAGAAACATGGCAGCAAGTGGAACCTTTGTCAATGGGCTCAACAGAAATTCTCGAAGTATGGTTGAAGCATCTGCAGGTGGATCATTGAGCCAAAAGACACCCGAAGAGGCATAGGACTTGATTGAAACTATGGCTAATAATGATTATCAAATGCTTAGTTCTCGATCATTGGTCAAGAGAGGTGTTTTGGAGCTTGATGAAATTGGTGCTCTTAAGGCGCAAATGGCCATCCTTACCAAGCAATTGGGGTCCGTTCAACTGCAGAATTCTTAACTACAAGCGGTCCAAGTTCAAGCTGCCTCAGTGTGTGATTTTTGTGGAGGTAACCATGCAAATGGCAATTGTGAGATTAATGTGGTTGGAAGTTCTGGGCAAGAAGAAGTGAATTACATGGGAAACCAAGGGCATAAGCATGATCCTTACTCTAACACCTACAATCCGGGGTGGCGTAGCCATCCTAACTTTGGTTGGAAACAAGGGCAAGGCTCAAGTTCTCAAGTAAAGCCTCCTCAAGAGAATTCAAGCAAATTGGAGAATATTCTAGCCCAATTCATGCGAGCAACTCAAGACAATATGAAAAATCAAAATGCCTCCATCAAGAATCTTGAGCACCAAATAGGCCAATTGACAAAGAAAATGACGGAGAGACCTCAAGGACAATTGCCGGGAGATACCGAGAAGAATCCAAGGGAGGATTGCAAGGCAATTACTACAAGAAGTGGGAGAGTGTTAGTTCCACCTGAAAAAGAGAGAGAAGAAAAGACAATTGGTGAGGGAGTTGATGAAGTGACCGTTGAAGATGTAACCAATGAAGAACCCGAGACTTCCCAAGCCACTACCTCTAGTCCTATTGTTGTTGAAGCCGAAAAGCCACAAAGGGAAAAACTGGTTGATGAAGAGTTTGCGAGAAAGAAGACTAGAAGGCAAATTCTTGAAGAAGTCGACAATCCTAAGGATCTGCCATCATATTTCAAGATACCCTATCCTCAAAGGTTGAAGAAAGAGGCAGAAGATCAACAATTCTCTAAGTTCTTGGATGTGTTCAAAAAGCTGCAAATCAACATCCCTTTTGCCTAAGCTCTTCAACAAATGCCTTCCTATGCCAAGTTTATGAAGGAGATTCTTACTAACAAGAGGAGGTGGAAGGAGGAAACGGTCATGCTCACTGAAGAATGCAGTGCCATACTCCAAAGGAAGTTACCGGTGAAGATGAAGGATCCGGGTAGCTTTACTATCCCATGTACTCTTGGTCATTTGAACATTGGAAGAGCCTTGTGTGATCTTGGTGCAAGTATCAACCTTATGCCTCTCTCCATTTTCAAGAACCTGGGAATTGGTGAAGTCAAGCCAACCGGGATTTCTCTCCAATTGGCGGATCGCTCCATTACATATCCTTATGGTGTAGTGGAGGATTTATTGGTGAAAGTAGACAAATTCATCTTTCCGGCAGATTTTGTGGTGTTGGATATAGCTGAAGATAACGAGACTCCGTTGATTCTTGGAAGACCATTCCTAGCCACGGGTAGAGCTTTGATCGATGTCAATCAAGGGGAGTTGGTGCTTCGAGTCCAAGATGAAAAGGTCACCTTCAATGTGTTTGAAGCAATGAGACATCCAAGCGACAAAGATACATGTATGAGTGTGGACCTTGTTGATTCACTAACAGACAAGAGTGTGCAACAAACTTTTGTAGATTCATTGGAAGCGGCTCTTATGGTTGAGAATGAAGAAGAAGAGGTATGTGAGGAAGAAGTTGAGTTCATGGTTAAATCCCTCAAGGCTTGTCTAGTTTTGAATACTGATGAAGACAAACTTGTGGAGGATGTGCGGATAGAAGACAAGGGTGAACCACCTGTGCTAGAGTTGAAAGAACTTCCATCTCATCTCCGTTATGCTTTCCTTGGGGTGAATTCTTCATTCCCGGTGATCATTAGTAGCGGATTGAACTCTTTGGAGGAAGAGAAACTGTTAAGGGTGCTCAGGGAGCACAAATCTACAGTTGGGTGGTCTATGTCCGACTTGAAGGGGATAAGTCCCTCATTCTGTATGCACAAAATCCTTTTGGAGGAAAACTTCAAGCCGGTTAGACTGCTCCAAAGAAGACTCAACCCAAACATGAAGGAAGTTGTAAGGAAGGAGGTTGTGAAGCTTCTGGATGCGGGGATAATTTATCCAATCTCCGATAGTCCTTCGGTGAGTCCGGTCCAAGTTGTCCCTAAGAAAGGGGGGATGACGGTGGTTACAAATGAAAAAAATGAACTCATCCCCTCAAGGACCGTTTCTGGATGGAGAGTGTGTATTGATTACAGAAGACTGAATGAGGCCACCAGAAAAGATCATTTTCCCTTGCCCTTCATTGATCAGATGTTAGAGAGGTTGGCGGGCCATGCCTTTTATTGCTTCCTTGATGGATACTCGGGGTATAACCAGATTGTGGTTGACCCAAAGGACCAAGAGAAGACTTCTTTTACTTGTCCTTATGGCGTCTATGCATCATACCGGAGGATGCCATTCGGGTTGTGTAATGCACCCGCCACTTTTCAAAGGTGCATGCTTTCCATATTCTCTGATATGACTGAAAAATTCATTGAGGTATTTATGGATGATTTCTCTGTGTTTGGTAATTCTTTTGATGATTGTCTTAAAAATCTTGCATGTATTTTGAAAAGATGCCAAGAAACTAACCTTGTTTTAAATTGGGAAAAATGTCATTTCATGGTTAGGGAAGGTATAGTTCTTGGTCATAAAATTTCATCACGGGGGATGGAAGTTGATAAAACAAAAATTGAAGTGATTGAAAAACTTCCCCCTCCCATAAATGTGAAAGGTGTTAGAAGCTTCCTAGGGCATGCGGGTTTTTATAGGAGATTTATAAAAGAATTTTCAAAGATTGTGAAACCCTTATGCAAGCTCTTGGTAGTTGACACTCCTTTTGTATTTGATGATGATTGCATGCATGCCTTCCAACTTTTAAAAGAAAAACTCACCACCGCACCGGTCATTGCACCTCCAGATTGGAGTTTACCATTTGAGTTAATGTGTGATGCAAGCGACTATACGGTGGGATCCATTTTGGGTCAAAGAAAAAATAAAGTGTTGCATGTCATTTACTATGCCAGTTGTGTGCTGAATGATGCTCAATTGAACTATACCACGACTGAAAAAGAATTGCTTGCTGTGGTGTTTGCGTTTGATAAATTTAGATCCTACTTGATTGGCTCTAAAACTACTGTCTACACTGATCATTCTGCTTTGAAGTATCTTATGACTAAACAGGATGCCAAGCCAAGGCTCATTAGGTGGGTACTACTGCTCCAAGAGTTTGATTTGGATATAAAGGACAAGAAAGGAATGGAGAATGTGGTAGCCAACCATTTGTCTAGGCTTCCACAAGCAGATGTTCAAGCAAAAGATGAGTTGTCAATTCAAGAAGAATTCCCAGATGAGAGGTTGTTTATGATGCAAGTGGCACCTTGGTTTGCAGACATTGCAAATTATAAGACCGCCAACAAAATTCCGAAGGACTTCAATGCACAACAAAGGAAGAAGCTCATCCATGATGCTAAATACTATGTATGGGATGAGCCTTACCTTTTCAAAAGAGGTTCGGATGGAATTATGAGAAGATGCATTCCGGAAGAAGAGATTAATGGGGTATTGACTCATTGCCACAACTCACCGTATGGAGGACACTTTGGTGGTGAGAGAACCGCCATGAAGATCTTACAAAGCAGGTTATTTTGGCCCACTATTTTCAAAGACTCCAGAGCTTGGGTGATGAAGTGTGACAAGTGTCAAAGAACCGGAAGTATATCCAGAAGAAATGAGATGCCCTTGAAGGGTATTTTAGAGGTGGAACTCTTTGATGTGTGGGGGATCGACTTCATGGGTCCTTTCCCATCATCCTACAACAACAAATATATTCTGGTTGCGGTTGACTATGTGAGCAAATGGGCAGAAGTTGTCCCAACTGTGAAGGATGATGCAAAAGCGGTGGTTGGTTTTGTGAGGAAGAACATCTTTACCAGATTTGGAACCCCTAGAGCTATTATTAGTGATGGGGGTACTCACTTTTGCAACAAGGAGTTCAACACAGTGCTTGCTGATAAGCCTCTGGCTTATCTAGTTTTATAACTAGTAAGACTGTGGTTTATGTGCTAATTATTCGAGTTCAATCTCGTTTTCGCCCAAATTTGACCTTGTTTTGTTCCTAAGTTAGACTTTGACTCGTTCTAGACATTTTTTTTGTAGTTTTTAGTTTATTTTGAATAGAATTACGATTTTCGTCTTCTTTTGTTGTTTCAGGGTAGAAGTGAAGCTCCTAGAGTCAAGGAAAATGAAGAAAACAGTAGAAATTGCCATTCTGGATATACTCGCCCCGCGAGAGTCTGCTCGCCTCGCGAGCCTGAAGACCAGCTGAGCAGCAACAGTCATCATTTCTGTCTCGCCCCGCGAGAGTCTACTCGCCTCACGAATACTGAAGACCCTGGAGGACAGAGACCGTCATGGCCTAGCCGTGACCAAGGTCACGACCGTGACAGACTAGGATTTGAAGTCTCGCCTCGCGAAACATCCTCTCGCCTCGCGAGAGTCCAATTTGAAAGCGCTCCATTTTTAATATTCGCCTCGCGAGCGCATGCAGATTATGAATCCTATATATTGCTGTTTTAGGGCAGAATTAGGGAGTTTTTGGTTCTCCACTGTTTAGTAGCGTTTTCTGGACGAATTCCTTGTTTTCTGGAGCTGCGTCTCCCTTTTTCTTTTCTTATTTTACTATGGTGATTATGGCCGATTGCTTGTGCGTTGTTACGGGCATGAGGAGCTAATCCCCTCGTCTAAGGGATCAATGAAACCACCCATGGCGGTGTAGAATTCGATGTGATGTATGATTCTTTTCCTTTTCTCAATTAATGTTTCCCAATTCTGATTTGATTGTGTTGATCATATGCTTGCGTGATTGACTAGTTAAATGTGTTGAGGCTTAGGAGGCAATTCGCGTTTTAGAACTTGAATTGGGATCATCGATCGACTATTGCACGAGAGTGAATAGGAGATCGGTGCAACCTTATAGGAACCAGATTTAATAGAGTTTGATGATTAGGGTTATGAGACCTAGTAAGTGATTAATCCAATCGTCGAATACGTCCTAATGAGCACAACAGTGGATTTAGGAGAATTTGGGGGTCCTGGTTGACATTGTAATTGAACTTTGGGAGGAAAACATCATCACTTGGGTACTATGCATGATTGGGTAGGTGGATTTATGACCTTAGATATTTAATTTCTATTTTAATACCATACCTTTATTTGATTTGTTAATTTGAATTGTGATCCTATTTTCTCTCCAATCTCAACCACTTTCTGTTACTTGACCAAACGTATCGAACTTCTAGCGAATTAGTCGAATTGGTAGCCAAATCCTTGTGTTCGACCTCGGTAAATTCTTTCCGTGTTTATTTTATTACTTGCGACGACCCGGTACACTTGCCGGTGACTCAACAAGTTTTTGGCGCCGTTGCCAGGGATTGGCACAACTAATTTTCCTAATTTTTAGGGAAGTTTGATTCTTTGGTAAAGTTATTTTTATTTTTATTTTTATTTTTATTTTTATTTACTATTATTTCTCTCTACTTCTTTGATTCCACTTGGTCTTGACTTGTTTTTGTATGCGAGGTACCTTCTCACAAGAGGACTTGCTATTTGATTCGGAGATCACCGAGACCGAGAAACGCTTAAGGAAGGAAGCTAGAGAGCGAAAGAGACTTGAAGCAATTGATCTTGAGGAGATGGCCCTCAGATCCCTTTGACCCGGTCAACAAAGTCCAACATTTCTTTAACGGGTTGAGGGGGCGTTATCAGATGAATTGTGATGCCGCAGCTAGCGGCTCTTTTTCTTATTTATCAGCTGAGGATGGATGGGCGTTATTGGAAAAGATGTCGTACAATGATTACAACCGTGGTAGGGAAACCTCAAGTGGAGTCAGTTCTGCAGCAATGGAAGCCATTCTAGAGCAAAATCGATTGTTGAAGATACAAATGGCGGCTTTGTCTGAGAACAAGAAGGTGAATGTGATACACGAGGGAATGCCTTCGGGTTATGAAAATTGTAATGGAAGTCATGACATTCAGAACTGTCCGTTCAACTTCTCTCGAGAACATGTGGACTCATGCCACAATTTCTACGACAGTGTGCCCCAGAACAACTATCAGAGGAACAGTCAGAATCAGAATAGGGGTTATATGAGGAGAGACCATCCGGGTTTCGCTTGGAGTAATGCTAGTGGTGGTCTAGCCGGGCAACAACAACCTTGGGAGGCTCCTCGGGGGCCTAATCAATTGCACGTAACAGATGGTGGAAGGCAACCTTGGGAGTTGGCTTTTAAGAAGATGAGTGCAGCAGTTGAGAAGTTGTCAATCAATACAAGCACAGCCATTGACAAGTTGGCAACTCATACAGGGGCGGCAATTCAGAATCTAGAGACGCAGGTCGCTCAGCTCGCAAAGCAACTAAATGAGCGTCTCCCAGGAACTTTCCCAGGTGATACCGAGAACAACCCTAAGAACCAATGCAATGCCATAACAACTAGAAGCGGTAGGGTGTTGGGATCTAACAGGGGTGCAACTAGTTCTCAGGAAATTATAGACAAGGCCCCGGAACAACCACATGTTGAGGAAGAGCAACCTGAGAAAGAGGAGTTGACAAGTGACAAGGCACCGGAGCAAGTGGGGGAGATTTGCAAATGGCTAGTACAATACCCACATGAAGCATTGTTTGAGCAGAATATGGTTGGGGGGATGGATCAAAATGCAAATGATGTGGTAGTGGACTCCACCATGCTTGCCGAGCAATCTGATTTTGCTGCATTAAATAAATATGTTGGCTTGCATGCACGTGTGGACACTGGTAAGTTAGTCCCCCCCACTTGTCTGGCACACTTCCTCGAGAAAACACCATTTGAACCGAGAGGAAGTGAGTTCATAATTGCAGAGGTCAATGGAGTTTTCACACACGTGCTAGGTGGAATTGTGGAAAGAGTCGTATTGCTTCTGCAATTGTCACTTCACAAACCATGGGATCCGGGTGGAGGATCTCACATGATGAACATCTCTTGGCCCTTATGCCACAGGCTATGGGATCCAGGTGGATGCTTCTTAATAAGTCAGGCTCGGGACGTTAAACAAGCGTTACTTGGGAGGTAACCCAAGCTAGGTATCTTTTTAGTTTCTGTCATTTTCCCTTATTATTAAAAAAAAAAACTTGATTCGCCACGCGAATCCACAGTGGCCACGCGAGATAGAAGCCCTGAATCTCAGAGGCTTGCTCACGCTTCTGTCTCGCATTGCGAGGACTGCTTTCGCCTCGTGATTCTGGGTATCATCATCTGTTGGAATTCCAGATTCACCTTGCGAGATACTACTCGCCTCGTGAATCTGCAAAGTGTGAATAACAATTATCCTGATTCACCTCGCGAGTGATCTCTCGCCTCGTGTATCTGAAATTAAGTTTTGATTTGCAGGATTTCTTCCAGGAGAGGCCTTTGGCCCAGTAGAGGGGTGCCCGAGGGACCAATTGGATGAGGATGCAACCATAGAAGAGCTGTGCGTGGAAGCGGCCACTACACCTTGATCAAGGAGCACCCTCTCCTTTCCTCACTCTTATTTTATATCTGTATTCTTTCATTGAGGACAATGTATGCTTTAAGTGTGGGGGAGGGAACCAATTGCCTTGTTCTTTGCTTTTGATTGTGTTTTTGTTTTTGTTTGTCACTCTTGAATAATTTGAGAAGATCAAGAGTTTGTGTATGAATGTTGTGTCGGCAAGCTTGTTGGATTTTAATCAAATTTAGCATAGATTGATTGCATGAATTATTTTGACCATTGATGATTTCCCCCTAGACTCTGAAAATAGAAAAGTTGATCACCATGTGAAAAATTGAAAATTGAACTCTGAGAAATTTTGTTGTGATTGCTTGATTTATGACAAATTTGGGGTGAGGGGGTGCACACACTAGGAATTGTATCTCGGTCAAACAATTTGCAAAAATGTCCAGGTGAGGATTTGAGCCTCCAACTTTGTTTTTTGATTGTGTGGATCACCTCCAAGTTGCACTTTCCCGAATTTGCTTGAATCTCTTCATGGTTTGCATGTCTATGTGTTGCATCAAATGATTTAGGCAATTTTCTTTGAAATAGCTACTTGGACTAAAAAGAACCATCCCTAATGCATGTTCCCTAGTTAGCCACATTGAGCCTAATTAGCCTATTGTTTCTTGATGACCCTATACTATAAGTCAAAATCTGGAAAAAACCATGTTAACCCAATCTTAGGATTAGGAGAGCATGGAAGCTTAGCAAGAGAAGGGTTGTGAGAAACTAAGTTTGGGGTGGCTACAAGGTGATATGTCATTTTGGGTTGAGAAAAAGAAAAATAAAGGTTGAAACCCAAGGCAAAAAAAAAAAAAAATTGCCAAAAGAAAAGGGGCAAAACAAAAAGCTTAGCAAGGAAAGGGTTGTAGTCACCCAAGGCAAAAAGAAAAATGAAAAAAGGAATTGAGTGGAGATTCAATGTGTCAATTGCTCATGCTCTCTTAGTTCCTAAGGACTTAAGCCTAGTATCCTTGAATATCCTACCCTTAGCCAGGCCCCATTACAACCTTTAAAAGACCTTTTGATGTTGCATGCACGTTTTCGTGGGAACTATTTTTGAGATGAAAATCAAATTCATGGGAAGTGCTCTTGAAATGTGAAAATGAGTGAAAAGTTGATAGCCTAGACAAATTGAGCGAATGAGTGAAATATTAGATGCCCTTGTGAGGAAGGCAATTGTTTGAATTTGGTGATCTCCCTTTTGTGTGTAACTTGGATACTCAACTTAGATTATTGATTGCATGAATGGTGAAGTTCTCAATTGTTTAAAGTAAATGAATGTGGGGATTACATTGATGCAAGGGTGGAAAACATTGAAGAAAAACTGTTTTGTTAAGATTGCATGAAATTTGTGCGAAATGGATTGAATCTTTAAGCTTGCCAAGTCTTGAGTCTTTTTGAGTTTTAGCTTGCTTGGGGACAAGCAAGGTTTAAGTTTGGGGTGTTGATAAGCCTCTGGCTTATCTAGTTTTATAACTAGTAAGACTGTGGTTTATGTGCTAATTATTCGAGTTCAATCTCGTTTTCGCCCAAATTTGGCCTTGTTTTGTTCCTAAGTTAGACTTTGACTCGTTCTAGGTATTTTTTGTAGTTTTTAGTTTATTTTGAATAGAATTACGCTTTTCTTCCTCTTTTGTTGTTTCAGGCTAGAAGTGAAGCTCCTAGAGTCAAGGAAAATGAAGAAAACAGTAGAAATTGCCATTCTGGAGATACTCTCCCCGCGAGAGTCTGCTCGCCTCGCGAGCCTGAAGACTAGCTGAGCAACAACAATCATCATTTCTGTCGCGCCCCGCGAGATTCTACTCGCCTCGCGAATACTGAAGACCATGGAGGACAGAGACCGTCACGGCCTAGCCGTGACCAAGGTCACGACCGTGACAGACTAGGATTTGAAGTCTCGCCTCGCGAGAGTCCAATTTGAAAGCGAGCCATTTTTAATATGCGCCTCGCGAGCGCACACAGATTCTGAATCCTATATATTGCTGTTTTAGGGCAGAATTAGGGAGCTTTTGGTTCTCCACTGTTTAGTAGCGTTTTCTGGACGAATTCCTTGTTTTCTGGAGCTGCGTCTCCCTTTTTCTTTTCTTATTTTACTATGGTGATTATGGCCGATTGCTTGTGCGTTGTTACGGGCATGAGGAGCTAATCCCCTCGTCTAAGGGATCAATGAAACCACCCATGGCGGTGTAGAATTCGACGTGATGTATGATTATTTTCCTTTTCTCAATTAATGTTTCCCAATTCTGATTTGATTGTGTTGATCATATGCTTGCGTGATTGACTAGTTAAACGTGTTGAGGCTTAGGAGGCAATTCGCGTTTTAGAACTTGAATTGGGATTATTGATCGACTATTGCACGAGAGTGAATAGGAGATCGGTGCAACCTTATAGGAACCAGATTTAATAGAGTTTGATGATTAGGGTTATGAGACCTAGTAAGTGATTAATCCAATCGTCGAATACGTCCTAATGAGCACGACAGTGGATTTAGGAGAATTTGGGGGTCCTGGTTGACATTGTAATTGAACTTAGGGAGGAAAACATCATCACTTGGGTACTATGCATGATTGGGTAGGTGGATTTGTGACCTTAGATATTTAATTTCTATTTTAATAACATACCTTTATTTGATTTGTTAATTTGAATTGTGATCCTATTTTCTCTCCAATCTCAACCACTTTCTGTTACTTGACCAAACGTATCGAACTTCTCGCGAATTAGTCGAATTGGTAGCCCAATCCTTGTGTTCGACCTTGGTAAATTCTTACCGTGTTTATTTTATTACTTGCGACGACCCGGTACACTTGCTGGTGACTCAACACTTGCCAAGTTTGGGGTCAATCATAAAGTTGCCACACCATACCACCCTCAAACCAGTGGGCAAGTGGAGTTGTCCAATCGGGAATTGAAGAGGATTTTGGAGAAAACCGTGAACAATGCTAGGAAGGATTGGGCAAAGAAACTGGATGATGCACTTTGGGCCTATCGGACTGCATATAAAACACCTATTGGTATGTCACCTTACCAATTAGTGTTTGGAAAATCATGCCACCTTCCGATAGAGCTCCAACATCGTGCTTTTTGGGCAGTGAAGGCCCTGAACTTTGATACAGGGCTGGACATGGATAAGAGACTGTTGCAGTTGAATGAGTTGGATGAATTCCGACTCTTGGCTTATGAGAGTGCAAGGATCTACAAGGAAAGAAAAAAATTTTGGCATGATAAGTACATCCTTCCAAAGCATTTTGAAGAAGGCCAATCAGTTTTGCTCTTTAATTCATGTCTCAAGCTGTTTCCAGGCAAGTTGAGATCAAGATGGTCGGGTCCATTCTATGTCAAGTCAGTTTCTCCATTTGGTGCAGTTGAATTCGAAGATCCATCATCCGGAGATACTTTCACAGTTAATGGGCAAAGGCTCAAGCACTGCCTTGGAGGAGACTTTGATCGTCAAGCAGTCTCCGTCCCTCTTAAGGCACCATCTAAGAAATCACCCGTCGAGCTAGTGATGTTAAAGAAGCGCTTATTGGGAGGCAACCCAAGTTTTCTCTTCCCTTTCTCATTTGTTTTTGATTTTCAACTCTTGAATAATTTGAGAAGATCAAGAGATATGTTAATAGGTTTGCTAAGTGTTTTCAGGGCAAGAAGGAAGGAGAAACAAAAAGGGATAGGGAGAAACAAAGCCAGAAAACATGTGAACCAGCCCGCTACCACCTCGGTGAGTCGTTCCAATTTTTCTCCCCTCTCTAACTTAATTATTTACATTGGGGACAATGTAAGTTTTTAAGCTTGGGGTAGGGGCATTTTTTTAAATTTTTGAATTCTTGCATTGTTCATATTGCATTCATTTAGGCATAATTTTGCATGATCGCATGATTCGGTTACCCCATACTTAGATTGAGCATCTGATTGTGAGAACTGAGTGCCAATTTATTTGTGATAGTGAATTTTTGAACCCTATTTTTTTATTCTTGTGAGGCTTCAAATAAAAATTCTTGAGATGATCTTGGATAGTTGATAATTAGCATGTGTTTCTATAGATTTGTGTTTTCACTGATTTCTGAACTGCTAAATGTGAGCTTTTGAACCATTAAGGGGTACTCACTAAATCTACCCCATTCTTTGTGTTAGAGTGTTGTTCCTCTTGGATTGTATTTCTCTAGAACTTGACTTGAAACCATTTTGAAGCTTAAAAATTTTTTGAAAACATTTTTGAAAATGATTGAGGCACAAGGTATTTTTTTCCGGCCTTCTGAGCTTTGAATGACTAAATGCTACCCCGTAGTTGCCCAATTTTGAGCCTAAAAGAATAAAATACTTTTCTTGGCACATTGAATTATATTGATGAATGATGATGATTGCTAGGGCACCTTTTAAAGTATTGACAAAAGGGTAAAAAGGTAGTGGAAAAAGTATGGGATGAGAAAATCAGAAAAATATTTCTCTTGAGCTTAAAATCTCCCCTTCTCCATATATATATATATATATATATATATATATAGAGAGAGAGAGAGAGAGAGAGAAGGGGATGATAAATGAAAGTGAGAAACAAAAGAAAGAAAGAAAGAAAGGTGGCAAAAGTAAATCGAAATCCAAAAAGGTATTTTAGAAGGTGTCGTGCTTTGCAATACTTAATATTTAGCTAGCCTTTTGAAATTTCCTTTTCTTGATCTCCCCACCTAACAATAAATCCCATGGCCCCGTTACAACCAAAGTAAAAGACCTCTTGATTCTTAGATGTTTTCATTAATAAAGTAGAGATTTGGTTGATAGTCAAGCCTATGGTAGAAATCATTCCTTGAGGAAAATGGAGCGAATTGTCATATATCCTTGAACACTTGAGTGAGGCAAGAAAGAGAGCCAAGTAAATGAACAAGCTTGGGGTGATCTTCAGGTGAGAAAGAGTGCCCGAATCAGTGAGAACATGAATTTAGGAAACCTAAGCTCTAATTGGACTTGAATTGATTGTCTGTTGCTGAATTATTTGAAATACCTGTTACTTGGATCATTTACTCGGGTTCTTAGTTCACTATCATTGCTCTGTTTGTTTTCATCTTCTGGCCTTGGTTTTTGCTTGAGGACAAGCAAAGTCTTAAGCTTGGGGTGATTTGATGAGTGTGATTTCACTTCATTTTCCATGTACATTTCTGCATGCATTTGCATATAGTTAGGCCATTTTAGTTTGATTTTGTTTAGTTTTTCCTTTGGAACGGATAAGGTGGTTTTGTGTGTTGTTTTACAGGAATTTATGATTAATTGCCCAAGATTTAGCCATGATGAAGCTTGGGTGAACATAGAGCCTAAAAAGAGAAGAAAATGAGCCAAGCAGAACCCATCAGCAATTCTGGAAGTTTCGCCTCGCGAGACAGGATCTCGCCACGCGAGCCCGAAGAACAGTCTGGACAGCAACAGTCACCCTTTCTGTCTCGCCTCGCGAATCACCATCTCACCTCGCGAGCCTGAAGGCCTGACTGTGCCAGAGATGTCACCATTTCTGTCTCGCCTCGCGAGTTACCTTCTCGCCCCGCGAGAGAACCAATCTCTGAAAGTCAGATTCATAAGATTCGCCTCGCGAGCCAGGTCTAGCCCCGCGAGTGCGCGAAACCCAGAACCTCTGTTTATAAGCTGTTCCAGGGCAGATTTGAGGGGAGGAGAAGAGGCGGCAAAAACCCTAAAAATAGAGACTCTCTGCTGCTGCTGTGGCTGTGTGCATCATGGAGTTCCTTCCTTCCTTCATATCTGTTTCTTTTCTTTTGCATTTCTCTTTGATTATGTGTAGCTAAACTCCCCCTTGTTGGGGTTAGATGATTGCTTCTCTGAACTTGGTTGTAATATGATGTGGTAGTAATATAATTTCCTATTTCTTTATGAGTGTTTGATTCCATGCTTAATGCTTTCCTTGGCTTGATCATCCTAGGAATGATTAGTTGCTTTGATAGACAATTGAAAGATTGATATTAAGGTATGCTCATGAATCAAATGCCAAGTAGTTCATGAACCTAGACATAGGGCTTGGGGTGCTTGCAATCTATGAATCTTGACTCTTAATGCAAATTCTCATGTTAATCCACCTAAGACATTAGGGTTTAATTTGGGATTTTATGCTCATTCCACCCAAGACATTAGGGTTTCAGTATTTGAGAAGATTGATTGTCATAATTGAATTAGGAAGTGTGTTATTTACCATTTCATAGCAATCAAGGAAGGATTAGCTTAGTCTAACCCTAATAATTTCATCCATTTGCTATCACATCTCTGTTTGCCTGTTAAGTGTTTGATAAAATACCTAAAAGAACAAAAACATTTTATTCTTGTTTGTTTCGTTACATGTTAGAGCTACCTTCCATCTAAACACGATCGCCTAGATAGTAGTCCAATTTGCGAAGTGGTACTTATCCACGATCCCTGAGGACGATATCCGGTTCTTACCGTTTTATTACTTGCAACAACTCGGTACACTTGCCGAGATCGTATCGAGTTTAAGTATAAAACTTAAGAGAACTGCCAAAGACATGTGACAGTCTTTTAGATAGGCAGTTATTTCTAGGTAGTTATTTTATTTGCCTATAAATACTAGTAATCACAATGTGATGGAGGAGGTTACTTGATACATATCCTACACATCTCGATCACACAGCAGATTGACGGATTACATTCAAGTATTTCCTCCATCCCTCTTATTTCAATACTATGGCGAAGTTCAATGCCATTTTAATCTCTTTTATTCAAGTTCTTTACTGCTTGTTCCTTTTGATTTCCAGTATTTCTCTCAAGTCCATTGTTTAAGTTTCTTTTACTTCTTCGCAAATAGTATCATTTAGATTTTTATCTACTTAATTTTTCTTTCAAATTTCTGTTTCTCTTCATCATAAGCCTGGTATAATTAGCTAGTTATTTTTATTAAGGAACCACTTTCTACTTTCAAATTTCAAACTATATTTCAAATACATGCAGTTTTCGCTGTCAAGTTTTATGAATGACGATAATCCTTACACCATTTTCTTTTAAACTTATCTGTCATAGCATCAAGTCCTTGCCAGTATATGACTAGATTTGACTAACTTATCAGATTCATACTTGGCAGACATTACCTTCAAAATAACATATTCCTGTCGAGATTACCGCATAACTCGTTCGTCCCACACTCGTCCGATCTTTAATTATTTGTAACACGGATTTTTTGGACAACAACCAAAAAACCAATGTTAACAAGTGCTTTGTTAAATTCAAGTATAGCTTGTCGGGATGGTCTGAAATGTTCTGCAACATCCTCTTCACGCATGACAACACGTCCACCCCACAGAGTGTTGTCATACACAAGTAACCCACCAATCTTAACAAGTTTTATAAGCCTCTCATGGTAGTTCACATAGTTCTCTTTGTCAGCATCAATGAAGGCAAAATCAAAAGTTCCTTCCTTTGCAGGCTGCAGCAAAACAATTTTTTGTTTTAAAAAAGAACTAAGTGAATTAATACTGCAAAAATGTAAACTTAACTTTGTAAAGAAAAAACATAGAGTGAAGAAAGATGGTTACATCTTCTACAAGGTTGTCTAAAACTGCTAGAGCTGGAGATTCTATGAAATCATTCTTGTGCTCCACGCCAGCCCTTTTGATGGCTGGTAATCCAACCTCATCATAAGCTTTCCTCTCAATGTCTATGGCTGTAATCTGTAAAAGTAATTATTAGGAATATAATCTGAGTGGGAGGGAAAGAAGTTTGACATTGAGTGAGAGCAATGTTTTATTGTTACATGTGAGAGGAGCAAATTTGAGTCTTTAAAACATACATGGTTAGGATTATAAGTTAGCTAGTGAGGAGGTGGTGGTTGTGAGGGCAGTTGTTAGAAAGTGCATGGTAGGCTTCATGTACGAGAGAGAAGGCGTTGTCAGAGAAAGAGGTAGGGTTGTGAAGAAGGTAATGGGTTGTATGAGAGAGAAGGCGTTGCAGCGGTACTGGGTGATGATGCAGCCAATGATGGTTGTGTAAGAGGATTTTTGCATTCAAAGAAAGGGAAGGACGGAAGGTGGAGGCTAGGTTTCTAGGGAGGAGTGATGGTGTGTTTATGCATGTTTGGAGTTGGGAAAGGGAATATGGATCCGGGTTGGGTCATGGATATGGGCTGTGAACTTGATTTTTTAAAAAAAATAAATTAAACTTTCCAATTTTTAATGTATTTTAAATTTTTAATCCAAGTGGGCTGCCATGTAGGCAACTTCCATTAGCAAATTGATGGATATTTGATAAAGGGACCAAATCTATAACATTAAAAAAATAGAGGGACTAAATGTCCTAAAAAAAAGTATACGAACTAAAATTGCACATAGACAATTATAGGGGATTAAAAGTGGATCTGGATCCCCTCCAGCGACAGGACGGTCCTGTCGCTGCCCAAATCGTCGGATCTCGCTGCACGGATTCCCAGTAGCTGGTCTCACCCCTCCACACCCCTGCTAGACCAGTGGATCTGGCTGCAGGGGCGCTGGATGCACACAAGCTCATGAGTGAATCCGTTTCCACTAAAAGTATGGTGAGTGTAGTGAGGAGACCAAAATTGATCTCCATATGCCATCAGTAAATTATTAGAGATGTTGGAGATGAATGGAAAAATGAAAGAATGCAAACCTTTCCATCATCAGGAATGGTGAGTGCAGTGAGGAGAAGCGAGTAGCCAATAAAAACTCCCACTTCAATTGTCCTTTTGGCATTCAACAGCTTCAAAAGTATGGTGATTAGTTGACCCGCATCTGGTGAAGTTCCCATGAAGCCCCTGATAAATGAATACGTAAATAAAGTTGAAAGTTGAAACTTTTCAAAAGTTCCATTGCAATCTCAAATATTTAAGCTACACAATTACCAAGGGTGATTCTCATTGGCAATCCTAAGCTCTTTGAGAGGCTCTGGTTCTCGAGGGTACATTGAAGTCTCAAAGTATATATTGCCACATCATTGTTATTTGTTGGGTTAGACAAGAATAAAGAATGAAATGGTTTATATGTGTGTGATTGTGTATATAATATGATATATATTATATAATATAATATATGTGAACAACTGAACATAAAACCAATGAAAATTTTGAAGACAAATTTGTTCAAACCTTCAGTAAATCCTCACTACTCAGTATAGATTGAGGGTGGAAAATAGAAGGATCCTTTGGCAATCTTTCCATTTCTCTCCAGAGTTATCCTTAGCTAGACGTGCAAATTATAAAGCCTCTTCGACCTTGGGCTTTTAAAAGGCTACCAGAGGGAGTTGAAGCAGCCAGCAACCAGCAACCTCCATTCCTTCACGTGTTCATTATAGCTATATCATTTCCCATTCAAATATTCATTCAATATGGGATATGGAGATCTACCGACCCATTTTCCTATATCAGATCATGTTCTCGTTAATATTATTTTGTCACATCAGTTACAATTTCATGTAATATTATTATTAGTGAATATCGATGTGGCAAGATGACATTAATAAATATAAGATATGGTAAATGAAATAACAGATCTTCATCCATATTTAATGTATAATACAAAGTACAAGACGACAAGATAATAAATGTCACTTCTCATCCATCATTTTTACACTGACATGTTAGCCATCATTGACTCGTTGTCTTTCATCATGATAGAAAATAGAAATATATCTTGGCAAATGATATTGATATTGATATTAAAAACATTTCTAATTAATGGTCAGTAAAAAGAAGATTGTTATTTAACATAGTAAAATAATGGAGATAGAAGGTTTTAGTTTGTAATTGAAACACAATAAGGGTTCGTTTGTTACGGATTTAAAAAAATGATTTTGACATTCAATAATTTAGAGATTATTTTTTATAGAGATTTAAAGAAGAGCAGAAGCTATTTTATATTTATTTACAATCATAAAAATCATTTTTAAAAAATTTAGTTAGTGAACTTGAATATTTTTTTCCAAAAGCTCAAGTTATACAACTTTTAGTTATCTTTCATTTACATGATCTTTATACAACATATCCCTCGACTTAATCATGTATACTATTCTTTAACTTTTCAAACACAATTCAATTTTTCATCATTTTCTCTTTCAAGCTCTTACAATATTTTGTTCATTGCTATATCGTGCAAAGCAAAGATAGCATATAACTCATTTCTCCCATTCAAATATTTTGATATGTCTTTGTCTTTATCTTTGTTAAAAAGGTTTGCAATATACATAACAAATGTGTCATTGAATAATATATTAACTTGACACCTGAGAAACCATAAGTCATTCGATAATTTGTTCAATCAAAATAGGAGAAATTTAAAATATTAAAAATTCATGCATTTTAAAGGGAATGGTCCACAAGAAAGTAGATTAGTAACATATGTGGAACAAATTATAATGTCAGTACCCCTCAATTAAGAGTTTATAATAAGGAGTCGGGATATTGACTTGTCATTGCTAGTTATGCAAGTTAAGTTTCTTTATTGTTATTTTTTTGTGTATATATCTTTCATCCAAGGGAAAACCCAAAAATCTATCTCTACTTAATAGCCATGTCTATAGTTGTTCTCCTACATACCTTTCAACCCTAACAAAATGTTAAAAATTAGCACAGTTCATTGGTACATTTTTAACTCTGGATTTCTTGATAGTCGATACCAGGTCTTACATGTTTTCCAAAATAATGTAGTGTTCAAATCAAGTTTTACTTGTTTTCCAAACAACATACAGAAGATCGGATGGTTTACATTTCTAGTTGCATGTTTTTTTATAAAATTAAAAAAAAAAGATACCAGGAAACTAAAACATTTTTTATCTGGAAAAGGGGGCAGATATGTGGAAACTAACCAAAATATCTACTCTACTTGTATACCTTGTTTATCAAAAAAAAAAAAAAATCCTACTTGTATAGCTTGTCCATGATTTATGTCCATTAATATTTTGATTCAAACCAACAATATAAATTTGATATTTTCTCCACTGAAAAGAGAGACACAAATTATGCTTAATGCTTACCCAAAAGTAGATGAAGTGAGCCCTTTCAAAACATTCAGACATTACAGATAACCAAGTGTTTCACACAAATGATGTTGACTTGAGTTAGGCATGAAACAATAAGTGTTGACTAAGTGGAAATGAGGTTAGTGAGAGAAGACTTCTAATAATTAAATATACCACAGTTCATAACAACACACATCACATGTGTGGAGTAATCTATTTCATTTCCTCTCCTATGTGAGAAGTATCTCTCCTATGTGAGAAGTCCTTTTTTGTTGGTGTTTCTATGGAGTCTTAGGGTTATCTAAAGGTTGCTATTGCATCTTCTAGTCTTGCAAACTTAACACTGGAGGAAGAGGAGGAGGACCTGGAGGTTCCGGGGGAGGGTGAACAGCAGGAAGAAAGGGTTGATCCTAATCTCTGTCTAGTTGGTAGATTCTTAACGAGTCAACCTATTAGATTTCGTATGATGAGGAAGATAATGGCGGGGGTCTGGCGGCCGGGGTGAGGGGTTATGATCAAAGAGGTCGAAGGTGGGCGGTAGCTGTTTCAATTCCATCATAAGGTGGACGTCCGGAGAATATTAAGAGGAGGGATGTGGTCGTTTGATGTGCACTTGTTGATTCTGGGCTTGATGCAAGCAGGAGAACCACCACAGCAGGTAGAGTTGTACAAAGTTCCTTTCTAGGTGAGGTTCATAATGTCCCCATTGGCTTTATGACTGAGACAGTTGGACAACACTTGGTGAATTACATTGGTGAATTCCTTGAGTATGATGCTAAGAATAATTCAAATTTCTTGAAGTCGTACATAAGGATTCGGGTGCTTATTGATGTTTGAAATCCTTTGAAGAGGTTGATGCAGGTGAAGAAGGCTGGAGGAGAAGCAAAAGAGGTTCAGTTTAAGTATGAGAGACTTGGGCCATTTTGCTATTTGTGTGGCTTCATGGGGCATGTGGAAGATTTTTGTGAGCAATTGTTTGTACTGGAAAATGATGATGGAAGGCGGGCTTAGGGGCCGAAGCTGCGAGTAGAACAAAGGAGTGATGATGGTGGAGGTGAAAGGTGGTTAAGGGAGGAGGGCGAGATTGGGTGGGTTGCTCCATCACAAGGAGAAAAATACGGTTATGATAATACCAGGATCAGGAGCACGGATTTGGTGGAGAATATCAAGGAAGGAGTTACGAAGCTGCATGATAATAGGCACGTGGGGATAGCTGAAGTTTTTAAAAATCCACAAATTCTCTTTCCGAAAATTAAAGAGAATTTAAATGAGGAGAAAGGTGTGGACCAGGATATGGGGGATGGGGGTAGTTATGATGAGAGAAAATTGGAAAGTGGTAAAAAAAGAAAGAAAAATGGTGAGGAGGAGGTGGAAGGGCACGTGCATGAAGATGTTCGCTCAATTTGCATGGATATGGCGCAAGACAACAATGGAGAAAAAAAAATTTAACGACAAGCCCGGCAACCAGGGCTGCCGGGGATTATGAGTATTATTAGTTGTAACTGTCAAGGTTTAGGTCACCTGAGTGCAGTTCCTGCTCTTAAGAACCTTATTCGAACTCATAAATCGGACATTATTTTCTGTTTGAGACCTTGGTTAATGCAAAAAAAATTGATGATGTTAGTAGAAAAATTGGCTTTGATGGTTGTTTTGTTGTGGTTAGAGAAGGTAGAGGTGGTGGAGTGACCTTTTTCTGGCGTAACTCGTTGAAATATGAGATTGCTAGTTTCTCACTTCACCATATTGATGTTTTTATTGATGATGTTGGTAAGGGAAGATGGAGAGTGACTGGTTTCTATGGTTATGCGGGTCGTACTCGGAAGAGGGAATCATGGGCTCTCTTGAGAAGGTTGGCAGGAAGCTCTTCTTTGCCTTGGTGTGTGATTAGTGATTTTAATGACTTGCTTTCTCCAAATGATAAGAGGGGTTGGGTTGATCATCCTAATTACCTTCTCAATGGTTGTAGGGAAGCAGTTCAAGCAGCGGGTTTAATTGATATTAATTTGGAGGGTTATCCATTTACTTGGAGTGCTAGGAATGGTACTAGTCGTGCTATTAAGGAAAGACTAGACTGGACAATGGCAAATCAGAACTGGCTTAGTCTCTTCCCTCAAGCAAGGCTTCTAAACTTAGTGGCTCCAATTTCTGATCGTACGGCTATTCTTCTCCAGAGTGAACCGATTTCTCATTGTTTTTAGCACAGGAAATTTCGTTTTGAGAACTCATGACTGGCAGAGCGTGAGTTTATGGATATTGTGCGTCAAGGATGGTTCAGGGGTGTAGAAGGAGACATTTTGTCCAGGCTTCATGGTTGTGTTGAGAGTTTACAAGCTTGGAGTAAAAATTTACGTGCAAAATTTAAGAAAGAAATTGATGAATGATGTTTGCTATTAGAGGCGCTACAAGAGTGGATGGATGAAGAGGGGGTTCATAATTTTGTGGTGTTCAGGGACCGTATGGTAAAGCTGCTGGTTCAGGAGGAATGTTTTTGGCGTCAGCGAGCCAAAGTCTTCTGGCTCAAAGACGTGGACCTCAACACCCGTTTTTCCCATGCTTCAGCGACGTCCAGGGCTAAGGTAAATGAAATTAATAAATTGAAAGATGATGTGAACTTGGTTTCTGAAGTTTCGATTGAGATCAAAGGTATTGCAAAAGATTATTTTGAGAAGTTGTTCTTGTATCACAATGGCCATTATGCCCCGGTAATAAATGCTCTTGTGAGGACAATTCTTTTTTGACCCGTTTTTTCTCCCGTGTGGAATCTTTTGATGCGCTTAATTAGACGGGGGATGATAAGTCACCGGGTCCGGATGGTTTAAACCCAATTTTTTATAAAAAATCTTGGGAGTTGTGTGGGAATGAGATTTTTGATGCTTGTTGTTGTTGGCTTGACAAAGGCTATTTCCCGGTTTCTATCAATGATACAAATATTGCTCTTATTCCTAAAGTTGATAACCCGGAGTCTATGAAAGATTGACGCCCTATATCCTTATGCAATGTTATCTATAAAATTCTTTCTAAAGTTTTGGCTAACAGACTGAAAGTTATTCTTCATAAATGTGTGTCTATAGTTCAATTTGCCTTTGTACCGGGTCGTTCAATTCTTAATATGCGACAATGGCGGTTGAAATCATTCATTATTTGAAGAGTAAAACAAAGTAAAAAGTAGGTGATGTGGCTCTAAAGATTGACATGAGCAAAGCCTATGACCGTGTTGATTGGGGTTATTTGCGTGCGGTTATGAGTAGAATGGGCTTTGATGAGAAGTGGATTGGTTGGGTAATGCTTTGTGTTGAAACAGTAAATTATTTAGTGTTGGTGAATTAAGAGCCTGTTGGTCCTATTATTCCGGGTAAAGGTCTTCATCAAGGGGACCCTATTTCCCCATATTTATTTATTCTCTGCTCAGAAGGGCTAACTGCTTTGATTAATCAAGCGGAGCGTAGAGGGGACCTTCATGGAGTGAAGATTTGTAGAGGCGCCCCCATTATTTCACACCTCTTATTCGTGGATGATTGCTTTCTTTTTTTCAAAGCTAAAGAAAGTGAGGCTAGTACTATGAAAGAGATCCTTTCCACTTATGAAACAGCTTCGGGCCCGGTAATTAATTTCCAGAAATCTGAAGTTTTTTACAGTAGAAACTCTAGTACGGGAGTGCGTGATTTTATTGCTACTTTGCTGGGTGTTCAGGTGTGTTTGGGCACTGGCAAATATTTGGGTCTCCCTTCTATGATTAACAGAAGTAAAAAATCCTTATTCAGTTTCATTAAAGATCGGGTTCGGCGTTAGGTTAAATCTTAGGGTGGAAGATCCATTTCTAAAGCTCGTTAGGGGATGAGATTGACAAGATTGTGAATTCTTTTTGGTAGGATAGTGGATGTGATCGTAACAAAGACATTAAATGGCTTTCTTGGGACAAATTGTCTATGCATAAATATGATGGTGGTTTGGGTTTCAGGAATATGTATGCTTTCAATGTGGCGCTTCTAGGCAAGCAAAGGTGGAGGTTTTTATCTCAATCTGATTCTCTTGCTGCTAAGCTTTTCAAAGCCAAATATTTTTCACATTGTGATTTCCTTGAAGCTAATGTTGGTAATAATGCTAGTTATGTGTGGCGCTTCTAGGCAAGCAAAGGTGGAGGTTTTTATCTCAACCTGATTCTCTTGCTGCTAAGCTTTTCAAAGCCAAATATTTTTCACATTGTGATTTCCTTGAAGCTAATGTTGGTAATAATGCTAGTTATGTGTGGCGCAGTTTGTGTGAAGCCAGAGTTTTGTTGGATAGAGGGACTAGATGGAAGATTGGCATGGGCAATGATATAAGGGTGTGGCCTCACACATGGACCACGGGTAGAAGCGTCCCTGCTGCACTGGATCCTGGCATGAAGAGCATGGACCTTAGTTTGTTGGTGGAGGGTCACAAGGGTGGAATAAAAATCTTGTGAGAAGCATTTTTCAACATTTGCTGCTTGCCCGGTTCTCCAAACACTGCTGCATAGGGCTATTAAAGAGGATGGTAGAGTATGGTGGTCTGAGTACAGAGGTAATTATTCAGTTTGTTCAACTTATAGATTGTGTATGAATGAACTATTAGATTTGGACTATCTTAATGTAGCTGGTGAAGTCGACACAGGGAAACACAAGAGGGGGGGGGGGGGGTTGAATTGTGTTTCTTAACAGTTTTTTGAAAAAACCTTTTCTCAAACCTTTTAGCATGCAAAACAAGAAAAGTACACACAAACAATAAAACCTTTTTAAAGAGTTAACAAACTTAGATCCAAATCCCCACAGTTAGTATAACCAATTACTGTAAAAGATAAGGGATAGAAGATTCACACAAGTGATTTATCCTGGTTCACTCTTTTCCAACCAAGAGCTACGTCCAGTCCCTTCTACCTGAAGGTTTTCTCCACTATTCTCCAAATAGATTACAAGTATTCAACACATCTTTAGGCTACAAGTATTCTTTATCTACCAAGCCTCTTCAGGCTCTAACTCTAACAAAGAGATTTACAAACTTTGATCTAAGAATTCACTAGGAGTGAGAGTATGAAAGTTTAAGATCAGTTAAGTGTTACAAAGGAATTTGTTCAAGAGATTTTTCAGTAGAGTTTAGGTACTTTGAAATATCAAAGCTTCTATGTTCTTTACTGGGGTTCCTCCAGTATTTATAGATGGAGTGGTTTGCTGTCTCGAACTTCTTCAACGGTCTTCGAATTGTATCCTTTTAGACATAGCATTAAATGATGGGATTTGTTGAGACTGATAACTTGATATGCTTCATGGAGAAGTGCTCTTGTTTATCAGAGGAATGCTCAAAGTGGTGCTGTATTTTCTCTGTTGTACTAAAGGTAGCTTTCAGACTTTCCTTCTTCGTGCTTCCTTCAACTTTACAGCAACAAAGGTCACAGAGTACAAAGTTTTTTATTCTCGATGGTACTATGTTTCTCTTACCAAGGAAAAAAGATGAAAACAATTTAAAAGCACAGAAAGAGACATCCATTCTTGTGAATTAAATATTCAATCATTTGAAATAAATTCACTTCTCACAGACGGATTCATATCTAATAGCTAATAGACGCACAAGTCTTTGGACGTGCAAACTCTTTACTTAAACAGAAAAGCGAGCTCGTCTACTGATGTGGCATTTTTACTCGTCTAGATGTCAAGTCTTTGGACTTGCTATTTTCTGAGATTTGTTAAAAAGGCTCGTCTACTTCTTATTTTATACTTAGACTTAGACACTCGTCTAGTGTCTTTTACCTTAGCCAAATTTTAAAGCCTCGTCTAGCGATAACTTTATAGACTCAAATTGTTACCATATGTTTGAAAGGCTCGTCTAGCGATTTAGAACTTGGACCCGATACTGTTTCTTAGTAAAACTAAGAAACTGGATGTATATTCCTTCGTCAAGCAAAAGTTTAATAAACCTGCAAGCTAGAATAGATCTTTGACAGAACTTTGCCATACAAATTTAACCTTTTTGTTAATATTAAAACTTAAGAATCATTTAAGCCAGAACCACTTTGGTTCTAACAGCTAGTAATTGGAAAAAATTGTGGAGTCTTTGTATTCCTCCCAAAGTGAAAAAATTTCTTTGGAGAGTGGCCCGTGATTGTCTCCCAACAAGAACAAAGTTAAATTCTTGTGGTGTTCATTGTGATTCTACTTACCCTTTTGGTGACTCAAATTTTGATAATAGTTGGCATGTTCTCCTTTCTTGTCCTAAAGCCGAAGCTGTTTGGAGACAGGCTAATTTGTAGGATGTTATATCCAGTTTTTTTTGATATTGCCAATAATTTCAGGGAGCTGTTTTTTCTTGTTTTAGAGCATCTCTCTGTGCAGGATTGCAAAATTTGGGACATGACCCTTTGGAGCATTTGGAGGAGCCGGAACTTAAAAGTCTGGGAGGGTATGGACGAGGAAGGAAATTCCATTCTTTTTCATGGCAACAATGTCCTGTTTGAGTGGTCACAAGTTCATGCTAGAAATGTGCAGCTCGCTACTAGCAATATTTTAATAGCAGCGCCAGCTACTTGGAGTAAACCTCCTTTGGACTTTGTTAAATGTAACATTGATGCATCTTTTTTTGCAAAACAGTAATCAGGTTGGTATTGGAATGTGACTTAGAGATGAGTTTGGGAATTTTTTGGGGGTCAAGACCCATTGGTTTAAGACTATCACATATGGGGGAGGCTGTTGGGCTCTATTTGTTATTAACTGGATAAAAACTTTGCAGAGAGAGGATGTCATCTTTGAACTGGACTACAAAATAGTTGTGGATAGTGTGAAATCCTTTATCGTTGATGTCACCGAGTTTGGTGCTATAATTTCTTATTGTAAGGATTTACTTTCTATTTTTTGTCAAAACTCTCATGTAGGCTAGGGTAGCCATAGATAATGCAAGCCCTCATTCGCTCTTTGATATCCCAACATATATTGACTTTTTGATTATTAATGAGATGCAGTGATCTTTTATTATCACAAAAAAGTGTTTCACACAAATGAATTATGACAAAGTTCTGATATTTTTTAATATGTATCAAAGACTGTTAATTGATTATTACTCTCTCTCTCTAACATATTGTAGCGTGAGGATTCAAATGCAATAAGGCAATAACTCAATTCAGGATTCAAATACATGTTAATAGTTTAACTTCACAGTTACAGGCATAAGAAAAGTTCAAGGCTCTGGACTAAGGTTGTGATCCATATACGATCGCTATCCTTACTTCAACATACAAAAAGAGTAGATAGAAAGTATTTTGTTAGTGATAATGTCCTAGAAGTTCGCTATTGTTAATCCAGCCTGCTATTCATTTCAAGTTCGCTATTGTTAGCCCACAGAAGGCCGCACTTATGTTGCCAACAGTCAAGTAATGTGCTCTTTTTTTGCATATCGCACTTCATCTGCATGACCTAACCCAAATTCCACACCAGACCCAAAAACAATATGTAACTTCAATAACTTTTAATCTGACAAAAAATATTAACAAAAATAGAAGTAGTATCATCATTAGCTTCCAACATTGTAAGAGAATAATAACGCAAGATCTATCCCGCTTCAAATATAAGGGGTTATTGGGCTTTATCAAAGTTAACCACTAGTTTCTCAGAATTTTCCAAAAGCGGAAAAAAATTAATCGGAATAACACAAATTGGCTTGCAGAATGCCCCATAATCCACAAAATGTATCAATTGCCAGAGCAGCTGGCTTAGGAGTATAAAGCCCTGCTAAAACCTGGAAGTGGTTATTAAGCCCTGCTAAAACCTTGAAGTGGTTATTCTCAGACGTAGTAACCGGTAAAAGTAAATCCCCTTCCAACAATCTCACCAGTACAAAACCATGCAAAGCACTCCAGGCCAAACAAAGCAGCAATACCTGCATCTTCAACCTTTAAATCTTGCTTGTTCTTCCATAAATTCTTGACATGATCAAGTTCCTTCCAGAAGGACTCGGAACGGCCAGGAATGCTGCATAAGATTGACAAGTTAGATATGGTAGCAGAAGCACCTAAAATTAAATTGGCATAAAACAGACCACATTTGCTATAAAGAACACAACTCATAATTGGGAAGTGTCTTTGATAATCGACCAGACAGAACAGGTTTTCGGAATCCAGTATATCATCACTTTGCTAATTCTCTAACGACGGTAGAGAAAATATGTTGACATAATTTGAAATGCAAACCTGATTAGAAGATCATGATGGAATGAAACACACAAGCATTGACATATCGCATGTAACTAGATCACATAGTTAAACAAGGTGGCATAGGCTGTTGTGGAAAAAAATTTAAAATACAGCAGATGCAGGCTTCGGCATAAAAACTACAAGCAGCAAGTCGTCTTGACATTGATGTTCGGCCAGAATTGATGATCTAATGTTATTTTTTCGTCAGCGTTTACATGTTGAGGTAAGGTAACAACTAAAATTCCAATGCAGTTCAATATTTCAGAAGCATCTAATTGAAAAACAAAGGATCCGAGAACGATATTTGTTTTTAACAATAAAAAATTAGGTCACAAATGTTAATAAAATGTAGAGGAAAAGTGGTTTGCACTTTGCAGTACTTTACTTAAGCATGTTTATGCTGAAGGTGCAGTGGGAGGTTATATTTTGCAAAGGAGACCTCTGCAAGCAGTTATTTTGGGTCATTAACCTGCATATTAGTATGGCTATACATGCAGTTGCAGGCATATACGGGTTAAAATTTAGCACCAATTAAATGCTGGTAAGAAGCAACATGCATCAATCAGCATGCCCATCTATGGCAATATTTGATGCCATGCCATGTTTCACTGCAAGCACTGACACTGAAATGCTAAGGAAGGATTAATGATGATTACATGATCCACTGACCCCTGACCAATTTTTTTTAAACAACTAGCAAATACTAATACTAATACTAATATAATACAAAGTTAAGATGCTTCCTAACAAGACTATGACTGTCTACTTTGTTTTTCTTTTCAGGTGTTGGTGCCACACCAACATGAGTGAACCGTGGCAGCAAAATGAGTGAACATTATTTTCAGAACTTGCAACCTCGCCCTCAGGGCTCCTCCCTTGTCTAAAAGAGGGAAGGAAGGAGCCATTAAACATGACCCACAACATCCAAGTCTAACAAAGAAAGCCAACAACATTATTTGAGATCAATAAATAATGGCCAACAATCATATAAAATTAGGGCTTTTATACAGACAATGCAATGAATCCAGTAAAAAACAACATTATTTAACAAAAATAACAAGGTTGGAAAAAATATAACCTAGCAAGGCGAGTGTAAAGAAGCTGCTTCGACAGTAAGTTGCATTTCTCCACTGTAGGAGGCTCCTGAATGTATTGCTTGTTCTGCTCCAACAACTGCTTGTAGTAAGCAGTTCCATGCTTGGCTACAAATTGGGATGCTTGACATGCTTTGGACTGCAAATTCTTTAACTTCGATGCCATCAAGTCGGCAAGTTAAGCAGAACAAAACCCTGGACCAAAAGACAAAAAGACCAATGTAGAATGAGCCATCAGGTGAACAATGTATAACATTCCTAATCCATAAAAATTAACATATTTCAAATACCCTATATCATGCTACTCACTGATAATATTCAAGAAATAAAGAAACTTGATTACGAAAGGCTTATTCTTAAAATAATATTTAGAATTGTAGAACACAATATTTTTGCGTTTTGCCTTTGTTTTGCTGTTTCTGGTTGATCAAAAAAATATGGCCTTTGACATGGATTGTTAGCTTCACAATTTCTATCTTAAAATTAGGTGTATTTCACTTTACTGGTAATTCTGTATTAATATTTTATGAATCAGTAATCTAAACAAAGGTTTAAGAGGGGGTATTAACATGAAGATTTTAGCTGTTCAATAGATCCCATTTGAGCAAAATAAAAATAATCTTTTAACAAATAATCATATACTAAAAGATGAAGCAATATACTCTGGGAAGATCAATGGATTAAGAGAACAACATAAACGGTGACAGATCTAGTTTCACAAAGAGTTTGTTTCACTAGTCTAAACTTTAAATGAAAAATTGGGTTCTGGGTGTTTAGTCAAAACCCTAAATTTTCAACCTTTTCACTAATCTAGTTTCACAAAGAGTTTGTTTCACTAATCTAAACTTTAAATGAAAAATTGGGTTCTGGGTGTTTAGTCAAAACCCTAAATTTTCAACCTTTTCATGTTATTACACTAGTAAACAAATAACAAAAAAAACAAAAATAAAACGCGTATTCCAGTTTTGGAGGCGTAATGGAAAGGAGAAGAGAATGAGAGAAGAGGATCGGAGATAAGAGTAGAAGATCTGAATGGGAAAATCGAAAGCAGAAATATCAGTGATCGTGAAAGAAAGAAAGAATAAGGAAAATTTCGGCATTCTGAATACCTAATTGCAGTGAATGAAGGAATGCAGTTATAGGAAACGGTTGAGGTCGATTGGGTTCCGACACCGCCGTAACTTGCGACGCTGCAACCACCAATAACGTCAGCTACAAAGACACTGCACAACCACTCTTAACCTTCTATTGTATTGTTGTGCCTTCTTTTAAATTTTTTTTTTCTCTTCTCTCTATGGAGCAGTTTGGGCTTGGATTATGTTTGGGCCATATGAGCTGAAAATAGGAGAATAAAAACCCATTCCGCACAATCCACGGCGTGATTAAGCCCACACCACAAATAACATGATAAGAAATTTTCTTATAAAACTTGTCATGGTTTTCAATTCCATCATAGTCAACTCTAAAAAATCAAGAACTTATATAGAAAGAGATGCATGCTCCTGCTCCCTATTCTCCTAGGTGCATAGAAAACGGCCTCGTCCAATTAGAATGTATACCATGCTCCCTGTCCTATTGATGGGATGTCCTGAAACAGTGTTTTGATAACTCTGATGTTTTAAGTATGTTTAATATATTTATGCTTTCATATTTTGTTCTATATGAATCTATTTGCTTAAGAAATTAAGTTTCAATTTTTACGAAATTTTTACGTTAAGCATGCAATTAAGTAATTAAATAATGAGGTTTTAAACTAAATGACATAAAGAGACACAACATGGTGTCTCAGATCCTGAGATCAACGACGCATGTGCTTGGACCGGCGGGTCTAAATCAGCCGCCACCCACTACGACGAGCTGGTAATACTTAAAATTTTTTACTTAGTATACTATTTAATGAGTTTTCATTTTTAATTATTCTTATGAATTTAAGATTATATTTTTCTATGCAGAAAGCACAGAAACATCAGGCCCCCACTGCTATGGACTTGGTGGAGAGGACGAAGAAGTTGAAGTCGGGGACATGGGTCAACGACAAGGCCCGTAACTATGCTGTAAGCAAAAAAATAATTTAGTGTTTACTTGTAATTTATTATAATTGATTTGTTAATATTGATTATAATTTTAACTAAATCTCTTCATCTATACTTTGTAGGTGGGCTTCAACGAGAAGAAGGATGATGCCATATCACGTGCCTCACAGTCACAAGATGAGGCCTTGACTGGTGATGGGCCCAGCTCTCCTATCTCCGTCGACGATAATGCCATTTATTTGGAGGTCGTCGGGGGCAGGAACAAGAAGGGGCACGTGTATGGCCTCGGACACCTGGGAGGCGAGTTTATCGCTTCATCATCAAGACGCCCGCTCCTTCCTACGCCCGATACCGTCCCTCGGGAGCAGTTCAACCAAATGCAGGACACCATCACGCAGTGAACGCGGAACTCCGGGAGAAGAGTGAGAGATAGAGAGATGGCGAACCAGATTGCACAGATTGACTCGGGCACACCAAACAATGATGCAGACGAGCATCAAGCGAGGCGGACATCACTGCGGCTGGTGTTGGAGCAGATGAGGATCCAGACTCCAGCCGCTCAGGGTGATGCTCTGATGGTTGTGCCACCTGCTGCCGCTCCTCCAGTTCCGCCGCCAGCTACTGATGCTGCTACTGCAGAGGACGATCAGATAGCAGACGTCGGCGGCACGGACGCTGAGGATGATTGGGTTCCTCCACCTCCCCCTCATCATGACTGATTTTTTTTCCTGCATTTTTTTGATTTTAAACGATTCTTGTACGACACTTTGGATTAATTTTTTTATATATATTCATTATTTCTTATGATTGTATATTTCATTAGTAATTTGGTGTGTTTTATTAGTAATTTTGCTAAACTTTAAAGAAAAACAAGTTTTTTATTATTTTAAAAATTAAATTTTAGAAAAATTTAATAAAATTCAGTTTAGCGACCGAATTAGCAACTAATAATTTGGTCGCTAAACTTTAGTTAACATTAAAAATTTGTTGTCTAGCGACCGAATATCGGTCGCTAATATAGGTTAACAGTAACCAACATTAGTGACCAAACTAGTAACCGATTATCGGTCGCTAAAAATGGTTACCCAAACAATGTGACCAACTGTGTAGTGATCGTTTTTTATTATTTAGCGACTGAAATTACGATCGCTATTTAGCGACCGAATTAATATTTCGGTCTCTAAAATCTTAGCGACCAGGTAATCAGCCACCACCATGAATTGGTCGCTAATTCGGTCGCTAAATTAAATAGCGGTCAAATTAGAAAGTTTAGCGACCGAATATGCCGGTTGCGAAACAATTGATTTTTTGTAGTGACTTACAATCCCTCAAATGCCTATTTTCGGTCATGGTGAGTGCATGAGGTTAGGGATTTTAGTTTGATAAAGCAACTTGGATTCAACAAGCATATATACTAACAAGATAATATACATGATCATTGATGAAAAACATGAACAAAAACTTTCCTCCCAACATCCCTATAGGTTCGGCCCTAACAAGATAAAGGGGGAGGAAATTTTGGTTTTCAATATCCTCTTGGATTATGATAGAAGAGACTATAATAGGAACATAGAAATTGGTTTCACATTTTTAGGATTTTTCTATGATTTATCAAAGTTAAGAATAACTAAGATGAACAAGAAAAATAAAGCTTTGAATCATGAAATGATTTGAAGAAACACTGGCTTAGAGATGATGAGGATGAAGAATAACCTCTTGGAAATGAAAGATGATCAAGAAATCTTCAAGTTCCTTCACAAACCAAGCTTCTTTGTTGTGAGAGAAAACAAGAACAAGCTAGAACTTTGGAGAAGATGAAGAAGTTGATAGTAAGATCAAGAATATGGTGGAAGGATCTAGTGGCATCATAAATTTATGAGCAAGTCATGGCAAGCATGGGCCTTGCGCCATTTTTGGGCCAAGAAAGCCCAAGTCAAAATGACTTTGTACATGAAAATAGCTTATGACATAAAATCATGACATAGGAAACTTAGGTAATTAAAATGGCATCATGAAAATTAATCTTTGGTCATGACATTTGGGCTCTAGGCCGCAGCCCTTAATGGGTTTGGATGACAAGAATTTGGCCCATTTCACTTAGTGTATCATGAAAATTAGTTTAGGGACCAAAATGTAATTAATAGAAAGTTTAGGGATCAAATGCAATTATCCAAAATTGCTAACATAAACCTAATCCACATTAAACCTCTCACATGGATGACTTATATATCCCTAAGAGAATATAGGGTTTATCTACTTATCGAGTCCCGAAACTCCCGTAATCAGCTCCGTCGTTCACCCGATTGAGTATAGCATCCGTAAAACGTATATTATTTCATTTTTTATGAAATAATTCTAAAAATAAACTATCTTAGGAAATAAAATAAAAATCTTAAGTTTTTCGTTCACGAATTAAAATTAGGTCTTTTGACCAGTATAATTATACCGTCAATGGAATTCGCGGGTCGGGTTTCACCTGACTTTCCAACCTAAATTTTAATCATAGCTTTCTACATTCAAGTAGAATTGAGTAGTAAACTCCATTTATATTTATGCATGAATTTCAAGATTTCTTGGGCCACAATTATATTTTCATGCATTCCTCGCCCTGGAATAAAACTGCTAATCACGTTACAGAGACTAATTGGCCGAAATCGAGTTGCCTTAGAAGGATTGGCCTCCTTAGGAATGAGAATAACTAAAGTTTCCGAAATAGATTTATCAAAACACCCATCTCTAAAAGCTTGTCTGACAATATCGAAAACTTTGTCACCAACTAGATGCCAATAATGTTTGAAAAAGAATGGTTGAAAACCATCCGGGCCCGACGCTTTAAAGGACTTCAAGTTTGTCAGGGCCTCCCAAACCTCAAGCTTTGTGACATCTCTAACCAGGGAATTAGTACACAATTCACCAATATTCTTCTCCTCTTCAAACACCAAGGAATTCGGGTAAACATTTTCAGTACTTGCAAAAAGGCCTTCGAAGTAGCGAGAGGCTTTATTTTGCATGGTTAAAGCATCAATGGACCATGAACCATCATCAAGAAAAAGATCCTCCACCTTGTTACGTTTCCTGCGAATGACTGACTGAGCATGAAAGAACCTATTATTACCATCACTGAATTGAACCCATTGCTCGCGAGATTTGTGGAACCAAAAGATTTCCTCCTGCAAAAGAATTTGGTCCATTTCTTTCCTTAACTCCGCTTCAGTTCTCATAAGGCTCACTGAATCCACATGTTCCAAAGCTTCTTGGATGCCATTTAAACGATTAGTGATATGTTTCTTCCTTCTAAAGATGTTTCCAAAGATATCTTTGTTAAAAATATTGGCTGCCTTTTTCACTTGTTCCAGACAGTTAACAACATTCCCTTCAGTGCACAACCAGGACTCCTTCACTATATTAAAGAACTGAGGATGATCAGTAACCCATGAAGCTTCGAATCTAAATGGACGTGGCCCAAGGCGAGGACTGCTAGCAAACAACTTGACAAGAATCGGGTTGTGATCTGAGTAAAGCCTATGAAGATGTAAACAAACATGTAGCTTCTGGAAACCTTGTCCTTCAATCACAATACACTAAAGCCCCATCCAAACGCTTTGAAACTCTATGGATCCCATGCCTACTACCAGGAGCTTGCTAATTCTCAGGGATACCCAACGTACTTTTAACCGGTTGAGGGTCTGGGGGTTGTGACCCAAACAAGCCACGAAAGTTGACGCTAGGGACATGAGGAGGCTCGGTAATTATTGACTTCTCAGACTGTGTTGTGTCCTTCTTGTTTTGCACTTCGATCCAGCCTTTCTTACGAATTTCAAGTTTACTTTGCATCTTATCTTTTGCAGTTATCTCACTTTCTGAAAGTTTCCCCAAGTCAAAACGGCCAGTTCTTGTTCCAGTAAAAAATTTGTAATGTTTGAGGTTGGGCCCCACGCTACTCCTTTTACCCAACTCTTTTTTAGCTGTCATGCTCTGGTCCACAAGCTCCCCATGCACTTTCTCCAAATTTCTTATCACGTGTTCCACATGCACTACATCATGACCACTGCCCTTGCGTTCCTCAAGGTTAACTCCATGCAGCCTATCTCACGTTGCATTATCTTTTTTTGAACTGGAATCCCCATATTGATGAGAGAGGATTTTCGTGATAATTTTGGATGGTGTGGGTGATCTTTACGGATATTATTCCCCTTAAACTGTGGACCCTTCGTTTTGTTGCTAACCATCATCCACTCACCATGCGGGTGCTCCTCTGGCTGACTCACAATCTCCAATATTTTCTCCTTATTTTTTGCCTTGTTTTTCTCTGTTTCCTGATTCGAAGTAGGGTTCCCCTTCCCTGGTCCTGATGAGCTAGCCGCTGCCCCTCCATGGCCAGCCGAGACCTTCATTGAACAGTCTCTGGATAGATGGCCAAAACAACCACAAGACGAACAAAGACAATGCAGACTTTCATACTCAACCTTACACCATTGGCCATTCAACTAGACCTTGCCAATAACTGGTTTCTGCAATTCAATTTCAACACACACTCTAGCAAAACGACCACGAGCCACACCAAGCGTGTTCCTATCAACTCTCACCGGAGTACCAATGGCAGCAGCCATCGCCATAAGGAAACTCTCATCATACCATAATTAACAAAAACAATTCAACCCCCTTCTTGCGTTTGCCGGTGCCAACTTCAGTTGGTATCAGAGCTGAGCCTTGACAAGGTTGAGCATCTAACAAGTACTAAGGCAGTACGATCCTACTATCATGGATGCAGAAGGACAAGCTATCAACAGACCTCCTCTCTTTGATGGAACTGATTATGATTATTGGAAAAAGAGGGTGATGGCATTCTTAGATGCAGAGGATGTTGACATCTGGGAACTGAAAGAAAATGGCTACACTGAGCCAAGTAGTGAAGCTGGAGCTGCAGTGCCTAGAGCTGAATGGACTCAAGAGCAGAAAAGCCAACACTAACTAAACTTGAAAGCTAAGCACTATCTCATGTATGCTATCACCAGATCTGAGGATGACAAGGTTCATAGTTGCAACACAGCTAAAGAAATCTGAGATACTCTCGCACTAGCTCATGAAGGTTCCTCACAAGTGAAGGAATCAAAGATAAGAATGCTGGTACACCAGTATGAGCTATTCAAGATGGCTGATCATGAAACTATGACCAGATGTTTGGAAGATTCCAAACAATCACCAACAGTCTCAGGTCTCTTGGAAATGTCTATGAGAATAGAGATCATGTGAGAAAAATTTTGAGAAATCTCTCAAAGCAGTGGAGACCTAAGGTAACTGCTATCCAGGATACAAAGAATCTGAATACTCTTTCTCTGGAAAGCTAGTTCCTCAAAGGTGCTTAAAGCTACCGAGTCCTCAGATGAAGCTGATTCATCAAATAGTGAGGGTGACTCAGATGAGGATGAACTATCTTTCATCTCCAGAAAAATCCAACACGTGTGGAGAAAGAAAGGTGGATTCAGAAGGAAGCAGTTCAACAAAAAATTCGCCAAGGAGAAAGGCCCAACCCTGGGCTTTGAATGTAACAAACCAGGACATTTCAAAGCTGACTGCCCAAAGCTGAAGGAGAAAAAGAAATTCTTCAAAAAGAAGAAAGACTTGATGGCTACATGCGATGATCTTGACCTGTCTTCTTCAGATGAAGAAGATGAAGCAGGAGAAGAAGCAAACATTTACTTCATGGCTGACACTGCATCAGAAAGTGAATTCACTGATGCTGAGGTAATGAACTCTGATCCATCTACTCTTCAAACTGTTTTTGATGAATTACTGCATGAATCATGCATACTGTCTAAAGAGTATAAGAGTCTCAAAAATAAGTTTATTAAACTCTCTAGAGACTATGATAAGGTCTGCACAGTGAATCAAAACCATAAGGATGAAAATGAAACAATAAAATCAAACAATGTTAGTCTGACTGACAGGACGAAGTGTAAGTCTAATAGCTCTTGTGAAGTTGAACAACTGAAACAAGATGTGACATACTTGACAGACTCTCTGTCAAAACTGGCTGGTAGCTCAGATAAATTAAACCTTATTTAAGGTACTCTAGATCACCACGTGACAAATCTAGCATTGGTTATGATAAAGTGATGCAAGATGCATCTCTGAATAAACTAAAGGTTCATTCACAATATGGGGCTTCTAAGGTCCGTCCACAGCACACTAAGTCAAAATCAAGCCCTTCCAATACTTACTGCAAAGTATGTGGAAAAAGTGGGCATGTGTCATCTAGATGCATACATAACAAGGATGCAAAGCATTCATGACCTATGATCACTAACAAGAAAGGACCCAAGTCAATTTGGGTACCTAAAGATAAGATAATCCTTATTGCAAATATGCTTAACAACAGGAAAGAAAAAGAAGTCCTGGTACTTGGACAGTGGGTGCTCACGACACATGACAGGAGAAAGGTGTATGTTCCAAGACCTTAGACCCAAAGATGGTGGCTGGGTCACTTTTGGAGGAAACCAAAAAGGAAAGATCATTGGTATAGGCAAAAATTGTAAACATCCTTTTCCTTCCATTGATAATGTTCTGTTAGTAAATGGTCTTAAACACAATCTGCTTAGCATTAGTCAATTATGTGATAATGGGTTTGCTGTTTCATTTGATAAGAATATGTGTACTGTTAAGAAAGCTGATGGATCACTCCTATTCACTGCCCAGAGGCAAAACAATTTGTATAATATTGACTTAGAGGACCTCTCAAATCAAAGTGTCTCATGTCTAGTGTCCATTGAGGATGAGCGATGGATTTGGCACAAAAGGTTGGGTCATGCAAGTTTGAGATTAACCTTGTAAGAGGTCTACCAAACCTTAGTTTCAGATCTGATGCTCTCTGTGATGCATGTCAGAAGGGAAAACAAGTCAAAGGTTCATTTGAAAATAAGAATGTTGTTAGTACCAACAGACCACTAGACTTGCTACACCTTGATCTCTTTGGTCCAACAAGGACTGCCTTTGTCAGTGGTAAGAATATGGTCTTGCCATAGTAGAAGAATACACTAGATGGACATGGGTTATGTTCCTTGCTCACTAGGATGAGTCATTCAAGGTATTTTCTGTATTTTGCAAACCTGTACAGAATGAAAAAGGCATGTGTATAACTTCAATTAGAAGTGATCATGGGGGAAAGTTTGTCAATGAGCTATTCCATGAGTTTTGTGAAGAAGGTGGTATTTAACACAACTTCTCAATACCTAGAACACAACAGCAAAATGGTGTGATAGAGAGAAAGAACAGATCTCTTCAAGAGATGGCTAGGACTATGCTCGATGACAATTCTGTCCCTAAGCACTTCTGGGCTGAAGCCGTGAACAATGCCTGCTACATTCAGAAAAGAATATACATTAGACCTATTTTGAATAAGACACCTTATGAATTGTGGAAAGGTAGAAAACCCAACATTTCATACTTTCATCCTTTTGGATGAAAATGTTATATTTTGAATACAAAAGATCAACTTGGTAAATTTGGTGCTAAGGTAGATAATGGAATTCTATTAGGATTTTCTGAATCCTCAAAAGGTTTTAGAGTTTATAATTCTAGAACTTTAGTTGTAGAAGAATGTATTCATGTAAAATTTGATGACAAACAGCCTGATAAGAAACTATCAGAGCTAGATGAAGATTTTACAGATCTTGATCTAAATATCTCAGGAGAGAAACCAGAAATCAAGACTGATATTCAAGTAGACGACACTTCACAACAACAACCAGAAACGTCTATCTCTGAACAGGAAAATGCTCAGAAATCATGGTATTTCAAAAACTATCATCCACAAGATCAAATCATTGGTGACCCCAATGACAAGCTAAGAACTAGGTCAACCTTCAGAGAACAAAATGATTCTGCTCTAGTCTCTGAATATGAACCGAAGACAGTGGACGAAGCTCTACTGGACGAAGGATGGATTCTAGCTATGCAAGAAGAGCTTAATCAGTTTGAGAGAAGTGAAGTCTGGACTCTTGTACCCCTGTCTAAAGACAAGTCAGTCATTGGAACATAGTGGGTCTACAGAAACAAGCTTGATGAAGATGGTAAGGTTGTGAGAAATAAGGCAAGACTTGTTGCTCAAGGCTACTCTCAAGAAGAAGGTATAGACTATACTAAAACTTTTGCACCAGTTGCTAGGCTATAAGCTATAAGAATTTTAATATCGTTTGCTGCACATCATAGCATTATGCTTTTTCAAATGGATGTTAAAAGTGCCTTTTTAAACTGCTTTATTAATGAAGAAGTATATGTCATGCAACCTCCTGGCTTTGAAAGTACAAATCACCCTGAACATGTTTATAAGCTTAAGAAAGCTCTGTATGGACTTAAACAAGCTCCTAGAGCTTGGTACGATAGGTTAGGTTCGTTTCTAATGGAAAGTGGTTTTAACGGAGGAAAAGTACACACAACTTTAATTAGAAAATATATTAAGTCAGATTTCATTATGGTACAGATTTATGCTGATGATATCATTTTCGGTGCTACTAATGAATCTCTGTGCAAGGAATTTTCTAAGTTAATGCAGAAAGAATTTGAAATGAGCATGATGGGAGAACTCAAATTCTTCCTTGGACTTCAAGTTAAACAACCTATGGACGAGGTGTACATTCATCAGACTAAGTATACAAAGGAACTTCTAAAGATGTTTAAGATGGATGATTGCAAACCAATGAATACTCCTATTCACCCCACTTCAATACTGAACAAAGATGATAAAGAGAAAAAGGTAGACCAAAAGGTCTATAAAAGTATGATAGGATCTCTTTTATATCTGACTGCGTCTAGGCCTGATATAATGTTCAGTGTTTGCTTATGTGCTCGTTTTCAATTTGATCCTAGAGAGTCTCATCTCTTAGCAGTTAAGAGAATATTTAGGTATTTAAAAGGTACTACTAATCTGGGTTTGTGCTTTAAGAAAAATGATGATTACAGATTAGTTGGTTTTTGTGATGCTGACTATGCTGGAGGTAGAATTGAAAGAAAAAGTACCGGTGGAGGATGTCACTTCATTGGAGCCAATCTTGTCTCATGGTCAAGCAAAAGACAAAGTACCATTGCACTATCTACTACTGAAGCAGAGTATATATCAGCTGCAAGTTGTTGCTCTCAACTTCTATGAATCAAACACCAATTAGAGGACTACAATGTATTTGTAAGTAGCATTCCACTTATGTGTGATAATACTGCTGCAATCAATTTATCTAAGAATCCAATATTGCATTCTAGAGCTAAGCATATAGAAATCAAACATCACTTTATTAGAGATTATGTGCATAAAGGTGTAATTGATATTCAATTTGTAGATACTGACCATCAATGGGCAGATATCTTTACTAAACCTCTTGCTGAGGACAGATTCTTTTTTATAAGGAAGTTTTTGAACATGTTATATGTGGATTAATTTAGGCTTCCGGCCTTATGTATGATTGTTTTGATGAAAATGTGCGTCCAATTGCTTGTTATGCACGTCCATTGCTTTTGGCGTCCAAAGCATAGTGAAAAAAAATACACGTCCACTACTGTAGTGAACAACGTCTATTGCATGTCACACTACACGTCCACATGTGCTTTTATTTGGACCCGTCCATTTTTTTTAACTTATTCGTTTGGCTCTTGAAAAATTTAATTTAATTTAATTTCTGTACCGAGTCAGAATCTTTCATCAATCCCATCATGATCTTTTTAGAGTTTCAAAATACCAAAGTCGTCTTACGTTAAATGCATGTCCTATCAGTTATTCTTTTACTTTTTGATTTATTTTCAAAAGAAAAACTCTTGGCATTCAATAACTCTTTTATCTTGTACCTTCTTCCCTCCGAAAAACTTTTTCACAACTCATCTTCTCTGAACTTCATCTATCTCGAGCTCTCTGTTTTCTTTATCTCATATTCTAATCTCAAATTCTCAACAATGCCTCAATCACTCCTCCTGCTCCTGTCTATGTAACTGACTCCATGAGTATCGTCACTGAGTATCACTTCAAGTTCAAAGTATTCGAGGAATACAATCTTGATGTGAGTAAGTACATAAATGCTGCTGGTTGGGACGATCTTTTCTTGGAGAAGGTTCCTATTTACCCAAATCTGATAAAAACCTTATGGAGGAAACCTATTATTAGAGACACCGAGATTACTTCATTTGTTTTAGGAAAGACGGTGGTGGTGTTTGAGAAAACCATCTCTGAAGCAATTGCTTGTGCGCAAGAAGGCTTAATCTTTAATGAGAACTGGGAGATGGACCTAGGTGGTTCTGAAATAATTGTTGTGACTTTAATGAAGTCTGATACAGTAGGGACTCACTCTTTGAAGTCATCAGAGATGAAGGATGAAATCAGGATTCTTCATCAAATCTTGAACAAGACAGTGCTTCACAAAATTGGTTCTAAGGACAACCTCTCTGCCATGCACAAGTTTTGTTTGTGCAATATGTTCTTAGAGACCAAAATCAACCTGCCCCACATCCTTTTCTCAAGGTTCAAGGATGCTGTGGAGAATAGGGAAACCATGTCTTCTATCACCTTCACACATCTCCTATCCAAAATCTTCAGACATCAAGGAGTTTATGAAGCCTTGGCTGAAAAGTCTGAACAAGAACAGAGTGCCCTACTGACTGAGGGATGCATCCAGTCCGCGGATTTTGGAAGGAACAATCTGGGTGGCATTCAACTTAGCATATACAAGCAAGTGGAGTTGGCCAAGCTTGAGAAGAAAATGAAGATTAAAGAAGAATCACTTGAGGCCAACGATGCTGCAATCCTTGGTCTAAAGAAAAGAACCAAGAGGAAGACTGTGGCTGTGAGGTAACCTATCCCTAAGAGGACTACTAGAGGATCTGTCCTCTCTGTATCTTCTGGTGCTACTCTTCCACCTGCATCCAAAAGGACAAGGCAAGTAATAATTTATGAGGAAGATGATGATGATGAAATGCCTATTGCTGCCATTTTAGAAAAACAAACTGTTGCTGCTGCTGCTGTTGCCGGTCCTATTGATGACCTTGTTAGGTTAGCAGTAGATGAATAAGTGTCCAATTTGGAAGCTCAGACTGATAATATCTTTGCTCCACATGATGTGGATGATGTTTATGTCCCTACCCTGCCACAATCACCACACTCCCCACTAACACAAATAGACAATAGCATTACCATCCCCTATCCTAAACCTTTAAAAACCAAGGCCCATTAATAGAACTTCTCAAACTACCAAGATAATCCCACAAGTTTTTACGAACAGAGGGAATTGGACTTGCATATATAGTTGAACACCATCACTCATCATTACTCTCTGAGGTGCCTTTTAGGCCCCGTTTGTGAGAGCTTAAATAAGCTCCTTATGACTTATCTTCTGTCATAAGCTCTTATGACACGTGTTTGCCACAGCTTATCAAAAGAACTTATGGCATTTCATAAGTTGTTTTTACCTTATTCTCATAAGTCAGGAAAACTAGCTTATGGAAAAATAAAAAGCTCCTTATGCGGAGCAATGGACCGAACATTTCACCCTTCGAATCCCTCCTCCTTCGTTTTTCTTCGTTTTTTCCTTTTCTTCTTCTGCGTCGACCACAGCTCCATGCCTCCTTCTTCGTTTTTTCCTTTTCTTCTTCTGCTTCGACCAGAGCTCCTCGCCTCCTCCTTCGTTTTTCTTTTTTCTTCTTCTCCTTCGATCTGAGCTCCTCCTTCCTTTTTCTTTCTTTTTTTGTTTTCTTCTTCTACTTCGATCAGAGACCCGCCTTCGACTTCGACTTCGACTTCGACTTCGCACCAGCGATCGCGGTCTTCCTCCGAGCTCCGCCTTCCGCCAGCGAGCGCCACCTTCCTCCGAGCTCCGCCTTCCGCCTTCCTCCAGCGAGATCTGTTGAGCAACGCCATCCACGAAGGTATCTCTCTTTCCCTTTCCCTTCTCCCTTCTCCCTTTCCCTGAATCTCCATTTCCCTTCTCCCTTCTCTATTTCCCTTTCTCTCCCTTTCCCTTCGCCCTTCCCTGTATCTCCCTTTCCCCTTCTCCATTTCCCCTTCTCCCTCCCCTCTGTTAGATGATCTGTTTATGTTAAAAAAAAATTATCAGAGAGATTCGATGTTTTGCTGTTGATGTTTTGCTGTTGATGTGTTTAACCTTCTTGATAAATGTTGAAAACCTTCTTGATCTGTTACTTTGATCTGTTGCTGTTGATTTGTTCCCATTGAACCCTTGTGTATTAAAACAAGGGCAATTATATATTGATTTTAGTCAGTACCTTTCCCCATTTATTTTCTTTTATGTTCTCTTCAATTCACATATCAGCTTGTAATATAACGTGCTTTATTTCCTTCCGCAGCTCGTATACAGATCCTGTTAAATGTCAATCTGAGTTTGAAGTGGTAAGTTGGTATTTGGTAATCAATTGATATACACTTTCTATTGCTTTGTAAATCTAATGGCTTTGGCATGATTTACACTTGTACAATAATGATAAATATCCGAGCTTTTGAGATCATCAAGAACAATAACGGGTCTTATAGAGATATACTTCTGCAAGCTCTTGAAAAGGTAATCATACCTTCTTTACTAGGGTTCTGACATCTGAGGTCATAAGCATGGTCTTGACCTTCTTACTTCTTTTAGGCAGCAAATTGTCTTAAACACTTTAAATTAACTATTTCTCTTTGTCATTTGTTTTTATGGGTATAGGATCTTCCTAGCACAAAATCCTCTAGATCAAAGGGGTCATCATCCAAGACCAAAGGTTAGCCAATTTCCTTGTAACTCGCATGGTTTTCCTTTGCATAATACAAATGACATAGCTATTTTGTTTGGGGGGAGGGGGAGAGGGAATAGTGTAAACAAATAAAGAGTTTGATGGAATACCTTCTCTTGTTGTCATTGGTTAGTTACCTTCTAATATATCTATTCAAATCGTGTTAAATGGGAAAAGGAAGAGAATATAAAGCAAACCCCTTTGGATTAACAAAAGTTGGATTGGAAAATGACGGAACATATTCCGCATAATGTGTTACCTTTCTTCATATTGGAGTCCATATCTTTATTTAACATGTGTATGGTGCAACATGCTAAGTCTTAGGATTCAGACACACAAAAACAAATCCCTGATTTTAGTTGAGACACCGAGTGGAAATGGGTTTACATAAGTTTGCATAACTTTTTTTTCTTACTTGCTTTTTACCTTTCAGAGTTTCACGACTTTCAGTTTCATCGAGTTTTCAAGTACTAGATTACTGAATCTAACGGATTGAATTTACTGCTTTACATATTTGGTTGATATTAGTATATTACCATTTGTATTTCATCCTCCTAGGGGCCGAAAGTTTTGTTTTATAAGTTCATTGTCCATTGTGGTTGAGGTCATGCTGAAAGGACACTCAAGGTGTATCTGTTTTTCTTTCAAATTATTGTTCATCCACTTTTTGTTTTTTTCATACTCCGTTTCCTCTAGTTTGTCTTATACTTTGTTTTGTATAAATCCCTGCTTCTACACCTCGTCTTTAGGAAAAGTCAGAGTAACCCATTAGTTGACTTGCACAGTATCTCATTCTAATTCTTTGTTTGATGCCCTCTACTCACAAAAGATAAAAGATCTATAACTGTCGCTATTTGGACGTGTGTGCACCATGTTTGCTGCTATTTGTTTTGGAGCTATTCCGCACCTCGTCTTGAGGAAAAGTGAGAGTAATCCATGAATTGACTTGCACAAATTATTTGTTTTCTCTGTCTTTTTTATTGGGCTCATGTAGAAGCAATGTGACTGTTTTTAGTTTCATTTTCTTCCAAATGCATTTTCCTACAAATCTGGTTTTTTTAATTGATTAATTAATTTGTCTACTTTATTGCTTGATAGCAGATTTGTCTAATTATTTTACTTTATAATAACAAATTTGTTTTCTTATTTTCCATATCTTCTTGGATGGGATCGTGAATATTTGACTATATGATGACATGTTATCCAAAGTAACTACCGTTGCATCTCTTCAAAAGTGATCTTTTAATTAGCTGAGTGTTTCCTTGGTTACACACACTAAATTGCTGCTGTCCTTTTATAAATATATTACTCTTTAGTCTTCATTTCTTTTTTGGTTGGTGTACGTGACAATAAGGTCTTTAAGTTTGATTATCTTTAGCCTTTTAAAGCTTGATTTCAGTTGTGGAATATCCTGGACACCATTGAAGAATGAAGAAATATCTCGGTTGGACATGGGTTTGGTCAGTTATTGCTCCCAATTCATATAGACTCTCATAAATTCTTGGATTTCTTGCAATATGAGATTGGAAGCCATAAGCGATTTGCGAGATCTTATCCGGGTGCAGATGTCATTTTTTGTTTTGTGATCAAAGTAGTCAAGCGGGGCAAGTAAAACAAGATTACAAAAATGTAACATAAACTTCTACCACAAGTATACTAGTATAGGCAAATTCGAAATGATGATTGTGTGTTTGTTTTGGTGTTGGAAAGGTCATATGTGTTTGGATAAAAGTTAAAGGAAAGTATGTAGCTTTCTCAATCTTTCTTATTTTATGTACTTTACGAAATTAGATGATCTTCTTAATCTTTGTGTATTTATATTGTGTTAGAATTGCCTCTAAGATGTCTTCAAACCCAGTTGAAGGGAATGGAAATGGTAGTGGTAATGGAAAACGACCCAAGGCAGATTGGAATGAAAAAAATAATGAATTATTTCTTAAGTGTTGTATTGAACAAGTACGGGCTGTGAATAGGCCACACGCTCACTTTAACAAAGCGGGGTGGGCAAACTTGATCAAGAGTTTTAATGAACAATCAGGGTTATGTTATGAGCAAAAGCAAATGAAAAATAAATGGGATATTTTGAGAAAAGAGTGGCGGACGACGGGAAAAACTCGGAACATTGGAGACTGGTCTTGGAATGGATCACGATAAGGGGACAATTCTTTGCTACGATTCTTGGTAGGATGAAAAGATTAAGGTAATTTGATATCCTTGATGTAATTATATATTTATATATTTGTTTATATGTTTAAAGTATTTCTTGATTTGATGTACTTTTATCTTAGGTTTATCCCGAGTTTGCAAAATTCGAGAAAGGAAGGTCTAAGAAATTTGAATGAAATGGAGATCCTTTTTAAGGATATCTGTGGCTATTGGTACTTGGTGCATATGCACCATCTCAAGACCCAGAGGAAGAAGCAAGAAAAATAGTAGTGAAAGGTATGCACCAATGACCGAGGAGCGTGGTGTTCGGGGAAGAATATGAGGGGATTGAAGACCTCACAATTGATCCAAGTCCTTCTAGTCAAAGGTCCAAGAGGAAAAGGGGTGGGAGGGATAACAAGAGAGGTAGTGTCGGGCATCGAATGTGTGGAGCAATTCGATCGCATAATTGAAAGTTTGAACACTGAAAATTTCGCTACTAGTGCCGAGTGTTAGCAATGTTAGCAATGTTCCTACACTGGCTGAATGCATGGATATGCTTAAACAATTGCTAGGGGTTGGAGTATGGCGGGGAGACTCATATAATAGGTATTAGACTAATGAACCGCAAGTCAAATAGGGAGGCCTTTGTTCTAATGAATGACCCCGTCCTTCAGCTTAATTGGATCAAGAGCCATACTTTGGCTGATGTTGCTCGTCTTTGAATTATCAATTATGTACTAGCTTTGACTTTGTAGTTGTTTCCCGGTCTGTTTAACTTCTATTTGAAGCCTTGACTTGTTTTATTTTTATTTGATTTGGATTTGCTATGTGTTGTTAGGTGAACTTATGTGTGTAAAAATTACTTATCAAGTTATTAAATGTTGTTAATCGTTTATATGCATTTCTTTTTATGATTATGATGTTATCTTTATATTTGGAAATTGCACAGGATGTCTACAACTAGTACAAATGATACCGATTAGGGTTAGATAGTGATGATTCATGTGATTATAGTCATTTATCACGAAGCGGGGAAGAAAAGAAAGGTATTGTTGTCGATGGTAATTCATCTTTGCCGCAGTGGTTCTTGAATCATGTGGAAAAGAGGCCATGTAGGACTTACGCATTGATGGTCATTTATGGGTTCAAGAGATTCTCAATGGACATGGGGTTCGTTGTTATCAACAATTCGGGATGAAAAAAATGTGTTTTTGCACTTGTGTAATGTTTTGCAGAATTATGGTCTAAAACCAACAAGGGGCATGGGTATTCATGAACAAGTTGGTCTTTTCTTATATGTGTTGGGACAACCAGGTTCAATTCGTAATGCGGAGGAGAGATTTCAACATTCCGGAGAGACTATTTCCGGACAATTCCATCGGGTTACGAAGGCGGTACTTGCACTTTCCGGGGATATTGTAAAGCCTGTTGACCCAACCTTTAGAGACATTCCTCATCATATTAGCAACGATGACCGATATAATCCTTACTTTAAGAATTGCATTGGTGCTATAGATGGCACTCATGTGAAGCTTATAGTCCCTGTTGAAAATCAAATTTAGTACACTTGCGAGAAAGGGGTATACAACAACTAATGTAATGGCTGCTTGTGATTTCGATATGTGCTTTACTTTTGTGCTAGCGAGGATGGGAGGGTTCAAGACATGATACTAGAATCTTTATGGAAGCTTTACGCAAGCCTTTGAGTTGCATTTTCCACATCCTCCTACAGTTCATGAATTGTATACATATTTTTTTAAATTTTTTCACCATTATGAATACATATTAAATTATTGTATACTTTATTTTCAGGTAAATATTATCTTGTTGATGCTGGTTATCCTAACTTTATGGGCTACTTGGGACCATACAAAACTACTAGGTATCATCTCCCTCATTTTAGAATAGGTCGAGAGCTAGAGGAAGAAATGAAGTGTTCAATTATTTACATTCTAGCCTCCGGAGCACGATCGAACGATCATTTGGGTGTTGCAAAGCTAGATGGAAGATACTAGGCAACATGCCTCCGTTCCCAATAAAAGCTGCGACTCACATAATTGTTGCTTGTATGGCTTTGCACAACTTCATAAGAAGGAATGACATAGGTGATGAAGAATTTCTTTTATTTGATGAGAATGTTGAATTAGAGTATAATATGGATGTACATGAAACTACATCGGAAGAAGTCACATGGGAGGAACCAAATCAACAAAGTGTTAGGCAAATGGAGCAAGTCAGAGACACCATTAGAAACCAGATGCCTGGATTTATCTAGTTTAATTATGTTGCAACTTGTTTGGTATTTTTTAACAATATTCTAGTTTGATGATTGTAACTCTAACTTATGGTACTAATGCAACTGATGGTATTTTTGAACAATATTCTAGTTTGATGGTTGTGCCTCAAACTTATGGTAGTAATGCAACTTGTTTGGTGTTATTGAACAATATTCTATTTTCTATCAAAATGAGACAATATTACATTATAAATTAACATTTAAAAATTTTATCATAAATATGTTTTGAGATTAACTTAAAAAAAACCAATACTTCAAATTATTTGGTTTGGTTTGTTGAAGCAATCAAATTGTTTGTTAAAATTACATTTTTATTGTAATTTTATAAAAAAAATGTCCATAAGCACTTATATAATAATGTATCCAAACGCCTTAATTTTGTATAAGTGCTTTTGGAAATATGCATCCAAACGCACATGACTTATTGAATTCAAGCTCTTATGGCATAAGCTCTTGTACAATAAGGCCTTATGCTATAAGTGTTTAGTTAAGTCATTTACCCAAACGCACCCTTAGTCACATCACTGGCAGCACCTCTGATATTCCAAGATAAGATGGAAAAATCTATGAAACTAATCATAATAAACAAACCATAAAGCAGGAACAAAGCTACCGGAACCTTCCTCATTGTGGACAGTTGATGTGAGGCGTGGAACCTGACCCCGACACTTGCCAAACTACCAGGATCTTGCTGCTTCTCAGGGATACCCAACGTACTTTTAACCGATTGAGGGCAGGGGATTGTGACCCAAACAAGCCACGAAAGTTGATGCCAGGGACATGAGGAGGCTCGGAAATTATTGACTTCTCAGACTGCGTTGTGTCCTTCTTGTTGTGCACTTCGATCCAGCCTTTCTTACGAATTTCAAGTTTACTTTGCATCTTTCTTTTGCAGTTATCTCGCTTTCTGAAAGTTTCCCCGAGTCAAAACGGCCAGTTCTTGTTCCAGTAAAAAATTTGTAATGTTTGAGGCTGGGCCCCATGCTACTGCCTTGTTTTGGGCTAACCACATGATTCCTTTTACCCAACTCTTTTTTAGCTGTCATGCTCTGGTCCACATGCTCCCCATGCACTTTCTCCAAATTTCTTATCACGTGTTCCACATGCACTACATCATGACCACTGCCCTTGCGTTCCTCACGGTTAACTCCATGCAGCCTATCTCACGTTGCATTATCTTTTTTTGAACCGGAATCCCCATATTGACGAGAGAGGATTTTCGTGATAATTTTGGATGGTGTGGGTGATCTTTACGGATATTTTTCCCCTTAAACTGTGGACCCTTCGTTTTGTTGCTAACCATCATCCACTCACCATGCGGGTGCTCCTCTGGCAGACTCACAATCTCCAATATTTTCTCCTTATTTTTTGCCTTGTTTTTCTCAGTTTCCTGATTCGAAGTAGGCTTCCCCTTCCCTGGTCCTGATGAGCTAGCCGCCGCCCCTCCATGGCCAGCCGAGACCTTCATTGAACAGTCTCTGGATAGATGGCCAAAACAACCACAAGACGAACAAAGACAATGCAGACTTTCATACTCAACCTTACACCATTGGCCATTCAACCAGACCTTGCCAATAACTGGTTTCTACAATTCAATTTCAACACACACTCTAGCAAAACGACCACGAGCCACACCAAGCGTGTTCCTATCAACTCTCACCGGAGTACCAATGGCAGCAGCCATCGCCATAAGGAAACTCTCATCATACCATAACAGGTTAAGTCCTGGAAACCTTGCCCACACCAGGGTTTTATCAATCCGGGTATGGGTGGAAATCTGAAGACCATCTCCTGACCGCAAGACAATGATCAAACATCATCCAAGGGCCCGATCCTTCCATAGCCTTCTGCCTGTCATTTTCATCATCAAGTTTCACCTTAAAGAAACCAAAACCAAAGTGTGTAATTCTTAAGGTTGAATATTTGTAGAAATATTCCATGAGATCTTAAACCTTCGTACCCTCACATATAGTAGTGAGTTAGAAAGATCTTAGAAAAATCCATGTGATTGAATTAGAGCCTGAGGAGGCTTGGCAAGAAAGCAATACTTGTAGCATGGAAAGGTATAAAATACTTGTTGTAGAAACTATTTGAAAATAGTGGAGAAAATCCTTCAAGTAGAAGGGACTGGATGAAGTTCTTGGTTGTAAGAGAGTGAACCAGGATAAAATACCTGAGTGAATTTTCTATCCCTTATCTTTTACGGTTTTATTTATTTATACTAACCGTGGGATTTGATTTTAGTTTTGTTAATATTTTAAAAAGGATTTCTTGTGTGCTTAAACTTTTGATCTTCTGCTAGTGAAAAGGTTTCTCAAAAAGGGTTTTTGCGAAAATAATTAACAAACACAATTCAACCCCCCTTCTTGCGTTTGCCGGTGCTAACTTCAGTTGGTATCAGAGCTGAGCCTTGACAGGGTTGAGTATCTAACAAGTGCTAAGGCAGTACGATCCTACTATTATGGATGCAGATGGACAAGCTATCAACAGACCTCCTCTATTTGATGGAACTGATTATGATTATTGGAAAAAGAGGATGATGGCATTCTTAGATGCACAGAATGTTGACATCTGGGAACTGATAGAAAATGGCTACACTGAGCCAAGGAGTGAAGCTGGAGTGCAGTGCCTAGAGCTGAATGGACTCAAGAGCAGAAAAGCCAAAACCAACTAAACTTGAAAGCTAAGCACTATCTCATGTGTGCTATCACCAGATCTAATCATGACAAGGTTCATAGTTGCAATACAGCTAAAGAAATCTGGGATGCTCTCGCAATAGCTCATGAAGGTTCCTCTCAAGTGAAGGAATCAAAGATAAGCATGCTGGTTCACCAGTATGAGCTATTCAAGATTGCTGATCATGAAACTATAGACCAGATGTTTGGAAGATTCTAAACAATCACCAACAGTCTCATGCCTCTTGGAAAGGTCTATGAGAATAGAGATCATGTGAGAAAATTTTTGAGAAATCTCTCAAAGCAGTGGAGACCTAAGGTAACTGCTATCCAGGATGCAAAGAATCTGAATGCTCTTTCTCTGGAAAAGCTTTTGGGTTCATTAAAAGTTCATGAACTTGAACTTAATGAAGAGGAAAACTCCAGAAAAGGAAAATCCATTGCCCTAAAAACCAAGAAAGCTAGTTCCTCAAAGGTGCTTAAAGCTGCTGAGTCCTCAGATGAAGTTGATTCATTAAATAGTGAAGGTGACTCAGATGAGGATGAAGTATCTTTCATCTCCAGAAAAATCCAACAAGTGTGGAGAAAGAAAGGTGGATTCAGAAGGAAGCAGTTGAACAAAAAATTCGCCAAGGAGAAGTCAGATTCCAAGGAGAAAGGCCCACCCCTGTGCTTTGAATGTAAGAAACCAGGACACTTCAAAGCTGACTGCCCAAAGCTGAAGGAGAAAAAGAAATTCTTCAAAAAGAAGAAAGGCTTGATGGCTACATGCGAGGATCTTGACCTGTCTTCTTCAGATGAAGAAGATGAAGCAGGAGAAGAAGCAAACATTTGCTTCATGGCGACCTTGCATCGATCGAAAGTGAATTCACTGATGCTGAGGTAATGGACTCTGATCCATCTACTCTTCAAACTGTTTTTGATGAATTACTGCATGAATCGTGCATACTGTCTAAAGAGTATAAGAGTCTAAAAAAGAAGTTTATTAAACTCTCTAGAGACTATGATAAGGTCTGCACAGTGAATCAAAACCTTAAGGATGAAAATGAAACAATAAAATCAAACAATGTTAGTCTGACTGACAGGACGAAGTGTAAGTCTAATAGCTCTTGTGAAGTTGAACAACTGAAACAAGATGTGACATACTTGACAGACTCTCTGTCAAAACTGGCTGGTAGCTCAGATAAATTAAACCTTATTTAAGGTACTCTAGATCACCACGTGACAAATCTGGCATTGGTTATGATAAAGAGAAGCAAGATGCATCTCTGAATAAACCAAAGGTTCATACACAATATAAGGCTTCTAAGGTCCGTCCACAACACACTAAGTCAAAATCAAGCCCTTCCAATACTTACTGCAAAGTATGTGGAAAAAGTGGGCATGTGTCATCTAGATGCATATATAACAAGGATGCAAAGCATTCATGACCTATGATCACTAACAAGAAAGGACCCAAGTCAAATTGGGTACCTAAAGATAAGATAATCCTTGTTGCAAATCTTCTTAACAACAGGAAAGAAACAGAAGTCCTAGTACTTGGACAGTTGGTGCTCACGACACATGACAGGAGAAAGGTGTATGTTCCAAGACCTTAGACCCAAAGATGGTGGTTGGGTCACTTTTGGAGGAAACCAAAAAGGAAAGATCATTGGTATACGCAAAATTTGTAAACATCCTTTTCCCTCCATTGATAATGTTCTGTTAGTAAATGGTCTTAAACACAATCTGCTTAGCATTAGGCAATTATGTGATAGTGGGTTTGTTGTTTCATTTGATAAGAATATGTGTACTGTCAAGAAAGCTAATGGATCACTCCTATTCACTGCCCATAGGCAAAACAATTTGTATAAGATAGACTTAAAGGACCTCTCAAATCAATGTGTCTCATGTCTAGTGTCCATTGAGGACGAGCGATGGATTTGGAACAAAAGGTTGGGTCATGCAAGTTTGAGATTAACCTTGTAAAAGGTCTACCAAACCTTAGTTTCAAATCTGATGCTCTTTGTGATGCATGTAAGAAGGAAAAACAAGCCAAAGGTTCATTTGAATGTAAGAATGTTGTTAGTACCAACAGACCACTAGAATTGCTACACCTTGATCTCTTTGGTCCAACAAGGACCGCCTCTGTCAGTGGTAAGAATATGGTCTTGTCATAGTAGACGACTACACTAGATGGACATAGGTTATGTTCCTTGCTCACAAGGATGGGTCATTCAAGGTCTTTTCTGTATTCTGCAAAGCTGTACATAATTAAAAAGGCATGTGTATAACTTCAATTAGAAGTGATCATGGGGGAGAATTTGTCAATGAGCTATTCCATGAGTTTTGTGAAGAAGGTAGTATTCAACACAACTTCTCAATATCTAGAACACCACAGCAAAATGGTGTGGTAGAGAAAAAGAACCGATCTCTTCAAGAGATGGCTAGGACTATGCTCAATGACAATTCTGTCCCTAAGCACTTCTGGGCTGAAGCTGTGAACACTGCCTGCTACATTCAGAACAGAATATACATTAGACCTATTTTGAATAAGAATCCTTATGAATTGTGGAAAGGTAGAAAACCCAACGTTTCATACTTTCATACTTTTGGATGCAAATGTTATATTTTGAATACAAAAGATCAACTTGGTAAATTTGATACTAAGGTAGATAATGGAATTCTACTAGGATTTTCTGAATCCTCAAAAGGTTTTAGAGTTTATAATTCTAGAAGTTTAGTTGTAGAAGAATGTATTCATGTAAAATTTGATGACAAACAGCCTGATAAGAAACTATCAAAGCTAGATGAAGCTTTTACAAATCTTGATCTAAATATCTCAGGAGAGAAACCAGAAATCAAGACTGATATTCAAGTAGACGACACTTCACAACAACAACCAGAAACGTCTACCTCTCAACAGGAAAATGCTCAAAAATCACGGTATTTCAAAAACTATCATCCTCAAGATCAAATCATTGGTGACCCCAATGACAAGCTAAGAACTAGGTCAACCTTCAGAGAACAAAATGATTCTGCTCTAGTCTCTGAATGTGAACCGAAGACAGTGGACGAAGCTCTACTGGACAAAGGATGGATTCTAGCTCTTCAAGAAGAGCTTAATCAGTTTGAGAGAAGTGAAGTCTGGACTCTTGTACCCCTGCCTAAAGACAAGTCAGTCATTGGAACATAGTGGGTCTCCAGAAACAAGCTTGATGAAGATGGTAAGGTTGTGAGAAACAAGGCAAGACTTGTTGCTCAAGGCTACTCTCAAGAAGAAGGTATAGACTATACTAAAACTTTTGAATCAGTTGCTAGGCTAGAAGCTATAAGAATTTTAATATCGTTCGCTGCACATCATAGCATTATGCTTTTTCAAATGGATGTTAAAAGTGCCATTTTAAATGGCTTTATTAATGAAGAAGTATATGTCATGCAACCTCCTGGCTTTGAAAGTACAAATCACCCTGAACATATTTATAAGCTTAAGAAAGATCTGTATGGACTTAAACAAGCTCCTAGAGCTTGGTACGATAGGTTAGATTCGTTTCTAATGGAAATTGGTTTTAACAGAGGAAAAGTACACACAACTTTATTTAGAAAATCTATTAAGTCTGATTTCATTATAGTACAGATTTATGTTGATCATATCAATTTCGGTGCTACTAATGAATCTCCGTGCAAGGAATTTTCTAAGTTAATGCAGAAAGAATTTGAAATGAGCATGATGGGAGAACTCAAATTCTTCATTGGACTTCAAGTTAAACAGTCTATGGACGAGATGTACATCCATCAGACTAAGTATACAAAGGAACTTCTAAAGATGTTTAAGATGGATGATTGCAAACCAATGAATACTCCCATTCACCCCACTTCAATACTGAACAAAGATGACAAAGAGAAAAAGGTAGACCAAATGGTATATAGAGGTATGATAGGATCTCTTTTATATCTGACTGCGTCTAGGCCTGATATAATGTTCAGTGTTTGCTTATGTGCTCGTTTTCAATTTGATCCTAGAGAGTCTCATCTCTTAGCAGTTAAGAGAATATTTAGGTATTTAAAAGGTACTACTAATCTGGGTTGGTGCTTTAAGAAAAATGATGATTACAGATTAGTTGGTTTTTGTGATGCTGACTATGCTGGAGATAGAATTGAAAGAAAAAGTACCAGTGGAGGATGTCAATTCATTGGAGCCAATCTTGTCTCATGGTCAAGCAAAAGACAAAGTACCATTGCACTATCTACTGCTGAAGCAGAGTATATAACAGCTGCATATTGTTCTCAACTTCTATGGATCAAACACCAATTGGAGGACTACAATGTATTTGTAAGTAGCATTCCACTTATGTGTGATAATACTGATGCAATCAATTTATCTAAGAATCCAATATTGCATTCTAGAGCTAAGAATATAGAAATCAAACATCACTTTATTAGAGATTATGTGCAGAAAGGTGTAATTGATATTCAATTTGTAGATACTGACCATCAATAGGCAGATATCTTTACTAAACCTCTTGCTGAGGACAGATTCGTTTTTATAAGGAAGTTTTTGAACATGTTATATGTGGATTATAGGCGTCCAGCCTTATGTATGATTGTTTTGATGAAAATGAGCGTCCAATTGCTTGTTATGCACGTCCACTGCTTTTGGCGTCCAAAGCATAGTGAAAAAAAATATGCGTCCACTACTGTAGTGAACCGCATCTATTGCATGTCACACTACACGTCCACATGTGCTTTTATTTGGACCCGTCCATTTTTTTTAACTTATTTGTTTGACTCTTGAAAATTTAATTTAATTTATTTTCTGCACCGAGTCAGGATCTCTCATCAATCCCATCATGACATTTTTAGAGTTTCAAAATACCAAAGTCGTCTTACATTAAGTGCATGTCCTATCAGTTATTCTTTTTCTTTTTGATTTATTTTCAAAAGAAAAACTCTTGGCATTCAAGAACTCTTTTATCTTGTACCTTCTTCCCTCCGAAAAACTTTTTCACAACTCATCTTCTCTGAACTTCATCTCTCTCGAGCTCTCTGTTTTCTTTATCTCATATTCTAATCTCAAGTTCTCAACAATGGTCTTAATCACTCCTCCTGCTCCTGTCTATGCAACTCACTCCATGAGTATCGTCATTGAGTATCACTTCAAGTTTGAAGTATTCGAGGAATACAATCTTGATGTGAGTAAGTACGTAAATGCTGCTGGTTGGGATGGTCTTTTCTTGGAGAAGGTTCCTATTTAACCAAATCTGATAAAAGCCTTCTGGAGGAAACCTGTTATTAGAGACACCGAGATTACTTCATTTGTTTTAGGAAAGAAGGTGGTGGTGTATGAGAAAATCATCTCTGAAGCAATTGCTTGTACGCAAGAAGGCTTAATCTTTAATGAGAACTGGGAGATGGACCTAGGTGGTTCTGAAATAATTGTTGTGACTTTAATGAAGTCTGATACAGTAAGGACTCACTCTTGGAAGTCATCAGAGATGAAGGATGAAATCGGGATTCTTCATCCAATCTTGAACAAGACAGTGCTTCACAAAATTGGTTCTAAGGACAACCTCTCTGCCATGCACAAGTTCTGTTTGTGCAATATGTTCTTAGAGACCAAAATCAACCTGCCCCACATCATTTTCTCAAGGTTCAAGGATGCTGTGGAGAATAGGGAAACCATGTCTTCTATCACCTTCACACATCTCCTATCCAAAATCTTTAGACATCAAGGAGTTTATAAAGCCTTGGCAGAAAAGTCTGAACAAGAACAGAGTGCCCTACTGACTGAGGGATGCATCTGGTCCGCGGATTTTGGAAGGAACAATCTGGGTGGCATTCAACTTAGCACATACAAGCAAGTGGAGTTGGCCAAGCTTGAGGAGAAAATGAAGATTAAAGAAGAATCACTTGAGGCCAACGATGCTGCAATCCTTGGTCTAAAGAAAAGAACCAAGAGGAAGACTGTGGCTGTGAGGCAACCTATCCCTAAGAGGACTACTAGAGGATTTGTCCTCTCTGTATCTTCTGGTGCTACTCTTCCACCTGCACCCAAAAGGACAAGGCAAGTAATCATGTCTGAAGAAGAAGATGATGATGAAATGCCTATTGCTGCCATTTTAGAAAAACAAACTGCTACTGCTGGTCCTATTGCCAAGAAGAAGAGGCAACCGACAAAGAGGGCTAAAACATCTATGGCTTATGAGGTAATAATCTCTGCTGATGACCCTGTTAGGATAGCAGTAGATGAATTAGTGTCCAATTTGGAAACTCAGGCTGATAATATATCTGCTCCACATGATGTGGATGATGTTTATGTCCCTACCCTGCCACAATCACCATTCTCACCACTAACACAAATAGACAATAGCATTACCATTAGAGCCCCCTTTCCTAAACCTTTAAAAACTTTGTTTCTGTTGGTAGTGGCTACGATCTCAAGAGGGGGGGGGGGGGGGTGAATTGAAATATTGAAAACTTTTTCAACAATTTAAAGCAAAACAGTGTTTCTTTAAAGAAAATTGGTTTTCACTCAATTCTAATTCCCAAGAATCAGGTTATGGAACAAGTGATGATGTTAAGCAGAATTATAAGAAGTAATAACAAGTTTAACACATATTGTAGATCAAAGATTCAAGTTAACAAGTATTCTTAAAACTCATTCACAACACACAAGTGCATATAACAAGTATATGGAGTTTAGAGATGAGAAGAACACGCAAACCGATTTATCCTGGTTCGGCTACCTCCTCTGGTAAGCCTACATCCAGTCCCACACCTCTGTGGTTTTCTCCACTATAATCAGCAATTACAAAATTCCAATTACAGCAACACAGAGATAACCTCCTTGCTCAAGAATTCACCAGAAAGCACACTTGCTTTTCTATACCCAAGGATCCCTTCTATCCTTGTTCAAGCCTAAGAGATACCCTCTCTTAATCACACTAATTCACGAAAAGAATTGAGTAGAAGAAAGACTCTAAAAGTCTGATTATACAAATTGAAGTTCTAACTAATATCACACTTTTCTTAGAGATGAAGCACTTTTGGATCTTTCGTACTTTCACAATCAAAATAAGTTAGGTTCATGAAAAGTGTTCCTTTGATCCCTCTTTATATAGAAGACAAATAATATAGTCGTTGGGATCATTTAAAACAGATTTGGATCTGATTTAATAAAATCTGCTTTCTTGATTCTTGTTCTTGAAATGAGATTATGTTGATCTTTGTAGAGTTTACGTCCTTCTTGAAAAATAACCGTTTCCATCTGACAGACTAGCCAAGTCTAATTTGAAGAGTCAAATAACCGTGTTTATTTGAAGAGAAAAAAATAGTATTGTCCATTTGCCACGTCAGCAGACGGGAGTACTAGCTCAAGGTAATTGGACGTGCTCCAACTGGTAGACGAGCTTTATATGCCATGTTAGTGGACGGAGCTTCTCATTAAGATCATAGCAAGTCCAAAGCGCGTATCATTAGTAGACGAGCTCATTTTGCCACTATTAGTAGATGAGCTCTCCTTTTTACATCAGAGACGCGCGCTTCTGTTACTTTTAGTAGACGAGCTCCAAGTGTCACGTCAGCAGACGAGCTCTTATGTTTCTTTCAGTGGACGCGCTCCATGTGCCACGTCAGCATATGATCTATTCTGTTTCTTTTAGTGGACGCTCTCTTCTTGTTATATGGGCTCTCCTGTTTCTTTTAGTGGACGCGCTCTTCTTGTTAGACGAGCTTTTTTTGTTGGACGAGCTCTTCTTGTTGTACTTTAGTGGTCGTGCTCTTCTTGTTGTACTTCAGTGGACGTGCCCCAAATGGTACTTTAGTGACGAGCTTTTTAGTGGTTCATTGGACGTCAGCTTTTTACTTTGTTGGACGTCGACTTGTTCTGATTTGTTGAACTTCAGCTTGTTTTGCTTTGTTGGACGAGTGATCTTGCATGCAGCTTAACACGAAATGAGTACGTAGTCAAAATTAAAAATCTTATGCAAAATACACTTTGTTTGTCATACATCAAAAACATGAATGAGGGCTTAGTCTTACAAACTCCCCCCTTTTGATTATGACAAACCTTACCATACTTAACCTTAGTTATTAAGAAATCAGAGTACAACTACTCAGTAAGCATGGTTCTTGAGTCATTTTCATCCTCCCTCTGTGTCATTGATATCTTTCAAAAGATCAAGTGTTATCATATCATTATCATGAAAAAAAAATCATCTTGCATTTATTATAAGTTCAAGTATGTCTTTTCAAAGCAGTTCATACTCAGGTATCAGAGAAAAAAAAATTTACATATTAGAGAAATTTTTTTTTACAGCAAATGCAAGACAGAATTAATAGTTGTATGGTTCATCTTTCTCCCCCTTTGTCATTATCAAAAAGAAACTATGGAGAATATTGAAATCAAACTGAAAAACAGTCTTGCATTCATTGATAATAAATCATTTCAGAACTTATGCAATACATCAAAACTTCCAAAACAGTAAAATAAAAAAAGGAATTACAGACACTTAAGGGAACTTAGTCTAAACTGAGACTAGATAAAAACATATTGCCCGTGTCCTTCATAATTTTCAGCATCTTGTGCTGCCTCGCTTGCCATATTGACTATATTATCAAAAATAACATCTGATATCAATTATTTTGAAGATCAATTATACCAAGTTCCCTTCTTATAGAGAAGAAACTCTCCTTATTTAGTGGTTTGGTGAATATATCATCTAATTACTTGGTTGTATCTATATGTTCAATCACAACATCACCACTTTGAATATGATCCCTGATAAAATGATGCCTAATTTCAATATGCTTGGTTCTTGAGTGCACAATTGGGTTCTTTGTTAGATTAATTGTACTAGTGTTATCATACTTTATTGGTATATGATCCAGATAAACGCCATAGTCAATTAATTGTTGTTTCATCCATAGGATTTGAGCACAACAACTCCCAGCTGCAACATATTCTGATTCAGCTGTGGATAAGGACACACTAGTTTACTTTTTACTAAACCAGGACACTAGGGAATTTCCTAATAAATGGCATGTTCCACTTGTGCTCTTCCTATCTAACTTGCATCCAGCAAAGTCAGAGTCGGAATATCCTATTAATGTGCAAGTGGATCCCTTGGGATACCACAACCCCATTTCTTTTGTTCCTAAAAGATACTTCATGATTCTTTTAACTGCTGTAAGATATGATTCTTTAAGATTAGCTTGATACCTTGCACACATACACACACTAAACATTATATCTGGCCTACTTGCAGTGAGATAAAGTAAGGATCTGATAATACCTCTATACTTAGATACATCTATAGATTTACCATATTCATCTTTGTCCAAGTAGCAGGCTGGACTCATTGGTGTTGCCATTTCCTTTGTGCTTTCGATTCCAAACTTCTTTAGTAGTTCCTTGCAATACTTTGTTTGGCTTATGAAGGTTCCATCTTGGCATTGTTTAATTTGAAGTCCAAGAAAGAAGGTAAGATCTCCCATCATGGACATTTCAAATTCACTTTGCATTAGTTCACCAAATTCCTTGCATAAAGACTCATTAGTTGCACCAAAAATAATGTCATCAACATATATTTGAACAAGTAAGATATTGTGTGCTTTTGTTTTAGTAAATAGTGTTGTATCAACTTTTCCTCTTTTAAAGCCTTTCTCTAGGAGAAAATTGCTTAACCTCTCATACCAAGCTCTAGGAGCTTGCTTGAGTCCATAGAGGGCTTTAGTCAGTTTATAGACATGATTTGGGAACTCACTATCAACAAAGCCAGGGGTTTGACTTACATATACTTCCTCTTGTATTATTCTATTTAAAAAGGCACTTTTCACATCCATTTGGTACAGTTTAAAGTTCATTGTACATGCATAGGCTAAGAGCATTCTTATGGCTTCTAATCTAGCTACGGGAGCATATGTTTCATCATAATCAATTCCTTCTTCTTGATTATATCCCTTAGCTACTAGTCTAGCCTTGTTTATTACTATTATTCCATTCTCAACCATTTTGTTTCTAAACACCCATTTAGTTCCGATTATTTGGTTACTTTTGGGTTTTGGAACTAAATCCCAAACTTTGTTCCTTTTAAATTGATTTAACTCCTATTGCATTGCAATCATCCAATGTTCATCATTAATAGCATCATCAACACATTTTGGTTCTATTTGAGATACAAACGCCATGGTATTACAAATATTCCTTAAAGAGTTTCTAGTGGTTACCCCTTTGGTGATCTCACCAATGATATTGTCTAAGGGATGATTCTTTGAAGCTTGCCACTCCTTAGGAAGATATTCTTGTTGAAGTTATGCTTGAGGTTTTTTATTGCTCTCTTCATCTTCCTTTTCCTTGTTGCTCTCTTTTCCTTGATCAGATTTCACTTCATCCTCAAGAGTTTCTGCATCATCAAAAATGTCCTTTCCCAACCTTTGGGGGTTAGACTCATCAAATGTTATGTGAACAGATTCTTCCATTGATAAAGTACGGTTGTTAAACACTCTATATGCTTTGCTAGTTAATGAATAACCTAGGAAAATACCCTCATCAACTTTGGGATAAAATTTCCCAAGATTATCCTTGCCATTATTTAGCACAAAACATTTACAACCAAAGACATGAAAATGAGAAATGTTAGGTTTTCTTGCCTTGTAAAGTTCATATGGAGTTTTCTTCAAAATTGGCCTTATTAGAACTCTATTTAAAACATAACATGCAGTACTCACAGCATCAGCCCAAAAATACTTTGGTAAATTAGAGTCACTTAACATGGTTCTAGCAATTTTTTCAAGTGGCCTATTTTTCCTCAAAACTACTCCATTTTGTTATGGAGTTCTAGGTGCATAAAAATTGTGTTTTATACCATGGTCATCACAAAAGTTATAAACTCCTCATTTTGGAATTCTCCTCCATGGTCACTCCTAATTGAAACAATTTTCACGTCTTTCTCATTTTGAACAACCTTAGCCATTTTCTTAAAAGCTTTAAAAGCTTCATTCTTTTGTGCTAAAAAATAGGTCCAAGTAAATCTAGAGAAGTCATCAACAATTACAAGAGCATAAAGATTTCCACCAAAGCTTTTCGTCCTAGAAGGTCCAAAAAGGTCCATGTGCAGCAATTGTAAGGGTCTACTAGTTGAAACAATGTTTTTAGCCTTAAATGAGGTTTTCACTTGTTTACCCTTTTGGCATGCATCACATAAGCCTTCTTTAACAAACTTTTTATTTGGTAAACCAATTACAAGTTCTTCGAAATCAATTTATTCAAGTGATCCATATGAATGTGAGCTATTCTCCTATGCCAAAGCCAATTTTCATCTTCTTTGGAAATTAAGCAACATGCATCATTGGAAATTAAATTGTCTAAGTCTAGCATATAGATGTTATTGATTCTATTTCCAATCAATTTTATGTTATTATCATGAATGGATTCGATCATACACAAATTTGAGTTAAAGTTTACCTTGTAGCCTTTAGCACATAATTGGCTTATACTTAGTAGATTGTGTTTGAGCCCTTCCACATAGAGAACATCCTCAATCTTGATTGCTAGACTTTTTCCTATTGTTCCAACACCAAGAATTCTTCCTTTGTTGTTGTCTCCATAGGTGACGTTTCCACCTTCTTTGGGAGTGAAAGATGTAAATTTTGTGATGACTCCAGTCATGTGTTTGGAGCAGCCACTATCTAAAAACCAGCTTGAGGTTTTGGCCTTCAAACACACCTACAAAATAGATTTTTTTATACTTTTCCTTTAGGTACCCAAATCTGGTTGGGTCCTTTGGTGTTAGTAGCAACATAAGTTCCTTTTGGAACCCAAATTTGTTTAATGCCAACATGAATGTTCTTTCTCAGTCTACAAGTAGCAGCTGTATGACCTTTCTTTAGACAATAATAGCATTTAACAAAAGGACTAGTTGAGGAAATAGGTGCAACAAAAAGTTTCTTAAAAGATTTTTCATGTACCATTGACTTATATCCAATTCCAGCTTTGTCATACACACCCTTTTGTTGTCCTAATATGGTATTCAAGTTATCTCTACCCAAAGTAAACTTAGATAGAGTTGTATTCAGTTTTTCAACTTCCTTTTCTAGTGTAGTGCATTTGGTGCAAATTGAACTAGATGTAAGTAATTTGAATTTTCAGCTTCTAGTTCTTTAAGCTTTATTTGTAAAGATGCAGAGTCACTACATTGTTTTGCGATGATCTTCCTAGAAGATATAAGTTGTTTACCAATTTTAACATATTCTTCATGCAATTCATCAAAAGCATCTTGTAACTCATCATAGGTAGGAGAAGAATCATTTACCTCGGTTTCACTATCACTTTGTTGATTTGTCATGAGACATATAGGTTGGCTTCTTCATTTTCAGACTCACTGCTAGTGGAATCCATATCATTTTCTTCTCAAGCTATGTATGCTCTTCTAGGCTTTCTTCCTTTCTTCTCTTTGTTGTCATTCTTCTCATACTTTTCTTTCTTTTGTAGCTTTGGACATTCATTTTTGTAGTGTCCAAGCTTTCCACATTCAAAGCATTTGATTGTTGAAGAAGAGCTTTCACCTTTGTTCGTGTTCTTTTTGGTAGGAAAACTGAATTGCTTCTTGTTTCTATTCTTTTTGATGAATCTTCTAAATTTCCTCACAAGCAATCCCATGTCTTCTTCTTCGTATTCTTCACTTTCATCAAGGTGTTCATCTTCATCACTTTCTATTGATTCTTTGGAGATATGAGCCTTGAGTGTGAGTCCTTTCTTCTTTTTCTCCTTATCTTCATGACTTTTCAATCTATTGAGTTCCAATTCGTGTTCTTTCAACTTGCCAAATAAAGTAGCAATCTGCATGGTGTCTAGATCCTTTGCTTCAACAATTGCAGTAATTTTTGGCTGCCATTCACGACTCAAACATCTCATTATCTTGTTAAACTTTTTCTCATATGTGATTGTATGTCCGAGTCCTTCTAGCTGGTTCACAATGTGTGTAAACCTCTTTTGCAGTTCATCTATCTCCTCACCATTCTTCATGTGAAAGAGTTCATATTCATGGACCAGTGCATTCATTCTTGCTCTTTTCACATCGTTGGTTCCTTCATGAGTGAGTTGAAGAGTATCCCACATTTGCTTTACCGTTTTGCAATTGGAGACCCTGAAAAACTCATCATAATTCAAAGCAGCTATTATAATATTTTTTGCCTTAGCATTATAACCAACTCTTCTTTTATCATCATCATTCCAGTCATCTTTTGGTTTAGTTTGTTTATTTCCCTTAGCATCAAGAATAAATGGAACATAGGGACCATTTTCAACAGCATTTAATACATCTAAACCTGCATCCTCAAGAAAGATAAGCATTCCACTACAAAAAAACAACTGTTTAGCGACCGGCATATTCGGTCGCTAAACTTTCTAGATCGGTCGCTATTTCATTTAGCAACCGAATTAGCGACCGATTAATGGTGGTGGATGATAACCTGGTCGCTAAACTTTTAGCGACCAAATTAATATTCCGGTCGCTAAATGGCGACCGTAATTTCGGTCGCTAAATAATAAAAAACGGTCGCTACACGGTTGGTCGCATTGTTTAGGTAACCATTTTTAGCGACCGATAATCGGTTGCTAGTTCAGTCGCCAATTTTGGTTACTGTAAACCTATATTAGCGACGGATTTTCGATCGCTAGACCATATCTGTTAATGTTAAATAAAGTTTTAGCGACCGAATTATTGGTTTCTAATTCGGTCGCTAAACTGGTTTTTATTAATTTTTTAAAATTTAATTTTTAAAATAATAAATTTTTTTGTTTTTCTTTAAATAATGCAATATACAATCATAAGAAATAATGAATATATATATAAATCCACAGTGTCGTACAAGAATCGTTTAAAGTCAAAAATATGAAAAAAAAATAATCAGTCATGATGAGGGGGAGGTGGAGGAATCCAATCATCCTCAACGTCCGTACCACCGACGTCTGCTATCTGATCGTCCTCTGCAGTAGCAGCATCAGTAGCTGGCGGTGGAACTGGAGGAGCGACAGCAGGAGGCACAATCCGTCAGAGCATCACCCTGAGCAACTGGAATCTGGATCCTCATCTGCTCCAACACCAGCCGCAATGTTTGGCCCTGCTCGATGCTCGTCTGCATCAACTGCTGGTGTGCCTGAGTCAAATGTGCAATCTGGTTCGCCATCTGCTGCTCTCTCTCGCTCTTCTCCCGAAGCTCCGCGTTCAGCTGCGTGATGGTGTCCTGCATTTGGTTGAACTGCTCCTGAGGGACGGTATCGGCGTAGGAAGGAGCATGTGTGCCGGATGATGAAGTGATAAACTCGCCTCCCAGGTGTCCGAGGCCATACACGTGCCCCTTCTTGTTCCTGCCCCCGACGACCTCCAAATAAATGGCATTATCGTCGACGGAGATAGGAGAGCTGGGCCCATCACCAGTCAAAGCCTCATCTTGTGACTGTGAGGCACGTGATATGGCATCGTCCTTCTTCTCGTTGAAGCCCACCTACAAAGTATAGTTGAAGAGATTTAGTTAAAATTATATCCAATATTAACAAATCATTTATAATAAATTACAAGTAAACACTAAATTATTTTTTTGCTTACAGCATAGTTACGGGCCTTGTCGTTGACCCATGTCCCCGACTTCAACCTCTTCGTCCCTCTCCACCAACTCCATAGCGGTGGGGGCATTGTTCCGTGCTTTCTGCACAGAAAAGTATAATCTTAAATTCATAATAATAATTAAAAATGAAAACTAATTAATTAAATAGTATAATAAGTCAAAAGTTTAATGTATTACCAGCTCGTCGTAGTGGGCGACGGCTGATTTAGACCCGCCGGTCCAAGCACATGCGCCACCATCAGAAGCTCGATTACGCCGAGCTGTGGCCTGGATCTCCTGGAACTTCTCAGTAGCCCAGTACTGGTCCAGCTGCCTCCTGATCTCAGGATCCACCCACTTCTCCTTATTCTTACCCTTCCTCAGCTTGTTCGTCAGATTCTTCATGACCAGTGAGAGCCTTTATTCTCAAATATGTCCCTGACGAGAGCCTCTAAAGCTACGTCCCACCTATACTCTTTCTGCAACTTACAGTTGTTAGGAAATTCGTGTGTATATATATATAATATAAATTTAATTTAAATAACTTAATAAATTGTTACCTTAAACTCTTTAAACAACTGATCCCTATGGCCCCCTGGGATGGCCTTCCATGTAGGCCATGGACCATCAAACTTGCGTCGCAGGATCTTCGATATCGAATCAGAAGGGGCCCTTCAGGCGAGTAAAACTGCAGCAAAATTAGAGCATTAATAAATGTTATAAATAAATTAAAAAACAAGTAAATAGAAATTAATGATACTTTATATATATTAAAAAATTAAATTAGCTTACTCGTTATCCCCCCTGGGGATAAGAAGAATCCTCCTGTCGGATGGACCACGACTCTCCTGTCCCGATGATGATGATGGTCCTGTCGTAGGTGTGGATGATGAGGGTGCAGCCTGTGTCCCGACCACATGAGGCTGGGTAGGGGGTGCAACTCTATCACCCTGAGGTGTCCCGTCCACAGAGGTGCTGGTAGGGTGGTCTCGATCTGAAGGCTGTGGGTCGGCCGGCGAAGGGACTGTCGCAGCACGACCTCCACGACGACCTCCACGACGACCTCCACGACGCCCCTACCTCTAGAGGAATCTGCCATCTATGAAAAAAAATGAAAAGATGATTACACAACAGTGTAAATAATACAAAAATAAATTACCTAAGTAGAATGACATTTACACAATGAATTATGACATAAATAAATTACCTAAGTAGAATCTCCGTCACTAAATTCACCCTCACTCTCATCAGTATCACTTGATCGGAATGTACCTTCGCTAGATGCGTCCAACTCGGATTGATCCATTAACTCTCTTTCAACTTCTTCCCCATTTCTGGAAATGTCCGCCAGAGAATTAACAATAATGTCCGGCGTAATTTGCAACGGTACGTGGGGTCTTGAAAACTCATCATCTTGGTACGGAGCATCTTTTTCAGGCTGGTTGATTACATTATCAGTAATTATACTGCGAGCCTTTATCTTAATAACACCCAACCAGCCTTGACGTCCTTCGGGATATGGCGAGTAATAAACCTGACCTGCCTGTTGTGAAAAAATGAATGGGTCGTACGCCTTATTATACCTTCGAGACAGCCTAACTTGAACAATACCATATTTTTTATCGATTTTTGTCCCTACGTCAAGAGTAGGATCAAACCAAACACACTTGAAGATAACTAACTTCATCACGGGGAAACCGGTATAATCGAGTTCAAGGATGTCAGTTAGAACCCCATAGAAATCATCCTCTACATTGCCATCAGTGGCTCGCACACAAACACCATAGTTACACGTCTGCATTCCTTCATTCCATGTTTTTGTGTTAAATTTATATCCATTTACAATATAAGTATTCCATGATGTAACCCATCTGTTAGGCCCCCATGCCAAATTTGTCAACAATGGATTTTGAACATTGTTTTCTGGATCTAGTACCTAAAAAATCAAATATTATATTATTCTTATACATGCTATATATTTAAGGAGATAAAATGTTTTGCAACAAATGAAGATGCTTAACCTACATATTTACTGAACCATGTAGCAAAGTGAGAAGTAATTTCTCGATCAACCTGATTGTTTGAAATGTCAGGTTGGAAATCCCTTAGAAAATTGTCGTACATCCTACATATGGGAGATTAACAGCAGGACGATTAATAATTATAAATTTCAATTGAACTTATAAAAGGCATTGTAGAAACTTACTCTAAATATGGCGCCACCTCTTCACAATTTTGAAAGATATACAGATGAGCAGCATTAATGTCACGCTTCTCCAAGAAATATCCTTTTGATTTGCCACTAAATCTGCCCGGATAGTTGAATATTGATATAGGAGGACTAGTTAAACTTCCTTCGCACGAATCAACGTTTCTAGGCATCCTTGTCCTTCTCGTGTTAACTTCGTAGGGATAAAAATAAGAGGCAAAAGGGGAAGTCTCCTCTACTAAGTATGCTTCACAAATGGAACCCTCCACTCGTGCCTTGTTCTTGACTTTGTGTTTAAGGGAGTGCAGGAACCTATTAAAGAGGGCTAAATACAAATAATTACTAGTTTTAGGGAAAGCTAAACTACGCTCTCGTGTTCGTGAATTTCATATGTATTAAGTAAAATAGTTGATGTTGTTTACCTCTCAAATAGATACATCCAGCGGTATTGGACTGGGCCACCAACTCTTGCTTCGTAAGGTAGATGAACTGGCAGGTGATCCATGGAATCAAAGAAACTCGACGGGAAGATTTGCTCCAGCTTACATAACAAAACGGGTATCTTGACTTCCATATCCTTTAATTGATTCACATTTAGTGTTGTCGATGTAAGCTCCCTGAAAAAGTGGCTAAGCTCAACAAGTGGGTTCCAAATTTGCTTCGGTAATGCGTCGAACGCAATTGGAAGCAACCATTGCATGAACACGTGGCAATCATGACTCTTCATTCCATGTAACTTTGCTTCCTTAATGTCAACACATCTACCCAGATTGGAAGCATACCCAGCTGGTAACTTTAGTTCTTTAACCCACTTACAGACGGCCACTTTCTGTGTTTTGCTTAGTGTATAACTTGCATTCGGCTTGATAAGTCTGCCACGACCACCGTCCTGCAACTCAAGCTCCTTCCGATTACAAATTTCAGCCAGATCCAATCGAGCTTTATTTGTATCCTTTGTCCTCCCCTTGATGTCCATCACAGTGTCAAACACATTCAAAAACACATTCCTCTCAGTATGCATGACATCAATGTTGTGACGGAGTAGCTGCGTCCTCCAATACGGCAACCTCCAAAATATACTTTGTTTTGTCCAATTATGGTTGACGCCATAATCAGGAATATGTTCTCCTTGGGATTCATGGACGAGCGGTAAGTACTGTACTCTGCGCCATACATTAGGACCAGTCAAACGTGGTGGAGGCGGTGTTGTCTCCACACAACGCTTCTTGAATGCATTCTTGTTCTGCCTATAAGGATGATCTTCTGGAAGGAATTGACGATGACAATCAAAATATGAGATCTTTCGACTGTTTTTAAGCATGAATGCCTTCGACCGCTCCATACATATTGGGCATCCAAGCTTCCTCGCGGTCATCCAACCCGACATCATCCCATAAGCGGGAAAGTCGTTGATCGTCCACATCAAAGCTGCTTTCATGATGAAATTCTGCCTCAAAGATACGTCATATGTCAACACACAATCATTCCACAACATCGTCAACTCATCTATCAGCGGCTGCAAGTACACATCAATCTTACCTTTTGGATTAGACGGACCCGGAATTATGACCGTTAGGAACATAAACTCCCGCTTCATGCACATCCCCGGGGGAAGATTGTACGGAGTCAGGATAACCGGCCAACAAGAGTATGCTTTTCCAGACTGTAACACCCTGTATTTCACTGTTTTAAATAACAGTAATACATGTAAATATGTTTATAAATTTATTTGAGTTTTAGAAAATTATTTTAATTAAACGGAGTTTACTACTCAATCCTAATTGAATGTAGGAAGCTACGATTGAAAATTAGGTTGGAAAGTCAGGCGAAACCCGGCCCGCGAATTCCATTGACAGTATAATTATACTGCTCAAAAGACCTAATTTTAATTCATGAACGAAATACTTAAGATTATTACTTTATTTCCTACAATTCTGTATTTTTAGAATTATTTTGGAAAAAAAAATAAAATAATATATGTTTTTTGGGCGAAACACATAATCGGGTAGATGACGGAAGAGATTTCGGAGTTTCTCAGAACCGATAGAGGGTTTCTCTTAGGATTTTGAGATGATTCGAGGGGATGAATCATATTTTTAAGTCTAGAAGGTTTTTCAGGGTTAAATAGAAAAATTATGAATTTTTACGCTTAAGCCCCTGAACTTTCTATTAATTACCCTTTTGTCCCTAAGTTAGTTTCTAAGTTTTTTTCAAGTGAATTAGGCTAGAATCCTTGTTTCCAATCTCAAATGGACGTGGCTTTGAAGCCCAAAATTTTCTAGTTCATGGATTGATTCCATAAAGCCTATTTGAAACTATACAAGTTTCCTATCTTAAGCTTAATGCTTAAATCTTCAAGTGGGCCCCAAAAAAATTAAACCAAGCCCAAATTGAGCAAGCCCATGCGCAAGCCCATGAGGATTGATGGCTGCCCTCATTTGTTGTTGGATGAGTCAAGAAAATTCTAGATTTTTCTACATTTTTCCACTTTGTTCTTCAACATTCTTGATTTTTCTTCAACCTTCTCTAATGTTCTCAAATCTTCTTCAAGTTTCTTGATTATTCTTAAAATATCTTTGACTAAAAAATCAGCCAACTTTAGTCAAGATAAGTTTGCATTAAATGTGGCAAAATCATCATCATGACACTTTATTGACAATTTGCAAACTAGTCCTTCAACTTTTGGAATCTTTGCAAATTGGTCCTTAGAACTTAATTGCATTTGAATCCTTTTAGCAAGACAACTCACCACTTCTAGATCCTTCCCAATATGGCTCCACTATCTCTATAAATACCATACTCTCACTTCTCACTTAGTTTCTAATGTCTTTTTGTTCAAAACCCTAAGTTCATAAGTCTTTTAGTGATAGGTTTGTGAAGTAAGTTTCTTGGATTTCCTTTGTCATTGATTTTCAAGAGGTAAATCCTAATATTCTTCCTTAATCATGCCTATGTTCTTTAGCAAGTTTCTTGATTCAAAGTTTGTTTTATATGTGTTCATCATTTTCAAGTTTCTAACCCTAGAACTTTGAAAAAGTCATAATAAATTCTAGAAAAATCTAATGATGATGAAACTACTTTCTATCTTCTTGATATCATGCATATTATCTAAATCTAAGAGCATGATGTAATCAAAATTTTCTTTCCTAAAAACCAAGCCTTGGCCGAATCTATCAAAGTAGGTTTGGTAGAGTTTTTGTTCATGGTTTTCATTAATGATCTTGTTAATCAAGCTATTAGTATGTATGCTTAATAAATCCAAGTTGGTTTACTAAACTAATAACCCTAACCCTATGAACATGTTGAGACCTAATCCTTGTATAAAAGAGTTAGGAAGTTTTGAGTTTCAACTTTAGTTGTTTAGTCACTAATCCATGATTTAGGTTAATCAAGGATCATTAATCTATGACTTAATCATGATTAGGAATTTTAAGGATTTTGAACCCTAAAAGTCAGCCCTTGGCCGAAACCCTAACCCTAAAGGTTAGAGGATTTTGTTTCAAATTTTAGTCTTGTAATAAGTAATCTATGTTAGTTAAGACTCTATTAACTACAATCCAAAAGATGGCATTAAGAAGATAATCCTAAACCTATTTTCTAAGTCTTGGCCGAACCTAGCCCTAAAGTGTCATAGATGGGTGTTATTTGATTAATTATAATTATGTTGTTTGGTTGAAGGTGGTTGTGTTAACTCGTGGCGGGATAACGAGGATCGTCGTGTACGTGTTTCCGGTGCAAACTCAGGTGGGCGAAAGAACCATTCCATCGTCGGAACCGATAAGTAGTATATAATTTATAATAATGGTGTAGGGCGACCTAAACCCTACTAATGGTCGAGTAATCGACAATACCAAAATCGTAGTGGAAACTTTTCCGTAAAACCAATGACGATTTGGGAATTGTAGGTTTATCGCCTTAGGTTGATTATTCATATTTGAGGATGTCTGAATTATGTAATTTTGACTATTTGTGATCCGCTGGTTGAGGTATTCCATCTGCATGTGACGTATTGTTTCAGTGTTTGAATAATTATGATAGTGAGGATGTTTGTTGTCTGTCACGGCCGTGATGGTTGTCCTGGCCAGGCCGTGACAGGTTGTGTTGTAGGATTCTTGTCTTTGTTGTCTGTCACGGCCGTGATGGCTATCACGACCAGGCCGTGACAGAATCTGACTTTGTTATTTATTTGGTTGAACTATTATGAGTTGGTTGTGATAAATTGCCTTATATGATATTGAGATGTTTGAATATTCTGTTGATTAATGTGTCATGCATGATCTGCCTGGGTTTAATTCTATGCTTAGATAATTTTAAAGAAAGATATATATTGCTCGGAGGTATTTTGTTTGGGTGAGAGTTTTGAATATGAATTATAAGTGCCTCGCTATTATTGTATAGAAGTGATGTGATATAGAATGTAAGTGGAGGTTATGAGGAAAAGCTTGAGGTACTAGGTTGTTATTGATAAAAGTCAGTGAGAATCATGTGTTGCATTGTTGTTCATAACCGTGTATTTGAGATACACGAGGTCCGAAGTTCTTGTAGACCGTTCCAAATTAGAATTTAAGTTGTGCAACTATAGTGTCATTGCTATGCATGAGCACCCTTGATAGAGTTGAGAGAGAGAACCGGGGTGTGCACCGACGGTACTGTGCAGCTATAGTGTCATTGCTTTGCATGAGCATTCCTACCATGGATGAGAATGTGCACCGACGTGGGGAACGTGTCACTTGGACGACTGAATGGCATCCCTAACGAGGGATGTGTGACAGGAGTAGTAGTGGCCACATCAGCATAAAGGTCTAGTTGCATGAGTTGAAGGGTAGAGGATGATGTTATAAAGTATGGATGAATTTAAATTGCGAGTGATGCATGTCTGTGACTGTTATTGTATTATATGCTATGAATCTTTTCCACTTATGATGATAGAACTGTTTCTTATCTCCCTATTTCTGTATTTTTGGTGTATGTCTACTTTGTTACGTTAGAAGACCATATGGACGACTATGTTACGGAAGAGGTGGATGGAACCCCATACGAGACGGAGATTGTTGAAGAGTTGAACGACGTTCCGTATGAAGTTGACGCTGAAGAACAACCTACTGATCCTAATAATGTAGCGTAGTTAGTTTAAGGCCAGTGAGTCACATAAGATGTTTTGTTTCCGTTATTATAAGCATGTCGTGTAAATTAAAGGATACTTAGGTGTGTATTTATGTAATATAGTTTGGTGTGTTTTATATTTGTAGAAGTTATATGATTGTTTAACTAAAGTTTTTAATTTTTACGTATTTTCAACGTTAAGCGCGCGATTAAATAAATAAATAATTAAGGATTTAATGTAATAATACAATGGAGCACAATGGGGTGTCTCATTTGGTGGTATCAGAGCAGCTCGATTCTAATCGGACTGTGAGTTTTAGGATGTTGTTACTGGCCGTGTCTAGTTGAATCCACATCGGATTTCAACTATGCTTAGAAGATGGGTAGTGTGTCCGAATCCGATGCGTTAATTAACATTAGTGTGGCATATGGTATTTATATACTGGTCTATGTGGTATTATATGCCATGCTAATAAGGGCAAATGATTTCTTTTACAGAATCATGGCTCGTGGAAGAGGACGTCCGATTGACAGTAATGACCGAACTCCTTAAAGAATTGTTGGAGATAACAATGTGGAAAATAATCAGACCAGAAGTGGAGGAGAGTCATCTGAGACTCAAGATACCATGAAAAACATAGTTATTGCTCTGTTATTACAAACACAGCAGAATGCTGAGATGCTACAGATGAACAAAGAACAGCAGGAACAATAGAATCAAAGGAGAGATGCTGCAGCTGAAGATGCCGAAATGGCTACTTTCCTGAAAGGGAAGCCTCCCTAATTCCGAGGAGATTATGATCCAGAGAAGGCAGAATGGTGGATACAAGAGATCGAGAAGATATTCGATACCATGCGCTGCAGAGAGGATAGGAAAGTGACGTATGTAACACCCTACTTTTTATTTTCCGATTTTTATTTTTTTCAGTAAAAATATTTTCGCTGTATTAACCGGTATAAATGTATTTATTTATATTTTTATCCGAGTTCATGGAGATTTATTTTTATGAAATAAAAATCATATTCATACTCTATCTTAGGTGAACTACGATAAAAACGTTTTCAGCGGCGATAATTTTTACTGAGCAGAAAACCTAATTTTGACTCGTGAACGAAATGGTTTATATTTAAATCATTTTTACAACAAGTTTGGTTAGTTTGAAAATTTTCAGTCGAAAACGAAATATTAAGCTTTTACGCATGCGTAAAACCCTAATCAGGAAACCGACGGAGTCGAAAATGGAACTACAGAGACCCAACAAGAGATCGGGATAACGAGTCATACTTGATGACCATGGAGGATGAGTCACCAAGCATTTATGAGCATTAAATGCATGTAATCATGACATTTAGGTAAAAAGACCAAAATACCCCCAAGCTTTTGCGGGTATTAACAAGACGCATCTACGCACTCTTAACCAATCATTTTATGTGGTTGAAAACCTCCCACATCTCTCCAATTTCGTGCCTCCACCTCCAATAAATCTTACCTATTTCATTTTGCTTTCGTTTCATTATTTTCCTCTCAAAAACCGAAATCGGGTAAACGACGGAGCTGCGTACGGAATTTCCGGGAACCGCTAATGGATAAGATCGATGACTCATTGGTGAGCCATTTTGTGTGGCCCAAAATCAGCCACACCTCCATCAAATGTGAGCCACATATTATTAACCATGGTTAGCCAAAATAACCTTAGTTAAGTTAATTATAACCTTAGTTAAGTTAATTATAACCTTAGTTAAGCTTATATTAATTTAATAATCACAAAACCCATTAAACCAATTCCTTTTAACCAAACAAGGCATAAGATTACTCCTATAAATACCCCAAAACCGTGGCCTCCCTCACCATTTCACTCATCTTCTTCATTCTCTTCATCTTCCCCACCAACTAAGTTACAAAACCCTAAGAACACCGAATTCCCACCAAACATATGACCCTCTTACTTTCTGAAACTCGGAAAACACTCAACATAAAAGTTGTTCCTCTTTCTCTCTTATTTCCAACAAGCTAAAGATCATCAAAAACGGATAAGTGGATTGGGAGAAAGGCTCAAAATACAGAAACTGCCCAGAATTCCCAGCAACCCACGAAACAGCAGAAAGAAGGCCCTTTTAACCCCTGTTATGATCCGAACAAAATGAAACCTTAAACACCAAAGTTGTTCCTTTTCTTCTTATCTTTCTATCAAGCCAAAGTTCGTAATTTTTGGATCAGTATATTGTGAGATACACTCACAATACCATCACACCCTCAAGCTGTCCAGTTTTCAACATAGTGAAGGTTGATCATTTTCTTCATTTCTTCAATCTTCAAGAGGTAAAAGCTCATCTCCTTGATCATATAAGCTTTCATATTCATGTATTTATCATGTTTATGCCATGAATCATATTTTTCCATTCCTAGATCTAGAACTTCAAATAATTCTAGAAAATTGTAGAAAAATTCTTTTAATGTGAAACCAATTTCTATGATCTTGTGATGTCTTCCACTTTCATTATCCAAGAGCTTGAATCCAACTAAATTTCCTAGCCTATTTTCCTAATATGGGCCGAAACCCTAACCCTAAAGGTTAGAGGATTTTGTTTCAAATTTTAGTCTTGTAATAAGTAATCTATGTTAGTTAAGACTCTAGTAACTAGGATCCAAAAGATAGCATTAAGAAGATAATCCTAAACCTATTTTCTAAGTCTTGACCGAACCTAGCCCTAAAGTGTCATAGATGGTTGTTAGTTGATTAATTATAGTTATGTTGTTTGGTTGAAGGTGTTTGTGTTAACTCGTGGCGGGATAACGAGGATCGTCGTGTACGTGTTTCCGGTGAAAACTCAGGTGGGGAAAAGAATCAACCTATCGTCGGAATCGATAAGTAGTAGATTATATGATAATTGTGTAGGGCGACCTAAACCCTACTAGTAGTTGAGTAATCGACAAGACCAAAATCTCATTGGAAACCTTTTCTGTAAAACCAATGGTGATTCGGGGATTGTAGGTTTATCGACATTAAGGTTGATTTTATGATGTTGAGGATGTTTGGATTTATTTATTATTTGATTTGATTGTGATATGCTGGCTGTGATAATTTGTTTTAAGTGATATTTTATGGTGTTTGATTATTTTATTGATATTATGTTGATATTTATTAACCGTTGATGGATGATTTGCTTTTATTATTTATATCGAATTGATACTTTATGATATGGATGTTAATATGCTGTTTTGAGGTTGGAATGGTATATGTCTGAGTAATTTCTGGCTAAGGAAAAACTTGGTATTTAAGCGTGTTTATCACCACCTCTTTTTCCTGGGAAGTTATCCGGTATACTATTCGTAGTTCTTAAATTTGGTGATTTTTATTCTGTTGAATGATATTTTATGATGATTCATATGTTTATGTGAGAATGTATTATAGCTTGATGATAATTGAATTGCTTGGTTCAACAATATTCTGATATATGGTTAGAGATGATCTGCCTAGTTTTTAATATTGTGCTTAGCTGATTTTTAAGTAAGGATATGTGTTGTTCGGGAGATAATTGTTTGGGTGAGAGAATAAAGGTGATTTAGAGATGCCTAGCCTAATTAAGTGGTTTTATCTAAGAGGAAAAAGGTGTTGAGACTTTGATGGAAGGTTGAGGCACTAGGTTGTTATTGATGTAATTTAGGGAGATTCATTTATCGAGGTATTGTTAGTCACAGCCGTGTGAGTGGAACACACGAGGTCAGGATATCCTATTTTGGGGATATCGGATATTGCGGGTGAGTGCCCTATGGATGTGGATGCCGAGGTAGACTACCGTAATACTCTTTAGTTCTTGACGAGTTCGCATGTTCTTGGCACTGGACCGTTTTGGATTGATACTCCTTGACGAGTTCGTATGTTATTGGCACTGGACCGTTATGGAATGATATTCCTTGACGAGTTCGTATGTTCTTGGCACTGGACCGTTTTGGATTGATACTCCTTGACGAGTTCGTATGTTCTTGGCACCGGACCGTTATGGAATGATATTCCTTGACGAGTTCGTATGTTCTTGGCACTGGACCATTTTGGATTGATACTCCTTGACGAGTTCGTATGTTCTTGGCACTGGACCGTTATGGAATGATATTCCTTGACGAGTTCGTATGTTATTTGTACTGGACCGTTCTGGACTACTGACTAATGTGACAGGAGTGAAGATGGCCACATCAGTATTAAGTTTTAGTTGCATGGGTTGAGGGTAGAGGATGATATAGTGAATTGAGGATGATTGTTGATTTTGAATGATGTGTGTCTGTGACAATTACTGTATAATTTACTATTACTCTTTTCCGCTTTTTGATGATAGAACTGTTTCTTATTCCCTATATCTTTATGTGTGTTGTGTTTTATTTCTGATGTGATCGTACAAGAAGACCCGATGGAGGAACCAATTGCTGAGGAGTTAGATGGAACTCCTTACGAACCAGATGCTGGAGGTCGAGCTGTGATTCAAGGCGATTAGAGTATAGCCAGTATGGCCAGTGTGTCTAAAGAGTATTTATATTTCCGCTGAGTATGTCTGTAGTGAAGTTTATGCCTGTGAGGGATCCTACTGAGAGGGTACCCTTAACAGTGCTTTTGGAATGTAATAAATAACAGGTGTGTATTTATGTAATATAGTTTTGGTATGTTTTATATATGCATAATTTATATAATTATTAATTAAGTTTTAATTTTTACGTATTTTCAATGATAAGCGAGCGATTAAGTAAATAAATATTAAAGGTTTTAATGTAATAATACGATGGGGCACAACGGGGTGTCTCAACGTATGCTGCCTTCATGCTAACTGGAGGTGCAGAGTCTTGGTGGAGAGGCAAGCGAAGATTGTTGGATGCCGAAGGCAGAATTATCAACTGGCAGCTGTTTAGTGATTTCTTCTTTGAGAAGTATTTTCCGCGTCTAGTTCGACGCGAGAAAGAAAGGGAATTCATGAGTCTCAAACAGGGCAACATGACTGTTGGTGATTATGCATCACGATTCGAGGCTCTGATTAAGTATTCTGAATTTTATCAGAGATTTCCAGATGAATATTGGAAATGTAGAAGGTTTGAGGAAGGACTCCGACATGAACTCCAGAGGGCTATAGTATCTCTTGATATCCAGAGTTTTCCAGAGCTAGTGGAACGATGCAGTGCGATTGAAAGTCTAGATCGGAGGTTGGCTAATGAGCAGAAACAATTAAGAAGTGGGGATCCTACTCGACCGGGTTTTCAGAGGTGAGGAGGTAGCAACTCTCAGTGGAGACAAGGACCGTATGCCCGACCAGTGCAGGCACCAGCACCAGCACCAGGGGTTAGAGCTGGTCAACAGCAGCAAGGCTTATCTTGTTTCAGATGTGGAGGACCGCATTATCTTAGAGACTGCATGGAGTGACCTGGTTGTTTTCACTGTGGGAAAATAGGTCATATGGCCCGAGATTGCAGACAGCAGGTTAGGCGACCGCCGATAGCTGCAGGAAGAGGAAGTGGAGGCAATAGGGGTGGAGCTCGGTGAGGAGTCATATCAGCAGGGCAACAGGGAGCAAGACCTCAGGCCACTGGAAGAGTGTTTACCGTGAAGGGAGATGAATCCTCTCAATCTGCTGATCTTATACAAGGTATGTGTTTGATAGCTAGTAGACTCTCGTACGTGTTATTTGACTCAGGCACTACACATTCATTTATTTCGTATGAATGTGTGGATCAATTAAAATTAACTGTTTCTCAATTACCTTATACCCTTACAATATATACTCCAACTAGTAATCCTTTGACTACTAGGTCTATTTGTTTACAGTGTCCTATAGTTGTTGAGAATAGGACATTTATTGTAGACCTTGTCTGTTTGCCTATGCAACAGATATATGTTATTCTTGGCATGGATTGGCTTTCGGCTAACCATGTAATGCTAGACTGATCTAGTAAGACCTTATCATTTCTTGAGTCTTCTAGTATAGTCACTGCCAATGAAGGAGTATCCATGAGGAGTGACGATTCTCGACAGTACGTGATGTTGTTCGCGATGGAAACTATTGAGACCCCTAGTATAGATTCTATGCCTATCGTGACAGAGTTTCCTGAAGTTTTCCCTCCCGACGTTCCAGGTTTACCACCAGAACGAGAAGTGGAATTCACCATAGATCTTGTACCAGGGACAGGACCTATATCTATGGCGCCCTATCGGATGTCACCTATAGAATTGGCGGAGTTGAAGAAACAGTTGGATGATATGTTGGGAAAACAATTCGTAAGGCCGAGTGTTTCACCATGGGGAGCTCCAGTGTTGTTTGTTAAGAAGAAAGATGGAAGTGCTAGGTTGTGCACAGATTATAGACAGTTAAACAAGGTAACAATTAGGAATAAGTATCCGTTGCCTAGGATAGATGATCTGATGGATCAATTGAAAGGAGCCGCAGTATTTTCCAAGATTGATTTGAGATATGGATACCATCAGATTAGAGTAAAGAAGGAAGATATACTAAAAACGGCTTTTAGAACAAGGTATGGACATTACGAGTATTTAGTTATGCCGTTCGGTGTGACTAATGCGCCAGCAGTGTTCATGGATTATATGAACATGATATTTAGACCGTTTCTTGATAAGTTTGTGGTTGTATTCATCGACGACATCCTTATTTATTCTCGTACATGGGAAGATCATGAGAAACATTTAAGGATAGTGCTGCAAGTTTTGAAGGATAGGCAGCTTTATGCTAAACTTTCCAAGTGTGAGTTTTGGATGGAAGAAGTCCAATTTCTAGGACATGTGATCACCAAGGAAGGTATAGCAGTAGATCCAGCAAAGGTTGAGGCAATTCTTAAATCGGAACGGCCTAAGTCAGTAAGTGAAGTACGAAGCTTTCTAGGTTTAGCTGGATATTATCGGAGGTTTATAGAGGGTTTCTCGAAGATTGCGTTGTCTATGATGCAGTTGACGAGGAAAAATACAGCTTTTGTATGGACGGACAAATGTGAGCAGAGTTTCCAAAAGCTGAAGGAAAGGTTGACTACATCACCTGTGTTGACTTTACCGGATCCATTAGGACCGTTTGACGTATACTGTGATGTGTCATACCAAGGTTTAGGTTGTGTTCTAATGCAAGAGGGAAGAGTGGTGGCTTATGCTTCCCGACAATTGAGAATTCATGAGAGGAACTATCCGACTCATGATTTGGAATTAGCAACCATAGTGTTTGCATTAAAAATATGGCGACACTTTCTCTATGGAGCAAAATTTAATGTTTACAGTGACCATAAAAGTCTGAAGTATCTGTTCGACCAAAAGGAGTTGAATATGAGACAACGAAGATGGATGGAGTTTATCAAAGATTATGAGTTTGATTTACTATACCATCCTGGGAAGGCGAATGTAGTAGCGGATGCCTTGAGTAGGAAATCATTGCATGTGTCCGCAATGATGGTTAAAGAGTTGGAATTACTGGAACAGATCAGAGATTTGAACTTAGGAATGGAGTTGGTTGATGATAAAATTTGCTTCGGTATGATCACTATTAGTAGTGATTTTATGAGAGATCTTAAGGATAAACAAGCTCAGGATCCATATTTACAGGAGATAAGTAGAGGTATAGATGAGGGTAAAATTTCTGAGTTTCGTAGAGGAACAAATGGTGTACTAAGGTTTAGGGATAGAATATGTGTGCCGGAGGATTTAGAACTTAGGAAGGTGATATTAGAAGAAGCACATAAGAGTAAGTTGAGTATTCATCCTGGATCTACTAAAATGTATCAGGATTTAAAGAAATTGTTTTGGTGGACAAGGATGAAGAAAGAGGTAGCAGAGTATGTTTTATCTTGCCTGGTGTGTCAGAAGGCTAAGATAGAGCATCAAAAGCCAGCTGGTTTATTGCAATAATTAGATATACCAGAATGGAAATGAGATAGTATAGCCATGGATTTTGTGGTTGGACTACCACGAACTCCTAAGAAACATGATGCGATTTGGGTCATTATTGACAGGTTGACGAAGTGTGCTCACTTCTTACCTATTGGGGAAAGTTATAGTTTGGAGAAGTTGACCCAAATCTACATCAAAGAAATTGTTAGGTTGCATGGTGTGCCATCGAGCATTGTTTCAGACCGAGATCCTAGATTTACATCTAGATTTTGGAAACAGTTGCACCATGCTTTAGGGACCAAGTTGAGAATGAGTTCTGCTTATCATCCCCAAACGGATGGACAGTCAGAAAGGACGATTCAATCATTGGAGGACCTTTTAAGATCTTGTGTTTTGGAACACATTGGCAGTTGGGATGAGTTCTTGCCATTGATTGAATTTACTTACAACAATAGTTTTCACAGTAGTATAGGGATGGCACCATATGAGGCTTTGTATGGTAGGAAGTGTAGGACACTGTTATGTAGGTATGAGATTGGTGAAAATCAAGTCTTGGATCCAGATGTGGTGCAACAGACTACGGAACAAGTTAGGAAGATAAGGGAAAAGATGAAGGAAGCACAGGATAGGCAAAGGAGCTATAGTAACAAGAGAAGGAGACCTTTAGAATTCCAGGAGGGCGATCATGTGTTTTTGAGAGTCACTCCGAAGACCGGAATTGGCAGGGCTATCAAAACTAGAAAACTTACTACTAGATTCATCGGACCTTTCCAGATTATTCGAAGGATTGGTCCAGTAGCTTATCATATTGCTTTACCAACTAACCTTGCTAACCTTCATGACGTCTTTCATGTGTCTCAGTTGAGAAAATATTATCCTGATCCTTCACATGTTATTGAATCTAAGTCTATACAACTGCGAGAGAATCTAGAGTATGAGGCTCTACCTGTAAGGATAGCAGATAAAGAGATTAAGGAGCTTCGTGGTAGACAAATTCCTTTGGTTAAGGTCATATGGGATGAAACTACTGGAGATGCTACTTGGGAGCGTGAAGCAGATATGCAACAACGATATCCACATATTTTCTGAAGTATGTAAATTTCGAGGACGAAATTTTTTTTAAGTGGGGTAGTAATGTAACACCCTGTATTTCACTATTTTAAATAACAGTAATACATATAAATATGTTTATAAATTTATTTGAGTTTTAGAAAATTATTTTAATTAAACTTAGTTTACTACTCAATCTTACTTGAATGTAGGAAGCTACGATTGAAAATTAGGTTGGAAAGTCAGGCGAAACCCGGCCCGCGAATTCTATTGACAGTATAATTATACTGCTCAAAAGACCTAATTTTAATTCATGAACGAAAGACTTAAGATTATTATTTTATTTCCTACAATTCTGTATTTTTAGAATTATTTTGGAAAAAAAAATAAAATAATATATGTTTTTCGGGCGAAACACGTAATCGGGTAGATGACGGAAGAGATTTCGGAGTTTCTCAGAACCGATAGAGGGTTTCTCTTAGGATTTTGATACGATTAGAGGGGATGAATCATATTTTTAAGTCTAGAAGGTTTTTCAGGGTTATATAGAAAAATTATGAATTTTTACGCTTAAACCCCTGAACTTTCTGTTAATTACCCTTTTGTCCCTAAGTTAGTTTCTAAGTTTTTTTCAAGTGAATTGGGCTAGAATCCTTGTTTCCAATCTCAAATGGACGTGTCTTTGAAGCCCAAAATTTTCTAGTTCATGGATTGATTCCATAAAGCCTATTTGAAACTATACAAGTTTCCTATCTTAAGCTTAATGCTTAAATCTTCAAGTGGGTCCCACAAAAATGAAACCAAGCCCAAATTGAGCAAGCCCATGCGCAATCCCATGAGGATTGATGGCTTCCCTCATTTGTTGTTGGATGAGTCAAGAAAATTCTAGATTTTTCTACATTCTTCCACTTTGTTCTTCAACATTCTTGATTTTTCTTCAACCTTCTCTAATGTTCTCAAATCTTCTTCAAGTTTCTTGATTATTCTTAAAATATCTTTGACTAAAAAATCAGCCAACTTTAGTCAAGATAAGTTTGCATTAAATGTGGCAAAATCATCATCATGACACTTTATTGACAATTTGCAAACTAGTCATTCAACTTTTGGAATCTTTGCAAATTGGTCCTTAGAACTTAATTGCATTTGAATCCTTTTATCAAGACAACTCATCACTTCTAGATCCTTCCCTAGATGGCGCCACTATCTCTATAAATACCATACTCTCACTTCTCACTTAGTTTCTAATGTCTTTTTGTTCAAAACCCTAAGTTCATAAGTCTTTTAGTGATAGATTTGTGAAGTATGTTTCTTGGATTTCCTTTGTCATTGATTTTCAAGAGGTAAATCCTAATCTTCTTCCTTAATCATGCCTATGTTCTTTATCAAGTTTCTTGATTCAAAGTTTGTTTTATATGTGTTCATCATTTTCAAGTTTCTAACCCTAGAACTTTGAAAAAGTCATAATAAATTCTAGAAAAATCTAATGATGATGAAACTACTTTCTATCTTCTTGATATCATGTATATTATCTAAATCTAAGAGCATGATGTAATCAAAAATTTCTTTCCTAAAAACCTAGCCTTGGCCGAATCTATCAAAGTAGGTTTGGTAGAGTTTTTGTTCATGGTTTTCATTAATGATCTTGTTAATCAAGCTATTAGTATGTATGCTTAATAAATCCAAGTTGGTTTATTAAACTAAGAACCCTAACCCTATGAACATGTTGAGACCGAATCCTTGTATAAAAGAGTTAGGAAGTTTTGAGTTTCAACTTTAGTTGTTTAGTCACTAATCCATGATTTAGGTTAATCAAGGATCATTAATCTATGACTTAATCATGATTAGGAATTTTAAGGATTTTGAACCCTAAAAGTCAGCCCTTGGCCGAAACCCTAACCCTAAAGGTTAGAGGATTTTGTTTCAAATTTTAGTCTTGTAATAAGTAATCTATGTTAGTTAAGACTCTATTAACTAGAATCCAAAAGATGGCATTAAGAAGATAATCCTAAACCTATTTTCTAAGTCTTGGCCGAACCTAGCCCTAAAGTGTCATAGATAGGTGTTATTTGATTAATTATAATTATGTTGTTTGGTTGAAGGTGGTTGTGTTAACTCGTGGTGGGATAACGAGGATCGTCGTGTACGTGTTTCCGGTGCAAACTCAGGTGGGCGAAAGAACGATTCCATCGTCGGAACCGATAAGTAGTATATAATTTATAATCATGGTGTAGGGCGACCTAAACCCTACTAATGGTCGAGTAATCGACAATACCAAAATCGTATTGGAAACTTTTCCGTAAAACCAATGACGATTTGGGAATTGTAGGTTTATCACCTTAGGTTGATTATTCATATTTGAGGATGTCTGAATTATGTAATTTTGACTATTTGTGATCCGCTGGTTGAGGTATTCCATCTGCATGTGACGTATTGTTTCAGTGTTTGAATAATTATGATAGTGACGATGTTTGTTGTCTGTCACGGCCGTGATGGTTGTCATGGCCAGGCCGTGACAGGTTGTGTTGTAGGATTCTTGTCTTTGTTGTCTGTCACGGCCGTGATGGCTATCACGACCAGACCGTGACAGAATCTGACTTTGTTATTTATTTGGTTGAACTATTATGAGTTGGTTGTGATAAATTGCCTTATATGATATTGAGATGTTTGAATATTCTGTTGATTAATGTGTCATTCATGATCTGCCTGGGTTTAATTCTATGCTTAGATAATTTTAAAGAAAGATATATATTGCTCGGAGGTATTTTGTTTGGGTGAGAGTTTTGAATATGAATTATAAGTGCCTCGCTATTATTGTATAGAATGTAAGTGGAGGTTATGAGGAAAAGCTTGAGGTACTAGGTTGTTATTGATAAAAGTCAGTGAGAATCATGTGTTGCATTGTTGTTCATAACCGTGTATTTGAGATACACGAGGTCCGAAGTTCTTGTAGACCGTTCCAAATTAGAATTTAAGTTGTGCAACTATAGTGTCATTGCTATACATGAGCACCCTTGATAGAGTTGAGAGAGAGAACCGGGGTGTGCACCGACGGTACTGTGCAGCTATAGTGTCATTGCTTTGCATGAGCATTCCTACCATGGATGAGAATGTGCACCGACGTGGGGAACGTGTCACTTGGACGACTGACTGGCATCCCTAACGAGGGATGTGTGACAGGAGTAGTAGTGGCCACATCAGCATAAAGGTCTAGTTGCATGAGTTGAAGGGTAGAGGATGATGTTATAAAGTATGGATGAATTTAAATTGCGAGTGATGCATGTCTGTGACTGTTATTGTATTATATGCTATGAATCTTTTCCACTTATGATGATAGAACTGTTTCTTATCTCCCTATTTCTGTATTTTTGATGTATGTCTACTTTGTTACGTTAGAAGACCATATGGACGACTATGTTACGGAAGAGGTGGATGGAACCCCATACGAGACGGAGATTGTTGAAGAGTTGAACGACGTTCCGTATGAAGTTGACGCTGAAGAACAACCTACTGATCCTAATAATGTGGCGTAGTCAGTTTAAGGCCAGTGAGTCACATAAGATGTTTTGTTTCCGTTATTATAAGCATGTCGTGTAAATTAAAGGATACTTAGGTGTGTATTTATGTAATATAGTTTGGTGTGTTTTATATTTGTAGAAGTTATATGATTGTTTAACTAAAGTTTTTAATTTTTACGTATTTTCAACGTTAAGCGCGCGATTAAGTAAATAAATAATTAAGGATTTAATGTAATAATACAATGGAGCACAACGGGGTGTCTCACAGACTGCCCAAAAGGATTAAATCCATCAGTAGATAACCCCAATCGGACATTGCCAGGGTCCTGCGAAAATGCCATATGAACCCTATAAAAATGCTTCCAAGCTTCTCCATCAGATGGATGACACAAGACATCTTGCTCCCTCTCATGCTCACTATGCCACCTCATGTGAGCTGCAGTGGCCATCGAAGAGTACAATCTTGTAAGTCTTGGCACGGGCGGAAAGTACCACATCTTTTTTTAGCGACCTCTTCTTCTCAATGTCCATCCTAGTGGTTGTCTTATACCGATCCGCACCACAAAATCGACAACATGTTATGCTTTCCGCTGAATCATCCTTATAGTACAACATACATCCATTCGGGCAACAATCAATTTTCAAACACCCCAGACCCAAATTTTCCACAGACTTCTTAGCATGATAAAAACTAGTAGGCATCCGATTGTCTTCTGGCAACGCCTTGGACACTGACCTGGTGAGGCGATTAAAACAACCTTCTTGCATATTGTAGTCAGATTTGATACTCAACCATTCCATGCACATCGACAACTCCGTGTACTCCCGACATCCTTCCCACAATGGAAATCGTGCAGCACTCAGCATATCATAGAATCTTTGAGCTCTGGGATTCAGATTCTCCTCTATGTATTGGGAACCCATTCCCCCATCTTCTCCCCCATCTTCTTCTAGTACAACACCAACCGATGGTCCAGCATGATCCATTATCATCTGCTCGTATGGATTCAATTCTTCCCTCCGGTCACCACTCCCATAGTACGAACCTTCAAACACAATCGGGTTTAAGTCAGGCAACGTCTCACCATGGTTACTCCACCAATAGTAATAAGGCATGAATCCCTTCCCATAAAGATCGGCTACAACTCCATCCACGCTTTTGAAAGATTGACACTTGCATCTTTTGCAAGGACACCTCAATTGATCACCGCCCAGCCGTATAAATCTCTCCTGGCTAACAACAAACTCTATAAACTCACCCACTTCAACTCTATACTCTTCCCTAAGATGTTTATTCCGATCCAACCTACGATACATCCATTTCCGATTCTCCGGAATATCCATTGCTGGCAATTAAATAGCCTAACCAATCCTACAATAACACTTATATATTACGGTGCATTCCAATATCTCCATCAATCTCGTTCTTATGACAAGGTATGAACCTATCCCATTCGAGAAGAAACCTTTACCACACTCGGCTAATAATAGTTATTCCCATATTCAAATACCTTATACTTGACAAAATTTTGGCAGCATTTCCCATCGGTCTCCAAGTACACGACTCGAGCATGATGAGAATCACCGCGAACAAGTATGCACCAGGAGAACAAAAGGAAATGCATCAGACCGAGATTTCAACAAGTATATAAGGCATTTGAACATTGAAATGACTATTGTACGAGTATGAAAAAGGTTTTTTCCCAAACTGTCCCACTTGAACAATTCAAGATTCAATATAATGAGCATGCATACCTTGATAAGTTACGCATGCTCATTAATATTGAATCTCAAATAGGAAACTAAGGCTTTCGTAAATTAATTATTCACTCTAACAGAAAATAAAACCATTAACCTATAAATATTGCAACATTGTTGAGCTTATATAAATTGCAGCGTAAATCAATACAAACTTAGATTAAATATTGTAGCAAACATCCTATTGAGCTCCGCTCTCCACTAACAAGTAGCAGTTAATTGTCAAACACATGCATAATTTCTAAATTATCAGCACACAACCAGCATCCCGCCTTTCGGACAGGATCACATCCTATTGAGCTCCGCTCTCCACTAACAAACAACACATATTGACAAACACATGCATAAACATTAAATTATCAGCATACAATCAGACAAGATAACATCCTATTGAGCTCAGCTCTCCACTACCAAACAACACGATAATTCACATAATACATTACACTGAGTGTTCAGATAACTTACCTGAGAGAGAAAACACAACCGAGTAAGGATAAGGGGAGGAGCCGGAGCCAACAGAGAGTAGAAGAATATGACAACAAGGACCTATCGTGCATAAATGAAATTAGTCCTTTCAAATCAAATCACTATTCTATATATATAGAATCCAGTACAACTATTTATAATACTAGAAACACATAAATTAATATAAAATAGAATCAATAATATACGGTTACAAATTTAGAACAACTTGCAACTTGGCGTATTCTTAGCTTCTCATCTCAGTACTCAGTAAAATGGATTGCACCAAATTTCCGGACAAAGTAAGTTGTTGTAAACATCAATGTACTGATGAACTTTGTTTATATGTTCAAACATGACTGCAAACCCATTTTTGAGTCCTAAATTCACTTATGGATAGAAGCAAAAAAAATTGTTATTTATGTGTTTTGACAAAAATCGGTTTGAGTTTTTCAACTCCTTTACTCTTATCACAGTAGCCTTAAAAATTAATCCCTTCTCATATTCGCTTAAATCAATACGAATAACACGATCAAAATCACATTAACTCTTTTGAACAATGTTTTAACATTACAATATTTAAAAACATAAATCAATTACTACAGTCTCATTTCTAATTAAATCCTCAATTATAAAACTCAATTTTTCAAATGTACAAACCAAGGTTGTCAAATCGCAATTCAAATCGTGAATCGTTAGGCTAGTTTTTGAATCGTGAATTGTAAATCGTATCGAATTGTAAGATCAATAAACATAATGAAAAATAAGTTGAAATATATATTTTGAATAATGCATCATGTATATATGCTTATTATTTGAATAAAAAACAAAAACATAAATTCATAAATTATAAGTTCATAGTTAAGTGTAGCCATCAACACTAATATAAGCTAATAAATATGAAAAACTCATAATAGATAAGTAAATAAGTAAAGTCATAAATAAGAAAAACTCATAATAGATAAGTAAAACTCATAAAAGTGATAAAAAAATATTATTAATTTCTAGTTTCCAGGTGATAAGGACAAAGTCACATTCTGATATGTGATAATATAATATATTTTCTTTTGTAACTAGCCTAAAGATTTAAACCGACACAGAGCCTAAAGTTCTAAACGGCACCGACAATGGGAAAACAAAATGCAGCCCGGATCAAAACGGTGATGTAACCAAAAAAATATCTTAATGTAACCAAAGGAAAAAAAACACAACAACACGACGAACTACCACTAAGCAAAGGAAACCCATCTTCACTTCGCAGCAAAACGCTGCCTTCGACCCGATTCTCATACCCACAAAAGACCCAAAAGAACATAACGCACTGAATCGTGATTACGCCGGCGATTCGTAAATCACACCAGATCTCACGATTCCGGCGACGATTCCAACACCTCTGCGATTCTCTAAACGTTCAGTATCGTTTTCTCGCCGTATCGTGTCGTTGCGTACGATACAAATCGCAAATCGTGCGATTTAGACAACCATGGTGCAAACAGCCCAAATTCACATTGACACTACCTTATGTTTATATACATTACGCCTAACTGATAAATACTGACACAACATATAAACAAGTTGTTGCAAGCATGAATGTATTGATCAAAATCCACACAACAACAATTGAGTAATTTGACATAACAGAATATGATAGCAGGGCAGTGGAAGCAATAGAGAATTTACGGTTTAGGGTTTAGCAAATAAAGAGAAATGGAAGCTTACGTTTTGAAGAGAAATGAAGCCACAATCAGTCACCAATGCAAAGAGTGGGGGAGAGCTGCAAACACAAACCAGAGAAGTCAGAGAAGAGGAGAAAAACAGGGAGATGGGGAGGGGATTGTGCACGATGGGGAGAGAGAGAGGGAGAGGGGGAGAGGAAGAAAGGGGGTTAAACTTACCTTGGTGGTGGCGTTGTGGTGGTGGCTTTACCGACGCAAACAGTGGCCAAAGGAGGGAGGAGGGGTGGTGGTGGCGGATATGGGGCAAAGGGAAAGAGGGAGGCCAAATGGGGAGAGGCGAATGGAAAGGGAGGAGGTGCAGAGTGGTGGTGGTTGCGTTGCGGTGGTGGCGACAAAGGAGGTGGTAGCCGGCGAGGGGCTGTTGCAACACTGCGTGTGAAGAGAGGAAGAGAGGAAAAGAGAGAAATGGGGTAAGAGAGGAAGGAAATCGCGATTTAGGGATTTTAGTTTTAGCGACTGAATCAATTCGGTAGCTAAAATGGTTAGTTTGATATTTGAATTTATAATTTTAGCGACCGATTTAAAATGCGGTCGCTAACACGCTCTATTTTAATTTTTTACGCGCCGTTTAGCGACCGATTTAATATCGGTCACAAAAGATAACTTAATTTAAACCATTGCATTTAACTCGGTTACCATTTCGGTCGCTAAAAAGTCATAAATTTATGAGTTTTAATTTCCTTTATTTTGCGACCGAAAATAGAGACCGATAACTCTGCTACGCTCTATTTCGGTCGCTATTTCGGTCGCAATATCAACTCTAAACAGTGTTTGATTTAGATCCTACAATCGGCCACCATTTCAGTCGCAAACGGCAACCAACAAATTCGGTCGCTATTTTCGATCGCTAAATGACCTTTTTTTTGTAGTGTTCTCTCTTTCCAATACATGTATTGGGAGCCATTAAAGGCAGGGGGTCTAGTGAGTGAAGCCCCATCACCTAGGATATCATTTGTAGCCATATCTTGAAGCTGTTAAGCTTTGTAACAAGAGTTTTAGCCCTGATGCCAATTGTTGGTAGTGGCTACGATCTCAAGAGAGGGGGGGTGAATTGAGATATTGAAAACTTTTTCAACAATTTAAAGCAAAACAGTGTTTCTTTAAAGAAAATTGGTTTTCACTCAATTTTAATTCCCAAGAATCAGGTTATGGAACAAGTGATGATGTTAAGAAGAATTATAAGAAGTAATAACAAGTTTAACACAGATTGTAGATCAAAGATTCAAGTTAACAAGTATTCTTAAAACTCATTCACAACACACAAGTGCATATAACAAGTATATGGAGTTTAGAGATGAGAAGAACACGCAAACCGATTTATCCTGGTTCGGCTACCTTTTCTGGTAAGCCTACATCCAGTCCCACACCTCTGTGGTTTTCTCCACTATAATCAGCAATTACAAAATTCCAATTACAGCAACACACGAATAACCTCCTTGCTCAAGAATTCAACAGAAAGCACACTTGCTTTTCTATACCCAAGGATCCCTTCTATCATTGTTCAAGCCTAAGAGATACCCTCTCTTAATCACACTAATTCACGAAAAGAATTGAGTAGAAGAAAGACTCTAAAAGTCTGATTATACAAATTGAAGTTCTAACTAATATCACACTTTTCTCAGAGATGAAGCATTTTTGGAACTTTCATAGTTTCACAATCAGAATGAGTTAGGTTCATGAAAAGTGTTCCTTTGATCCCTCTTTATATAGAAGACAAATTATAGCCGTTGGGATCATTTAAAATAGATTTGGATCTGATTTAATAAAATCTGCTTTCTTGATTCTTGTTCTTGAAATGAGATTCTGTTGATCTTTGTAGAGTTTGTGTTCTTCTTGAAAAATAACCGTTTCCATCTGACAGACTAGCCAAGTCTAATTTGAAGAATCAAATAACCGTGTTTATTTGAAGAGAAAAAAATAGCCGCGTCCATTTGCCACGTCAGCAGACGGGAGTACTAGCTCAAGGTAATTGGATGTGCTCTAACTGGTAGACGAGCTTTATATGTCATGTTAGTGGACGGAGCTTCTCATTAAGATCTTAGCAAGTCCAAAGCTCGTATCATTAGTAGACGAGCTCATTTTGCTACTATTAGTAGACGAGCTCTCCTTTTTACATCAGCAGACGCGCGCTTCTGTTACTTTCAGTAGACGAGGTCCAAGTGCCACGTCAGCAGACGAGCTCTTTGATAAGCCTTCGGCTTATCTAGTTTTATAACTAGATGGACCGTGGTTTTTGTGCAAATTATTCGAGTTCAATCTCGTTTTCGCCCAAATTTGGCCTTGTTTTATTCCTAAGTAGACTTTTACTCGTTCTAGGTATTTTTAGTAGTTTTTAGTTTATTTTGAATAGAATTACGCTTTTGTTTTCTTTTATTGTTTCAGGTTAGAAGTGAAGCTCCGGGAGTCAAGGAAAGTCAAGAAGCAGTGGAAAAAGCACTTCTGGAGATACTCGCCTCGCGAGTGGATGCTCGCCCCGCGAGCCTGAACATCAGATAAAGCACCAACAGTCATCACTCTGGCTCGCCCCGCGAACGATATGCTCGCCTAGCGAATCATGAAGACTTGGAAGTCAGAGACCATCACGGCCTAGCCGTGATGAAGGTCACAGCCTAGAATTGAAGTCTCGCCCCGCGAAAGAATCTCGCCCCGCGAGAGTTTGAAAACCCTGGAAGACAGAGACCATCACGGCCTAGCCGTGATGAAGGCCACGGCTGTGACAGATTGAAGTTGGAAGACTCGCCCCGCGAATACACTCTCGCCTCGCGAGAATCCAAAATTCAAAGCGCGCCAAAACTAATATTCGTGTCGTGAGAATAAGCTCGCCCCGCGAGCGGGCGAGAAACAGAATCCTTATTTAAAGACTGTTTCAGATCAGAATTAGGGAGAAGTTTGTTTCCACTTGTTTAGATCAGTAGTTACGAATCCTTGTTTCTTCTGGAGCTGCGTCTCCCTTTTTCTTATTTTATTTTATTATGGAGATTATGTCGGATTGTTTGTGCGTCGTCACGGGCATGAGGAACTAATCCCCTCATCCGAGGGATCAATGAAGCAACCCATGGCGGTGTAGTGTTCTTGTGATGTATGTTTTTCTCCCCTTCTCTTATGTATGTTTTCCAATTCTGTTTTGATTGCGTTGATCATATGTATTGCGTGATTAACTAGTTAAACGTGTTTGAGGCTGAACGGCGATTCGCGTTTTAGAACATGAATTGGGATCACTAATCGAATAATGAGCACGACAGTGGATTTAGGAGATTAGTGCAACCTTATAGGTAACAAGAATTAATAGAATTCGAGATTAGGGTTATGAGACCTAGTAAGTAATTAATCCAATCGTCGAATACGTCCTATTGAGCACGACAGTGGATATAGGAGAAATTGGGGGTCCCGGTTGACATTATAATTGAACCTAGGGAGGAATACATCATCACTTGGGTACTATACATGATTGGGTAGGTGGATTTGAGACCTTGGATATTTCAATTTCTGAATTTAATCACCTTAGCTTTAATCGATTTGTTACTTGAATTGCGATATCAATCTCTCTCTCAACCACCTTCTGTAACTTGACCAAACGTATCTGATTTCCCGCGGATTAGTCGAATTGGTAGCCCAATCCCTGAGTTCGACCTCGGTAATTACTTACCGTGTTATTTTATTACTTGCGACGACCCGGTACACTTGCCGGCGTCACAACAAGTTTTTGGCGCCGTTGCCGGGGATTGGCACACCAATTTTCCTAATTTTTTTAGGGAATTTGATTATTTGGTTAAGCTGTTTTTCTTTTTATTTTTTTGTTATTTCTTTATTATTTCTCTCTACTTCTTTGATTCCACTTGGTCTTGCCGTGTTTTTGTATGCGAGGTACCCTTTCACAAGAGGATTTGCCATTCGATTCAGAGATCACCAGGACCGAGAGGCAATTAAGAAAAAAGGCCAGAGAAAGGAAGAGGCTGGAAGCAGTTAAAATAGAGATCATGGCTGAAGAAAACCCTCCTCCTCCTCCTCCTCCTCGTTACAAGCCTCTCTTCGAATACGATCTACCCAGCTTGGGTGATTGTGATTCGTCGATTGTGAGGGGCAACCTGAATACAGACTCCTTCAGAGTGGAGGGATGTGTCACATTCCAGATCCGTGAGAATCAGTTTGATGGGAGTGGCAAACAGGACCCTCATAGACACATCACTCGCTTCCTTGAAGCTTGTGACTTACAGAAGACAAGAGGAGTCTCACAAGATGAGTTTCGCTTGCGGCTTTTCCCCCTCTCTCTTAGGGATGTCGCTCGCGATTGGGTTGACAGCTTGGATAGGAACAAAGATCAGAACTTGGGAGCAAATGGCACAAAAGTTCCTAACCAAATATTTTCCTCCTCAGAAAGCGGCACAAGCAAGAATTGCCGTCACATCCTTCAGGCAGACGGAAGATGAAACCTATAATGAGGCCTGGGAGAGGTACAACGGGCTCCTGAGAAGATGCCCTTCAGCGTTCTTTGACCCAGTCTCCAAGGTTCAGCATTTCTTTAACGGGTTGAGGGGACGCTATCAGATGAACTGTGATGCCGCAGCTGGCGGTTCTTTTTCATATTTATCAGCTGAGGATGGACGGGCATTATTAGAGAAGATGTCGTATAATGATTACAACCGTGGTAGGGAAAACTCAAGTGGAGTCAGTGCTGGAACAATGGAAGCCATTCTAGAGCAAGTCAAATCATTGAAGATGCAAGTTGCGGCTTTGTCAGAGAGCAAGAAGGTTAATGCGGTCCATGAGGGAATGCCTCCGGGTTGTGGAAATTGTAATGGAGATCATGACACTCGGAGCTGTCCGTTAAATTTTTCTCAGGAACATGTGGACTCATGCCACAACTTCTATGACACTGTGCCCCAGAATAACTATCAGAGGAACAGACAGAATGACTACAGTCAGAATCAGAATAGGGGGTATATGAGGAGAGACCATCCGGGTTTCGCTTGGAGTGATGCTAATGGTGGTCTAGCCGGTCAACAACATCCTCAACAGAATTGGCAACAACCTCCACAGGGTCTGAGGTCGAACATTGGAATCCAGCAGCGTAATACTCAGCAGGCTCTTCAGGGGCCTATTCAGTTGCAAATAACAGATGGTGGAAGGAAGCCTTGGGAATTGGCTTTTGAGAAGATGAATGCGGCAATGGAAAAGATGGTAATCAACACAGAGAAGGTGAATACGAAAGTTGACAAGTTAACAACGCATACAGAGGCGACAATGCACAATCTAGAGATACAAATAGCTCAGCTCGCAAAGCAGCTGAATGAGCGTCCCCCAGGCACTTTCCCAGGTGATACCGAGAACAACCCTAAGGCCCATTGCAATACCGTAACAACCAGAAGCGGTAGAGTGTTGGGATCTAACAGGGGTGCAACTAGTTCTCAGGAAGACAAGGCCCCGGAACAACTACATGTTGAGGAAGAGCAACCTGAGAAAGAAGAGTTGGTAAGTGACAAGGCACCGGAGCAAGGGGGAAGGTTGAAACTTGTAGATGAAGAGTTCCGAAAGAAGAAGTGGGTTGAACCCCAAGACCTCCCGCCCTACATGAAGGTACCGTATCCTGAAAGATTGAAGAAGCCTCAACAGGATAAGCAATTCAATAAGTTCCTTGATGTCTTCCGAAAACTTCAGATTAACATTCCATTTGCGGAAGCCTTGGAACAGATGCCATCATATGCCCGGTTTATGAAGGAGCTTCTCACCAAGAAGCGGAAAATAGTGGATGAGGAAACGGTTGCTTTGACCGAGGAGTGTAGTGCCATCCTTCAGAGAAAACTCCCTCCAAAGTTGAAGGATCCCGGTTCCTTTTCGATACCATGTACCATTGGGGAGATGACTGTAGGGAAGGCATTGTGTGATCTAGGGGCAAGCATCAACTTGATGCCCCTCTCTATGATGAAGAGGTTGGGAATCAAAGAATTCAAGGATACACGGATGTCGCTCCAACTAGCCGACCGCTCTATAAAATATCCTTATGGGGTGGTCGAAGACTTGTTAGTAAAGGTGGACAAGCTTATATTTCCGGCGGACTTTGTAGTGCTTGATATGGAAGAAGACGCCGAGATCCCTCTCATATTGGGTAGGCCCTTCTTGCCACCTTTGGGGTGCCTTGATAGATGTGCGACAAGGGAAACTCACTCTAAGGGTGCAAGATGATGAGGTAGTCTTCAATCTCTTTGAAGCAATGAAGCACCCTGCAGAGAGGACGGAAGTGTATCGTGTGGATATGGTGGATCCAACTGCCAAGGCAAGGGCAACTAGAGAAGCCCATGGTTCTTCACTTGCAAAAGTGTCGGTAAAATCCCATGATGGGGACAGTGAGGAAAAAGACCCTTTGGGGGATGAGGTCTATCTCGAGTGGTTGAAAGACATGGAAGCCTTACCGAGTCTCCCAGGGGAAGAATGTGCAAAGAAGGAGCTCAGCAACAAGGGCAAGAAAAAGACTGGTAAAGCACCGAAGTTGAAAGGTGGCACAACCAGGGTAGTCAATGCAGACAATGAGTTGATCCCAAAAAGGACCATCACGGGATGGAGAGTTCGTGCTGATTATAGAAGGATGCTGGACTTAAATGAGTTGTCCGGGAACAGCTTGCGAGCATATGAAAGGGCAAGAGCCTACAGGAAACGGATTGAGGCAGGGCATGTCAAGCAGTTTCTTCCTCCGGAGTAACCCTCTGGGGTGACTTGAGTCAGGCTCGGGACGTTAAACAAGCGCTACTTGGGAGGCAACCCAAGCTAGGTATCCTTTATTTTTAGTTCTATAATTTTCATTTATAAAAAAAAAAAGCTTGATTCGCCACGCGAATTGATGTCGCGCGCCGCGGAGGCGGCGCGCTCGTGCGAATCCGGCAAGTGTACCGGACTGTCGTCAAGTAATAAAAGATATCGAACCCACAGAGACTGTGTTCTCGAATCGCAATCGGTTTTCGAATCGATTAGATCTGGACTTTGTAAGGGTTTTGAAATTGGTTTGAATTTGAAATTAAAAGATAGACGAGCAGAAAACAAATGTTTTTGGGGTTTTCGATTTAAACGGATTCCTAGGGATTTGGGTTACCTTTGAGGCTGTTTATGTTGCTAACAGATTTACCTTTGTTGATTACCGAAATTGCCTTGAAGGCGAGTTTATCCTCTGATAGCTTAAGCTCCCTCTCGGGTTACAAAAGCCGTGCCCAATTGACCCGACCCCTACTCTCGTGGTAGTTGATCCCAGATTGGACCCTTTGCGTTCCGTGACAACTCGTTGCTCCTCGAGGGACGGCTTCTAACTCTCGTGATTTCAGTCCCAAGTCTGACTTCTATAGGTCCGACACCCAAGTTCACCGCTAGGTTCCTCCTTGAAATGTCTCAGTCATGCAAATAACCTAAGTTCACCGCTAGGTTCCTCCTTGGATCATTCACATCTCACAAACCAGTGGCTGCCGGGCTTTACGAGTGAAACACCCTAGAAATCCTAAGTTCACCGCTAGGTTCCTCCTTAGAACGTCTACGTCACGCAAATAAACGGTTGCCGAAATTTATGAGTGATTAACACGCTAGAAATCAGATCTAAAACAATAACGAAATCAACAACGATTTTTACATCAAATCAACATCATTTACAAACCTCGGGCAGAGCCCTAGTCCCTAGAAACAAACTACTACTCCAGTCTTGCCATGGAGATGACAAGCTGGGTTGACAACATAGTGAAAATCAGAAAAGAGAAGAGAGGAGAAGAAGAGAAGAGATCTATGTTCTATGCCTAGAGTAGTAGCCCCCAAAGGTCTGATGTGTGTATCTGATGCCTTGGTCCATATTTATAGAAATGGGGAAGTTAGAGTCCCAAACCAACTCAAAATCTGATCTATTTCGGTTTCTTCAGGTCCAAGTAATGCGCGTCACGGCCGTGATGGCCATCACGGCCAGGCCGTGACGGTCTCTACCTTTGCCAATTCTGGAAAATTCAATTTCTCGCGACGCGAGATATGTCTCGCGACGCGAGCCCTCAGCTTCATGGCCCGTGATGAATTTGGGTCACCCGGATGGCTATCACGGGCCGTGATGTGACTCGACTTGACCTTTCTTCTTTTTCAGTTTTGCTCGATCATGGCGGATGCATCAGGGGATGCATCACGCTACGTGATGGGCATCACGGCTAGGCCGTGATGGGCTCTGTTTGGCTCATTTTCTTCAGTTTTAAAGCTCCATCTTCATCCAAACTTCATCATGGTTGATCTTGAGCAATTTACCCTTTATATCTGCAAAACAACACACGAAAACCGGCTTACCCGTTCCAAAGGAAAATTAACCTAAAATCTAATAAAAATATGCCTAAACTACATGAAAATGCATGCAAAATGATGGACAAAGATGAGGTGGAATCACACTCATCAAATCACCCCAAGCTTAAAACTTTGCTTGTCCTCAAGCAATTACTCAGGTCATAAGATAAATCAATTAAAGCATGGATAGTGAACCAAGAACCCTAGAAGCTAATCCAAGTAATAGGCATTTTTAATAAGCACTCAAGAGATAATCAAGTTCAAGTCCAATTAGAAGCTTAGGTTCTTCAAGTTCATGGTCTCACTGATTTGGGTACTCATCTCACCTTACTCAAGTGTTTTAGGGTTTATTGACAATTCACTCCATTTCCTCAAGGAAAGTATTTTACCATAGGCTTGACTATTAACCAAATCTCTACTTTATTAATGAAAACACTTAAGAATCAAGAGGTCTTTTCCTTTGGTTGTAATGTGGCCTTGGGATTTATTGTAAGGTGGGAAAATCAAGGAAAGGGAATTTCAAGAAGGCTAGACAGATTATCAAACATTACAAAGTATGACACCTTCTAAAATACCTTTTGGGGGCTTTGATTTACTTGTCCACCTTTCTTCCTTCTATTATTTTTTTTTTCTTTTTCTTTTTCTTTTCATTTCTCACTTTCTTTGTCATCCCCTTCTCCATTTTTTTTTTCTGTTTATTTCATTTTTATTTGTTTGGAGAAGGGGAGATTTATAGCTCAAGAGAAATTACTTTCTAGCTTTTTCTTCCCATACTTTTTCCAACTACCAATTACCCTTTTTGTAAAACTTTAAAAGGTGCCATACCAAGCATTATTTATCAAATTAATTCATGGTACCCAGAAAAGTATTTTTTTTTAGGCTCAAAATTGGGCAACTAAGGGGTAGCATTTATCATTCAAAGCTCGGGAGGCCGGAAAAATACCTAGTGCCTCAATCATTTCCAAAAAATGTTTTCAGAAATTTTTAAGTTTTGAAATGGTTTCAAGTCAAGTTCTAGAAAATACAATCCAAGAGGAATTAAATCACTCTATCACAAGAAATGGGGTAGATTTAGAGAATACCCCCCTTTTGGCTCAAAATCTTACATTTAGTAGTTCAAAAATCAGTGAGGTACACAAGTTTAAGGAACCACATGCTAATTATCAACTATCAAATGACTATCTCAAGAATTTTTATTTTTAGCCATATCACAAGAATAATGAAAAATTGGGTTCAAAATTCACTATCTCAATTCATTTGGCTCCAAGTTCTCACAATCGGATGCATGTTCTAAGTGAGGAGCAATCTAGAGAATGTGATCATACCAATCCATGCCTATGAGAATGCAATATGAATGCAACAATGCAAATGCAAAAATAAATACCCATACCCCAAGCTTGATTACTTACATTGTTTCCAATGTAAATAATCAAGTCGGAGAGAGGAGAAAAATGGAACAACTTACCGAGTCGGTAGCGGGTGTTGGCTTCACATTCCAGTCAAAACTTGGGTGGAAATAGTATCACGGCCGTGAGGCTCATCACGGCTAGGCCGTGATCGTTTCTGGTCCTCAGGAGTTGCCCTGTCACGGCCATGTTCTAGATCACGGCTAGGCCGTGATGCTCTCTGGCCTTGGCATCCTACTCATCACGCCCGTGATGGTTGTCACGGCTAGGCCGTGATCCTTTCTGTGCTCTTGTTTAGTTCATCATAGCCGTGACCACTGTCACGGCCAGGGCGTGATGGCCTCTGACTTTATCTTTTTTATGCTCTTCTTCTCTTTCTCAACCTGAAAACACTAGACAAACCTATTAATGATATTTTTGCCTCTTGATCTTCTCAAATTATTCAAGAGGTTAAATCAAAAACAAAAGGAAAAAGGGAAAGAAAACTTGGGTTGCCTCCCAAGAAGCGCTTGTTTACGGTCCTAAGCTTGACCAAACTTCCTTCAATCAACCGGGGTCGGCTGGGCGTAGAAGTGCAGGCACACTTCTCTTCCAAGGAACTCCTTCAAATAGCCGTTTCTGCTCATACGGCCAGTAACGCTTCCGCTTTGCTCTTTTCTCTCGGAGCTTCCTAGCCTCCCTTCCTCCCGGCGGAAGTTTTGTTTCTGCATGGACAGCAACTCCAACTTCATCACTGCTGGGTGCATCTTCAACCATGCATATCTTTGGGGTTGCTTCCATACTAAGTTCTTTCTCTACCGCTGGAGACGTTACATCAATTCTGCACACATGGCTCTCAAAAGGAGGGTTGTTACAAGAGTTAGTCAACTGAAAATTTACCCTACCTTCCTCTACATTTAGAGAGAGTTTGTCATTCCTTACGTCTATTAATGCTCCAGCGGTTGCCAAGAATGGCCTTCCTAAAATGATGGGGAATTTAGAATTCCCTTTCATGTCCAATACTAGGAAGTCGGTAGGGATGAGAATTTTCCCTACCTTTACAGGAACATTCTCTAGTATGCCTAGAGGAGTCCTAGTTGAGTGATGAGCCTCTGTTTGACTGGTTTTATAACTAGTAAAGACCCTGGCTTTGTGCTTATTTTATTCCATTTTTACCCAAATTAGACTTGATTGTTCCTAAGTAGTATTTTGAGTCTGTAAATTGTTTTTAAGTTAATTTAGTTGTTTTAGAGTTGAATAATTATTTACTTTTATTTTCTATTTTCAGGTTAATAAAAAGTAATAAATCTGGAGCCACTCGCCCCGCGAATAATCTCTCGCCCCGCGAGTATTGCAACCATGAAAAAGTCAGAGACGATCACGGCTTGCCCGTGTTGAAGATCACAGCCGTGGCAATTCTGAAGTTGAAGAGTTCGCCCCGCGAGAATTCCTTCGCCTCGCGAGTCTTGGAAGATCAGAAGCCATCACGGTTTGGGCGTGTTGAATGCCACGGGCGTAACAGTTGGAAGCTGAAGAGTTCGCCTCGCGAAGGATGTGCTCGCCTCGCGAGAAGACAAAGAGTTGCAGACCTTTCATGTAATTCGCCTCGCGAGCAGTGCTTCGCCTCGCGAGTACTCTGACTCCAGAAACGTGTATATAAGCAGTCTTAGGCAGAAATGAAAGGATAGTCAGAATTAGCCAGTTTTGGCTAGTTTCTGAACTTGTTAGCTATTGTTTTCCTTTTAGTTTGTTGTCTTTCTTTTGTAATGGAGAATTAGTTTCCTAGATTAATCTACTGTAATTGGTTTCTGTTAACACTTGAGGTTTTGTGATTCCATGATCATTTGCTTCTCTCTTTTCAATGCAATGCTGTATGTTTCTGTTTGTTATTTCAGGAATATATAGTATTGTATTGTTTCATTTCGGTGATGCTATGTTCCTATATATAATCGCGTTTGTTATTTCACGTGTGTTCATTCATGTTCGTTTGTTCATGAGAGCTTAACCCCGTTTGTTATTTCGGGAATAGGAACATACATCTGTAGTAGCGGTTTTCGTTTGTTAATTGTTGCTACAACCGGGGGGATTAGTATCTCGCTTAGGATTTGCATGAACCAATGATAGTGGGAAACTAAGAACGATGAGGTTAATCGCTTTTGTTTATTTGTTAATCTCTTTTCTTTCTCTGTTTTTATTTTGTTTCCTTTATTTTATTTTAATCTCAAAACCCCCATTTCTAACTCTTACTAATTTTCTGTTAATAATAACAACAACTAAAGAGTCCTTGAGAGACGATCCGAGTTGTCGCTCTATACTGCATTATTTTAATAATCGCTCGTTCTTTTTGGCGCGTGGCGACAGCGCGGTCAAAAATTGGCGCCGTTGCCGGGGACTCTTGTTTGTTGTTATTAGCAGAAAGTTACATTAAAAAAAAAAAAAAACTTTTTGCTTTGCTAATTAGTTTTGTCTGCTTTGTCTGGTCTGTAAATTTTATTTACCCCCCATGGATAATCACATATATGGGTACATGCCTAATGTTTACTATGAACCACCACCATGCGTATATTTTCCTGATTATGTTGGTTTATCACACTGGTTGCCAAGGTTTAGTGGTTTTGCAGGTGAGAATCCGCAGGAGCATCTGAGAGAATTCCAGATTGCTTGTACTATAATGCTGAGACCTGCAGGAATAACAGAAGATGATATCAAGATGGAAGCTTTCCAGTTCTCACTTGAAAGTGCTGCTAGAGATTGGCTGAATTGTCTTGAAGAGAACTCCATCTTGATTGGTTTGACTTGAAGAACGCCTTCCTGTTGAGTGGGGAAACTATCCACCGAACCCTCCCCAAGTAACCACCGCCGCACCTTCCGAACCTTCCCTAGAGGACCTGTGCAAACATATGACTGCTGCAGATAAGTGCAAATATGGAAGGAATGAGGCAACAAATGGCCGAGCAAACTCAACGGATGATAGAGGAATTTCAACAGAAGATGGAGGCTGAGTACCAGAGGAGCCAAGCTGAATCTCAGAAATTGTGGGCTCTAATTGATCAAGTTACCGCCAACTCGGCTGCGATGCTACCTCCACAGCCCACGGAAGATCGTGACAGAGTCACCAGTTATTTTTGAAAATACTTCGATTATGATTTCGATAATGTTTCGTTGATGATGATTTATGTGTTGAATCCCCGATCCTAATGCTTGTTATTGTGATGGAACCGCTTTGTGTGTTGAATGTTTTACAGGTTTATACTTTTCAGGAAAAATAGAAAATGCGGATCGTTTTGCAGGTTTGTTCTGTTCAGGAAACTTAGATCAGGAGGATCAGGAGAACATTTTCTCCACCGTGCTTGAGGATAAAGAAGACTCTTTGGTCTTAGATGCACGTGTTGAGAGTAGAGGGGTGGATGATGAACTAATTGCAGAATTTCCAGACATTGTAGATTTTTCTGATTCATTTTCTTGTAATATATGTACTAACTCTAACCTTTGTTTGGTGTGTGCTGAAATTTCTGCATGTATAGCAGGTGAAAAATTTGATAGTGCAGTGGATGAAGACCTTGCAGAAGTTGAAGCAGCACCGATAACCATTTCTAACTGTTTGCCACCTCCCCCTGTGGAACCAGTGATGGATTTTGCACCCTTGGATTTTGCACCATGGCCAGTCCAAGTGGTTGAACCCCAATTTTATTGGGGAGATTTTGTTGAGAAAGCGGTCATCTGTGACCCGAGAGGAAGTGAGAAGTCCGCCGCACTGGGCGAGGTTACTATGATTGTCAAGCACTCACCTCCGCATCAAGGCTGCAAGTTAGGGAGGCTTGGAATGAATTTCAGCTCTTTGTCCATCATGTGGGCCTTATGCTACAAGCAATGGGATCCTGGTGGAATCGCCCTTCAATGAGTTTTCTTTACCTTTCTTATTTTTAATTTTCTTTTCCTTATTTTAATTTTATTTTATTGTCAATAATGCTCCTGAATAATTTGAGAAGCTCAGGAGTTGTGTTGAGTCTGGTATAGCAAGTTTATTGGATTTGATTGATTTTGCATAGATTGATTGCATGATAGTGTTGACTGTTTTCCCCCTAAGATATGAATTTTTTTTGAAAAATGATCCCCATATGATTGAAAACTGAACTTTGGGATTTTGTTATGATGGCATGATTTATGATAAGTTTGGGGTGATAGGAAGCACACACTTGGGATAGAATCTCTTTCAAATAATTTGCATAAATGTCCAGGTGAGGTTTTGAGCCTCCAACATGTTTTAAACTGTGTGAAAATCATTTTTTAAGTTGCACTTTCCTGAATTTGCTTGAATCTCTTTTTGGTTTGCATGATTATATGTGTGTAGCAAATGATTTAGGCATTTTCTTTGTAAATAGCTACTTAGCCTAAAAATAACCATTCCTAATGCATGTTCCCTAGTTAGCCCCATTGAGCCTATTAGCCTGTTAATTCTTGATAACCTAATGTTATAAGCCCAAAAATCTGGAAAACCATGTAACCCAATCTTAGGATTAGGAGAGCATGTAATCTTAGAATGGGTGCAAGAAACCAAAGTTTGGGGTGGCTACTACCAGGTGCAATGTGTTGTTTGGGATTGAAAAAAAAAAATAAAAAATAAAAAAATATATATATATAAAATAAAAAAAAAGAAAGAAAAGAAAAACAGAAAAAAAAAAGTGCAAAAATGCCAAAAAGAAATAAAAGGGTTGTAGCCACCCAGAAGTGTAAAGAAAAATGAGAAAAGGAACTTGAGTGAATTTCAAATTGTAAATAATGTTTCATGCTCTCTTAGTTCCTAGGGTCTTCAGCCTAGTTCCTTTGTATATCCTACCCTTAGCCAGGCCCCATTACAACCCATAAAAGACCTTTTGATGTTGCTTACATGTTTTCTGTGGGAATCATTTAGAGATGAAAATCAAATTTATGGGAAGTGCTCTTAAAAGTGAAAATTGAGTGAATTGTTGATAGCCTGACACAAATTGAGCGATTGAGTGAAATACAAATTTCCCTTGTGAGGAAGGCAGTTGTTTGATTTTGGTGATCTCCCTTTTGTGTGTGACTTGGATCCCCAGCTTAGATTTCTGATTGTTTGAATAATGAAATTCTCAATTGTTTAGAATAAATGAATGTGGGGATTGGATTGGATTGTTTTGCTTGTAAGGGGGGAACATTGAAAGAAAAAAAAAATTCTTTTGAAAAATTGCTTGAAATCTGTGGAAAGTTGATTAAATCTTTTGAGCTTGCCAGGTCTTGAGTCTTTTTAAGTTTTTGAGTGTAGTTTGCTTGGGGACAAGCAAAGTTTAAGTTTGGGGTATTTTGATGAGCCTCTGTTTGACTGGTTTTATAACTAGTAAAGACCCTGACTTTGTGCTTATTTTATACCATTTTTACCCAAATTAGACTTGATTGTTCCTAAGTAGTATTTTGAGTCTGTAAATTGTTTTTAAGTTAATTTAGTTGTTTTAGAGTTGAATAATTATTTACTTTTATTTTCTATTTTCAGGTTAATAAAAAGTAATAAATCTGGAGCCACTCGCCCCGCGAATAATCTCTCGCCCCGCGAGTATTGCAACCATGAAAAAGTCAGAGACGATCACGGCTTGCCCGTGTTGAAGATCACAGCCGTGGAAATTCTGAAGTTGAAGAGTTCGCCCCGCGAGAATTCCTTCGCCTCGCGAGTCTTGGAAGATCAGAAGCCATCGCGGTTTGGGCGTGTTGAATGCCACGGGCGTAACAGTTGGAAGCTGAAGAGTTCGCCTCGCGAAGGATGAACTCGCCTCGCGAGAAGACAAAGAGTTGCATACCTTTCATGTAATTCGCCTCGTGAGCAGTGCTTCGCCTCGCGAGTACTCTGACTCCAGAAACGTGTATATAAGCAGTCTTAGGCAGAAATGAAAGGATAGTCAGAATTAGCCAGTTTTGGCTAGTTTCTGAACTTGTTAGCTATTGTTTTCCTTTTAGTTTGTTGTCTTTCTTTTGTAATGGAGAATTAGTTTCCTAGATTAATCTACTGTAATTGGTTTCTGTTAACACTTGAGGTTTTGTGATTCCATGATCATTTGCTTCTCTCTTTTCAATGCAATGCTGTATGTTTCTGTTTGTTATTTCAGGAATATATAGTATTGTATTGTTTCATTTCGGTGATGCTATGTTCCTATATATAATCGCGTTTGTTATTTCGCGTGTGTTCATTCATGTTCGTTTGTTCATGAGAGCTTAACCCCGTTTGTTATTTCGGGAATAGGAACATACATCTGTAGTAGCGGTTTTCGTTTGTTAATTGTTGCTACAACCGGGAGGGGATTAGTATCTGCTTAGGATTTGCATGAACCAATGATAGTGGGAAACTAAGAACAGTAGGTTAATCGCTTTTGTTTATTTGTTAATCTCTTTTCTTTCTCTGTTTTTATTTTGTTTCCTTTATTTTATTTTAATCTCAAAACCCCCATTTCTAACTCTTACTAATTTTCTGTTAATAATAACAACAACTAAAGAGTCCTTGAGAGACGATCCGAGTTGTCGCTCTATACTATATTATTTTAATAATCGCTCGTTCTTTTTGGCGCGTGGCGACAGCGCGGTCATTGAGCCATCTGCAAATTGTAAGGGGAATTTGAATGGTCTCAACTCTTTGCTTCCCAACCTTTCCATGATAGTGAGGGACATCAAGCTCGTGCTAGCCCCTAAGTCACATAAGGCTGGGTCTATTTCCACTTGTTCGATCGAGCAAGCGATGGAGAAACTACCTGGGTCTTTCAGTTTAGTAGGCATTTTAGTCTCTACATCTACTTGCTTTTTCTTGACCAACCTCTGTGGGAAAGGTATCGGGGGTTGGTACGGTGGTGGAGGGACATATTTCGGTTCTGGCTCTTCCTTTTCGCTCGTGTCCTCCTCCGGTTCCACGTCCATTTCAGCTACCCCCACCCCAAGCTTATCATCCCTCAAGTGTATGACATTGCAATGCTCATTGGGATTTGCTTCGGGTTGCCCCGGGAATGTACCCTTAGGTCTCGAGTACGTGATGGCTTGTTGGGCAATCTGGGTTTCTAGCATCTTGTTATGAGTTGCTAAGTTGTCTACCTTAGATGCTAGCTCTTTTATTGCTTCACCCACTGCCCTTCCTTGTTGTCTAAACTCCTCATTCTGTTTTGTCTGAGTTTCGACAAAACTTTCAAATAAAGTCTCGAGTTTAGATCTTTGTACCTGAGGATACCCCGGTGCTGCTCTCTTATTACCTTGACCCTCTTGGAACTCATGATTAAGCGTGTTGCTGTAGTTGCTGTAGGAGAGGTAAGGGTTGTTTCTTCTTTGGTTGTAGGGATTTGGGGGAGCATAGTTGGGCAGCTTTGGGTTCGTATCATAGTAGTTGTTACAAGAGTTCACTTGCTCACCCGAAGCGCCGGATCCATGTGGGCATCCCATCATGTCATGTCCCTGCATCCCACAAATCTCACAAACAAGGTTAGTAGCACCTATTGCACTCACATTAGCTCTTTCAATCTTATCTAATCTTTTATTTAGTGAGTCAAATTTAGACATAATCAGATCAATGCTACTTACTTCAAACTTACCCCCCGAAATCTTGTTCGGGTTATTACCTCTTTCGGATCCCCATTGGTGGTAGTTGGTGGCGACATTCTCGATGATGTTGAATGCCTCAGTGAGAGGCCTATTCATAATCGCTCCACCGGCTGCAGAATCTAGTGACACCTTCGAAGAATAGTCCAATCCGTTATAGAAGGTGTGCACTATTAACCAACTCTCGAGTCCGTGATGTGGGCACGACTCCAGCAGTCCCTTGTAACGATCCCAGGCTTCCGATAATGATTCTCCGTCTTTCTGGAAGAAGCCGGTGATCTGGGTTCTTATGTAGGCCGTCTTGGATGGAGGGAAGAATTTCTCCAAGAACGCCTGCTCCAGTTGGTCCCAAGTAGTCAAAGTGTTAGCGGGGATTTGCTTAAGCCAGGCCTTCGCCTTTCCAGTGAGAGATGAGGGGAACAATCTCAAACGCACAACATCGACTGAGGCTCCATTAATCCTAATTGCATCGGTGAACTCTAAGAATGTTTCTATATGATCGGTCGGGTCCTCCGAAGGCAATCCTCCGAATTGATGTTGCCTAATCATGTTGATTAGCATGGGCGGTATGGTATAGTTTTCCGCCTCAATCTCTGGCCTTGCAATCCCAGTTCGCAAGCCTCTCGCATTTGGGGCTGCGTAGTCCTTCAAAGGCTTTGTATCCGGTTGATTCGCCATGAGTGGAATGGGAATCGACCTTTCTTCCTCTCTTAGTAGTCTTCTTCGTCTATGGAAGGTCTTCTCGATTTCCGGATCAATCTCACTAAGGCTCCCAAGACTTAGGGATCTTTGCATATAACACACAGAGAGATGGATACAATAGAAGGAAAAGAATTTTTTTGATTTCTGATTTTTTTTTTTTTAATTTCAGAAATAAAAATCAAACAAAAAGAAAAGGTCCAGAAAAATCAATTCAAAATTTGAATTGAGATTCGAAATGGCACAGTCCCCGGCAACGGCGCCAAAAACTTGATGTCGCGCGCCGCGGAGGCGGCGCGCTCGTGCGAATCCGGCAAGTGTACCGGACTGCCGTCAAGTAATAAAAGATATCGAACCCACAGAGACTGTGTTCTCGAATCGCAATCGGTTTTCGAATCGATTAGATCTGGACTTTGTAAGGGTTTTGAAATTGGTTTGAATTTGAAATTAAAAGATAGACGAGCAGAAAACAAATGTTTTTGGGGTTTTCGATTTAAACGGATTCCTAGGGATTTGGGTTACCTTTGAGGCTGTTTATGTTGCTAACAGATTTACCTTTGTTGATTACCGAAATTGCCTTGAAGGCGAGTTTATCCTCTGATAGCTTAAGCTCCCTCTCGGGTTACAAAAGCCGTGCCCAATTGACCCGACCCCTACTCTCGTGGTAGTCGATCCCAGATTGGACCCTTTGCGTTCCGTGACAACTCGTTGCTCCTCGAGGGACGGCTTCTAACTCTCGTGATTTCAGTCCCAAGTCTGACTTCTATAGGTCCGACACCCAAGTTCACCGCTAGGTTCCTCCTTGAAATGTCTCAGTCATGCAAATAACCTAAGTTCACCGCTAGGTTCCTCCTTGGATCATTCACATCTCACAAACCAGTGGCTGCCGGGCTTTACGAGTGAAACACCCTAGAAATCCTAAGTTCACCGCTAGGTTCCTCCTTAGAACGTCTACGTCACGCAAATAAACGGTTGCCGAAATTTATGAGTGATTAACACGCTAGAAATCAGATCTAAAACAATAACGAAATCAACAACGATTTTTACATCAAATCAACATCATTTACAAACCTCGGGCAGAGCCCTAGTCCCTAGAAACAAACTACTACTCCAGTCTTGCCATGGAGATGACAAGCTGGGTTGACAACATAGTGAAAATCAGAAAAGAGAAGAGAGGAGAAGAAGAGAAGAGATCTATGTTCTATGCCTAGAGTAGTAGCCCCCAAAGGTCTGATGTGTGTATCAGATGCCTTGGTCCATATTTATAGAAATGGGGAAGTTAGAGTCCCAAACCAACTCAAAATTTGATCTATTTCGGTTTCTTCAGGTCCAAGTAATGCGCGTCACGGCCGTGATGGCCATCACGGCCAGGCCGTGACGGTCTCTGCCTTTGCCAATTCTGGAAAATTCAATTTCTCGCGACGCGAGATATGTCTCGCGACGCGAGCCCTCAGCTTCATGGCCCGTGATGAATTTCACGGCTGGGCCGTGATGTGCTCTGACTTGTGGTGGTTTTGGGTCACGGCCGTGATGGCTATCACGGCCAGGCCGTGATGACTCGACTTGACCTTTCTTCTTTTTCAGTTTTGCTCGATCATGGCCGTGATGGGCATCACGGCTAGGCCGTGATGGGCTCTGTTTGGCTCAATTTCTTCAGTTTTAAAGCTCCATCTTCATCCAAACTTCATCATGGTTGATCTTGAGCAATTTACCCTTTATATCTGCAAAACAACACACGAAAACCGGCTTACCCGTTCCAAAGGAAAATTAACCTAAAATCTAATAAAAATATGCCTAAACTACATGAAAATGCATGCAAAATGATGGACAAAGATGAGGTGGAATCACACTCATCACGAATCCACATTGGTCGCGCGAGACAGAAGCCCTGAATCTCTGGGGTTGCTTACTTTTCTGTCTCGCGTCGCGAGGTCTACTTTCGCCTCGCTATTCTGGGCATCATCATCTGTTGGGATTCCAGATTCGCCTCGCGAGTGGTATCTCGCCTCGCGAATCTGCACTTAAGGTTTTAAATTACAGGAGTTCTTCCAGGATGCTATGCAACAGAAGGGAGGCCGTGAGACCAATTGGATGAGGAGGCAACCATGGAAACTTGATCAGGGAGTATCCTCTCCTCTCCTCACTTTTGTTTTGTTTTTGTTTTTGCTTTTTGTTTTGTTTTGTTTGTCACTCTTGAATAATTTTAGAAGATCAAGAGTTGTTGTATGAATGTCGTGTCGGCAAGCTTGTTGGATTTTAATTGAATTTAGCATAGATTGATTGCATGAATTATATTGACCATCAATGATTTCCCCCTAGGTTCTGAAATTAGAAAAATTATCCCCACTTAAAAATTGAAAACTGAACTTTGAGAATTTTGTTGTGATTACTTGATTTATGATAAGATTGGGGTGAGGGGGTGCACACACACTAGGAATTGTATCTCTGTCAAACAATTTGCAAAAAGTCCAGGTGAGGATTTGAGCCTCCAACTCTGTTTTTGAATGTGTGAATCACTGTTAAGTTGCACTTTCCCGAATTTGCTTGAATCTCTATATGGTTTGCATGTTTATGTGTTGCATCAAATGATTTAGGCAATTTTCTTTGAATTAACTACTTGGCCTAAAATGAACCATCCCTAATGCATGTTCCCTAGTTAGCCACATTGAGCCTAATTAGCCTATTGTTTCTTTATGACCCTATATTATAAGCCGAAATCTGAAAAACCATGTTAACCAAATCTTAGGATTAGGAGAGCATGGAAGCTTAGCAAGAAAAAGAGTTGTGAGAAACTAAGTTTGGGGTGGCTACAAGGTGATGTGTCATATTGGGGTGAGAAAAAGAAAAATAAAGGTTGAAACTCAAGGCAAAAAGAAAGAAAAAAAAAGAAGAAGAAAAAAAAAATTGCCAACAAGAAAAGGGGCAAAACAAAAAAAAATAGCAAGGAAAAGGTTGTAGTCACCCGAGGCAAAAATAAAAATAGAAAAAGGAATTTGAGTGGAAAATGTGTCAAATGCTCATGCTCTCTTAGTTCCTAGGGACTTAAGCCTAGTATCCTTGAATATCCTACCCTCAGCCAGGCCCCATTACAACCTTTATAAGACCTTCTGATGTTGCATGCATGTTTTCGTGGGAACCATTTTTGAGATGAAAATCAAATTCATGGGAAGTGCCCTTGATATGTGAAATTGAGGGAAAAGTTGATAGCCTAGACGAATTTGAGCGAATGAGTGAAATTTTACATACCCTTGTGAGGAAGGCAATTGTTTGAAATTGGTGATCTTCCTTTTGTGTGTGACCCTGATCCTCAACTTAGACTAATGATTGCATGAATGATGAAGTTCTCAATTGTTTAAAGTAAATGAATGTGGGGATTACATTGATGTAAGGGGGGGAGATCATTTGAGAAAAACTGTTTTCATTGCATGAAATTTGTGCGAAATCGGTTGATTCCTTTAGGCTTGCCAAGTCTTGAGTCCTTTTTGAGTTTTAGCTTACTTGGGGACAAGCAAGGTTTAAGTTTGGGGTGTTTTGATAAGCCTTCGGCTTATCTAGTTTTATAACTAGATGGACCGTGGTTTTTGTGCAAATTATTCGAGTTCAATCTTGTTTTCGCCCAAATTTGGCCTTGTTTTATTCCTAAGTAGACTTTTACTCGTTCTAGGTATTTTTAGTAGTTTTTAGTTTATTTTGAATAGAATTACGCTTTTGTTTTCTTTTATTGTTTCAGGTTAGAAGTGAAGCTCCGGGAGTCAAGGAAAGTCAAGAAGCAGTGGAAAAAGCACTTCTGGAGATACTCGCCTCGCGAATGGATGCTCGCCCCGCGAGCCTGAACATCATATAAAGCACCAACAGTCATCACTCTGGCTCGCCCCGCGAACGATATGCTCGCCTCGCGAATCATGAAGACCTGGAAGTCAGAGACCATCACGGCCTAGCCGTGATGAAGGTCACAGCCTAGAATTGAAGTCTCGCCCCGCGAGAGTTTGAAAACCCTGGAAGACAGAGACCATCACGACCTAGCCGTGATGAAGGCCACGGCTGTGACAGATTGAAGTTGGAAGACTCGCCCCTCGAATACACTCTCGCCTCCCGAGAATTCAAAATTCAAAGAGCGCCAAAACTAATATTCGCGTCGCGAGAATAAGCTCGCCCCGCGAGCGGGCGAGAAACAGAATCCTTATTTAAAGGCTGTTTCAGATCAGAATTAGGGAGAAGTTTGTTTCCACTTGTTTAGATCAGTAGTTACGAATCATTGTTTCTTCTGGAGCTGCGTCTCCCTTTTTCTTATTTTATTTTATTATGGAGATTATGTCGGATTGTTTGTGCATCGTCACGGGCATGAGGAACTAATCCCCTCGTCCGAGGGATCAATGAAGCAACCCATGGCGGTGTAGTGTTCTTGTGATGTATGTTTTTCTCCCCTTCTCTTATGTATGTTTTCCAATTCTGTTTTGATTGCGTTGATCATATGTATTGCGTGATTAACTAGTTAAACGTGTTTGAGGCCGAACGGCGATTCGCGTTTTAGAACTTGAATTGGGATCACTAATCGAATAATGAGCACGACAGTGGATTTAGGAGATTAGTGCAACCTTATAGGGAACAAGAATTAATAGAATTCGAGATTAGGGTTATGAGACCTAGTAAGTAATTAATCCAATCGTCGAATACGTCCTATTGAGCATGACAGTGGATATAAGAGAAATTGGGGGTCCCGGTTGACATTATAATTGAACCTAGGGAGGAATACATCATCACTTGGGTACTATACATGATTGGGTAGGTGGATTTGAGACCTTGGATATTTCAATTTCTGAATTTAATCACCTTAGCTTTAATCGATTTGTTACTTGAATTGCGATATCAATCTTTCTCTCAACCACCTTCTGTAACTTGACCAAACGTATCTGATTTCCCGTGGATTAGTCGAATTGGTAGCCCAATCCCTGAGTTCGACCTCGGTAATTACTTACCGTGTTATTTTATTACTTGCGACGGCCCGGTACACTTGCCGGCGTCACAACACTCTTCTGTTTCTTTCAGTGGATGTGCTCCATGTGCCACGTCAGCGGGCGAGCTCTTCTGTTTTTTTTTGTGGACGCGCTCTTCATGTTAGACGGGCTCTCCTGTTTCTTTTAGTGGAAGCGCTCTACTTGTTAGACGAGCTCTTTTTGTTGGACGAGCTCTTCTTGTTGTACTTTAGTGGTCGTGCTCTTCTTGTTGTACTTCAGTGGACGTGCTCCAAATGGTACTTTAGTGGACGAGCTCTTTAGTGGTTCATTGGACGTCAGCTTTTTACTTTGTTGGACGTCAGCTTGTTCTGCTTTGTTGAACTTCGGCTTGTTTTGCTTTGTTGGACGAGTGATCTTGCATGCAGCTTAACACGAAAAGAGTACGTAGTCAAAATTAAAAATCTTATACAAAATACACTTTGTTTGTCATACATCAAAAACATGAATGAGAGCTTAGTCTTACAGTTTCCACCCATAAGTCCCTCTTCCACTCTCTATAATGGAAAATCTGAAAACAGGGCCAAAGTACAGAGAGAATGGAAAATACTATTCCATACTATTCCACAAGAACCAGAACATATTCTAACAAAGTGGTATCCCTTGGATGAGTATGAGTATGAACCCCTCAACATCTATCCATACCGGGTCAACCCTAAACCCCACACTCCAATTGGCCCATTCCCTTCCCAAATGTTTCATGAACACGGACCTCTCCTCACCCACCTTCCCCAACAGAGATTCCCTGCCAGAAAAATCTACCCCAATCTAGTGAAACTTCCACCCCTTAAACCATTGATAATCCGCTGGCTTATGATATTTTATCTATTATTTTAGAGCGTATTTCATCAACTAAATTTTGTTAAATGCTTGATTTAGCCCAAATTAGACTTTGTTTTCCTATTTTGGTTATTTTGAGTCAATGTGTCCATTTAATTAGATTTTTATTAATTTTCTGATATTTTCTTATTCTTATTTTTAGGAGAGGACAAAGAAGAATGATTGAAATTAAATTGAAGATTACCAAGTAAATTGCAAGGGCCCACATGACGGATTTGAATCCAAATCAATTTGGATTTGAATTATTATGATTAAAAGATAACTCAATTGGCATTGAGATAAAAGATTGGATCCAAATCAAATTGGATTTGGATAATAATTGCCTATCACAACAATAAAGGATATGATAAGATTTGGCAATTAATTTGGAGATATTGATTTGGATATGAAGATTTAAATGCTCATGATCAACCATGATGGAGCTTGCATGAATATGGAGCTTGAAAAAGTCAGAAAACTGAGCCAAACAGAGCCTATCACGGCCTAGCCGTGACAGCCATCACGGCCATGATCGAACAAGGCTGAAAAGGAAAGTACACAAAAGTCAGAACCTGTCATAGCCAGGCCGTGATGGCCATCACAGCCAGGCCGTGACATGCCATCATAGCCAAGTTTCCCAAGTCAGAATCCGTCACGGCCTAGCCGTGACAGCCATCACGGTCATGACGCGCAATATCTGGAATTTTAAAAGCTGATTTTATCTGATTTCGTAATTTCTTGGGATGCAAGTGATGAGTGTGATTTCACCTCATATTTACATGACATTTTGAATGCATTTTCATATAGTTTAGCCGTATTTTATTTGATTATTTGTTAGTTTTTACCTTGGAACGGGTAAGGTGGTTTTGTGGTGCTTGTGTGCAGGAATCGAAGATTAAATTGCTCAGGATCAGTTGTGTTGAAGCTAGCATGAAGATGGAGCTTGGAAGGCAAGAAAATGAGTCAAACAGAGTTGATCATGGCCTAGCCGTGATGGACATCACAACCATGATCAAGTGGAGCTGAAAAGGAGGAATGGAAAAGTCAGAGCTAATCACGGCCTAGCCGTGATGCCCATCACGACCGTGACATGTCAACTGAGCCAGACCCCTTCAAGGCAGAATCTGTCACGGCCAGGCCGTGATGGTGGTCATGGCCATGACAGACCAATCAGTGAGGCAACCTTCAAGGCAGAATCTGTCACGGCCAGGCCGTGATGGCTATCACGGCCGTGACGCACAATCTATGGATCTTTAGAAACTGATTTGATATGGTTTTCGTATTGGCTTGGGATTCAAGTTACCCCAGATTATAAATAGCCCTCCAGGGCTCGAATCTGGGCACTTTTTGGGACTGCTAACCTTAGGCAAAATTCGGATTATTCTTCTTCTTCTCCATCTCTTCTCTCTTCTAGGATTTTCACTTTATGTTATTTTTAATCAAGCTTGCTACAATCATGGTAATGCTTGAGTAGTAGTCTTGTTTCTAGGAATTGGGACTATGCCCAAGACTTGTTTATGGTGATGAATTGATGTTTGATTTCTTGTTAATTCTGATTTTGTTTTCGATTTGATCCCTATCATTTTAATTACTCATAAATTCGGTGGCCACTTATTTACGTGTCGTAGATACACTAAGGATGAACTTAGCAGTGAACTAAGGTATCGGATCTATAGGAATCAAACTTAGGACTAAAATCACGAGAGTTAGAAGCGGTTCTTCGAGGGTTCACCAACTGTCACAAAACTTAAAGGGTCCGATTTAAATTAAATTGCCACTAGAGTAGGGATTGATTTAATTGGGCACTGTTTTTGCAACCCGAGAGGGAGCATTAACTAATTTAGGATAAATTCACCTTCAAAGCAAATTTTGGTAACTAACAAGGAGAGTAGTCGATTCAGTAACATAAACAGATTTGTGGTATCCCAATTCCTGGGAATTCCTTTTGAATTTGAAAACCCCCTATTTGAATTGCTTTCCTATTTTGTTTAATTGCAATATTAAATTTGATTGTTACTTGATTACGATTTCAAAAACCAAATCTTATTTCAGTTCAGTGAAATCAATTTAATAACTAATTGTTATTTAAGTCACAGTCTCTATGGTTCAATCTCTTTTTATTACTTGACGACGAATCCGGTACACTTGCTGGGCCTACATCAAGTTTTAGGCGCTGTTGCCGGGGAATGTGTTTTCTTGAATTTCGATTTAATTTTTAATTGATTTTTCTGGATGTTTTTATTTATTTTTCTCTTTTATGCAAAGATCCCTAAGTCTTGGAAACCTTATTGAAGTCGACCCTGAGATCGAAAGGACCTTTCATAGACGTAGGAGACTACAAAGAGAGAGATAGGTTGATTCACATTCCACTCATAGCGAATCTACCAGATACCAAACCACTGAAGGACTATGCAGCCCCAAATGCTAGGGGTTTTCAAACTGGGATTCCTAGGCCAGAAATTGAGGCAGAGGACTACACTATACCGCCTCAGTTAATTAGCATGATTAGGCAACATCAGTTTGGAGGATTACCCTCGGAGGACCCGACTGATCATGTGGAGACATTCTTGGAATTCACCGATGCAATAAGGATTCAAGGTGCCCCGATCGATGCTATACGCTTGAGGTTATTCCCCTCCTCTCTGACTAGAAAGGCGAAAGCTTGGTTGAAGCAAGTGCCCGCTAATACGTTGTCAACTTGGGACCAACTAGAGCAAGCATTCTTGGAGAAATTCTTCCCTCCATCCAAGATTGCTTACCTACAGACTCAGATCACCGGCTTCTTCCAAAAGGACGGAGAATGCTTATCCGAAGCCTGGGATCGTTACAAGGGATTACTAGAGTCTTGCCCACATCATGGACTCAAGAGGTGGTTGTTAGTGCATACCTTCTATAACGGATTGGATTATTCATCAAAGGTGTCACTCGACTCCGCAGCTGGTGGCGCCTTTATGAACAGACCTCTGACTGAAGCATTCAACATCATTGAAAACATGGCCACCAACTATCACCAATGGGGTTCGGAAAGAGGTAATAACCTGAAAAAGCTTTCGGGGGGTAAGTTCAAAATGAATAGTACCGATTTGATTATGTCTAAATTCGACTCATTAAATAAACGCTTTGATAAGCTTGAAAAGGCTAATGTGAGTTCAATCGGTGCTACTAATGTTGTTTGCGGGATTTGTGGAATGCAGGTACATGACATAATGGAGTGCCCACATGGTATCGCTCCTGAGTCCGGTGCTTCGAGGGAACAAGTGAACTCTTGTCACGATTTCTATGACACGAACCCGAAGCTACCAAATTATGCTCCCCCAAATCCCTACAACCAGAGGAATAATAATCCTTATCTTTCCTATGGGAACTACAACAACACGTTGAACCACGAATTCCAAGAAGGGCAAGGTAATAGGAAACCCGCATCGGGGTATCCTCAGGTACAAAAATCTAAACTCGAGTCTCTTATGAAAAATTTTGTTGCTACTCAAACTAAGCAGAATGAAGAATTTAGGCAACAAGGTAGGGTAGTTAATGAGGCAATAAAAGAACTAACATCAAAGGTAGATAACTTAGCCATCCGTAACAAGATGTTAGAAACTCAAATTGCCCAACAAGCGGGAAATTCGATGAGTCAACCGGGCAAGTTTCCTGGACAACCTAAGGTGAACCCAAATAATGAACAGTGTAAGGCTGTGAGTCTAAGGTATGAAACTTGAGAACCCCGAGGCTAGAGAGGAGAGTGATAACAAGAGTGTAGCTGAGGAGGAGGAACCTACTAAGACACAACCCTTAGGAGAGGAAGAGCCTAGTGAAAAAGTGTCTAAGTATGCCCCTTCACCACCTTACCAACCTTCGATACCTTTTCCTCAAAGGTTGGCTAAGGCCAAGTTAGATAAGCAATTTGGGAAATTTCTAGAGGTCCTTAAGAAATTGTACATTAATGTACCCTTCACTGAGGCATTACAACAAATGTCGACATATGCTAAATTTCTTAAGGATATCTTGTCAAATAATAAAAAGCTAGAGGACTATGAAACAGTGGCTTTAACTGAGGAGTGCAGTGCTTTAATTCAAAATAAAGTGCCTCCTAAATTGAAAGATACAAGAAGTTTCTCTATTCCTTGCTTAATTGGTAACACTAGTTTTGATAAAGATCTTTGTGGTTTGGGGGCTAGTGTCAGTCTTATGCCCCTCTCTGTTTGTAAGAAGTTGGAGATGGGTGAACTAAAACCCACAACAATCTCCCTTCAATTGGCGGATCGGTCCGTCAAATTCCCTGTAGGCATCTTGGAGGATGTTCCTATTAGAGTGGGTAAATTTTTTATTCCCGCGGATTTTGTGGTACTTGAAATGGAAAAGGATTCCCAGATCCCCATTATTCTTGGTAGGCCCTTCTTGGCTACCGCAGGAGCCATTATTGATGTTAAAAATGGGAAATTGACTTTAACTATGGGTGATGATAAAGTTAAATTTGATTTAGCTAAATCTACTAAACACCCTTCTTTTGAAGATTCTTGTTGCAGGGTTGACTTAATGCACCAAGTGGTGAAAGAAGAATCCCATCAAGCTTGTGTTGATGACCCATTAGAGATGTGTTTGATTGGTGGAGACTTAAATGCTCATAGAGGAGAAGTAAGGAATTATGCCCGCTTTCTGGAGACTAGTCCATAAATTTCTCCGAACAAAACAAAGAAAGAGAAACTTGAGTTGACACCAAAGAATAAGGATTTGAGAGATGAAGAAGCCCCTAAGGTAGAACTAAAACCTCTTCCTTCCACATTGAGGTACGAATTTCTTGGCCCTAACTCTTCATATCCGGTAATTGTGAATACTAGCTTGAATGAGTTGGAAACTGAGAAATTGCTTAGGGAGCTTAAAATACATAGAAAAGTGATAGGGTATACAATTAATGATATTAAAGGCATAAATCCTTCTTTTTGCATGCATCGCATTTTAATGGAAGATGAGCATAAACCATCCATTGAGCATCAACATAAGTTGAACCCTAATATAAAAGAAGTGGTTAAGAAAGAAGTGCTTAAGTTGTTAGATGCGGGGGTTATTTATTCGATCTCCGATAGTGAATGGGTTAGTCCGGAGCATGTGGTTCCTAAGAAAGGGGATGACTGTTATTCAAAATGAAAATAATGAACTAATCCCTACTAGGACAGTAACCGGTTGGAGAATGTGCATTGATTATAGGAAGTTAAATAAGGCAACAAGGAAAGATCACTTCCCTATTCCATTTATTGATCAAATGCTTGAAAGGTTAGCTAGGCATTCATACTTTTGTTACTTGGATGGATATTCCGGTTTTCATCAAATTCCTATACATCCTAGTGATCAAGAAAAGACCACATTTACTTATCCCTATGGCACTTTTGCCTATAGAAGAATGCCTTTTGGTCTATGTAATGCACCAGCTACTTTTCAAAGATGCATGACTGCAATTTTTTCTGAATTTATTGAAAACATCATGGAGGTTTTTATGGATGATTTTTCTGTATATGGAACTACCTTTGATGATTGTTTAACAAATTTGTCTAATATTTTGCAGTGATGTGAAGAAACCAATTTGGTATTGAATTGGGAGAAATGCCATTTTATGGTAAAAGAAGGTATAGTGCTTGGGCACTTGATTTCTGGTAGAGGTATTGAGGTGGACAGGGCCAAAATAGAGGTTATTGAAAATTTTCCCCCACCGGTAAATGTGAAAGGAGTTAAAAGTTTCTTGGGACACGCCGGGTTTTACCGGCGTTTCATCAAAGACTTTCAAAAATCTCTAAACCCTTATCTAACCTATTAATGAAAGATATTCCATTTGATTTTAATGAGGAATGTTTGAGTGCATTTTATAGGTTGAAGGAAGCTTTGACCACCGCTCCCATTTTGCAAACACCAGATTAGAATGAGCCATTTGAAGTAATGTGTGATGCTAGTGACTATGCCGTGGGAGCAGTGTTGGGACAAAGGATAGACAAGAAGGTTCATGCAATATACTATGCAAGAAAAAACTCTAGATGGAGCTCAAGCCAATTATGCCACAACTGAGAAAGAGTTGCTTGCGGTTGTCTTTGCATTTGAGAAATTCATATCATACCTTGTGGGGTCTAAAGTCATAGTGTACATGGACCACTCCGAACTAAAGCACCTCATGACTAAGAAGGAAGCAAATCCAAGACTCATCCGATGGATTCTCCTTCTGTAAGAATTTGACTTGGAGATTCGGGACCGGAAAGGGACGGAGAACTTGGTTGCAGACCACTTATCCAGACTTAAACCATTGGAACATGAGAAGGACAACTTGTCGATAGATGATTCTTTCCCCGATGAGCAACTGTTCGCCATCTTGGGAGAGAATGCTCCATGGAATGCGGACTTTGTGAATTATTTTGTTTGTGTGATTCTACCACCGGAGTTTAATTATCAACAAAAGAAGAAGTTATTCTCCGATCTTAAGAACTACGTGTGGGATGAGCCTTACATTTTCCGCAAGTGTGCGGATAGCATTTACAGACGGTGTATTTCGGAAGCCGAGGTTCCACGTATCTTGAGTTGTTGTCATTCCTCATCTTACGGAGGACATGCTAGTTCCTCGAAGACAGCAGCAAAGGTGCTTCAAGCTGGATTCTATTGGCCTCATATTTTCAGAGATGCCCGAATGTTCGTGCTTGCTTGTGATCCATGTCAAAGAACGGGGAACATCTCTAAGAAGCATGAAATGCCACTCAACACTATGCTAGAAGTGGAGATATTTGATGTTTGGGGAATCGACTACATGGGACCATTTCCTTCCTCTTGCGATAATAAGTTCATTCTTGTAGCCGTTGATTACGTCTCTAAATGGGTGGAAGCCATTCCTTCCCCAACAAATGATGCAAAAACCGTAATCAAACTATTCAAGAAGGTGATTTTTCCAAGGTTTGGAATTCCAAGGGCAGTCATTAGTGATGGAGGACCGCACTTCATTGAAAAACAATTTGAGAAACTCCTCCTCAAATCACTATAAAAAAAGGTTATTTAGCGACCGAAAATAGTGACCGAATTTGTTGGTTGCTGTTTGCGATCGAAATGGCGACCGATTGTAAGATCTAAATCAAACACTGATGAGAGTTGATATTGCGACCGAAATAGAGCGTAGCAGAGTTATCGGTCTCTATTTTGGTCGCAAAATAAATGAAAATAAAAGTCAAAAAATAACTTTTTAGTGACCGAAATGGCGACCGAGTTAAATGCAACGGTTAAATTTATTTATCGTTGCGACCGATATTAAATCGGTCGTTAAATTTATGAATTCAAATTTCAAATTAACCCATTTAGCGACCCAATAATTCGGTCGCTAAAACTGAAATCCCTAAATTGCGAGCCCTTCCCCTTTCTTCCCCATTTCTCTCATTTCTTCTTTGTTCTTCTCTCTCGCGCCTCCCTGGTCCTCCCTGCCGCCACGCAACACAAAGCTCCAACCACCAAAACAACACCGCCACCACCAACATCGCCACCACCCACATTCTCTCTCTGTAACCCTGTTCTCTATCTCTTTCTCCCTTCCTCTTTTTCTTTTCACCGATTTACCCCTTTGTCTCTCCAGTGCACCACCACCAACACCGCCACCACTGCGCGGCCTCCGGTGACACCGCCACCACCACCGGTCCAAGTCAGTAGTGGCATCGCGCGAATCACGCCTCCATCACGGTAAGCACCGCAAGCCGCCGTTTTCTTGGTGGTTTCCACCATGTGGGTTCCTTCCAAGCTTCTTCTTCTTCCCTTGTGTTGATGTGTCTTCTTTCTCTCTTTGTTTTACAGAAAACCGCCCCTGCCGCTGCTGTCACAGCCGTGCGCCGCCGCCATTAGCACCACCACAAGCTCATCTTCTTAATTGGGTGAGTGGTTTCCTCACTTCTTTGGTTCATTTTCAAGAAACCCCAAGTTTTACCCAAACTCAAACCCTAACTTTAATTTCAGAGTTTGAATTTTGAAATTAATTGGTATTTTATGAAATTGGGATTATGATTAAGTGTTCCCCTAAATCAATTTTATCAGTCCCTTGTTTAATTGATTTTTCTCAATTTTCACCTTGAGCCTATAGACCCCCAAATCTGTTTTGACTTAAACCAATGAGATTTTTTAAGAAATTAAATATGCTATTGAGCTATACTTATAGTGTAATTGTTGAGAAATTAATTTGGCGATTTGTCTGGCTGTTTCTATGTTTGGATTGACTCTATCGGTTGTCGTTAGTGCTCGTGTTTGATTGATTTTATTATTATTGGATTGTTATGTTGTGCTGGTGGTGATAAATTACTTTGTGATATTTGAATATTTATGATTGTCTGTGTTATGCATGATCTGCCTGGATTATTTCTATGCTTAGTTGACTTTGGGTGAGAATGAATTGACTTAGAGTTGCCCAGCCTAAACTAATTATTTAAAGATGAGTGGTGACATAGAACATGTGTTAAGGTTTTGGTAGAAGGTTAAGGCACTAGGTGGTTATTAATGTGGGTTGGTGAGGTTCGTGTATTGGTATTGTTGTTCGCGATCATGTGTTGGGAACATGCGAGGTTGGAGTATCCGATCATGGGCAAACTTAATGATGAGGGATTGGACGAGACTCCCTATGAGCCGGATGCCGGAGCTCGAGTCTTAACCCATGGTGATTAGGGTCAAGGTAGTATATGGCCAGTGCGTCTTGTAATCGAGACGTTTTAGATGTTTTCATTTGTTTAGTATTTTTGTCTAAGTTTATTCCTGTGAGGGCTCCTACCGAGAGGATACCCTCAACGGTGTTTTGGTAATGTAATAGATAAACATGGGGTATTTATATATTATAACCTTGCGAATATTTTATGTTATTAATGAAAACTGTGTATGTGCATGACAAACCAATTTGGGATTATTGTATCTATTTATTTCCTAAGTCTTTATCACGACTGGAGTTTTTGTATTTATTTTTCTGCTCCTGGCAGTTGATGTAAGACCATAGACCAATTATGGTTGGATAAAGTTTTGAAGTTATAAACTGTCTATCAGGTGTTTTTCCGACGTCATACAAATCTCCGATTTTTTAAAGGGGACATTTCGAAAATGAATTATGAAAATCTCTAACTCTAAACGTGCGATTAAGGAATTAATTAATAAGGTTTTAATCTAATAAAACACCAGGGCACAACGGGGTGTCTCATTGATGACCATCCTTACTAGGTTATCTAGGCATTTCCAGTAGGAAAAGTCCTCTCTATGACCATCCTTCAAAACGACGTAAAAGCATCTGCTTTCCTGAAAACTACTATTTTGTTAATCTGTAAAGTTGCATGTGAAGTTGCATTTCTTTGTTCTATTTTAACATGCTAGTATGCTACATGGATCTTTCCATCTTTTCTTATTATCACTTGATGAAGTTTAGACATATGACTTGTTTTCCTTATCGTTTTATCAGAAAATGGATCCGACTAAATGTTTTGAGACAGCCATCCATATAGACCAGGTACAGTATCTCATCAACTTAAGAATAACGATCGGATTCACGTAATGATGGTTAAGGCATAAACTAATCATTACTAAATTGTTCTTGTGTATTTGCAGGATTTGATTTCAATCTCGCGATCATTATACCCTCGTTGGGGACAAGAAATACCGCGTGTTGTGACTATTGAAGACAAAAGCGGAAATCTGTTCAATGGGAATATAATAATCCATGAGGATCGCCCATATTTTGCAACAGATACAAATGGTATCAGGGAGTTGTATTTGTTGTCCACTGGTGCATTGGCAAAGTTTAAGTACCTTGGGGTTCTCGCTTCTACATGTTCATCCCTTTGGAAGATTGATGAGTTTTGATATTTTGATTAGTACTTATTGATTGTGGTGTGTTTTTATGTTTTGATCATTAATTAGTACATTATTAAACTTTTTTATATAAACAATTATTAAACTTGCGTTAATTAATGTATATGTTTTCTTGATCATATTGACTGTGGTGTTTTGGATCGTTAGTACATCATATTTACGTTTTCTATTTATTCAAAAAAAATATTGGTGTATTTTGTTTATATCAGAAATTAAAAATCAATGGGGTAATAGTTGAAAAACAAAATTTGGTCGGTAGGATTAAGTTACAGGAAAATTTGTATAAAAAAAATTCAAAAATTGCGACCGAATATCGGTCACCAAATTCGGTTATCTGTACATGCGACCAACTATACAGCGACCGAAATATATAATTTTGTGACCGAAATATCGGTCGCAAATTTGCGACCGAAATACAAATTCGGTCGCTAAACATTTAGCCACCAGGGTTTCTACTACCCCCTTAATTCGGTCGCTACACAGTATAGCAAACGAATTATCAGGTTTAGCGACCGAAAGCTTCGGTCGCTAAATATGTTTTTTTTTGTAGTGAATATGGAGTCACTCATAGGGTTGCTACACCTTACCACCCTCAGACAAGTGGGCAAGTCGAGGTTTACAATCGAGAGATAAAGAGCATTCTGGAAAAGACTGTTTCTGGTTCGAGAAAGGATTGGTCCTTAAAGCTTGATGACGCTCTTTGGGCTTACCATACGGCTTACAAGACTCCTATCGGGATGATACCCTTTAGAATTATTTACGGTAAGCCATGTCACTTACCAGTCTAGCTTGAGCATAAGGCTTTGTGGGCTATTAAGATGCTAAACTTTGATATAAAAGCCGCTGGGGAAAAGAGAATCCTTCAACTTCAGGAACTTGATGAGCTAAGATTGGATGCTTATGAGTCCACACGATCTTACAAGGAGAGAACAAAAAATTGGCATGATAAGCATATCCTTCATAGAGAATTCCATGAAGGAGAACTGGTGCTACTCTACAACTCGAGGTTGCGGTTATTCCCAGGAAAGCTCAAGTCTAGATGGTCCGGACCATTTAAAGTAATGAAAGTATTTTCGTCTGGTGCCGTCGAGGTTTGGAACCAGGAACGTGGAACATTCAAGGTCAATGGACAGAGACTGAAACACTATCTTGGAGAACATCCACTTGAGTAGGAGGTTGTGATTTCCCTCCTCGATCCAACATCAAGGATTGAAAGGACTATGGTCAAGCTTAAGACCGTAAATAAGCGCTTCTTGGGAGGCAACCCGAGTTTTCTTTCCCTTCTTAGTTTGTGAATTTTGTTTTTTAATAATTCAGAAGAATTAGAGAAGAAAGATCATCAATTAATGGATTTGTCAAGTGTTTTCAGGTCAGGAAGTCATGAAGAGTGAAAAGGGGATGGAAAAGAAAGTCAGAAACGATCACGCCCAGGCCATGATGGTGGTCACGGCCGTGATGAACCAACAACTAAAAGTCAGAATCCATCACGGCCTAGCCGTGATTGCCATCACGGGCGTGACTAGAAGGCCCCAGAAGATCAGAATCCATCACGGCCTAGCCGTGACGCATGTCACGGCCGTGATGTGAAGACCAAGAAGGGTCAGAAAGGATCACGGCCAGGCCGTGATAGTGGTCACAGCCGTGATAGGTAGCTGAAGCAGGACAGATTCCATCACAGGCCAGCCGTGATACGCATCACGCCCGTGAAAGATTGAATTGTGTGACACAGAACGCGTCACGGCCTGCCCGTGATGAGGGTCACGACCGTGACGCTCGTTAACTTAGGTTTTTAAACGCATCCTCCCCTCTGCTCAAATAAAAACCCCTAACTCTCTTCATCTTCTCCACTTTCTCTCCACCTCCGTAGCCACCAAACTCTCTCCCCTTCCTTCCAAGCTCCCCCATTCCTTCATCTCACAATCATCAACGCACCTTCCCCCTCAACCCAAGCCCACCATCTTCCTCTTCATCCACTCATCTTCTTCTTCTTCTTCCTCTCACAACCTCCACCATAACCATTCACTCAAAAAGCTTGAACACTCACCTCCCCATGACACCCACGCCCAACTAACTCTACTACCTTGCTCCCTAGGCCTAACCCAACAAAACCCACTAGTCAAATCCTTCAATTTTGGGTAAAATTAAAAAGTCCCAAATTTGAAACCCTAACCCCTAAAAAATACGAATTTCAGAAACAGTGAAGAAGGGGATTGTGGATTTTGGTGCTCTGAGATCATGCCAAGCAAACGTCAAAGGGCAACCGAAGTCTCACGCCCTCGCACCAGAGGAAGCAGGAACCCAGGTAACTACTGACTCTGACTCCTCTAACTCTGAGACTGATGAACATGGGTATGGGATTGTTTTCAAGGATAATGCTCAACAAGATAGATTCAATGCTTTGAAAAATAGGAAGATAGTCCAAACGAAATATCTTGATGATGCATGTATAGACACCCTAGGCCTGACTGTTGACATCAATTGGATGTTAGAAAACATAGGGTGGAGCGAGTTTGCTCGCATTAGATACCCTGCATTTGCTGGCCCTACTCTGGAGTTCTTAAGCTCTCTGAATGCAGAAATTCTCCAAGGGTCGCATTACCAAGACGGGCGGATCACATTCCGACTCTTCAACCAGGACTTCGTACTAACCCTAGCTGAATTTAATGAGATTGGTTTACCAATAGGGGGTGACAAAAGATACCCCTTAGGGTTTAGTGCACATAGTTTCTGGTCGATAATTGACTATGAAGGCAGGAGTTTTGACACTCGGACATCCAAGTCCACAGCCTTTGCTAACCCAAGTATCAGATATATGCATAGGGTCATAGCCAATACCCTGTTTGGCCGTGGAGAGAGTGACGGATCCATCCGCCGGGACGAGGTCTTTATACTATGGGCCATGCTCCACCCTGAGAGCAACATGTACACAGGATCGTTTTTGTCTAGGCACCTCTTAAAGGTCGCCAAGAGTTCGAGTGGCACTATTGTCATTGGTGGCTTGATCACCACAATATGCCATCACTTCAACTTTGATCTAGATGGTTTTGAGGCTGCCCCAGGACGGACACGTATCTCCTTGCAGGCTTGTGAGGCCATGAGGATGATATGTACTGCCTGAAACACCCAAGGTGCAGGCACCCAATTCCTTTCCCTAACCCCGCACTTTTGGATGTAACAAATCCGGCAAATTGGAAGGTGCCGGTGGGAGAGGAGCCTCAGCCTATTAGGATACAAAGGTGGTTACTCCCGCGACCGCAGGCTAGGCCGTCTGGGCACCCATCTTCTTCTCTGCAGGTACGTCGTCCGATGATCCCTATGCACGGTTCGCATCCACTTTTGACACTATCTTAGCGAACCAGGAGCACATCATGGAGGAGCAGTGTGAGTAGAGAGCCATGATCCAGCAGCTCTACGACTGGCATCTGAGCCAGCACCCACCACCTCAGTGAATTATTTTTGTTTCTTTTTTATTTTATTTTATCCTACCTACAACTTAATTATTTACATTGGGGACAATGTAAGTTTTTAAGCTTGGGGTAACGGTATTATTTTTGCATTCTTGCATGTTGCATTCATTTAGGGTTAGTTAAGCATATATCACATGATTAGATTGCCCCTTGCTTAGGGTATGCCTCTAATTGTGAAAACTTTGTGCCAATTGAATTGAGACAATGAATTTTGAACCCAATTTTTGTATTCTTGTGATAGGCTAAAAATGAAAAATGCTTGAGATGATCTTTTGATAGTTAATAATTAGCATGTGGTTCCTTAGATTTGGGTTTCTCATTGATTTTAAACTATTAAATGTGAGATTTTGAGCCTACAAGGGGTACTCACTAAATCTACCCCATTCCTTGTAATCGAGTGTTTTATTCCTCTTGGATTGTGTCCTCTAGAACTTGACTTAAAACCGTTTTGAAACTAAAAAAATTTTGAAAACATATTTGAAAATGATTGAGGCACTAGGTATTTTTCTGGCCTTCTGAACTTTGACTGATTAAATGCTACCCCTTAGTTGCCCAATTTTGAGCCTAAAAGAATAAAATACTTTTCTTGGTACCTTGATCTATTTTAATGAACGATGCTTGGTATGGCACCTTTTAAAGTATTACAAAAGGGCAAAAAGGTAGTTTGAAGAATAAATTGTGGGATAAAAAAAATATTTCTGTTAACTTGAAAATCTCCCCTTCTCCAAACAAATAAAAAAAATGGAGAAGGGGATGAGAAAAATAAAGTAAGAAATAAAAAGTAAAAAGGAAGAAAGAAAGAAAGGTGGAAAATTGAACTAAAGCCCAAAAAGGAATTTTAGAAGGTGTCATGCTTGGCATTGTTTGATATTTTTTAGCCTTCTTCATTTTTCCTTTTCTTGATTTCCCTACTTAACAATTAATCACATGGCCCCATTACAACCAAAATAAAGACCTCTTGATTCTTATGTGAAGAAGGGGATTGTGGATTTTGGTGCTCTGAGATCATGGCAAGCAAACGTCAAAGGGCAACCGAAGCCTCACGCCCTCGCACCAGAGGAAGCAGGAACCCAGGTAACTATTGACTCTGACTCCTCTAACTCTGAGACTGATAAACATTGGTATGGGATTGTTTTCAAGGATAATGCTCAACAAGATAGATTCAATGCTTTAAAAAATAGGAAGATAGTCCAAACGAAATATCTTGATGATGCATGTATAGACACCCTAGACCTGACTGTTGACATCAATTGGATGTTAGAAAACATAGGGTGGAGCGAGTTTGCTCGCACTAGATACCCTGCATTTGCTGGCCCTACTCTGGAGTTCTTAAGCTCTCTGAATACAGAAATTCTCCAAGGGCCGCATTGCCAAGAGGGACGAATCACATTCCGACTCTTCAACCAGGACTTCGTACTAACCCTAGCTAAATGAGATTTTTGGTTTACCAATAGGGGGTGACAGAAGATACCCCTTAGGGTTTAGTGCACATAGTTTCTGGTCGATAATTGACTATGAAGGCAGGAGTTTTGACCCTCGGACATCCAAGTCCACAACCTTTGCTAACCCAAGTATCATATATATGCATAGGGTCATAGCCAATACCCTGTTTGGCCGTGGAGAGAGTGACGGATTCGTCCGCCAGGACGAGGTCTTTATACTATGGGTCATGCTCCACCCTGAGAGCAACATGGACAAAGGATCGTTTTTGGCTAGGCACCTCTTAAAGGTCGCCAAGAGTTCGAGTGGCACTATTGTCATTGGTGGCTTGATCACCACAATATGCCATCATTTCAACTTTGATCTATATGGTTTTGAGGCAGCCCCAGGATGGACACGTATCTCCTTGCAGGCATGTGAGGCCATGGGGATGATCATCCATGAGGATGATATGTACTGCCTGAAACACCCAAGGTGCAGGCACCCAATTCCTCTCCCTAACCCCGCACTTTTGGATGTAACAAATCCGGCAAATTGGAAGGTGTCGGTGGGAGAGGAGCCTCAGCCTATTAGGATACAAAGGTCGTTACGCCCGCCACCGCAGGCTAGGCCGTCTGGGCACCCATCTTCTTCCTCTGCAGGTACGTCGTCCGATGGTCCCTATGCACGGTTCGCATCCACTTTTGACACTATATTAGCGATCCAGGAGCGCATCATTAATAAAGTAGAGATTTGGTTGATAGTCAAGCTTATGGTAGGGTACCTTCCTTGAGGAAATTGAGCGAATTGTCACATACCCTCAAACATATGAGTGAGGTGAGAAGAGTGCCTGAATTAGTGAGAGATGTGAATCTGGGGAACCTAAGCTTCTAATTGGACTTGAAATCGATTGTCTCTTGGTTTCTTATTGAATATGCCTGTTATTGAATATTGCCTAGCCGTGATGCCCATCACGGCCGTGACATGTCAACTGAGCCAGACCCCTTCAAGGCAGAATCTGTCACGGCCAGGCCGTGATGGTGGTCACGGCCATGACAGACCAATCAGTGAGGCAACCTTCAAGGCAGAATCTATCACGGCCGTGACGCGCAATCTATGGATCTTTAGAAACTGATTTGATCTGGTTTTTGTATTCGCTTGGGATTCAAGTTACCCCAGATTATAAATAGCACTCTAGGGCTTGAATCTGGGCACTTTTTGGGACTGCTAACCTTAGGCAAAATTAGGATTATTCTTCTTCTTCTCCATCTCTTCTCTCTTCTAGGATTTTCTCTTTATGTTATTTTTAATCAAGCTTGCTACAATCATGGCAATGCTTGAGTAGTAGTCTTGTTTCTAGGAATTGGGGTTATGCCCAAGACTTGTTTATGGTGATGAATTGATGTTTGATTTCTTGTTAATTCCGATTTTGTTTTCGATTTGATCCATATCGTTTTAATTACTCGTAAATTCGGTGGCACTTATTTACGTGTCGTAGATACACTAAGGACGAACTTAGCGGTGAACTTAAGTATCAGATCTATAGGAATCAAACTTAGGACTTAAATCATGAAAGTTAGAAGCGGTCCTTTGAGGGTTCATGAATTGTCACAAAACTTAAAGGGTCCGATTTAAATTCAATTGCCACGAGAGTAGGGATTGATTTAATTGGGCACGATTTTTGTAACCCGGGAGGGAGCATTAACTAATTTAGGATAAATTCGCCTTCAAAGCAAATTTTGGTAATTAATAAGGAGAGTAGTCGATTCAGTAACATAAACAGTTTTGTGGTATCCCAATTCCTGGGAATTCCTTTTGAATTTGAAAAACCCCTATTTGAATTACTTTCTTATTTTGTTTAATTGCAATATTAAACTTGATTGTTACTTGGTTACGATTTCAAAAACCAAATCTTATTTTAGTTCAGTGAAATCAATTTAATAACTAATTGTTTTTGAAGATCACAGTCTCTGTGGTTCGATCTCTTTTTATTACTTGACGATGAATCCGGTACACTTGCCGGGCCTACATCAGCAAGTTACCCTACCTTATAAATAGGACCTAGAGGCTCGAAAATAGGAGGACTGGGGTTGCTACCTTAGGCAAAACCTAGGATTTCTCTTCTTCTCCAATTTCTTCTTCTCTCTTAGGTTTTCTTTTATGCTCTTGTTAATCAAGCTTACCATGACCATGGCAATGCTTGAGTAGTCTTTTTGTTTCTAGGGATTGGGGCTATGCCCAAGATTTGTTTTATGTTATGAATTGACATTTTACTTTTTGTCAGTTTCAATTTACTTTCGATTTGATTCCTATTGCATGAACAACTTGTGAATCGGGTGAGCACTTATTTGCATGTCATAGATACTCTAAGGAGGAACCTAGCGGTGAACTTAGGTATTGGATCTATAGGAATTAAACTTAGGACTTAAATCGCGAGAGTTAGAAGCGGTCCTTCGAGTGTTCACGAATTGTCACAAAACTTAAAGGGTTCAATTTAAATTCAATTGCCACGAGAGTAGGGGTTGGTTTAATTGGGCACGGTTCTTATAACCCGAGAGGGAGCATTAACTTATTTAGGATAAATTCGCCTTCAAAACAAATTTCGATAATTAACAAGAGGGGTGGTCAATTTAGTAGCATGAGCGGTCTTGTTGGCAACCCAATTCCTGGAAATCTCTTTTTCATATTTAAAATCCCAAAAATATTTGATTTTATTTTATTGTTTCTTTTATTTTCTTGAAATCTATTCACTCTAATTTCTTAATCTAAAACAGTTGTTTAATTTGTGAAGTGGTACTTGGTTTCCCAATCCCTGAGTTCGATACTCGGTTTCTCACCGTTTTATTATTAATTACTTGCTTCGACCCGGTACGCTTACCGAAGCCCATCACTGATGGAGTAGAGAGAGTTATAATATCTGACTGGCACACTGATCCCGGCAAGAAGGATCCTGGGAGTATTCTCGAGAAAAGAGTCAGATCCTTCAGGTAAATTCCTTTTGTGATGGACAAGACCACCAAGTGGATGACTTTTAAACATCCAAGGGTATATGGAGCTGTTGTTGATCAGTTTGTGGACACTCTCATGTATGAGATTCACAAATGTTGGAGTCAAGCCTACCAACATTTGTCCTAGTTTGTTAATGATAGATCTGAACAAGGACAAGGACCGGAAGCATCCAAGGCACAAAGGAAAGATGCCAGTAGTTCAAGATATTATGCTAGATCTCAGTTCTGAACCCTTTGACCACTCTCGGATGGATTACATTCAGTCTTTACCAATTGAGATGGTCACTGAGGCTAATTATGTAGGAGCGTTCTGGCAATACCACTTAATTCACTGCATTAGAGAAGCCTCCACTTCTGGCCTGACTGAAGAGAAGAAGAAAACTCCAAAATTTAGAGGCAACTGTGGACTCTCTCGTGTCAGATATCTGATCTTCAAGGATCTTTGGGGTCTTCCAATTACAAGTCGTGATGTAGAAATTTCTAATCTTATTCACTGGGCTAGGGATCTGCCTCCAAGAAAGAAGAAATCCTCTCCACCCCCTGCACCAACACCTTCTTCTCTTGCTAAGCAAGTTGCTGATGACACAATGGTTGAAGAATCTGAGAGAGAAGCACCTGCTCCAACTCCAACTATTGCTGTTGAGCAATCTGCTGGGTCAGAGAAACAAATGTCTCAGCCTCTAGCCTTGGTTGTGGTTCAACCCCAAGACACTTACTCTGATACTACAGAAAGTTCAAGACAACTATATATGCCCCCAAATTTGGAAGAAATGATTAATAAGATAGTTGAGGAGAATGTTGGAAAGATTATGGAGGAAAAGACTGCTAAGTTGGAGGAAATGGTCACTCAGAATTCAGACTGAGATGGCTCCAACAGTTGTTGTTGTAAACAAGATGATGGATCTGCTGCAGGAATTCAAGCAAGCTCAAACCCAAAAACCACAACATCAACTCCTTCACATCCTCCTTCTTAAACTTTTCTCTTTAGTATTTTTTTTCTTTATTCTGACAGTGATGGTCCATTCTCTTTACCTTTGCTTCTGATGACAAAAAAGGGAGAGAAATGGAAAGAGATTAAATTAATTGTTTTTATATAAAGTCGTTTTGAAAAAGATCTTATTTGTTTGCATATGCATGTCTTACTCTGATTCATAACTGCTTTCGATTATTGCTATGATATGTTTATTCTCTGAGTAATAACTTATACTTTATCTGACTATGCTTTATCTGCTTGAATGCTATGTCTTAGGGGGAGCTATGCAAGTTCTCTTAGACTTTGCTACTTAAATTTAATCAGTTTTTGTCATCATAAAAAAAGGGGAGATTGTTGGAACCAAAGTGGTTCTGGTTTATTTAATCTCTAGGTTTTGATGTTAACAAAAGGATTCAATTTACTTGGCAAAGTGTTAGTTGAGATCTAACAAGTGATCTCAGTTTATGCAGGAACATCGAAAATAATATAAGGTATACAATGCTTGGACTCTTGCAAAGAATTACTCGTCCAAAGGTTATTTAAACTGTTTATATTTTAATCGTTAAGTAGACGACTAACTACATCTCAGTAGACGTCCATAGTAGCCACGTCAGAAGACGAGTGCTCTCTTTAAAACTCAAGTAGACATCCTTAGTGCCTAACTAAAATTCAGTAGACGTCCATAGTGTCACGTCATTGGACAGAGTTTCTCTAAAGATTTAGCAAGTCCAAAGACTTGTGTGGACGAGCGCTTCTGCCATATCAGTGGACGAGCAGAATAAAACCTTGTGTAGACGCGTTCTAAAATTGAGTGGCTGTAGACGGTTCTACATCTTCTATATCTTTACTACCTTGAATGTGATTCAATGCAATCTGGACCACATTGAATTTATTTCAAATGATTGATATTTATGTCAAAGGAATATATGTTCTTTATAATTGTTTTATCTGGTTAATGCCTTGTTCGTTTGTGAGAAAATTCATAGTAATATCAACGAAATACAAAAAGTAAATAGTACAATTGGAATTACAATACGATCTGTACGATGACAATTTTATTGCTGGACAAAAGCTGGGTTATACACAAAGGAGGAAAGAAACCTTTTAAGGTACAATTGCTCAGGACAGTGAGCCTCCATTTCGTGCTTTTCTGATAACTAAGGATGTTTTTCAACACGGCCAAAATCAAGCTATCAGTCTCAACGGATATCATGCATTTAATGTTATCTCTAAACGGGATGATTAAAATAACCATTGAAAATTTGCAAGAGAAGCTGAAGACCACTATTTATAGAAGGTCTCAAGCACTGAAGAATGACTTTTGCCATCTAAACATTTACAAGATATTAAACGCTCATATTCCCTTTGTAAAACAAAAGTCTGTAATTCTTAAGGTTGAATATTTGTAAAAATATTCATTAGATTTTAAACCTTCATACCTTCACATATAGTGAGTTAGAAAGATCTTAGAAAAATCCATGTGATTGAATTAGAGCCTGAAGAGGCTTGGCAAGAAAGCAATACTTGTAGCCTGGAGAGGTGCAGAATAATTGTTGTAGAAACTATTTGAAAATAGTGGAGCATATCCTTCAAGTAGAAGGGACTGGACGTAGCTCTTGGTTGGATGAGAGTGAACCAGGATAAAATACCTGAGTGAATTTTCTATCCCTTATCTTTTACAGTTTTATTTATTTATACTGACTGTGAGATTTGATTTTGGTTTTGTTAATCTTTTAAAAAGGATTTCTTGTGTGTTTAAACTTTTTATCTCCTGCTTGTGAAAAGGTTTCTCAAAAAGGGTTTTTGCGAAAATAGTTAACAAATACAATTCAACCCCCCTCCTTGTGTTTGTCTGTGCCAGCTTCAAAACCAAACACACACTTATACTTCCAGACAAACTTTACCTACAAGATTGGGAGTTCGTATCATGGATGTGTTACTTTGGGAGGGACTTTACCTAACCACCATCTTGATTCGAGGGTTAGTATTATAGTTTTGTTTGTGGGGTACCCGGTCGAAGAAAAAAAAATTTTATCGGAGCTCATCATTTGCATTCATCTGGCATGCATCATTCCTGCATTTTTTACCAAATAAAAAATAATACTAACAATCTTCTACTTTTGGATCATAATGTCGGGATTTTTGTTGCGTTGATCAATATAAAACATGTTTTGCCTTTTGGTAAACAAACAAAGGGACGTAAGCTAAGAGTATTTTAATAATGTAATCCAATGTGAACAGGATACTAATTAGAATGACAATATAGTGATATACAAATCCATGGCTGTGGCATTTTGGTGTCATGCGTCACGGAACTAAAAGGCTTTGGTTGCATTGCATTTCAAATTTTGCACCATTCGTCAACACACCCACCGACTTTTGATCAATTGATGTCGATCTTACATTTCTCTGTTTATATATGTAATGCTAAAATTCGAAATGTTATTTTAGTGCGTCTTATACTGGTGCTGCTCATCATAAACAAAACCCCGTACATGTTTCAAGTAGTTTCTACCTTCGTTGGCTAAGATGCATCACCCATATTTTGCACCACCCAATACACCACCCATATGTGGCAAATGACCAATCAAATTATCACATGGGTTTGGCCAAAATTTCAAACTTTCTAGTTGTATTATACTGTAGTCAAACTATATGAATACAGTATATTGTAGTATAGTATATGTACTCTTTGTATTCGCAAATTTAACCCATATTAAAATAATGTTTTTTGATTAAAAAACTGATTATATTGTAAAATAATATTTTAATATGAATTAAAATAATGTTCATTGTCAATAATATTTTGCAATATAATCAGTTTTTTTAATCAAAAAACATTATTTTAATATGAGGTAAATTTGTAAATACAAAAAAGCACATATATTATACTACAATATACTGTATTCATATAGTTTGACTACAGTATAATACAACTAGAAAGTTTGAAATTTTGACCAACCTATCTGCCAATTTAATTGGCCCAAAATTTGCCACATGGGTGATGTAGTGGGTGGTGTAAAATGTGGGGTGTAATTGGTGGTGTAAAATGTGGGTGGTGTACCATAGTCCAACCCTATGTATTGTATTTGGAATTTCAGACTTATATCATCCACTATTCATCGGGTAATATATATATGTTTTTTATCAAGTTTCATCGGATGATTTATAACTTCATCGACATTTTTTTTTTTTTGACGCAATATAACTTCATCTAGATATTTCCATATTTTTTCTGAAAATGGATCCTCTACACCCACAATAAATTTATATCCTCTCCAGTCACACTTTTTCATGGAAAAAAAATGCAGCCCAATAAGAAAATATGAATTCTTTAGATTCCATTCACAATGTCGGCGTTTAAGCTGTGCTGGTCAATGTTAACATGTTTGCCTTTTGGTAAACAAACTGATGTAACTTAGAGCATTTTAATAATCTAATCCTATATCAAAAAGATATTGATTCGAATGGTAATAGCAATATAATGCATGACTGATCATCAACAATTTTAGAGAAGGTTATGTGCTCTACAGGTGTCTCGATCGGTCGGTGGTAAGTGGTAACCCTTCTCTAAGAGGATCTAGTAAGGTTGTCAGATGAGTAGCTTGAGTTAATTTACTGAGTGAACCAATACATGTTTTCAAAAAAAAAATTTAAAATCCTAAGCATGTCCCTAACATCTCGACCAATAGTATTAAAGTAGTGCATCCTTACTATATATTAAAATATTTAAATTTATAATTTATTACAATTTATTTTCTCTAACTTATCTATTATTTTATTTTTTTATTAAAAAATATTTAGATACGATCTCACCACATTATGGATTATGAGTCGTATCCTTATCAATTGGTTCAACCTTCGTTTGCAACTTATCTATTATGTTTCAATTCTCCTTTATTATATATATCTTTTGTCCGTTGATCTATCTTTCCCATCGTCCTTTCTTGATTTTAATTTGATATTCATGCCTTTGATTAATGGTGTTAAGAAAACGGTGTGAGGACTGAGGCCCTGATATTCCTGCATTGAATTTCACCGCACCCACCGACTTTTTCATTTGATGTACTTGATTTGGATAGGAAAGCAGCTATGTTTGTCTGCTAAATTCCAAAAAGTAGGTGCCTCATGTAAGTTTCATGCATGCTTGCAGTGGCACCTTCATGATCACCTTCGCACTCTAATTTGAACTATACATTAATTATATTCATTCCTTTGTTTTATTCCTAAAATATTTTTTTTCCGGCAAAAGAAACTAGTTAACTATATTTGATTGAATATCAAACAATGTTTTAGTGAGGGTCTTGGTTGATTAATATGCTACAGACTAATCAATAGCGTTTTACGTTAAGATGTTAAACTGTATATATTGAATATACTCCTCCTACATGAAATATAAATAACATTCACTTTTATTTAGTACTGACATTTGTATCGAGTTTCCGATGATTGAAGTCTTGAATTCGACTGTTGTAAATTACTAAATTATAAGAAAATAAGAAAGTTTTATTTTCTTAAATAGGTTTAATTTCTTGATTGGACTCAATTATTTAGACTCCAAAGTGATTTTCAGATATCAAAAGTAAAAAATAAAATAAAAAATAGTTGAAAAGTAATAGAATATAATCAAAGTCAAATCATTCTCCGAAGATACTTTCTATAATAGATAAGGAAACCCTGTATCTCAATAATGAAGCGTGCTAGAGCTTCTACAAGTAGTAATGACAATCTACAAATGCTGACTATATTATATATTCCTTTTTTGGTGAAATCACACATGATATGGTCCTGATTAATAACGTGTCTTATGCATAACTCAGTTTTGTTAGGTCTTAATTAATCTATCATTTCTTCACTATAATTAGAAACTAATTAATATTATACTATAATTAAGGATCAGTGATCGGCGTTTAGCTCGAGTTTGGTGGTGAGTGAGATTATTAGTATGATCATGGTTATGAGTCAATAACAAGCCTGGTCGTGTGATATTAATCAGACGGTATATCAAGCAGTGGGCTATTAATTATTTATTTTGGATCATCATGCCGGCACTAGGAAATCAAAGTATTATATCTTGTCAAATGGATTATCTCTTAATCAAGTCAGGTTATTCATTTGATAATCATGATAACAACACGTATCATCATCAAGGGAGTGTCAGTTGTTACTCTTTCATATATAATTATATATATTGTCACTTTTATTTCGTTAATTTTTTATTGAATAGACATATATAAATGATTGATCCGACGTTGACATGAAGCTAAAAGCTAAATAGGGTTGGTCTCTTGCTAGCTGTTGCACGTAACACACACACCCACGTGTGCATAAACCTTTCACTCCGTTGCCATCTAAAATGACGTGATTTGATTGAGTTGTAGTTAATTAATTAGAAATTTAGAATGACATAAACAGCTTTGAAAGAGCTATGTTATTTAATTTTATATGGACACCCGGGTGACATTCATACTCATAATTGTATATTATATATCTTCTTTATTTCAAAATATCATATATTTTTATTTTATCCATATTCACATCAATCTACAATATTTATTCGGATGTCCAAAATTAGATACCCAAAAAATATAAGTGGCTTTGAATAGAACTCATTCTAGTGATCCATAAAATTAAACCAATATACACATAATTCAGTGACAAGATTTTTTTAATCAATCAGTAATTTCACTTTAATGATACAACTTACAAGAGATGTTTCTAAGGAACTTGCTTAAGTAAAAGCAAGCAAACAAGAACTAATTAACACACTTCAGGTAGATCTGCTTTACCCGTTTAAAGAATTTTATCAAATAGCCATAACCATTTGAAAAAAAATAATAATAACAATAATGAAATTAACATATATTAAGGAGAGAAAAGAGATCATATATTAGATTTCTATATACCCTTTTCAGTCCTGTTTCTTTCCATGAAGTCACGTATTCTTTCCAATGCAACTTCCAATGTCTTCTCACTCATATTTGCAAAGCACACCCTGAACCAACCTGGTTCAGAACAATGACATGAAGACCCTGGAGAGATATTGAGTTTCACTTCATGCACAAAAGCATTCCAAAGCTCCAATTCACCTTCCCTTGTTGGTTTATTATTCTCCAATTGTAGTAATGGACTTAGATTCATCCAACAAAACAAACCTGCATTCCCTTTCAAGCAATCAATCCCAACATTTTTCAAACCTTCAATTATCATTTGGTACCTCTTCCTCAGCCTCTCTCTATTAGTCTCAATGTAGTTTTCAGTAAACTTCTTATCTGATAACATTGAAGCCAATAGGTGCTGTGTCTGAGAAGATATTAAGGTGAAACTTGACATCCTTCTAGCTGTGGTCACAACCTTATCATTGTATGAATAAATTGTGCCAACTCTAAAACCTGGAAGACCAAGGTCTTTTGAGAGGCTATAAACAATGTGAACTCTTTGTGCATTTTTGTAATCACGAGCTTCTAGGATTTCTGCTATGCTTACAAACTCAGAAGAGGAAAAGACTGAACCTGAGTAGATTTCATCTGAGACAAGATGGATGTTCTTGTGAGTCACAAAGTCAAGAATCTCCTCCAGAACTGAGCGTTGAATTGTTGCACCTAATGGGTTTGATGGGTTTGTGATTAGCACCCCTCTCACTTTCATGTGCATGGCTTCTGCTTCTTTATATGCTGCCTCTAATGCTTGAGGAGTGATTTGAAAGTTGTTTGAGCTGTCACAGTGGATAGGGACTATGTTCACCCCAGTTCTCCACCTTAAATCTCTATCAAATCTGTAAAAGGAAGAAAAAAATCAGTTTAAGCATCATGACTCATAATTGATACATGGACAAAACTTAGGTACAATTACAATTTCATAGATACATTAAACGTTGTTTTCAAATGATGATAGGACATGTATAATATTTAATCAATGAAAACAGAATATATGTAAGTTGTTACACACGTCATATTGATATTAGAAAACACCTGATATACCTAATGAATTGTACCTTTTTTTTTTACCTAAGTTTTGTCTTTGTTATGTATAGTGCTTAATTCTTACCCTGGATAGTAAGGTGTTGGAACAAGTAAAGCATCTCCTGGGTTAGCAAGAATGAAGGTTAAGAGCTCATTGGCTGCAGTTGCACCAGCAGTGAGAACTATTCTGTCTGGATCAAATTTTGCTCTCCCTCCTCTTATTTGTTCCATGAAGCTTGCCATTGCTGTTCTGAAAGATTTAAGTCCATGATAGTCTTGAAATAAAGCATTCTCTCTAAAACCAGGAGCTCCTTTTCCCCATGTAGAAGCCTCTGAATGTTTTTCCAAGTACTTTTCCAACAAATCAAATGAAACCTGCAAAATACAATAGAATATATATAAGAAGACTAATAATAGTTTTTTCATTAATGAGATGCTATAATATTTAATAGTGGATTTTTTTGTTTTGCTCTATGTCTATGGTTATATACTTTCACGAATTATTATATTATAAATATGCATACGTTGGGCTATGGTGCACCACCCACATTTTACACCACCCACTCCACCACTCATGTGACAAATTTTGGGCCAATCAAATTGGCACACAGGTAATTGAACAAAATTTCAAATTTTCTAGTTGTATTATACTATAGTCAAACTATATGAATACAGTATATTGTAGTTCAATATATGTGCTTTTTTATATTTGCAAATTTAACTCATATTAAAATAATATTTTTTGATTAAAAAACTGATTATATTGCAAAATATTATTGACAACGAACATTATTTTAATTCATATTAAAATATTATTTTGTAATATAATCAATTTTTTTAATAAAAACATTTTTTTAATACGAGTTAAATTTGCGAATACAAAGAGTACATATACTATACTACAATATATTGTATTCATATATTTGACTACAATAGAAATACAACTAGAAAGTTTTAAATTTTGACCAAACCCATATAACAATTTGATTGATCCAAAATTTACCACATATGGATGGTATAGTGAGTGGTACAAAATATGGGTGGTGCACCTTAGCCCAACCCTATTTTATATATATACTTACTTGATTTTCTGCTAATCCCATTTGTATAACTCCAGAGGGGTTAGTTAATTCATCATAGGGGTCTTCATCGTAGGCTTTCCAACCAGCAAAGTAGGGGGAGTCTTCCCCATGAGATTCAGAAGTTGCAATTCTTGAAAGCTCCACACAAGATTGCTCTATCTCAAGACCCATATCTAACTTTCTCTTGCTAACAACAAAAGAATAATATAGTCAATTGCCAAGGACTTTCTTTACCTATAGAAAGCTAAAAGCTTCTGTAGGTTACAAGAAAGAGAGAGAAAGGGAGGATGAAAGAGAGGGGTTGTAGAGAGTAGAAAGAGAGCCTTGACTGAAAAGTTTGTCAGAATCCCTTCTATATATATAGTGGTTGAGCCTACTCAGAAAAAATAAATGGTGGCTTCAACTTGGCTTGGTGAGCTCAGCACTAACAAAAAAATAAAGATAACAATTATTGATAGCAAATTGGAGCTTTACCATGCAGGCTTTTGCATAAATTTATCAATACAGATTTGTATATCGTTTTTTAATATATTTTTTACACTTTTACTTGTTTAAGAAATAAAGAAAGAAAGGGAAAAATATATATATTAAGAAGTGAATGATTCTCTTAATTTATTTTTTAAAATAATTGTGTAAACAAATGTGACAGGAAAAACTGTGTAAATATTTTTTTTTTTTTACAAAAAGTTTTGGTGAATTGAGTCCTGGAGACTCGTCAGGGTTAGGGCAGGCCTCACGACTCAAAGGACACTAATTACATATGTACTTATAGATTATCCATCAACAAGATCCTCACATCGGCAATGTGATTCAAAATCACGATCATGTGGGTTATGAGCCGTATCCTTACCAACTGAACCAACCATCTTTTTAACAGCTATATAAATATTATTTCCTAAATTATCTGACGTGACTTGTGACAACTGTACCTCATGCCAGATCCACACGGAAAATATATGGTTGTTGTTAAGGGTGTGGAGTTCTTGCCATTGTAGTTCCATCCCCTTCGCAAAGATTTTCATATATTTGTGTCGGTTTAAGGGAGTAGGGGTTATAATATTTTGTTAGTGTGTGACTATTTGACGTGGTCTCGTAGTTGTTTATTAAATTTGAAGTGGTTGGGTTTCTTAAAAAGAAAATTATACTTCTCAACCTATGACTAATCAAATCCCTTGCAGAACAAACTCTAAAATTTCCTATGCGGAAACCAAATGATTTGTTAATCATTAAGGTCTGAATAGGTTTAACATAGTGTTTAATTGAGCTATTTTGTAAGAGTAGTTAAGTTTATGACATGACGGGTGACAAAGATATCAAGTACCCCAAAAGATCGATCAAGATTCTGATTTGCAAGCAGCTTGGATAAAAGAGAAGCTCTTCGAAGATATCCTGACCCCACAACTCAATGCCAAACAACAGAAACTAACTACTTCTTTCAAGTTCTGAATATGCTCCAAAATCGTGTTATTTTCATTCAACAGTTTAAACGTAGTTATTATATATGTATTTATTAAAAGTAATTTGTGTGATGATTATTTTATCAACAAAGAAAAACTTATAAGAAAGCAGATATTGATGAAGAATATAACCCTGAAGTTGATGATTAATGACTCACTAATAAGACATATTTGTGGTTAAGCAAAACAGAATGCAATTGGCTATATAGATTAGACTACTATTTGAGATAAGAAATATCGCATTATGTTTCTCCACCACGCATATGAGATAAGAAACAGCATGCTCATTACTTACGGAAGAGTTACTTTTGTAACATAAATATATCAATCACCCTGCCAGATTAAGAGCTACAGATTGACAAGTTTAACTATATATCTTCTGCTTCTCGAGGTTATTAGGTTGGCTTAGTATTTGGAGTGAGGAATTAAGGAGTGAGTGAACTTGAGGGTTCAAATCTCACAGATAAAATACTGATATGAATACTAACATTTACCTATAAAAAAAATTTCTTCTCCTACTTCTTCACGCGGTCAAAACATAGATAAAGCATATAGCTCCATTCAGACCTTACGATTTTTCCTGCAGTAATTCCTTGTGAAGGTGTGTGCTTACAAAAAAAAATATATCCTTGTGAAGGTAACGATATTGCTGATTGACTCGTTAGTTGATCTTTATCAAGCTTTGATTATGTTGAGTTTTGGTTAGAGAAACCATCACCTCTCTGATATTCATTTTTTCAAAAAATAAATCTCACTTTTTAATGAATGCTATATTTTTGTTAAAAAAGTGAGTGAATAATTGATTCAAGAAATAATGGTCATAAGAGTCCTTTATTAATATTCTAGTCAAATATTAAAAAATAAATAAAGAACATTGAATTTGAATATATATATATATATATATATATATATATATATATATATATATATATATATTTTAATTTGTCATTTCAAAAGATTAATTACTTAAGTATGATCCTTTTTTGGTTACAGTACTTAAGTATGATTTGACTTAATTAAATGTTAGGTACTTAGGATTTATGCACACCATTTAAGCCATGCGCATCATCTGCCTTTCTATATATTATATTCTCACTCCGTATGTCTCTTGGATCTGCTTGTTTAATCTTATAACAAGATAACATTAATTTGGAGAAGTAATTTTGATATGTATATATGCATGCACAACAACATTTAGGAGTTAGGAATATAAGATATTTGTCGAGATCATGTTGTTTTTGTGGCTTTCAACTAACTCACTAGAATTATTAAGCATCGTTCTAAGATAGGAAAAAAAAATGAAGGATGATGATATGATAATCAATGATGAGAAGAATATGCTTCTCTATAACAAGAACGTGGAGCTGGAGATCATATGTATATCCATGTGCTAGAGAAAATCAACTCTAGCTAGATCTGCAGTTAATATGGTGAATCTTAATGCAAAATAGAGAACGTGACTGCAGAGATCATATGACGACTGTGCGGCTACTTCAGCCTGTAGGGTAGAGACAAGTATCAAACAAAGGGCTAAAAGGATATGAAAAAATCATTGTTTATATTTGATGGTTTTATATAGTTGTGGACATGTACACTAATACTTTCTTGCTAGCTAGCTAGTGTCCCTTTTCTACCAAGATAAATGAAACCCAACATTATTGGCTGGAAATCAAATCATTGATTAATTGAAAGTGATCTCTCTGATGAAAAAAATAACCCTTGATCTTTCGGTTAGAACCTACATATATATAGGTGACAAAAGCATTATCATCTATAGACAAAGAAAGATGATATTATATACAATAAAGGCTCGTATCGGTCTCAAAAATATCAGGGTCAGTGTTACCTCCGATAAAATTAAAAAAAATCGAATTAGTTCGTCATAATTTTAAACCAGAGATATATTAGTATCTTTATCAACTCCTTGTTGGTTTTGGTGTTTTGAATCGATGACATGTTCTGTTTTCTTGTTTAGATATATTGTTATATGATATTTACATTTTTCATTATATAATTAAATTGGTTATTAAATATTTACTTAGATATTCAAAATGATGAAAACAACATCATTTTAAATACACACGGTAAAAATAAATTGACCTCTTAAGTAACTAAAAGCATCACTTAAATGTCTGAAATGAGACCTCAATTACATTACTCTAATTTCTATCACAAATTAATAATTGCAAAACCCTAATCCATAAAAGTAACAAATGATGTCTAATTCGATCAAACAAAAAGATTAACATATTCATAATTTAAAATTGTCTGAAACTAATTTATACTTTAATTTTAATTTTATGAGAGACTAAAATAAATAACGACAGACATCAAGGTTTTTCTCATGGACCAGAGTGAATTTTTTTTCTATTAGATATAGATAGCTAGTTTTTGCCCTTAAACTCAAAATCGCTTTCAATATCTAAGATGTGAAAATGACTGGTGGTCTAATCTATTGTCTCCACGGAGGAAGTTTACAAGAAGACTGCTTCAGTTGGGGCTCTTTTTCTCTTACATTACATCAATCAAGTACAGCTTATTCTATCTAAACCACCCGAATTGAAGTCTAGAAATCAACTAGTACGTGAGATAGGGGATCTTTGAATTAATTGGTAACAGCTAAGAGTGTCAATTCAAAGTGAAGGGCCAAGATCATGACACTTGAAAACGACGTTATTCACTTTCAACTAATAAAACAATAAAAAAGAAAAATACTAGTATATATTTACTATTTTGGGTAAATTTTGCTCCTATCATTTATATCAGTTTTTATATTTTTTTATATCAATCCTCTGACACTTAAAAAAAGTGAAAATACTTTTATTGTTAATTTTCATATAATTTGCATTACTAATTTAGTCCATACTAAATATTTTATAGAGAGAAAATAAGAGCATCTTAATTAGTACTTATTCAACAAAATAAGTTACTTTGAAAAAACTAATACTTGTTGGAACAAAAGAAATCTTATTTGATGTGAAAGTTAATGACTGTTAAGTGATTGACAATGAAAGTTAATGACAATGATTATTTTGAAATTTTTTACAATGATTATTTTGAAAAAATTTCTAATTGCAAAGAATTATTTTAAAAAATTAAAAATAATAAGAAATGTAGACTGTGAGGATGAACACATAAACCAAGCGCTAATGAATTTGCTGTTTGGTTACGAGCTGACACTAATTTAAAAAAAATAAGAATTAAATTGGATGTAATTTTGTTATCGAAAAAAGGGATGTTATTTAGGGTGTTTGAATAAATAGTTTAATTAATTAATCACCTGTTAATAAACTTATCCGAAATAAGTTAAAAAGGTCTTATTATCTTAAACTTCGATAATAAACTTATTTAAATGTGTTAAAAAATAATTTATAAAAATATTATTAACCATTTTTATAACTTATTTTTTATAAGTTTGTTTTTAAAAGTTATTATCATAAGTGTAAATAAGTTCCCTAGAAACTCTTCCGCATTATCTTTTTTTTTTTTTTTTGACAAGAACTCTTCTGCACGATCTAAGCATAGGATAAAAGACTTTAGTTTTATTCTCGTAAAAACTTTCTAATAGTTTTCTAATATTAAATAAAAGTAAATAGATTAAGTATTTTAAAAACTTTTTTTTATCTATTTTGAGGAGCATCCCACCGTCAATCTGAGACGGGGACTAATCTCCCGCGTGAGTTTATTCAGTACCTCTAAGGATGACATCCCTCTCAACTGAGATTTTTTCCATACCTAATGTTCGAACTCGAGACCTTGGTACCATTCACGCCAACCTCAATTGGTTAAGTATTTTAAAAACTTTAAAAGTGTTTAATACTTTCTTTAGAAAAATCTATTATATTTCATTTCATGACATAAAAGGGTTGTCATATAGTATTTGTCTAATGATGGGAAGTGATTTTGCAATGGTTTGTACTTGTATCGCAATCATCAATTAGAGGCCATATACGACTCTTCTCGGAAGATGTAGTGCCTGTGGTGACACGCCACGCGGGAATCTCTGTACTAATCATATGAGAGGATATTATGTCTAAAGAGAGGTAAGTATAGAATATTGAGTAGGTCGAACGTTAAATACACTGACTAAGCCTTGCATTAGGCTTCCCATATTAATATTTCAAGTCCCTTTTATTCTCATCTTACCTCCCGTATCCTTCATTTTTATTTGATTTCAGGATCCCATTATTATTATATTCGAAGTGTTGAAGTCATATTCGTATATCCTCCATCTATGCTTAATCTACATGCACTACAGAATCCAACCGTGTTCGTACACACGTTTTGTGAATTAATATAAATCGGAATACCCTTAGAAAAGTCCAGTTGTCGCATCCCAATTTGCACAGACACGCAGACCAAATGTCTCTAACTCTCCATGCATGTTAGAAATTCAAGTACGTCTGGAATCTCTAGATGTTGAATAGCCAAGTTAATATATAAATTATATAGACAATTTTTTTTTGTTAATTAACACTACAACATAAATGACTTATAATAGCAGTTATTTAATAGCGTTTGTTATGCGGAACTGCTATTAAAAATTGTAGTGCCCTTTTAATAGTGTTTCCGAAAATAAGTACTATTAAAGAGTGCACCTAAGATAGAGTTTATAAGGGGAACCGCTATCTTTTCTAATTTGAAATAAATAAATAAATCAACTTTTAATAGCATTTGTTTTAGGAAATGCTATTAAAAGATAAACTTTAGATGGCGTTTAATGTTAGAAACGCTATCATAGGTGAACTTTAGATAGCGTTTAAAGTATGAAACGCTATCTTAGGTGAATTTTAGAGCTACCCGCGCGCGTATACCCTAACATTCTCAGTTTCTGTATAACGCGGACAGACACCATCTCCCTCACTGCTCGCATCTCCCTCACTGATCGCGTCTCCATCACTACCACCGCCACAACCGCGCCATCTCCCTTACTGCTCGCGTCTCCCTCACTATCGCCGCCTCAACCGCGCCATCTCCCTCACTGCTCGCGTTTCCCTTACTACCGTCGCCACAACCGCGTGCCGTCTCCTTCATTCACAGCCACTGCACCTTCCCTTCCTCTGTCACATTCTCAGGTTTGTCCATTTGGGGGTTGAGGCGAGACCACTCCGTTACTGCCTCTCGTTCTTCCAAACTGACTTCGCAAGGCGAGACCACTCCGTTACTGCCTCTCGTCGCGTGGTGGAGCTCGTGCATCGCAGTGCGAAAGTCTGCAAATTCTCACCCTAAGACTCATCAGTTCAAAGTAGTGGTAACAAATCCCTCTCTTCCTTGCACTCATCCCATATTGTAATGTGATTTGGTTTGATACGCCTTGGTTGATAATGTGATTTCTGATTTCATTTTTTCAATTTGGGGCGTGATTGATATGCTAACCATGCATTTATGTTAGAAGGATTTCACATGCATCACTTCTGTTTGATAAAATGCCTCTATGAAAATATTTTTGTTGTACACCACATGTCAGTTGAATTAGACCGTTCTTCACTGATTTCACCTCCCGAAAGCATCAAATCAAGCTCAAAATTGCTCATTTAGGTAACAACACTCATCTTGATATTTTGATCGAAATTGAGAGTGTGTATTGATTAAACATTATAATTCAGATGTATTGATATCAAATTCTGCTATCTTTCGTGCCATAAACTTGTTTCTGTTATCATCTTGTGTTGTGAAACCTTTTTTGCGTTTCATTTTGTGGGATAATTTCATTGCAGAATCAGTTAAAAAATTTATAGGTTCTTCCATTCCTTGTTTGATTGGGATTTAATTATCATGGTTAACTTCATTCTATTTCATTTTTGTCGCAAGGAGGGGGTGATGGTTACTTTGTTATTTGATGCAGGGTCCTTAAAATGGTACATTGGTGAGGATTCAACAAGGATCTTGAGGATTAACATCTAGTCCTTATAAATGGTTCAGATTATGTTGAACATTGATTTTTATGTAAGAGAACATGTTCTTATACAATGAACCTGCCCATGGTCATGATTTGGTGCACTTGCAGTACGTTGATCAAAGGCACTTACTAGCATTTTTGTAGTCGAGCTTACTACTTATTAGCACGAGTTATCACTTGTTATCAGCTTACTATTCCACTAGCATGAGTTATCACTTGAACATTTACTGTTGTCTTTTACCATGAATGTTATGCTTTGACTAGTTAATTTTATATAAAATAGTTAAATATTTTTACTATTTACTTCTTTCTAACGTTAATTCCTGCATCAGATGATTGTTACTTCTTTCAGATATCATGCTAGAGTGTGGAGATAATTGAGGCTATTTTTGAAAAATCTTTTTTTTTTTTAAGTGTAGTGAATCTGACATTTCATGTCAACATCGCAGATTCTCCAAAGGTGATCGAGTTTCCAATTCTTTTCCTTTTCACCTGTATCACAGAATTGAAATGCTTTTAATTTCTAATTATATGTTTCAGTATAAGGTTTTACTTCATCTCACAAATCAAAATTCCTATCTCATAGAGGCTGACTTGGTGGTATAAGCTCATGTAAGCTGTGTTCAAAATACCCATATTGTAATGTTTTGTCCAAAACCCCCAGCTTATTACTTCTTTCAATTTTGATGACTTGGTCTATTCATTATTATAATGAACTTAAAAGAATGTTTAGATGCATGAAGTTTGGTGGTAATTAGGCATGCTTCTGTTACTACAGGGTTTTGTTGATTGGATGCATGAATATACACCTATGAACTAAATGACATTTTTTCTTATTTTATCATTGCAAGTCGCACATTATGATTTCTAGAAATTTGGCCACGGAAGATTTCATTATGATTGAGAGAGTTGAAGAAATATTTATGAATTGCCTATTGTTTTGTACCTTGGTTATGTGACTATACTAGTTATTAGACATAAAATGAAATTAGTTATTAGATTCAAGCTGTGTACTTTTAATCTTTTGTTGATTACATTTCTAAGGTTAATTAACACTTGATAGATGTTATTTTTTGTTGTGGATTTAACAAAGTATATTTTGTTTTTATAGAATGAGTTTCACAGCTGCTCTGGAGTTCTCTGCATTTCTGTTTTTCTGTTTCTTTGCCCAGGAGCTTTTTCTGCAGTTCTGCACACTGTTTCAGTGGTGTTAATATTTGTCCAAGCTATATCAGTTTCACCTCTCTGTCAAGGTGGTGTTGCGCAGCTTTGATTAATTGACGGAGCTCTTATTCTATGACTCTGCTACTAGATGCGTTGGTGGTATAGTCAAAGGAATACTTTTTGCTAACTTGCTAATGGACAGGGTATGCAGTTAGGATATGAGTATACTATGGTTCTGTTTTACATTGTTACATGCTTTTGACTTTGGGATAGTTCTCTTATTGCATAATTCAGTTTTTTGGTATACCATTTAACACTTACAAATCGGTTGTGAATATGGTTCAGTTAGTAGAAATGAAAGCTGGAGTTATGAGGGCGCAGGGAAGGAAGAGAGTGGAGGAAGACTTTGATGCAAGAGATAAATCTGCCTGGTCTCCATGTTTTTTATGAACATGCAGGATGGAGGTAAAGTTAAGAAATAGGTAAACTAAAAAAAAAAGGGAATAGATAGCGTTTGTTTAAGTAAACGCTATCTAAAGGCAGACTTTAGATAGCGTTTGTTTTAGTAAACGCTATCTAAAGGCATGCCTTTAGATATCGTTTGTTTTAACAAATGCTATCTAAAGGCAGACTTTAGATAGTGTTTGTTCAAACAAACGCTATCTAAAGTCTGCCTTTAGATAGCGTTTACTTAAACAAACGCTATCTAAAGTCTGCCTTTAGATAGCATTTGTTAAAACAAATGCTATCTAAAGTCACACATGACTGCAGAAAAACACATACTAAAGATAGCGTTTTGTAAATACACGGAAACGCTATCTAAGGTCATCTTTTAATAGCACTTCTTAAATGCTATCTTTGCTAACTATTTTTAATAGCGGTGGCATAGATAGCGCTTAAAAACGCTATTAAAAGGCATCCGGAAATGCTATCTAAAGCCTTTTCTGTTGTAGTGTAAATTCTAATTAGCTTTAGTTGTAAAGCAATATATGTTATCCAATTGTTACTGGTACTTGTTGTACTCCTCTTAGCCACCGTAGGTAAAAAACACAGTATTGGCTAATCAGAAGTGAACATATTCTCTAACATTTTCTTTATATTATTTTCTATTGGTTAAAATTTAAACGAGTCCTACTATTTTGGAAATGTGTACTATTAATTCATACGGGTCCCACTTGAATTTTGTAGCGCATAGCACATCTCCCCTACAAGAGTTGCTTAACTAAAATTTTGTAAGCCCAACCATGACATATCATACTTAAGAACATGGGCAAAAGTTTACTCCAACGCCATGGGCTGAACAGTTTGATTGGAAATCAATTTTTTTAATATAATAAGAAACGCTTCATTTCGGTTGCAAAGCAACATTACTTAAAGATTGCTTACACGTGTCTTCCAGCTAGACCTCCTCCAACGCTAAATTCATGTAAGAATCTGTTTCTTATCCATAAAAACTGTCATAAGCAACAACGTTAAAATTGCTCTAAGAAAGTGTGTTGCTAGCATTTCTCATTAGTCAATTAATTAGTTAACTTGTTATTCTAACTTAAACATAATTAGCTAACACAAGTAGTTAGTTAATTACATAGTTATATGTAAGAAAGACCTCTTGTACAACTCATTAATTAGTGAATTCAGTTCGTCTAAATCATTTTCTTTCATTTGTTCAATCACGCTCTTCTTTAAATATTGTTCTTGGTGATTCATAACATGTTCACCAATTTTAACACGGTAACGGGACTCTTCCTTTCAGGGGGTATGCTACACTTTCAACTTTTGATTAGCTTTATCCATCTTGGATTCCCATAGTTGCAATGGCGAATTCGATTGGTAATATGATTTCGAACCCTTCGAGTCCTTATTACATGCATCCCAACATGAATTCGGGTGTAATTCTTGTTTTTGCACCTCATAGTGGAGATAACTACCATATATACTTAAAAACTTGAGAGAGAGAATGTGCATATAGAGAGAAAGTAAGAGGACCAAGGTCCACGAGAGCTGGAAGCAACTCCCTTTCCTCAAACATGCCAATGCTAGGTCTGTTAGGAGAAATAAAGTGGGCTTCAATCGTGGTGGTAGAAACCATTTCTATCAGGATTCAGGCCGAAAGGTGGATAGGCTCGATGGTAGGATTACTTCGCTCTTCTTCTCCAATTTCCATGCGGAGGTTGGGAACGAAGACCTTTGGAGGGTGTTTAGTAAATAAGGGAAAGTCAGAGATATCTACATTGCTGCTAGAAGGGATAAGAGAGGGTACAGATTCGGCTTTGCCAAGTTTCAGGACGTTCAAAATGATAAAGCCCTAGAAATGTAAATGGATAACATTTGGCTCGGTGATCTGAAACTGAGAGTGAATATTGCTCGCTTCCATAGGGACTCGCCTATGCGGGATCGTCTGGTCTCTCAGCCATTAAGAGGAAAACAGGTGGTGGAATACAAAGTAAGGGATGGGCGGCCTTATTCTGAATTTGTGAACGTAAGGCCATTTATGGACAACAGACAAAAGGTGGGAACAGTTAAGGGACAAAAGGGAGTTGAAGTATATGTTAATGGCTCTGATGATTGGAGGGGGATACAATTTAATGTATCAGAGGGGGACATGAAATGGATACAAGGGAGTTACGTAGGCCTTACCTTTAACCCGGAGGGGGTTTTCAGCAATCACAACAAATTAAGGGGGGCAGGTTTCTTCACCATTAATTCGACTATGATGGGGGGAAATATGGTTCTTTTGCACTCTATTGAAGGAGAGGATCTCGTTGATGTCCTTGGAGGGGATTTTGACAATGTTGCCAACATGTTCGCTGAGTTTCGCCCTTGGTCTCAATCTGTTGTGTGTAGGCGAAGGAATGTTTGGTTGAATGTTGTGGGAGTACCCCCTCATGCCTGGCGTGACTCCTTCTTTAAAACTGTTTCCTCTTTGGTGGGTACTTTTGTTAATATTGATGAGAGTACTAGGAACAAAGCTAGACTGGATGTGGGGAGAGTTATGATTGTTGTCTCCTCACCAGAGGCAATCAATATGACTCTTAAGGTAAAAGTAAATGATCAAATCTTATCTACAAGGATGGTAGAGGATGTATTCAGGATGTGTGTGGATAAGCTACAGACTTATCATATTTTTCAACAAGACAATTCTATTTCGTCAGTTGTATCAGGCTTTGCTGAGGAATGATCAGATGCGGTACCAGAGACAAATTTATGGGAGGACTTATGTGATTTTGATGATGAGGGGGCTGGGGTGGTTGACGGTGGTGCTGGTGATGCAAACCTCGAGGCGATTTTGAATTCAAACCTACGTAGGGGTGTGGTAAACAGGGATAAGGAGGATAGTAGCTTCTGTCAGCCGCTTGGCTCAGTTTCGAGCCCCAACAATTCATACTTAGGTCCTGTCATAGGTGCAGTGGAAAGGTTGCTCAGGGTTGGCAGCTCTTCTAACCACTCCCCAGATGCTGACGATGTTCAGTTGGAAGATAAGGTGGTTGGGGTTCAAAGAGGGCTATCTTTTGAGCCAGAGGTTGGATTGGGCATTTTGGGCTCAGCCCCGTATGTTGGGCCTGTTAGGGATGTGGGAAACCATATTTTAAGTGTCTTGGCCCCTTCTATTGGGTTGGGCCATTTGACTACCCCTTCTGATCCCATTTCGGGTGGACTTAATGTGGATCTTGGCATAGAGAACTTGGGATGTGTGGACCTGGTAGGACAATCTGTTCCAGTAGAGGTGAGTCCTAGGGTGGAGAATGTCGTTGCCACTATGGTCAATGATCCCAGCGTGGAAACCAAGGGAGGGTTAGTGAAATCAAAAAAGGGGAAAACTTCAAAGGGGAAAAATGCTATTACCCAGGTTGATCCGCCGTCTGGCATGTGTTCCGCTAATGACTTGCCTAGGCTGTCAATCTCTACGGCGAGGGAGGTTGGGTTGAAGTCTGCAAGGTTATCCAGAAGGAAGGAGGTGGTTTCTGTAGGTCAGAGGGATTTGGAAAAACCTAACTCTGAAAACTTGGTTGATATTGAGGTGGAGGTGGCGGCTGCTCAGTGGGAGGTCTCAAATGTGGGTCACGTTAGATGCTCCCCCATCACGCACAGTTTCTCACAAGACTCGGGTCATCCGGAGCTTAGAGGTGCCTCTCGGGTTAGTGGTGAACTTGGTCAGGCTGCGGCGAATTCTTCTGTCACTGGTATGTCTCTTTCCGATAATACTGTTAATATTTGCAACAACAAAATCCTTGCTAGCTTGTCCCTGTCGGCTGCCAAAAAAATGTGGGAGATGGGCAAAATGATTGGGGTTAGTTTCGAGGGTGGTGATGAAGAAATGGTTAAAAAAATATTGGAGTCAGAGGAGAGGGACCGAAAGGTTAACTCCTCAGAAGGTGTACAGTCAGGTTTAAAATGAAGATAGGCTCTTCGAATGTCAGAGGCCTTGGAGCGGCGTCGAAAAGGAATAAAATCCGCTCTCTGGTGGTGTCCGAGAATTTAGATTTTGTGGCTGATGAGTGTGATTTCACCTCATATTTCATGTACATTTTTGCATACATTTTCATATAGTTTAGGCAATTTTAATTTGATTTTTGTTAGTTTTTACCTTGGAACGGGTAAGGCGGTCTTGCGGTGTTGTTTTGAAGAAATTAAGGGTAAAATGCTCGAGATTGACCATGATGGAGCTTGGATGAAGATAAAGCTTGAAAAGTGAAGAAAATGTACCAAACAGAGCCCATCACGGCCATGATCGAGCAATAACTGGAAAGAAAGAAAGTAAAAGTCAGAAGCTGTCACGGCCTAGCCGTGATGCCCATCACGGCCGTGACATGTTAACTGAGCCAGACCCCTTCTAGGCAGAATCTGTCACGGCCAGGCCGCGATGCCCATCACGGCCGTGACAGACCATTTGGTGAAGCAACGTTCAAGGCAGAAGCTATCACGGTCGTGATAAATCAAAAGTTGAAAGCGCGCCTATGGCAGAACCCGTCACGGCCTGACCGTGATGGTCATCATGGCATTGACGCGCGTTATTTGAATCCAATTCTATAAATAAGGCATTAGGGGCAGAATAGAAGGGAGCAGACTTTTACCCTAACAAGAAAAAGAACACCAAGGAGCTGCTGTGACGGCTGTGGGAAGCTTCCATGGAGTCCCTTCTCTCCCTTTTCTCTATTGTTTTGATTTTGGCTTTCTCTATGACTATGAGTAGCTAAATCCCTTTTTGTTGGGATTAGATTTAGCCAAACCAAATATCATGTATTTGCCTTGATCTATTAATCTATGTTTATGCTTTCGTATTAGTGTTTGATTCCTATGCTTAATGCCTTTTGTGGTCTGATCATCCATGATTTGATTTTGAGATTTGATTTGCAATTGGGACGTTTTTATCAATTCTTGATCTGGAATTAATCACCTAGTAAACCTTGCATCTAGGAATGGATTTTGGTTTATTAGTAATCGTGTAACCCCTACTCTTAATGCAAATTCACTAATTAGGTCACCTAAGGAATTAGGGTTTAATTAGGGGATTTAGGCTCTTGTTATCTAAGGAATTAGGACTTGAGTAATCTTGTGGGTTGATTTTAATATTTGAAGTATAAACTGGATTGGTGATCTTGGTATTGCATGAGGTTAAGGTTTGGTGAAGTTTAATCCCAACATCTTTTATCATATTTGAAGAATCTATTTTTCTGCATTCCAAGTGTTCGATAAAAATACAAAAATAACTTTTTCCTTTTATTTTGTTTATTTTAACTCTTGATTGGGCTTGGTATTTAATATTGAGCTCCCTTCCATCCAAAGGTTCGCTTAGATAGTAATTTATTTGGTACGTGCTAGTACTTGTCTCAGTCCCCGTGGGAACGATATCCCTCTTACCTCTTTATTACTTGTACGACTGGGTATACTTGCCTAGATCCATCGTCGAACAAGTTTTTGGCGCCATTATCGGGGATTGAGTTTCAATATTAACATACCCATTTCGATTACTAATTTAAGCACAATTTTATTTTTGTTTTACTAATCTGTTTCTCTTTGCTGTCATTTAGTGCTAACATTCTTGGTCTCTAGACTTTTGTGCATGCGAGGTACTATCCCAGCTGACCAACTTCTCTACGATCCTGAAATAGAAAAGGCGGCTAGGAAGAATCGGAGTCAAGCAAGACAGCAGAAGTTATTAGCACAACAAGAAAGAGAACAAGAGACCTCCACTGCACAAGTTCATCAAGAACCACTTGAGATGGCAGGCAATGGTGAGGGTGCTCCACGGAGGACACTTGGGGATTATGCCAACACAAATGTCAATCGGCATGTCACTAGCATAGTGAGGCCTCCAGTGAATTCCAACAATTTTGAGATCAAGCCGGCTCTCTTGAACATGATGCAGCAAAATCAATTTGCCGAGATGGAGAAGGAAGATCCTAATAATCATGTCTCCAACTTCATTGAGTTGTGTGATACGGTGAAGTTAAATGGTGCTACCGATGATGCAATTCGCCTAAGGTTGTTCCCATTCTCTCTAAGAGATAGAGCCAAGGCTTGGCTCCAATCTCAACCAAGGGGGAGCATCACTACATGGGATGACTTAGAGGCTAAATTTCTTGCAAGGTTCTTTCCCGCCTCAAGATTTGTGAAGACACGGGGTGATATCACAAGCTTTGCTCAACAAGAGGGTGAGACTCTTCATGACACATGGGAAAGGTTCAAAGACTTGCTCCGAAGATGTCCAAATCATGGGTTTGATGATCTTGTCCAAATGCAAACATTTTGCAATGGATTGAGGCCGTCAACCAAGCTTATGTTGGATGCCTCAGCTGGAGGTTCCATGAACACAAAGACACCGCAGGAAGCATTGACTTTGATAGAAGCTATGGCATCTAATAACTATTTGATGCATCATAATCGAGGTGCCACATCAAGAATGGGAGTGTTGGAGTTAGACTCACAAACTGCACTTTTGGCTCAAAATAAGCTTATGACACAACAACTTCAGTCCATTACCAAGCAACTAGCTCAACTCCCACAACAACTCCAGACCATTCAAGGGACAACCATGCCACCTCAACAGGTAATGATATGTGATTTTTGTGGAGGAGATCATGACAATGGAAATCGTGAGGCCACACCTAGTTCCCATGAGGAAGCTAATTATATGAGGAACTATGGGCGGCAAGGTAACAACCAATTTTCCAACAATTACAACCAAGGGTGGAGGAATCAAACAAGTTTTGGTTGGAAACAAGATTACCGGAAGCTAAATCAAGCTACTAGAAAAGATCACTTTCCACTTCCATTCATGGCCCAAATGTTGGAGAGGTTGGCCGGGCAAGCTTATTATTGTTTCTTGGATAGTTATTCGGGTTATAACCAAATTGCGGTTAACCCGGAAGACCAAGAGAAAACTGCCTTCACATGTCCTTTTGGAGTTTTTGCCTATCGGAAGATGCCTTTCGGTCTTTGTAATGCGCCTGCAACATTTCAAAGGTGCATGTTTTCCATTTTCTCTGATATGGTAGAAAAATACATTGAAGTTTTTATGGATGATTTTTCTGTTTTCGGTTCCTCTTATGATAATTGCTTGTCAAACCTTGCTGCTGTGTTAAAGAGGTGCATGGGCACCAATTTAGTTTTAAATTGGGAGAAGTGTCATTTTATGGTGCAAGAGGGCATTGTGCTCGGGCACAAGATTTCAGCTAAGGGGATCAAAGTGGATAAATCCAAGATTGATGTAATTGAGAAACTACCTCCACCAGTGAATGTCAAGGGTGTGAGGAGTTTTCTTGGGCATGCAGGCTTTTACCGGTGGTTCATCAGAGACTTCTCAAAGATATCCAAGTCGTTGTGTAGCCCTTTGAACAAGGACGCACCATTTGTGCTTGATACTGCTTGCCTTACTTCTTTTCAGATTTTGAAAGAAAAGTTGATTACCGCTCCCATTCTTGTTGTACCCAACTGGGAGTCACCATTTGAATTAATGTGTGATGCCAGTGACTACGCAGTTGGGGCAATTTTGGGACAGCGAAGGGAAATTTTTTTCCATGCCATTCACTATGCTAGCAAGGTTCTCAATGAGAACCAAATAAATTATGCAACAACTGAGAAAGAGTTGCTAGCCATAGTGTTTGCATTGGAAAAATTTCGTTCATACTTGATTGGGTCACAAGTCACTGTTTTTACTGATCATGCTGCAATTAAATATTTGTTGACTAAGTTAGATCAAAACCAAGACTCATAAGGTGGATTTTATTGTTGTAGGAATTTGACTTAGTCATTAAGGACAAAAAGGGTAGCGAAAATATGGTGGCTGACCACTTATCTCGGTTGGTGGATGAAGAGGTTACTGCAAAAGAAAAGGACATTTGGGATGAGTTCCCGGATGAGGCTTTAATTCTGGTGCATGAGAGACCATGGTTTGCCGACATGGCAAATTTCAAGGCAGTCAACATTGTTCCAGAGCACCTCACTTGGCAACAAAAGAAAAAAATCTTCCGGGATGCCAACCATTTCATGTGGGATGATCCATTTCTGTTCAAGGTTGGACCGGATGGCTTATGGAGGAGGTGTGTTAGTCAAGAGGAAGCGAAGAATATTTTGTGGCATTGCCATAACTCTCCATATGGTGGACATTACAATGGGGATAGGACAGCTGCAAAGGTCCTCCAACCTGGGCTCTTTTGGCCCTCAATCTTCAAGGACTCTTACAAACATGTGAAGAGTTGTGACAAGTGCCAAAGGACCGGGAACATATCTAAAAGGGATGAGATGCCACTGGAAAACATATTGGAGGTTGAAGTATTTGACTGTTGGGGCATAGATTTTATGGGTCCACTTCCACCTTCATTCTCCAATCAATATATCTTGGTGGCGGTGGACTATGTTTCTAAATGGGTGGAGGCCATTGCAACACCGAAGAATGATGCACAAACAGTGATTAAGTTCATCAAAAAGAACATTTTTTCCCGGTTCGGTGTCCCAAGGGTCCTTATAAGTGATGGGGGATCTCACTTTTGCAACTCACAACTGAAAAATGTGTTGACCAAGTATGATGTGAGGCATAAGGTGGCATCTCCATATCATCCGTAAACAAATGGGCAAGCGGAGGTCTCTAACCAGGAGATTAAGCGAATTCTGGAAAAAACTGTGGCCACTTCAAGAAAAGATTGGGCAAAGAAGCTTGACGATGCCTTGTGGGCTTACCGGACTGCATTAAAAACTTCTGTGGGGTTATCTCCGTTTCAGATGGTCAATGGGAAGGCATGTCATCTACCCGTAGAGTTGGAGCATCGAGCCTTTTGGGTATTGAAGTTCTTGAATTTTGATGCCACTTTGGCGGGTGAGAAAAGAGTCAATCAACTGCATGAATTAGAGGAGATGCGCCTCAATGCATATGAGAATGCAGCTATTTAAAAGCAGTGAATCAAGACTTATCATGACAAGAAGATCGTAATGAAAGCATTTCAGTCGGGACAACAGGTTTTCTTATTCAATTCCCGGCTGAGATTGTTTCCGGGCAAGTTGTAGTCTAAGTGGTCGGGACCGTTCATTGTCAAAGAGGTCTCATCTCATGGAGCTATAGAAGTGGAGGATCCTACTTCAAAAAGGACCTTCAAAGTCAATGGCCAAAGGCTCAAGGCCTACTTGGGTGGTGACATCGAGAGATTGACCACAACTGTGCGCCTTCGTAATCCTTGAGATCACCGGCACGTCAAGCTAGTGACGTTAAAGAAGCGCTTATTAGGAGGCAACCCAAGTTTTCTTTTCCTTTTCCATTTGTTTTTTATTTTAACTCTTGAATAATTTGAGAAGATCAAGAGGAAAAAGATCATAAATTAATAGATTTGTTAAGTGTTTTCAGGGTAAGAAGGAAGGAGAAGCAAAAAGGGCAAGGGCAAGCAAAGTCAGCAACCATCACGCCCAGGCCGTGACAGTGGTCACGGCCGTGATGAGCTAACCAAAGAAGATCAGAAAGGATCACGGCCCACCCGTGATACCCATCACGGGCGTAATGAAAGGACCCTGAATATCAGAGAGCATCACGGCCTAGCCGTGATGGAGGTCACGGTCGTGATAGGCCAGCTCCTATGAACCAGAATTGATCACGGCCTGCCCGTGATGAGCCCGTGATGATCATCACGGCTGTGACACACTTTTCAGCCTCCCTTTGCCTAGGAATGTGTGCCAGCACCCGCTACCACCTCTATAAGTTGTTCCATTTTTCTCCTCTCTCCGACTTGATTATTTACATTGGGGATAATGTAAGTTTTTAAGCTTGGGGTAGGGGTATTTTTGCAAATTTTTGAATTTTTGCATTTTCATGTTGCATTCAAATAGGCATAGTTTTGCATGATCACCTGAATAGATTGCCCCTTGCTTAGATTATGCATCCAATTGTGAGAACTGAGTGCCAATTAAATTGAGATAGTGAATTTTTGAACCCAATTTTGTATCCTTGTGATAAGGCTATAAATAAAAATTCTTGAGATGATCTTTGATAGTTGATAACTTGCATGTGGTTCCGTAGATTTGTGTTTCTCATTGATTTTTGAACTACTAAATGTGAGATTCTTGAGCCAAAAAAGGGGTACTCACTAAATTTACCCCATTCTTTGTGATAGAGTGTTTTATTCCTCTTGGATTGTATTCTCTAGAACTTGGCTTGAAACCGTTTTGAAGCTTAAAAATTTTTGAAAACATTTTTGAAAATGATTGAGGCACTAGGTATTTTTCCGGCCTTCTGAGCTTTGATTGACTAAATGCTACCCCTTAGTTGCCCAATTTTGAGCCTAAAAGAATAAAATACTTTTCTTGGTACCTTGAATTACTTTGATGAATAATGCTTGGTATGGCACCTTTTAAAGTATTACAAAAGGGTAAAAAGGTAGTTGAAAAAGTATGGGATGAGAAAGTTAGAAAAATATTTCTCTTGAGTTGAAAATCTCCCCTTCTCCAAATAAAATAAAAAAAAAGAGAGAAAAAATATAGAGAAGGGGATGACAAAAGGAAGTGAGAAATAAAATAAAAAGAAAGAAATAAAGGTGGAAAGACAAATCAAAACCCAAAAAGGTATTTTAGAAGGTGTCATGCTTCGCAATGCTTGATATTTTGTTTAGCCTTCTTGAAATTTCCTTTTCTTGATTTCCCCACCTAACGATTAATCCCATGGCCCCGTTACAACCAAAGTAAAAGACCTCTTGATTCTTATGTGTTTTCATTAATAAAGTAGAGATTTGGTTAATAGTCAAGCTTATGGTAGAATTCATTCCTTGAGGAAATTGAGCGAATTGTCATATATCCCTAAACACTTGAGTGAGGTGAGAAAGTGTGCCCGAAATAGTGAGAATATGAGTCTAGGAAACCTAAGCTTCTAATTGGACTTAAAATTGATTGTCTCTTGGTGATTTATTTGAAAATGCCTGTTACTTGGATTAGTTACTCGGGTTCTTGGTTCACTATCCATGCTCTGACTATTTATATCTTCTGGCCTTAGTGATTGCTTAAGGACAAGCAAATGAACAAGCTTGGGGTGATTTGATGAGTGTGATTTCACCTCATATGTCATGTACATTTTTGCATGCATTTTCATATAGTTTAGGCAATTTTAATTTGATTTTTGTTAGTTTTTACCTTGGAACAGGTAAGGCGGTCTTGTGGTGTTGTTTTGCAGAAATTAAGGGTAAAATGCTCAAGATTGACCATGATGGAGCTTGGATGAAGATAGAGCTTGAAAAGTGAAGAAAATGTACCAAACAGAGCCCATCACGGCCTAGCCGTGATGCCCATCACGGCCATGATCGAGCAATAACTGGAAAGAAAGAAGGCAAAAGTCCGAAGCTGTCACGGCCGTGACATGTTAACTGAGCCAGACCCCTTCTAGGCAGAATCTGTCATGGCCAGGCCGTGATGCCCATTACGGCCGTGACAGACCATTTGGTGAAGCAACGTTCAAGGCAGAAACTATCACGGCCGTGATAAATCAAAAGTTGAAAGCGTGCCCATGGCAGAACCCGTCACGGCCTGACCGTGATGGCCATCACGACCGTGACGCGTGTTATTTGAATCCAATTCTATAAATAAGGCATCAGGGGCAGAATAGAAGGGAGCGGACTTTTACCCTAACAAGAAAAAGAACGTTTCTCTGCACCAAGGAGTTGTTGTGACGGCTGTGGGAAGCTTCCATGGAGTCCCTTCTCTCCCTTTTCTCTATTGTTTTGATTTTGGCTTTCTCTATGACTATGACTAGCTAAATCCCTTTTTGTTGGGATTAGATGTAGTCAAACCAAATATCATGTATTTGCCTTGATCTATTAATCTATGTTTATGCTTTCGTATTAGTGTTTGATTCCTATGCTTAATGCCTTTTGTGGTCTGATCATCCATGATTTGATTTTGAGATTTTATTTGCAATAGGGACGTTCTTATCAATTCTTGATCTGGAATTAATCACCTAGTAAACCTTGCATCTAGGAATGGATTTTGGTTTATTAGTAATCGTGTAACCCCTACTCTTAATGCAAATTCACTAATTAGGTCACCTAAGGAATTAGGGTTTAATTAGGGGATTTAGGCTCTTGTTATCTAAGGAATTAGGACTTGAGTAATCTTGTGGGTTGATTTTAATATTTGAAGTATAAACTGGATTGGTGGTCTTGGTATTGCATGAGGTTAAGGTTTGGTGAAGTTTAATCCCAACATCTTTTATCATATTTGAAGAATCTATTTTTCTGCATTCCAAGTGTTCGATAAAAATACAAAAAGAACTTTTTCCTTTTATTTTGTTTATTTTAACCCTTGATTGGGCTTGGTATTTAATATTGAGCTCCCTTCCATCCAAAGGTTCGCTTAGATAGTAGTTGATTTGGTACGTGCTAGTACTTGTCTCAGTCCTCGTGGGAACGATATCCCTCTTACCTCTTTATTACTTGTACGACTGGGTATACTTACCTAGATCCGTCGTCGAACAGTGGCCATACAGGAAACAAAGCTTGAATGTGTAGATATGAGGCTTTGTGAACTTTTATGGGAAAACGCTGATGTTGATTGGTGCTTTCTACCAGCTATAGGTAACTCTGGAGGTTTAATAAACATCTGGAATTCTTGCCTTGGATTTCTCCTTTTCTCCTTCTCAGGCACTGGATTCTCTGGGGTATGCTTAAATTGGGGACCAAAAAATCTTAAGTGCTATGTTGTTAATATATACTCACCTTGCTCGATTACTGGAAAAAGGAAACTTTGGCATGATTTGTGTATGTCCAGGAGGGGTTTCAGGAGAGGATTGTGGTGCCTAGTGGGTGACTTCAATGCGGTCTCACATTCAGGGGAGAGAAGGGGTTCCTCAAATTACACGGACTTAGTGGAATGTGAGGAATTTAACAACTTCATTTCTGAAATGGATTTGGTGGATGTCCCCCTACTGGGTAGGAAATTCACTTGGTACAAAGCCAATGGCTCAACAATGAGTATATTGGACAGGTTTTTGCTTTCTGAGGAGTGGGTGGATTCTTGGAAGGTGAAGGCTCAATGGGCCCTAAAGTGTGATATCTCGGACCATTGCCCTATCATCATTAGATTGGGTGAATTGAATTGGGGCCCAAAACCTTTTCGTTTCAATAATTGCTGGCTTTCTCATAATGGTTTCAAGTAGTTGGTTGAAGATTGTTGGTCGAGTGCCCAGGTAGTGGGATGAAAGGCCTTTGTTCTTAAAGAAAAATTAAAAATTCTGAAATCTATGATTAGGAACTGGAATCTGGAGGTTTTTGGCTCTTTCGACAACAAGTTGAAGGTCTTAGAATACAAGATTGATGGATTGGATATCAAAGCAGAGAAGGTGGGTCTCACTACAAAAAAACAATTGTTTAGCGACCGTAATTTTCGGTCGCTAAACCATGTAAATCGGTCGCTATTTGTTTTAGCGACCGAATCAGAGACCGATTTATGATGGTAGCTGAATACCTGGTCGCTAAGGTTTTAGCTACCGAATTATTATTTCGCTCGCTAATTAGCGACCGTAAATTCGGTCGCTATATAATAATAATCGGTCGCTATTAGGTTGGTCGCATTTTTTGGGTAACCATTGATGCGTGATTTTTAAGATATAAAGGCAAGTGCACCTCGTCGCAATCAAGTAATACGGTGGTGAGACCGGTTATCGTATCCACAGGGATCGGTTGTCAATTACCAATTCACAAACTCAACAACTATCTAGACTAAACTAAAGTATGAAAAGATCATAAAACAAAGAAATAAAATATTTTTGGTCTTTTGGGAATTTTATCGAACACTTGGTATGCAAACAGAGATGTGGTTGAGATTGTCAAGGTTAAACTACACTAATCCTCCCTTAATTGCAATGAAATGGTTTCTAACACAAGTCCTACTTCAATTATGACAATCAAGCCTTTTCTAAAATACTCAAGCCTAATGTCTTAGGTGCATTGAGCCTAAAACCCCAAATCAAACCCTAATGTCTTAGGTGGATTAATCTGTGATTTTGCATTAAGTCAAGACTTATAAGATTGCAAGCAGTCAACACCTATGTCTAGATTCTTGAACTACTTGGCATATGATTCATGAGCATGCCTTAACACCAACCTTCCAGTTATCTATCAAAGCAACATATCACTCCTATGGGTAGCTAATCCAAGGAAAGCATTAAGCACATAATCACATACTCATAAAGAAATAGAAACTTGCATTAAACAACCAAATCAATTTACAAACAAGTTCAGAAAAGTAATCATCTAACCCCAACAATGGGGATTTAACTACTCATGATAAAAGGAAATACAAAAGAGAATGAGAGAAGGGATGGAAAACACTCATAGAAGAATCCTCCAAGCTTCCTCCATTCCCAGAGCAAGGAAATCTCCCCTTCTAGGGCTGGAACCCTAGCCCAGCCGCAGCTTCCAAGTGCTCCCAAGTGCTCCTCCTCCAAAAGCTCCCCCTTTCTGCCCTAAAACAGCAACTTATACCAATCAGTTCTGCGCGTGTTCGCGAGGCGAGTGGATTCTTGCGAGGCGAATATTAAAATCTGATGTTGCTGAGAAATGGGCTCTCGCGAGGCGAGAGTGGACTCGCGACGCGAAAACGAAAGGCTCTTCTCAATTACGCCCGTGAGGCGCATCAGGGCCTGGGCGTGATGGCTTCTGATCCCCAGACTCGCGAGGTGAGATATGGTTCGCGAGGCGAACCAGAAAGATGACATTCTGCTGGAAGTCAGCTCTCAGGGTCGCGAGGCGAATGCAGTCTCGTGGGGCGAATCACCAGAATTCTGCTTGGCTCAATTTCTTCTCTTTTCAGGCTCTATTTCATCCAAGCTCCATCAAGACTAATTCTGAGCATTTTTCCATTGAATTCCTGCAAAACAACACCAAAACCACCTTATCTGTTCCAAAGGAAAAACTAACCAAAATCAAACTAAAATGGCCTAACTTATATGCAAATGCATGCAGAAATGTACATGGAAAATGAGGTGAAATCACACTCATCAACCATTTTTAGCGACCGATAATCGGTTGCTAATTCGGTCACTAATTTTGGTTACTGTTAACCTATATTAGCGACGGATTTTCAGTCGCTATACATCATCTGTAAATCTGAAATAAAGTTTAGCGACCGAATTATTGGTTTCTAATTCGGTCGCTAAACTAGTTATTAATTTTTTTTTTAATTTTAATTTTTATAATAATTTTTTTTTTTTGATTTTCTTTAAACGTTAAAAAAATTACTAATAAAACACACCAAATAACTTATGAAATATACAATCATAAAAAATAATAAATATATATAAAAAGAATAATCCAAAATGCCATACAAGAATAGTTTAAAGTCAAAAATATGGAGAGAAAAAATCAGTCATGATGAGGGGGAGATAGAGGAATCCAATCATCCTCAGCGTCCGTACCACCGACGCCCTGGCTAGCCGATCTCTGCCGCAGAGCAAGATGGTAGCTGGCGGCGAAACCGGAGGAGCGGCAGCAGCGCACAACCGTCGAGCATCATCCCGAGCAACCGAGTCCTGGATCCTCATTTGCTCCAACACCACCCGCAGTGAACCGCCCCGCTCGATGCTCGCCCGCATCAGCCGCTGGTGTGCCCGAGTCAATCGTGTAACTGTTCGCCATCCGCCGCTCTCTCTCGCTCTTCTCCCGAAGCTCCGCGTTCAGCTGCGTGATGGTGTCCTGCATTTGGTGGAACTGCTCCTGAGGGACGGTATTGGCGCAGCAAGGAGCAGGCGTGTCGGACGATGAAGCGATGAACTCGGCTCCCAGGTGTCCGAGGCCATACACGTGCCCCTTCTTGTTCCTGCCCCCGACGACCTCCAAATAAATGGCATTATCATCGACGGAGACAGAGAGCAGCCATCACGACCAAAGCCTCATCTTGTGACTGGGAGGCACGTGATATGGCATCGTCCTTCTTCTCGTTGAAGCCCGCCTACAAAGTATAGTTGACTAGATTTAGTTAAAATAATTATATCCAATATTAACAAATCATTTATAATAAATTACAAGTAAACACTAAATTATTTTTTTACTTACGGCATAGTTACGGGCCTTGTCGTTGACCCATGTCCCCGACTTCAACTTCTTCGCCCCTCTCCACCAATTCCATAGCAAAGAGGGGCTCGCATGTTTCGTGCTTTCGCACAGAATAATATAATATTAAATTCATAAGAATAATTAAAAATGAAAACTAATTAATTAAATAGTATATTAAGTCAAAAGTTTAATGTATTACCAGCTTGTCGTAGTGGGCAGGCTGATTTAGACCCACCGGCCCAAGCACATGCGCCACCATCGAAGCTCGATTACGCCGAGCCGTGGCCTGGATCTCCGGAACTTCTCAAGAGCCCAAGATCTGGTCCAGCTGCCTCTTGATCTCGTGGATCCACCCACCTCCCCTTATTCTCGCCCCTTCCTCGCCTTGTTCATCAGATTCTTCATAACCAGTGAGCCTTTATGCTCAAATATGTCCCTGACGAGAGCCTCTAAAGCTAAGTCCCACCTATACTCTTTCTGCAACTTACAGTTGTTAGGAAATTCGTGTGTACATATATAATATAAATTTAATTTAAAAAACTTAATAAAATGTTACCTTAAACTCTAGAAACAACTGATCCCTATGGCCCAGTGGGATGGCCTTCCATGTAGGCCATGGACCATCAAACTTGCGTCGCAGGATCTTCGATATCGAATCAGAAGGGCCCTTCATGCGTAAAGCTCGCAGACAAAATTAGAGCATTAATAAATGTTATAATTAAATTTTAAAAACAAGTAAATAGAAATTAACGATACCTTTATATATATTAAAAAATTAAATTAGCATACTCGTTATCCCCCCTGGGGATAAGAAAAATCCTCCTGTCGGATGGACCACGACTCTCCTGTCCCGATGATGATGATGGTCCTATCGTCGTAGGTGTGGATGATGAGGGTGCAGCCTGTGTCCCGACCACATGAGGATGGGTGGGGGGTGCAACTCCATCACCCTGAGGTGTCCCGTCAACAGAGGTGCTGGTAGGATGGTCTCGATCGAGAAGGCCGTGGGTCGGCCGGCGAAGGGACTCTCGCAAAGACGACCTCCACGACGACCTCCACGATGACCCCTACCTCCGGGAGGAATCGCCATCCTGTGAAAAAAAAATGAAAATATGATTACACAACAGTGTAAATAATACAAAAATAAATTACCTAATAAGTAGAATGACATTCACACAACGAATTATGACATAAATAAATTACCTAAGTAGAATCTCCGTCACTAAATTCACCCTCAGTCTCATCAGTATCACTTGATCGGAATGTACCTTCGCTAGATGCGTCCAACTCGGATTGATCCATTAACTCTCTTTCAACTTCTTCCCCATTTCTAAAATGTCCGCCGGAGAATTAACAATAATGTCCCGGCGTAATTTGTAAACTCAGACGTGAGGTCTTGAAAACTCATCATCTTGGTACGAAGCATCTTTTTCAGGCTGGTTGATTACATTATCAGTAATTATACTGCGAGCCTTTATCTTAATAACACCCAACCAGCCATGATGTCCTTCGGGATATGGCGAGTAATAAACCTGCTCTGCCTGTTGTGAAAAAATGAATGGGTCGTACGCCTTATTATACCTTCGAGACAGCCTAACTTGAACAATACCATAATTTTTATCTATTTTTGTCCCTACGTCAAGAGTAGGATCAAACCAATCACACTTGAAGATAACTAATTTCATCACGGGGAAACCGGTATAATCGAGTTCAAGGATGTCAGTTAGAACCCCATAGAAATCATCCTCTACATTGCCATCAGTGGCTCGCACACAAACACCATAGTTACACGTCCGCATTCCTTCATTCCATGTTTTTGTGTTAAATTTATATCCATTTACAATATAAGTATTCCATGATATAACCCATCTGTTAGGGCCCCATGCCAAATTTGTCAAAAATGGATTTTGAACATTGTTTTCTCGGATCTATTACCTAAACAAACAAATATTATATTATTCTTATACATGCTATATATTTAAGGAGATAAAATGTATGCTTCAAAAAATGAAGATGCTTAACATACATATTTAATGAACCACGTAGCAAAGTGAGAAGTAATTTCTCGATCAACCTGATCATTTGAAATGTCAGGTTGGAGATCCCTTAGAAAATTGTCGTACATCCTACATATGGGAGATTAACAGCAGGACGATTAATAATAATAAATGTCAATTGAACTTATTAAAGACGTTGTAGAAACTTACTCTAAATATGGCGCCACCTCTTCACAATTTTGAAGGATATACAGATGAGCAGCATTAATGTCACGCTGCTCCAAGAAATATCCTTTTGATTTGCCACTAAATCTGCCCGAATAGTTGAATATTGATATAGGAGGACTAGTTGAACATCCTTCGCCCGAATCAACGTTTCTAGGCATCCTTGTCCTTCTCGTGTTAACTTCGTCCGGATAGTAATAAGAGGCAAAAGTGGAAGTCTCCTCTACTAAGTATGCTTCACAAATGGAACCCTCCACTCGTGCCTTGTTCTTGACTTTGTGTTTAAGGGAGTGCAGGAACCTATTAAAGAGGGATACATACAAATAATTACTAGTTTTAGGGAAAGCTAAACTACGCTCTCGTGTTCGTGAATTTCATATGTATTAAGTAAAATAGTTGATGTTGTTTACCTCTCAAATGGATACATCCAGCGGTATTGGACTGGGCCACCAACTCTTGCTTCATAAGGTAGATGAACCGGCAGGTGTTCCATGGAATCAAAGAAACTCGGCGGGAAGATTTGCTCCAGCTTACATAACAAAACGGGTATCTTGACTTCCATATCCTTTAATTGATTCACATTTAGTGTTGTCGATGTAAGCTCCCTGAAAAAGTGGCTAAGCTCAACAAGTGGGTTCCAAATTTGCTTTTAATGCGTCGAACGCAATTGGAAGCAACCGCTGCATGAACACGTGGCAATCATGACTCTTCATTCCATGTAACTTTGCTTCCTTAATGTCAACACATCTACCCAGATTGGAAGCATACCCATCTGGTCACTTTAGATCTTTAACCCACTTACACACGGCCAATTTCTGTGCTTTGCTTAGTGTATAACTTGCCTGCGGTTTGATAAGTCTGCCACGACCACCGTCTTGCAACTCAAGCTCCTTCCGATTACAAATGTCAGCCAGGTCCAATCGGGATTTATTTGTATCCTTTGTCCTCCCCTTGATGTCCATCACAGTGTCAAACACATTCAAAAACACATTCCTCTCAGTATGCATGACATCAATGTTGTGACGGAGTAGCTGCGTCCTCCAATACGGCAACCTCCAAAATATACTTTGTTTTGTCCAATTATGGTTGACGCCATAATCAGGAATATGTTCTCCTTGGGTTTCATGGACGAGCGGTAAGTACTATACTCTGCACCATACATTAGGACTAGTCAAACGTGGTGGAGGCGGTGTTCTCTCCGCACAACGCTTCTTGAATGCATTCTTGTTCCGCCTATAAGGATGATCTTCTGGAAGGAATTGATGATGACAATCAAAATATGAGATCTTTCGACTGTTTTTAAGCGTGAATGCCTTCGATCGCTCCATACATATTGGGCATCCAAGCTTCCCCGCGGTCATCCAACCCGACATCATCCCATAAGCAGGAAAGTCGTTGATCGTCCACATTAAAGCTGCTTTCATGATGAAATTCTGCCTCAAAGATACGTCATATGTCAACACACCATCATTCCACAGCATTGTCAACTCATCTATCAGTGGCTGCAAGTACACATCAATCTTACCTTTTGGATTAGACGGACCCGGAATTATGACTGTTAGGAACATAAACTCCCGCTTCATGCACATCCCTGGGGGAAGATTGTACGGAGTTAGGATAACAGCCAACAAGAGTATGCTTTTCCATACTGCCCAAAAGGATTAAATCCATCAGCAGATAACCCCAATCGGACATTGCGAGGGTCCTGCGAAAATGCCATATGAACCCTATCAAAATGCTTCCAAGCTTCTCCATCAGATGGATGACACAAGATATCTTGCTCCCTCTCATGCTCACTATGCCACCTCATGTGAGCTGCAGTGGCCATCGAAGAGTACAATCTTGTAAGTCTTGGCACGAGAGGAAAGTACCACATCTTTTTTAGCGACCTCGTCTTCTCAATGCCCATCCTAGTGGTTGTCTTATACCGATCCGCACCACAAAATCGACAACACGTTATGCTTTCCGCTGAATCATCCTTATAGTACAACATACATCCATTCGGGCAACAATCAATTTTCAAACACCCCAGACCCAAATTTTCCACGGACTTCTTAGCATGATAAAAACTTGTAGGCATCCGATTGCCTTCTGGCAACGCCTTGGACACTGACCTGCTGAGGCGATTAAAACAGTCTTCTTGCATATTGTAGTCGGATTTGATACTCAACCATTCCATGCATATCGACAACTCCGTGTACTCCTGACATCCTTCCCACAATGGAGATCGTGGCAAAGACTCAAAGATATCATAGAATCTTTGAGCTTCGGGATTCAGATTCTCCTCTATGTATTGGGAACCCATTCCACCATCTTCTCCCCCATCTTCTTCTAATACAACACCAACCGATGGTCCAGCATGATCCATTATCATCTGCTCGTATGGATTCAATTCTTCCCTCCCATCACCACTTCCATAGTACGAACCTTCAGCCACAATCGGGTTTAAGTCAGGCAACGTCTCACCATGGTTACTCCACCAATAGTAATCAGGCATGAAGCCCTTCTCATAAAGATCGGCTACAACTCCATCCACACTTTTGAAAGATTGACACTTGCATCTTTTGCAAGGACACCTCAATTGATCACCGCCCAGCCGTATAAATCTCTCCTGGCTAACAACAAACTCTATAAACTCACCCACTCCAACTCTATAATCTTCCCTAAGACGTTTATTCCGATCCAACCTACGATACATCCATTTTCGATTCTCCGGAATATCCATTGCTGGCAATTAAATAGCCTGACCAATCCTACAATAACACATATATATTACGGTGCATTCCAATAACTCCATCAATCTCGTTCTTATGACAAGGTATGAACCTATCCCATTTGAGAAGAAACCTTTGTCGCACTCGGCTACTAATAGTTATTCCCATATTCAAATACCTTATACTTGACAAAATTTCGGCAGCATTTCCCATCGGTCTCCAAGTTACACGACTCGAGCACGGTCAGAATCACCGGGATCAAGTATGCACCAGGAGAACAAAAGGAAATGCATCAGACCGAGATTTCAACAAGTATATAAGGCATTTGAACATTGAAATGACTATTGTACGAGTGTGAAAAAGGTTTTTTCCCAAACTGTCCCACTTGGACAATTCAAGATTCAATACAATGAGCATGCATACCTTGATAAGTTACGCATGCTCATTAATATTGAATCTCAAATAGGAAACTAAGGCTTTCGTAAATTAATTATTAACTCTAATAGAAAATAAAACCATTAACCTATAAATATTGCAACATTGTTGAGTTTATATAAATTGCAGCGTAAATCAATACAAACTTAGATTAAATATTGTAGCAAACATCCTATTGAGCTCCGCTCTCCACTAACAAGTAGCAGTTAATTGTCAAACACATGCATAATTTCTAAATTATCAGGACACAACCAGCATCCCGCCTTTCGGACAGGATCACATCCTATTGAGCTCCGCTCTCCACTAACAAACAACACATATTGACAAACACATGCATAAACATTAAATTATCAGCATACAATCATACAAGATCACATCCTATTGAGCTCCGCTCTCCACTAACAAACAACACATATTGACAAACACATGCATAAACATTAAATTAATTATCAGCATACAATCAGACAAGATCACATCCTATTGAGCTCAGCTCTCCACTACCAAACAAGACGATAATTCACATAATACATTACACCGAGTGTTCGTGAGAACTGACCTGAGAGAGAAAACACAACTGAGCAAGGATAAGTGGAGGAGCCGGTAGAAGAATATGACAACAAGGACCTATCGTGCATAAATGAAATTATTCATTTCAACTCAAATCACTATTCTATTATGTTAAATTGTTATACCTAAATAATTTATCTCATGAATATCTAGTGTTAAAGCATGTGCACACGAAAAAATAATCAATGAAGCATAAAAAATAATAAGATTGGAGAGCTGAAGGTCAATTTATTTTGATTTCGACTTTTTATTAAAAAATTATCCTTAAATCGGGCCTAACTATTTACACAAATCGAATCAATATATTACATATCCAGTACCATAAAAAAAATGTGGATAATGCTAGAATTTCTTTCTATCAAAGAGAAGATTTTCCATGTTGTTCAATGTTCATGTTAGTAAACATGACAGTGCCCATTAAAATAGAAAATAATAGAGAGAAAACTGAAAGGTGTAATTGATTGAATGAGAAAGTTTATTACATCAAGTCATATATAAAAGTGACTTATATTATATGTAAGATAAAGCAACTGATTTGTAACTAACCACTAATTAACTATATTAATTATATGATCCAATAGTCCATCCTAGATAGACAAGATGTTAGGGTCTTAGTTAGTAGGGAAAAATTGTCATAACTCACAAATTCCATTTCTATGATTTTCTAGAATTTAAATCATAAAAATCAAGGAATATGGAAAGTTGTAGCAACTTAGTGATTTGAATGAAAAACATGAAGAGAAAGGAAGGATGATCATTGATCACTAGACAAGCACAGATATCAAATTTGGAGATTTGTTTCCCTTTATGCAAAGAGTTACAAATTTTTGAAATCCAAGAGTAAAATAAAAGGGTATGGTTCGGCCAAGTGGGGGAAAATAGGGGAGAAAGTTTTGTTCATCAAATCATTTGGCAAGCATGAAGAGTATGATTATAGAAGCACCAATATTAAGTTTCAAGACTTAAATCAATGGGTACAAAGAGTTATGATTTTTCTACCATTTTCAAGCTTAATTCTTTTTGAACAAAATTAAGAACAAGCATGAAGCTAATCAACTCAACATCAATTGTAATGAAGAAAGGTTGGAGGAAAATTACCTCTAAGTGATGATCCTTGAGTAAGAAATCAAGACACCTTGAGAAACTAAGAGAAAAGAGAGAAATGTGTTGGATGAAAAAATGAAAATGATGAGTAACAAAAACACACATCCCTAAACTCACACACATACACTAAACACACACACATACACTAAACACACATCTCTGCACACACACACACACACACACACACAAACATCCCAAACAGACACACACACATACACTAAACACACATCTCTGCACACACACACACACAAACATCCCAAACAGACACACACACAGAGCACCCCAAATGTACAATACACATCAAACACACACATCAAACACGGTGAGACACACCTACCCTATGATTACAATCCAATTGAACACACAAACTTTAGTACACAGAACACACAACAAACACACACTCACAACACACACACACACACACAACACAACAAACACACACACAACACCAATGTACACACAACACACAATAGAAACAACAATGTAGAGAAAGACAACGAGAGAAGCAATTACCTCGGTCAGTGTGAGGAGAGGCGTTGTGGTGGTGGTGGTGTGAGCAATGTGACCAGAATGAGCCCTGAAATGAGGGGGGAAATGATAGACAGTGACATAGTGAGACAATGAGACAGAGAGATGGAGTAGAGGAGAGATTACCTGAGCAGAGGGGAGATGACGGTGGTGACGACCGGAGGTGTCTTGGGGTGTTGAGGTGGCCGGAGCGCGCGCCGTAGAAGAGAGAAACAGTGGGTGGGAGAGAGAAAACGACGGAAAAAATGAGGAAGAAGGAGGTTCTGTCAAATTTAGGGATTTCATTTTTAGCGACCGAATTAATTCGGTCGCTAATATGGTTAGTTTTAATTCGAATTTGTAATTGTAGCGACCGAATTAAATTTCGGTCGCTAACACGCGCAATTTTATTTTTTCAACGCGCCATTTAGCGACCGAATTAATATCGGTCGCAAATATAAATAAAGTTTAAAGTGTGAATTCATAAATTTAGCGACGGATTTATAAATCGGTTGCTAATATAAACACAGTTTGACCGTTGCATTTAATTCGGTCGCCATTTCGGTCGCTAACAATTCATAAATTTCTGACTTTTACTTTCCTTTGTTTAGCGACCGAAGTAGCGACCGATATCTCTGCTACGCTCTATTTCGGTCGCTGTTTCGATCGCAGAATCAACTCTAACCAGTGTTTCATGTAGATCCTACAATCGGTCTCTATTTCGGTCGCAAAAAGGAACCTAAAAATTCGGTCACTATTTTCGGTCGCTAAATGACCTTTTTTTTGTAGTGTCTGGTGGCTAAATAAATTGATGAGAGGAGAAAGTTATTTGATGATCTTTGGCATTGTCTGAGGGATAAGGAAAACCTTCTTAGGCAAAAAAGTAAGACAGAAGTGACTGGTGGAGGGAGATGCAAATTCTGCTTACTTCCACGCATGTATCATGGCCCATAGGTGCAAAAATCAGTTGGTGGCCCTGAGAGTTAATGGTCAGTGGGTGGAAGGCGTGGGGGAGGTAAAAGAGGAAGTTAGAAGGTTTTTGCTGCACATTTTTCAGAGAGTGCAAGGGTTAGGTCGTCCCTTGAGGGTATAGTTTTTCCTATTTTGTCTCTTGCTCAGGTTGAGCTCATCTCGGGTGATCCATCCTTCGACGAGATGGAATTGGCGGTAAATAGTTGCGATGCAAATAAATGCCCGGGGCCAGACGGATTTAACTTCAAATTTGTTAAATCCTTCTGGGACCTCTTAAAACAGGATGTCTGGAATATGGTCCAAGATTTCTTTGCAAATGGGAGGTTTCAATTCCTTCTTCCTTGAACTTATTCCCAAATGTCATAACCCACAGGGCCTTGGTGATTTTAGGCCGATTTCACTACTTGGTTGCCTTTATAAGATCATGGCAAAAATAATGGTATCCAGATTAAGGAAGGTAATGAACCCACTAATTGATTTGACTCAATCGGCTTTCCTTCTAAAGAAGAATATTCTTGATGGGGTGGTAGTGATTAATGAGGTGGTGGACTATGCGGTGAAAGAGAAGAAAGGGTGTTTGATCTTCAAAGTTGACTTTGAGAAAGCATATGACCCAGTGAAGTGGAATTTCCTTGACTATATGATGGCCAAATTCGGTATGGGAGATAGGTGGAGAGCTTGGATCAGGGAGTGTGTTTTTGGAGGTGACCTATCGGTCCTTGTGAACGGTAGCCCAACTGAAGAGGTTAAAATCTTTCGCAGATTGAAGCAAGGGGATCCGTTAGCACCATTTCTCTTTCTAATGGTGGCGGAAGGGCTTTCAGGTTTGATGCGGAGCGTGGTTTCACTTGGTCTTTTCAAAGGATTCAAAGTGGGTAAAGATGGGGTTGATGTGTCCATCCTCCAATACGCGGATGACACATTGCTCATTGGTGAGGTTTCGTGGGGCTACTTGTGGGTGATGAAGTCTATCCTTAGGTGCTTCGAGTTGGTCTCTGGCCTAAAGGTAAACTTCCACAAGAGTAGTGTTATTGGGATTAATGCTAGTGAGGGGTTCTTGGCTGATGCTTCGGCCTTCCTCAATTGTAGGAGGGGTTCAGTTCCTTTCAACTATTTGGGCTTATCGGTTTGTGCCAATCCGAGGCGTGTGGCAACTTGGGGTCCAGTGGAAAAGACCTTCCGTAAGCGGTTGTTGTTGTGGAAAGGGAAGCATCTCTCTCTTGGGGGCCGAATCATCCTTATAAATTCGGTTATCAATAGTTTGCCGATCTATTTTCTTTCTTTCCATCGGATGCCGAAACAGGTTCATAAAACTCAGGTGAGCATTCAAAGAAACTTTCTTTGGGGTGGGTGTGAGGAAAAAAGGAAAATCCCTTGGGTTAGGTGGGAGGTGGTTTGCAAGCCAAAAAACGAAGGTGGGCTAGGTGTAAAAAATTTATAATGGTTTAACCTATCCCTTCTTGCCAAATGGAAATGGCGGTTTCTCTTAGAGGAGGACGGCCAAAATTCCTTCTTCTAGGTATGGGGAGGCTAGTAATGGGGAGCTACCAGTGGGTGGGGTTAGGAGTAGGTGCAGTACCTCATCTTGGTGGGCTAGTATTAGGCGTGTTGGAGATTCCTTTGGGTTGTCAGATTGGTTTGGAGAGGGTCTTAGGAAAAGGGTTGGGAGGGGGGACAAAACTCTTTTCTGGGAGAATGTTTGGATGGGGGTTTCTAGTTTGAAGGAGCTCTTTCCTAGGTTATTCCTAATTTCTCTTGATCAGAATATGTTGATCCAAAATTTGGGGGCTTGGGTTGGGCAGAGTTGGGTGTGGTCTTTTAGGTGGAGGAGGAGTCTTTTTGTGTGGGAAGAGGCACTACTTGAGGATCTAAAGGCTACACTTTCTAATGTGGCCTTGTGTAAAGATAGAGGTGATGAATGGGTTTGGTCTTTGGATTCCTCTGGTAATTTTAGTACAAAATCTGCTTACTGTTATTTGCAAAGGAGTCTTACTTCAGCTAGTACTCCTTTGGGAGCTTCTGCTTCGGTTCTTAAACTGGTTTGGAAAGGAAAAGCTCCAACCAAAGTCTTGGCTTTCTCTTGGCAAGTGCTCTTGGACAAAATTCCTACAAAGAGGAATATGTTTTCTAGGAGGGTATTGCTGTCCCAACAATCCTTAATGTGTGTTTTCTGTGGTCTACATGTGGAATCTGCTGAACACTTATTTTTGTCTTGCCCCTTATCACAAATTATCTGGACCGAGGTTTATGGTTGGCTAGGCATTCTTGTGGTGTTGCCGCAAGCCCTTGGTGATCTGTTTCTACAACATAGAGGGCTCTTTTGTGGTAGGAAAAAGAAAAACAAGGGTGTGATTATATGGCATACTGTTCTTTGGTCAATTTGGCTTGAAAGGAATGCATTGATCTTTAAGGGTGGGAGCTTCGATTTTATTAGGATTTTGGATGTGATCAAAAAAAATTCCTGATCATGGTTGAATGCCTCTCTAGAAGGTCCTTATGCCTTCTCGAATTGGTGTGTCAAACCTCTTGGGTGTGGTTTGTCATATGGCTGCTCTTCCTCTGTTGATTTGTCCCAGTTGCAGGGCGTTCTCCTTTGGCTTTGGGCGTCCACTGGATTTGCTTGGTCGTGGTTTTCTTCCTGTGACCACTTGATCATGCTTGGCTGCGTTTTGTTTTCTCTGCTCTGGTTAATGTTGTTTCTTTAGTTGAGTTGGTTGATGTTGGATGCTATTGTGTGCACAGGGTCGGGCTATTTTGTGGGGGGTGTTGGCTATATGCCTTGTTCTTTTACTTTCTCTTCACTTCTTCTTTGTATTTGGTTTTGAGTACACCTAATACTCTTATCTATACAATTCTTTGGTTTATAAAAAAAAAAACTACCATATATACTTGTTCACGAGAATCATGATAATATGTCTCAAGTCGAAGAACAAACTACAATTCATTGATGGAACCCTTAGCAAATTGGTTGTCTACGGCATGAGATAGGTGCAACACCTTAGTGTGGTTACTTGAACTAATCAGTCTCTAGATCCATCTATAGCACAAAAGCATTCTTTGTATGGAAACAACATTAATTGGAAATATATGGAATAATCTTTGGGAAAGGTATTATCTAGATGACATTTGAGACCAATGCATGACAGCGTAGCTAAAATAATACTAAAATTATAGGCTCTTGCATTCCCTATATGATATGAACGAGGAAGCTCCACATGCATGCAAAGACAACGATGAACATAAATAATTGCTTCTTCCACCAAATACCAATATTTACAAAACACTAATTGCATGCCCTGAATTCTATATATCCTCTCTCCATACCTGGAGCCTGTAGCTTCTTAATTTGTTCACTATTCTTTCTTCTCATTGGTTTGTTTTGTCATTTTTATATTCCTCTTCCTGCTTTTAAAATAACAACATCCACTCCATGCCAACCTGGCAATCCTGATACCAGTTTCTGTGTTACACTTGCACATCCATTCATACTTGTATATATTGGAACTCATGAAATAAATGCTTTTAATTTATTTACAATGGGCGTCACCATAAGTGCATTAATTACATTCTTTGTTCTCTACTCTTTGCGTCCCTTTAGGCATGTATCTAGCTGCTAGCCAGGTAACCCTTCCCAGTTTTATATTTCTGTTGCACTAGTACTCCTACCAACTGGAAGGTTAACTACATTAACTTTTTGAAAAAAAATAGGAACTAATAGGAAATTCTCAATGACTTTTTCATCTATCAAAATGTACACCAGAAAAACAAATAGCAGTACAGCAGGCCTTACATGCACCTTCTTTAATTAACCTGGACTGCTTTATTAATGTTTTGTAAAAGTCAAACCAAACCAGAGATAAGATGTTTCATCCGATTATAATAGTATAAGTTAGTCATAGTTTCAATTTGGTCATTTCTTATTAAGTTATTCAGGTTGACCCCTTGAACCATCAATTTAGCCGCTTTGGCCAATTAAACTATGATTTAAGAGCTTTTGTCATTAATTCAATCTTTGCGTTTAGCTTTTAAATTATAAAGCTGGATTTTTTTTAATTTTTTTTTATCTCTATAGTATAATTTGCATTGCAAATTACCAATCCAGTAAAAGTTAAAAAATAGATGAATGATTTTTGTATACAAAATAGGGATACCATAAGGTGTCCCTTTTTTTTTAGAGTGTATTTTCGAGAAACGTTTATATAAAGAAGATAAAAAGTAAGTGAGAGATGGAGATAAACATATACGGTGTCACGTACGGTTTCCAAAATTTGTGTTCAAATATCATAACTCTAAAAAATATTTACCTATTTGAAGTAAGTTGTACCTTGTATATATGACTTTGAAGTCGTATATGTCATGTACGACTTCACCTTTTGATTTTATAATAAAATAATGAAAATCGTGCTTATCATATATACTCCTGTGAAGTTGTATATAATAAACTGAGTCAAAAAAAAATGAAGTCATACATGATAAACACGACTTCTATTATTTTATTATAAAAATCAAAAAGTGAAATCTACGTGATATATGCGACTTCAACATCTTACCTTAAAAAGGTAAATACTTTTTAACTTGGACCAGATTGGTAATTTGCAATACTATAGAGGTCAAAAAACCTATATAGTTGCTTATATGATTTTTCTTCTATACCAGAAACAGTGGATCTTTCTTCCTCGGTTGTTTAGTGCCCATCATCATCATGGCAGCATCATTAGCTTACTCACAAACACTTTAAGCCCAATACCAACAGCCCGGAGGGCCCAGCATCGTTAGCTTCTCCAGAAACGCTTTTCATTTCTTGCTCGGCGGAATCAGCAGCCATTCCCGGTGGTTTTTTTACCAAACTAACCTATACTTATAAACTATTTATCATTGAGTAAATAGCCAAAATACTCCCTGAAACTGTGAGGTCGTGTCAAGTTGGTCCCTTAAATTAATGAAATTTCAAAAAGGTCCCTGAAACTGTCAAACGTTGATCAAGTTAGCACTCAATTTTTTTTCAAAAACCCTAACGTTCATATTTTTCTTCCTTCGTCTGTCTCTGGTCTCTCTCACTCTCTGTCCTTCGTCTGTTTCTGTCCCTCTCTCTCACCGTCTGTAACCTATTGGTTGTTTCACATTGTTTTAGTGATTTTCAAGCTCAAGAGAGAAACAAGGTATTCAAGGATGTGTCTTTTGAAGATAGAGCATGAATCCGAAAGCATCTAACTTGCTGCAAGGATTGCTTACTAAATTTTGAAAAAGAAGCTCAGAGCATAGCTAATAGTATAATAGGATTGCTCACTACTAGCTTGCCAACATGGCTCCAAAATTGCAAGCAAGAAACATATGCTCATATCTAAATGGCTCTATTTATCATGAAGGCCTAAAATGAATCTGGGTATACAAGCACCAAAGCAGAAACATATGGAAGACTACATGACAGGTAAAATGTACTAGACACGCCAACCAACAACCATCATCTCAAAAGTATAAACAAACAGAGAAAAGCATATGTGGATTAACCAAGATATTGTTTTCCACACACAAGACACTTGCAGAGGAGTCTCTACAACAAAAGGATGACCCAAATATTATGAGGTAATACATTCTGCTAACATATCTTTCAATAACCCATAAAAAGGATGCCCCCTATTGTAATTGTAATATATATATCAGTCTTCTATTGCTAAAGAAATGCCTTGAGGGGGTCGTTGGGGTCAATATCAGCTATCAGTGGGAGATCAACAAGCATAGATTCTAGACTCAAGCCTTCATCTCTCAGCTTTGCCATTACTTCCTCAAAAACAACTTGATTGCCACTTTGAGTGAGATGCAAACCATCACTGCATTCAGTAACAAAATCATAGGGTCGTGTCAAAACCAAACATAGTAGGAATATATCACACTCTACACAATTTATCATTGCTGTTGTAGGCACAATAGCAAGAAATACAATTGCAGATAGAGAAATCTTAGATTAGGCATAAATAATCATTAGGGTCATCCAAACTCTACAATCTATGCTCAAGAAAATAAAACTTGCTGCATTCTATTGTATGGTAACTAAATTTTCAGTTTCCTTGTATTTTTTTACAAAACCAGACCCATCAAAGAATGACATTCTTCTTTGCAAACTCCACAGAATTAGTCATTTTGGCACAAATGCAGCCATATATATCAGCTACACGTAGATATATAAATTTGAAAAACCAAGTCAGCAATGAAAAACTCGTAAGATTGTGTTATGCAGTAACAACAATTCAATCACATTCAGTTAAATTACAAAACAAGGACATCGTGTTCGTTAGCATTTTTAATAACTAGTGTTTTTTTATTATTAATAAAAGTGTAAGATTTACAATCACATCAAAATGCTGTTAAGTGAAAATAAACACAGCAGGTAAAATTTTACTATCAGAAACCTTAAATAATCTTTTCTCCAATCTGGGAATTGTTGCATTTTAGTCCAGAGGTCAACCACAGGGATTCTGCATTCTCCAGCCACAGCAATGCATGCTCTAGCATACTCACCAGCTGCTTCATTTGTCCTCTCATGAAGACCCTGTGGATTGTCTACATATGGATATCTGCAATTGAATTTTAGAGACTCCTTTTGAGAAACCTTTACTGTTTTTACCACTCAATTTTATAAACACAGAAAACCTAACAAAAAGCAGTGGCAAGATGGAAAACAAAGTGCCAATAAAACCATACCTAAGACGTGCATCTTCATCAATTGGAGGAGGAGTTATAAGGAGAATGTGAGTTGAGGGCCATCGCTTCTGAATTTCAAAGGAAACCTTACAATTTTTTTTTTTTGCATTTACATAAGAAGCCTAGAAAGGAAATAAACATATTACTGCATTTGAGAAAACAACAATACAATCAGCAAAAAATAAAAAGGAGAAGAATGTCCTCCAGTTGGTCGTGTCCTCCAGGTGGCTATTTCCTTCTATCTGCATTTTTCTCTCTTGCTTGCAATTTTGGAGCCATGTTGGCAAGCTAGTAGTGCACACTTTCTTGCTTATACTATTAACTATGCTCTGAGCTTCTTTTTCAAAATTTAGTGAGCAATCCTTGCAGCAAGTTAGATGCTTTCGGATTCTTGCTCTATCTTCAAAAGACACATCCTTGAATACCTTGTTTCTCTCTTGAGCTTGAAAATCACTAAAACAATGTGAAACAACCAATAGGTTACAGACGGCGAGAGAAAGGGACAAAAACAGATGAAGGACAGAGAGTGAGAGAGCCCAAAGACAGACGAATTGAAGGAAGAAAAAGATGAACGTTAGGGTTTTTGAAAAAAAAATTGAGTGTCAATTTGGTCCCTGTATCAGTTTGGTCCCTCAAATATGCGTGCATAGTACCCATCTTACGTGGCAGGATGAGTTGGCAGCCACATAAGCGTCGTTAACGACGTCAACGAACCCTGACTAACGGAACGACGTCAACGAACCCTGACTAACAGAGGGACTAACTTGATCAACGTTTGACAGTTTCAGGGACCTTTTTGAAATTTCGTTAATTTGAGGGACCAACTTGACACGGCCTCATAGTTTCAGGGAACATTTTGGCTATTTACTCATTTATCAATTTAACCAACTTTTGAAATTATTTACCAAACCAATCTAGTTTTTGACAACGTGTCATTTTTATTTTTTTAATTACTGACATGAAACACGCTATATGAGATGACATTTTTAAAAGAGCTAACACATCTAGTGTTTTTTACTTTTTTGACAAGTGGCACCATCTGATTAGCTGAAAAATTTTTCTTTTATAAAGATAATAAACAAAGTTTTAATGATGATTAAAAAAATTAATATTAATATTAAGAATGTAATAATAATAATTTTAATATTAATATTAATATTAGTTTTTTGACGTTATAAATATTGATATTACAAATAATATCATTACTAATAATATTAACACATTAACATTAATTATAAATACTCTAATAAAAATATTAATATTAAAAAATATTAAGGTTAAGAATATTAATAACATTGATATTAACATTACTAACAATATTAAAACACTAAAATTAATTTACAAATATGTTATTAATTATAAAAATAATATTAATATTGAAAATGATAAAAACACAAGTAATAATACAATTTATTTAAGTAAAATATAATATTAATAATATTATTATTATTAAAATTAATATTACAAATAATATCATTACTACCAATATTAACAAATTAACATAAATTATAAATATGAAAATAATGGTAATAATAATAATGTGGTAATATTAATATTATAAAAAATATCAATAATAAAAAAATTAACACACTAACAATAATTATATTTTTTTTATTATTTTCAAAATTAATGTTATTATTATTAGAATATTTATAATTTATGCAAATGTGTTAATATTATTAGTAATGATATTATTTTGTAATATTAATATTATTATTATTATTTATATTATTATTAATGATATTTTTAATAATATTAATACTAACTCATTATGATTATGATTATTATTGTTATTAATATCATATTCTTTATATTAATATTAAAAAAATATATAAATTTTTTTGTCCAGTTGGTAAGGATATGGAACATAACCTACAAGATCGTGAATTCAAATCCCACTACTAATGTGAGGACCTCGTTGGTGAGTAATATGTAAGTAGGCATGGCAATAAGATCCAAACCCCTGGGTGCCCACTCGAACCCGTCCCGATTTTGATGGGGAAACTCCTCTTTGACTGGAGGCGGGGGCGGGGAAAACCCGGTTTCTGTAGGCGGGGGTCGGGATGGGAGTGATGATACCCACCCCGCCCCCGTCCCCGCCCCGCTATTCGAAATTACTAAAATACCCCTAATTATATAGTTATTGTATTAGGGTTTTACCACTTTATTTCACTGTTCACCACTCATTCGGTCATTCCCCCTCACGTCGTTTCACTGCCACTTCGGTCTCATACACATACTCTCGTTTCTCAGAGTCTCGCCTCACGTCCTCCGCCATTCTCGCCCCCTCCGGCCTCCACCCAAGCTCCTCTTTGGCCGTTCGTGCTCATACGCACTCATGTACGCTACCTCTGCCATACTCTCCTCTCTCATACGTGCTCGTCGTTCGCGTTGCCGCTCTATGCTATCCGCACCGCCGCTCTGTGGCCTTGTTTCTCCGCCATTCTCGCGCCGCTCTTCGTGTACCGTGTATGCCTGATTGCCTTCTGCTATCCTTTGTTTTTAGAACCCTAACTCTCCATCTCTGTTCAAAGCCTTCATCAAAATAATCACCTTCTTTCCTTGTGTAAACTAGAGATTCTTTCCTTGTGTAAACTAGAGATAGAGGCTTTGTTTCTTAAAGAAACTTTCTTTCCTTCATGATCGTCTTTTATTTGAATTCATTGTTATTTCTCTTAATTGATTTGGTTAGTCTTTAGATTAGGGATACATCTTGTGTCAAAGTTGGTTTGCATCTATTGAATAATTTGTCTTTTAAAAAAATTGAATTTTCCTGCTTCAAATTTTTTTTTTGAAATTTTCACAGCCTGGGGCTGGGAGCTGAGGGCGGGGGTGGGGTAGTTTTTTCCACCCCCAACAAGAATTTGGGGCGGGGGCGGGGATCGAGTAGGGAGGCGGGGGCGGGGATGGGATATGCAAAAACCTCCCCCGCCTCGCCCCGTTGCCATGCCTATATGTAAGTACCTCTATAAGCGCTCCTTGAGCCCTGAGGCCTGCCCTGACCCTGGTGAGTCCCTGGACCCAACTCAACTAGACTTTTTGTAACCTAAAAAAAAAAAAAGAATGTTAATAATAATATTGATATTAATATTACTAAAAATATCAAAACATAAAACTTAATTTATAAGTATGTTATTAATGATGATAATAATAAATCTAAAATGATAAATATTTCTTTTGATAAAAAAAAAGATATTATGCTCTTCTTAAATAAATTGTTTTATTGCTTTTGTTTTTATCATTTTAAATATTAATATTATTTTTATTATTAATAACATATTTATAAATTAATTTTTATGTTTTAATATTGTTAGTAATGTTAGTATAAATATTATTAATATTCTTAACCTTAATACTCTATTTTTTTAATATTATTATTTATTTTAGAATATTTATAATTAATGTTAATATGTTAATATAATTAGTTGTGATATTATTTGTAATATTAATATTAATACTAATATTAAAAAAATATTATTATTATTATTATTATTATTATTATTATTATATTCTTAATATTAATATTCTATTTTTTTAGGGAATATTCTATTTTTTTAATCAACATTAAAACTTTGTTTATTATTTTTACTAGCGGCAAGACATGCATAAGGCAATGGTTTTTCTCAACATTTTCACAGTCTGAAATAAGGCAATATAGGGAATCCTATTTTGCTTATTTGGAAGATGTAGAGGACGACACTGTTCCCTACTTCGAATGGTTTGAAAATCACTGTTTCAAAAATTTGGAATTTAAAACTCTTAATTCTGCAAAGAATATTTGGAAAACTTTCAAGGGTAAAGAAGTTATTTCAGTAATTCCTCCATTGGAAGAAATTACTTTTCCAAATATTGACAATATTGAAATTGTTGCCTCTCCTTTCAAATCAATGAAAGAAGATACAAAAACTTCATCTGTTCAAAACCTCACACGAAATGATATTAAAAATATTCAACATTAATTAAATTATACCAATCAACTTTTATATCAAGTTGCAAGTACATCGGAAGAAAATGATTTTCCCCAAAAAGAAGAAACTTCTTATAAAAAATCATTAGTAACTCCTTTAGTAACCCCTTATAAATTATCAGATTCTGAAATAAAAGAAATTAAAATTGGAAAAGAATCTAGTAATGAATTACTAGATGAAATTAATAAAAGATTATCCTCATTAAAACTATCTTCATCAAAATTAAATGTTATAAAGAATGAAGATATTTTAGAACTAGAAAAACAATTTGCTGACACTGATATTGATGTTGTGAATAAAATAAAAAATACTTCAAGAACATACCCCACATTAAGAAACTAATATCACAGGCCCACACTGCCTGATACTCAATTTGAAGATAATAGTTTAGATAATGCATCACAATACACTGGTGAAGGTATTGTTGAATGGAATATTGATGGATTTTTTGAACATCAAATAATGCGAAAATTAGAAGAAATATCCATGGCAGCTACTGCCTACAGGGCAAGGAAAAATAATGCTTTAAGCACTGTTAAAATTCTCATCCAAGGATTCACTGGAAGCCTTAAAGGTTGGTGGGACAATAATTTAAGAGAGTCAGATCGAAATGTTGTTCTCTCTTTTACAAAAACAGAAACTAGAAATAATGAACAAAGGCAGCCTACGCAATATGTAGTAGATCAACAAGTAGAAGCTTTGATATTTGCAATATCTCAAGCTTTTATTGGTGATACTAATACATTTGCTGATAGGTCGCTGGAAATTTTAAATAATCTATACTGTCCAACTCTTGGAAAGTTTAGATGGTACAAAGATAATTTTTTAACAAAAATTTATACTAGAACTGATTATAGAGAAAGTTATTGGAAAGATAGATTTATCTCTGGTCTTCCCAAAAACTTTTCTCAAAAGGTTAGAGCTCAAATTAAATTGGAGTACCCTGGTACACCATTAGAAGAATTGACATATGGTAGAATAATTTCGATAATAAATAAAACTGGATTACAATTTTGTATAGACATTAAAATGCATCGACAAGCTAAAATTGAAAGTAGAACAAATAATAAGGAATTAGGTAATTTTTGTGAACAATTTGGATATGAAAAATTAACTCCTCTTTTAAACAAAGAAGGGTAAAATCTCAATCATTTAGGAATTACAAAAGATATAATAAGAAAACATTTAGGGAAAAACCTGCTAAAACTTTTCATAAAAGAAAATCTCAAAATAAGTCTTTTAATAAAAATTTTGATAAAGGCTTTAAGAAAAATATAACTTGTTATAAATGTGGCCGTGTAGGACACATGGCAAGAGATTGTAGGGTTAAGCAAAAAATTAAAGAATTAAAAATGGATGAAGAAATCAAAGAGCAAATCTCTAAGATATTGCTCTATGAAACCGAATCTTCCATTGATTCATCCTCTGAGGATGATCAAGAAATAATATATCAGAATCAAGAAACATCTTCTGATTCTGATGTTGGTTGTTTAAGTTGTGGTTGCTTAGGAGATAACTGTGATTGTAAGTTTACAATCAATGTTATTTCAAAAGAAGTTAGAGTCCTCCTTGATCTGGTAGGTCAAATTGAGGACCCACAAGTTAAATTAGCTATGTTAGAAAAATATAAAGAACTTGAAACACAAGAAATTGAGACAAATGAGTTTAAAGGATATAGTTTAAAAGAAATCTTAAATCCTCAAAATATTCAAGAATCCTCATTTAATCAAGAGCCTCTAAGTCTTTCGTTTTTATATAAAGAAATAAAGACTCTAAAAACTGAGATTACTGATTTAAAAAATAGATATAAAATTTTGGAACAAAATTTTTCAAAAACCCCCGGGAAAGGGAAGGGAACAAAAGGAACTGTTTCTTCCTCCTCTTCTACTCATCGTTTTGATGAAGAAGCCTGGTATAGTGAAGAGGCAAATTTCTTCATGAGATTAAAAACAATGCAGCAAAAATGGCATGTTAAAGTTAATTTGAAAATTAAAAATTCTTTTCATCATTCATTTATTGCATTAATTGATTCAGGTGCAGATCTTAATTGCATTCAAGAAGGTCTGATTCCTACACAGTATTATCAGAAAACAATACAAAAATTATATACAGCTAATAATCAAAAACTTCAAGTAAAATATAAATTAGATGAAGCAAGTATCTGTAACAATGGAATTTGTTTTAAAAGCTCATTCCTTTTGGTTAAAGATACTTCTGAACAAATAAATCTTGGAACACCTTTTTTAACACAATTGTATCCAATGCAAATTTGTGAAAAAGGAATAAAAACTATAAAATATAATCAATAAGTTCTTTTTGAATTTATCAATCCGATAAAAGCAAAAGAATTAAATAATCTAAAAGATGATTTAGAAGAAACAAATTTCTTGTCTATTGTTCAAAGAAAAGAGAATCAAATAAGTTTTCTTCAAAAAGAAATTTTATATGCAAAAATTGAAAAACAATTACAAGATCCTTTTATAAAAGAAAAAATAATTAAATTATAAAAAGAATTTGAAGATGAAGTTTGTTCAATTATTCCCAATGTTTTTTGGGAAAGAAAAGTTCATACTGTATCTTTATCGCATGAAGAAGGTTTTGATGAAAGCAAAATACCCCACTAAAGCTCGACCTATTCAAATGAATAGTGAGACTTTAGAATTTTGTAAAAAAGATATACAAGATCTTTTAAATAAAAAATTAATTAGGCAAAGCAAATCCCCTTGGAGTTGCACGACTTTTTATGTTAACAATCAATCTGAAATAGAACGTGGTGAACCCAGAATGGTTATTAATACAAACCTTTAAATAAAGCTTTGAGATGGATCAGGTATCCTGTTCCCAACAAAAATATTTAATTAAAAGATTATATGATGGTGTTATCTTCTCAGAGTTTGATTTAAAATCAGGTTACTATCAAATCAGACTAAAAGAAGAAGATAAATATAAAACTGTTTTCACTGTCCCTCTAGGTCATTATGAGTGGAATGTAATGCCTTTAGGTTTAAAAAATGCTCCTTCAGAATTCCAACATATTGTGAATGATATTTTAAATCCTCATTCTGAATTCACTCTCATTTACATTGATGATATCTTAATATTTTCCAAATCATTGGAACAACATTTTAAACATCTAAATATTTTCAAAGAAACTATAAAAAGAAATGGTATGGCTTTGTCAGCCAAGAAAACAAAATTATGTCAAACAAAAATGAGATTTTTAAGACATGAAATATTTCAAGGAACAATAACTCCTATCAGTAGAAGTATTGCTTTTGTTGATAATTTTCCAAATGAATTAATAGATAAAAAACAATTGCAAAGATTTTTAGGATGTTTAAATTATGTGTCTGAGCTTATTCCTAATATTAGAATAAAATGTAAACCTCTCTACTCTAGGCTTAGGAAGTCTAAAAATCCTAAACCATGGTCTAGTGAGTTGTCTAAATTAGTTACTGATATCAAAAGGGATGTAAAGTCTCTTCCGCGTCTTGGTATTCCTCATCCCGAAACAAATCTAATAGTTCAGACAGATGCTTCAGATACAGGGTATGGTGGTATCCTACTCCAGATCCTTCCAGAGTCAAAAGTCGAACAGATTGTCCGATATCATTCTGGTCTTTGGATCTCATCACAAGAAAAATATAGCACTATAAAAAAGGAAATTTTATCTATAGTATTATGTATTTCAAAATTTCAAGATGATCTGTTTAATAAAAAGTTTTTATTAAGAATTGATTGCAAAGCAGCCAAAGATGTTTTAGAAAAAGATGTTAAAAATCTTGTTTCAAAACATATTTTTGCCAGATGGCAAAGTCTTTTAAGCTGTTTTGATCTTAAAATTGAATATTTGAAAGGTGAAAATAATTTTATCCCTGATTATCTAACCAGGGAATTTTTGCAGGAAAAATCTTCATAAAATGGCATCTTCGGCCCGAGGTGGGTCTGTTCGTGGAGGGGCCTCCCCCTCTTCAGAATCCAAAAAATTAACAGTTGATTCATTTGCCCCTTCGGCGGCCCAAAAAGGCCTCCCAAAATCTACCCTCTCAAATACCCAAAATACTCAAATACAAACTACAAATAAATTCTCCCTTTTAAATGACCAAAAAACCCCAACAGTTCAAAGAGAACCTCTCCCTTGTAAAACCAAGTCAGGTTGCACAAGGCATGTATTGGTAGAACCAGAAATGGGTGATCACAACACTCAGGAACCGTGGGATCTATTAAAAACTCTATTACCAAAAGACTTTGGTTGGGTTCCTATGTATGGCCCGGATAAACCTTTGTCTTTTTACCAATATATTTTAATAGATTCTAATTCAATTGAATTGACTCAAAATGAAAATGCCCCTGGCATTGTGGCATATTCTCAATGCAAAATTTTGAAAGTTCTTACTCTTTCAGAATGGGGCAAAATCCCTTAAAACCAAAAAGATTTTCTCGGGTATTTGACCCGCCTGTATATAATTACTGGGATTACCAAAAGGCATGGGAATATTTCCTTTGTCAGCCAAATCCAAGGCATTCCTGGTATTTCAATATTATAAGTAATCAAGCCAGATTCCCAAACTGGTTTATGGAGTGGTTTTGGATGTACGGATTATCCGCTGAAATTCTTCCAAACTCCCTCTATGAAATATATATTGAATATAAAACCCTCACCCCAAAAATCCCAGTATTTGCAAAATTGTTACATTTCTGTGCACAATTTGGTATTGCATGGCTGTTGAAATTCAACTTTGAATACCATGTTCATTTACCAGATCCATTCCCAAAATTTGTTTGCTCCACAAAAACTGTTTCCTGGTGGAGAAAATTCAGTGAGAAAATTGTAATTGATAAGTTTGAAACTTGGAAGAAATTTGGACTTCAAAAAAGGAGGCTTCCTTCGTCTATCTCTCCAAGTACTCCTTCTCAAAATGTAAAAGGAAAAGAAGTTGTTGGTTCGTCTCAACCATTATCTCCATATTCAATTAATGTTAATGCTTCCTCCCCAGCGGAACTCAAGAAATTATTGTTGGAAGCACTATCATCTGTTGGATCTGATAATGAAGAAGAAGAAAATGAACCAGGTGAAGATGAATTTGAATATAATCCTTATCTGGAAAACAATGATCCAGACATAGGATTCTTTGATCAATAATATGGTTTTGTCGCATCTCTCTATTGGAGATAAGTAGATGGCAGACAAGCCCCACTCAAAATGTCACTCAGAATAAAGAAAAAGAAAAGTTGTTTGTCGTGAAGTGCCGACGAATCTTCATGGCCGACAAAGTTAAAGTATCAACAGTAAAAGTAGGTCGCAAAAGTCAAAAGCTCTACAGTACCTACTTTTCCGGATTTCAAAAATTTTCAAGTCCGTCCTCCTCTGAAGGTTTCTCGCCTCTATAAGTAGAAGCCCCGAGACTCGGTTGAAAACACCTTGAATTTTCCTCTGAACTTACTAATCTGCTTTCTTTGTAATCTTGTAGTGTATTGACGAGTTGTACAAGTTTTCTTTCAAGAGAAAGTGTTTGTAAGTTCTTTTAATTTTCAAAATCTTGTGGTGAACTTCAAGTATTGTTGAAATAAATAAATATTTTTGATATCATATTTTCATTTTATACTCTGATTTTCATATTTTTAACTGTTTTCTATAATATCTACTCTTGAGATGATCCACAGTGGCATTCTGGTATCAGAGCCTTAGGGTTATGGTACTTATATCGAGTTTGAGTTGTCCCTTCTTGCAGCGTTGGTCAGCCTGTAAGGGTGTTCCAGTCGTAAATCCCGAAGAACAGTGTAGTAAAACCGTTGGTAAGCCTGGTGGTCCCGATGTTGGTAAGGTTTAATTCAGTCTCCTTCATAAGTACTAGAGCTTTAAGGTTGGGTCACAATGTCTATCCTTCTGAAAATGATTTCAAGAAAAGGTAAAGAGAAAATTGAAGAAATAGGAGAATCAAGTAATAATGAAAGTCTTAATTCTTCTCTAATAAATGAACAACAAATAATTTTGCTTGATATAGAGCAGAAACTCCATAATTGGAGTATTCCTCCATTAAATGTTTCTGAAATATATAAGACAAAATTAATGGATAAATTCAAATCTGATTTTATAATCAAAACTGCTGAATATACAATTAAAGTAGATAAGACTCAAGAATCTTTAAATCTCTTGAATCTTTCTATGATAAAAGAACATAAACAAAAATACAAGTTTTTGCACATTGGTTTAATTCAAGTTGCTATTAAACCATTGCACAGATTAGGCATAGACACCCCAGTGTGTGTATGTCTAAGAGATACTCGACCTGCAAGGTTCGAGGATCAGATTTTATCAATAATTGAGACCAATCTCCATGATGGTCCAACATTTTTTAATAATTTTCCAAATTATACCATGTCACTTGAAAGTCTAGGAAAAAATAAACATAATATTAAATTGGACATTAAAATCAAAGAAGGAATTTGGAATCTCAATTCCTACCCCATGGTTGTAATATATAAAATATATTACAAATCTATGAAAACAAATATTTCTCCAAAAGCTTTGAATATTTCATCAAAAGAAGATACTTTGCTTTTGCAAGTAAATTTAAATAAATCAAATGATGTAACACCAAGGAGACTTAACCATAATGAAGTCTCTAGAATTTTAGAATGGAATTTGCAAGAGATTCTGCCTCCAGAAGAGCCAGAACCTTCGCAAATGACAATACCAGTTGAGTATTCATCTGGTAATGTTTCTATTAGTTTTGCTCCATTTAGTAGAAGCAATTCTACTAGATCTTTATCCTTTAGAACTCCTGAAGGATCAAGGCAAACTAATACAAATAATTCAAGGAGATCTATGGACTCCTTTCATTCTTTGAGATTAGCAGGTATGAGAGATCATCCTGTTACTCCTCAACCTGATTATAGAGTTGAAACACCCCAGAGTGTTCAACCTGCATTTCGGAGAGAGTCTCTGACTCTGTCTGAAATAAATCAAAGTTTTGAAACACCTTGAATTTTCCTCTGAACTTACTAATTTGCTTTCTTTGTAATCTTGTAGTGTATTGACGAGTTGTACAAGTTTTCTTTCGAGAGCAAGTGTTTGTAAGTTCTTTTAATTTTCAAAATCTTGTAGTGAACTTCAAGTATTGTTGAAATATATAAATATTTTTGATATCATATTTTCATTTTATACTCTGATTTTCATATTTTTAACTGTTTTCTTTAATATCTACTCTTGAGATGATCCACAGTGGCATTCTGACGCATTTCTAATGCTTTTACTCGTCTTTATTGTATAGATTTATCCAACTTTACAATGTGACGTAATAATGTAAACACACATTATATACATCACTGCGTTAATAATATCATGTTACAAATAAATGTAAAAATAAATAAGATACATATTTTAATAAAAACAAATCCAAGGTACCAAATATAATTTAGTTACAACTATTATTTGAGCTCGACATCTCAACATTTAGATTTATAAGGAGATTAAGTATGGATTGATTCCTTAATTTATTTTGAATTTTAAATTTTAAATTTTTAAAAATAAAAAATTGTATAGTTGTATACACTTATTCTTTAGAATATGGCTTGATAAATATCTGATAAAAAAAAAGAATATGGCTTGATAAGTAAAAGAATTTTACCCGTGTAAAACTAACAATAGAGATTATTAGTGCTCAGAATGAATCCTTGAAAAATACATGAAAATAAAAGAATAAGTGATGCAGTTTTACGCCACACGCAGTTTTGATGGCTTTACGCCACATACCACTTTTCAACCGTTCTAATGACGTAGGGTTGACATTTTACGCCACATGCAGTTTCCTTTTTAAAAATTTAAAATAAATGCTACAATTTATTTTTATTTTTAAAATTTGGAAATCAATTTTATCAGTTTTATAGTGTAGGGGTAGTATTGGTATTTTGAAATGTTGGAACCAAAATTCAACTATCCTCCTTATAGATAGTATAGATTTCATTTACATGTTGTGCATGTTCATCCGCATGTTATATATTTATCATTTGGCTTTTTCTTACCTGTGCAACCTTGCACATGGTAAGAATTTAGAAAATAGAAATGTTATATTGAAAATAGTAGCTTTTAAACTTTCAAGGAATTGAATACACAACTTATAATACAGTATTTCTACTTTTGATTTCTTAATATGTGCAAAGGCATCATCAAACAAAAAACAGCAAAGGCATAATCAAACAAAAAACACCAAAGGCGTCATCTTTCAACACTTTTGAGTGACATGCATGCTTCAAATTTGGTTCAAGTGACCAAACCATCATTTCCATCAACTTAGAAACTTATTATTAAGCATGCAAATAGAATCTAACAGAGCTTATGTCTCTAGAACCATGAGACACTTGAAATTCACATTCATGCCATGCCAAGATATAGCATCAATCAAACATGCATGTAAAAAACAATAGAGTTCTAAGGCTAATAGAAACAAAAAACAAAATGCACACCAATTACACCACAAAAATAAATGAAAATTTTCTATCTTTGCTTCTGTAGAGCATAAATTTTGTCCTGAATCAAGTAAAAATATTGTAATAGAGTACCAAAATTGAAAGGATCACATAAAAGGGGAAAAAATCTGTAACTCGAATGAAGTGGCATCAATTACACAGAGCATATTCTATAAGTGGTAGTTCTAAAGAAGTCTTTTCCACATGCTTCAGAAAGTAAAAGAAAAACCGGATGAAACTACTTGATAATGTCAATTCCTATTTTTAAGCCTAACCCTATTTCATTGTATAAGCCTATAAAAAAACAATTCCAAATGTTAAGCCTATACCAAAGGCCATTCGCAATGTTACCTTTGTTCCAGTATACAAGCCTATACCAAAGCAAATTCTAATTGTTAACCTCACAAATACATTAAACTCAAGAATCATATCCTCTTCATAACATTACAACCATTTCTGGCAAGCTCAGGCTCCAAACTTCACTAAATTTTCCAAATGCATTCAGCATATTCTTTCAATAAAATGTATTGTACACAAAATAAAACAATTTTAATAACTTGTCGACATTCCATGCTACAGGGTCCACTACTTTTCTGAATTATACTTGTCGACAAAATGACCTCTATGCTGAAATCATAATCATCTAGAGTCTAGGATCGGAAATTAGAATCGGGTGGTGTCAAGAGAGGTGGGTCAAAAAAAGAATTTTCACCATTTGCCTTTAAAAACTGAAAAAAGAAAAGATATTTTGCTCTGCTTTGATAACTGCAAGTAGTAGTGCAATTAATATTTGTTTGTTTTATTTAATTATTTTATTGTTTGAAAAAGGTGACGTATATTATTTGTTCAGACAAAGTTTTGTGTCATTGGCAAAAATTGCGAGGACTTTTATTCCATAAGAATCCAAAGGCAGAGAGAAGAGAAAAGAGGAGACACAGACACAAAGGATACGAAAATAAAGCAAAAATAAAAATATCAATTATAAAATTGCATCATGAATTCAAGAATCGAAAAATACAGCATCTAAAGCATAGCTAAAGGTCCTTTGTAAGTTTATACAGGCAATGCATCCTTAGCCACTATGATATAACAGAAAAGTAAATATTCAAACATTTCTGTAAAGAGAAACTCAAAATTCTAAGGACAACATCATTTTCTCTGATGTGGAAACCAGAGAAGTTTCCAAATGCATGTCATATAATAAAATTATCAGCACAAAGGATGTATGGAAAAAAAAAACCCAACTAAAACAACCACATACCCATCTTTAAATTAAAATTGGTGTAAAAAATCTTTAAATTAAAATTAACACAGAACCTGAACCAAGCTGTCCATGATTGTTCCATCCAAAGGCTATGTAATTTCCTTCCTCTGTAACAACCACTGTATGGTTCCTCCCTGCTCCAGCCTTAACAATCTTGTATCTTCAACTCAAGTTACTGTCAACGAAATTTAGCACTTCAAGAATTAATGATAGAAAAAAAAAACACTAAAGTTGGCAATAAAAAATTAACCTTTAAATTGAAAATGAGTAAGACCAACACAAAACTTAGCATTTGATTAAAGAGTAAAAATGGTATTAAGATTTGGGGAAATTGTGAGATTGTTTCATACCCCAAAATGGTACTAAGATTTGGGGAATACGGCGAAAAAATGATATAGAGAGAAACCCAGAATTTGATTGAAGTGTAAGATCAAAGTGAAAAAAAATTGGGAAAGTGAAACTACCTTTGGAATCATCAAACGCTAACCAAGGCAGTGCGCTTTGTTTCGTTGTCAGGAGTCCTCCACGATGAGTAGAAGAAATTTAATTCACAATCAACAAATTCTTCCATTCCACTGCTTTGGTTCCTAACCAGAAACGGAAGAAAATCAAAGTCAAACTAAATCAATCTATCCGCTTGAAATGTTAACCTATTCATCCATCTTTGCTACAGTGACGTTTGATTCATGGGGGAAAATTGGAGAAATTGGTGCCATTTAGAAAGTGGGGGGAAGAAAAGATAAATTGAGTGAGTGAATATGAACCTTAAAAGCAAACTCAGTCACCGATGGGCCTTCAGCTACTCCGTTTGCCACCGCGCACTACCAACCAAACAGATCCACAACAGACCCTCCCACCGTCGCCTCCCCTTATGCCGCTCTCCGCTCTGATCATTCTTCATCGTCCAGACGCATGCCTAGGTGTCACCCTTCCATCGTACACCAGACGTGACCGAGGAAGCTTCACATCGCCCATCAAACGCCACCGTATAGCCACCTCGCCTCCCTCTGAGCCATCATCTTCCGGCTTCTGTGCCCTTCCCAGTCTCCTCTGTGTCACCGTCTTCCGGTTTAACGTTCATTCACATAATTGGAAAAACGATGGAGGAGATGGTGGAAGAGGAGGGTTACTGAGTGCTTAATTGGAAAAGGAGCAGTTATGCCAATTTTAAAATTTATGTAAAATAGTTTTAGTCGTTTTTTTTCCTTCTTCTTGTTATCTGCTAGGGTCAATTTTGGCATCCTAAAAACAATATCAACTAAGGTTTTAAGGGTAAATTAATAATATTAAAAGTAGGACACCAAAACTTCAACTCTCCCATTATCTATTAGTATAGATAAAAGAAAAAGTTTACCATCAATCAAATGTGCCACTTTTCATAAAAGTGATTAGCTCTTTTAAATCAGCAATTAAAAAAAATAAAAAAATGACACGAAAAATTAGATAAGTTTGATAAATAGTTTCAAAATAGGTTAAATGGGTAATTGGAAAATAATTTATAAATGTAGGTCAGTTTTGGTCAAAAAGACCTTTCGCAGTTGCCACCATGGGTTGGGGTTCTTCCCTGTCGCCACCGCAAGTGCCAACGGAGCTTCATCTCAAAAATCGAGAGAAGCTTCTCGAATCGCTTGGTCAACACCTCTCCCACTCTTCTCGTCCCCTTCACGGTTTTGTCCTCCTTCAGGGTGGCGAAGAACAAACGCGTCACGACACCGATCACATCGAACTCTTCAGGTCAAACTTGTTCTTCACGATCTCAATTTATTACATTCTAATGATAACTGCTAATTAAATTATTGCTTCTCTTCGCACTTTCCAGGCAGGAGAGTTACTTCGCTTACTTGTTCGGAGTCAAAGAACCTGGTTTTTATGCTGCTATTGTTCGTTCGCTTCATCTCCAACCACTTCTCATTTTCCGCTTTTATGTTTTTTTTTTGTTAAAATAATCTATAGGTCTTAATTATAATTATTTGAGAATTTCCAAATAGATTTGTAATTGAATCCTTGAACATATACAAAATTTATAATTGAATCCTTCATATACTTTTTTACTTTACTAGGGCCGTCAGACTTTAGTTAAGTATCCGTTAAGGGATCCATCCAAGGTGCCGGATTTTTGGAATAATTCAACTATACTTCATAGTTAAAACTTAGGAAAAATCAAATACGTCCATTATTTTTTGGAACCTAACTAAACTCTAACAGAAAGATGTATGAGGAACTTAAATACAATTTTTCTGTATGTTAAGAGACTCAATTAAAAAAACTTTTAAAGTATAGGGATTTATTTGAAAATTTCCTAATGTTTTAAGGACCTACAGATTAATTAAACTTTTTATTTTAAATTGTAGAAATTTGCAAAAATTGAGTTGTGTGTATGTCATTATATTTTTTGAAGGATGTTGCAACTGGGGAATCTATCCTATTCGCACCTAGGTTACCTGATGAGTATGCTGTTTGGTTGGGAGAGATAAAGCCGCTCTCCTATTTTAAGGTGATTTACCCGAATAATAGATTCCATTTTAATGGGATTCACTTGTGAAGTATGTTTAGTGGCTCATATCTATGCATTGCAGGAACACTACATGGTTAACACAGCATGCTTTAACGATGAAATCGCAAGTGTTTTGCAACAACGTTACCAGGGTTCAGGGGAACCCTTACTATTTCTCTTGCATGGCCTTAACACTGATAGCAATAATTTCTCTAGACCAGCAGAGTTTCAGGTTCTAATTCTGACGACGATTCCTGATTTCTCTGTTGTTTTCATTAGGATAGTGTGTTTAGTATAGTTCTGTGGCCTTTGATATGTATTATTTCTGACATGATACCATTGTTGCGTCAGATCTCTCAGCAGGGCCAATACTATCGTGTTATTTGTGATGGCATAGTGTTACTTACCAGTATCTTTCTTAGGAATCTGGATTCTCAGAATCTGTACGTTTACAATTTCAATTTTTTAGGGCATTGATAAGTTTGATAAGGATTTGACAACTTTGCATCCTATATTGACTGAATGTCGTGTCATCAAGTCAGACCTGGAGATTGTTCTTATTCAGTATGCCAATGATATAAGTTCTCAAGCTCATGTTGAGGTAATAGTTTAGCATGCATAACTTTTGCTTCTTTCTTCAGTTTTTTTTCTTAAAAATAATAAATATTCATGTGAAATATCTTTTGCAGGCATATAGACAACTATTTCATTTATGTTTAGTTGTGTTAGTATTTTGCAGATTTTCATATGTTAACCACTTAACCCTCATAAGTCACACATCTTTCATGAACCTGTTTCATAGTTAGCAATGACTTCCATAGCTGTGATAATATGGATTAATCTATAGGAAATGTGTTGGAGGAAATAAGATTTGTATATCTTGATCTTGCATTGGTACTCTAATTTTTAGTATCATCATTTTCATGGGCAGTTTGTTGTAGTTGTAAAAAGAATGTGATTTTGGGAACTATCTTTCAGCTTTCTCGTACTAAGAAAAATAGGTTATGTAAAGTACTGGACAGAGAGAAAAGAATTCCAATACATTAAAAATATTCATTGTTCTCTGTAACCCTCCCTTTTTCTTTCACTGAGACTTTTCGGATTTAATTAGTGGAGTTAGGAACATCTGAGGGTGGGGTTTTCCCTACCTGTTGGTAAGAAGATCTCTAGTCTCAATGACGGAGTGCGGATATGTTTTGTGAAAGTGCTGAGATGATTGCTGCAATGTACATTACAATGAAACAGGTTATGAGAAGAACTAAAGTGGGCATGAAGGAGTATCAGCTTGAAAGCATGTTTCTTCACCACACCTACATGTATGGTGGGTGTAGGCATTGCTCCTACACGTGTATTTGTGCTACTGGTGACAATAGGTACACATTTCTGATAATGTAACTATATTTGTCACAGCAAATGTGGTTCTCAGATACTTTTAGACTTAGTTCAATAAAACTTTGATCAATGCCCATTTGTGACTTCTTCGCTCTATTTACCCAAAGAAAATTTGAAAATGATTAGCTAAAAAGAATTGCGTTTAATTTGTTGCTTCCCTGTCACACTTGTTTTGGCAATAGCAAGTTGAAGAATCATCTACATTTTTTTAACTTAAAATGCTGTTTGTAATTCTGTACTACTACCATACCATGTATTTTGTTAATAGTGGCGACCTTCATAACATGTGTGTATCAATGCAGTGCTGTTCTTCATTACGGGCATGCAGCAGCTCCTAATGACAAGGCAAGTGACCACTTTTTTCCCCTTTGAGGGTCATTATCGTTGCATCCAATGCCATTATGGTTTATTGGCTATCATAATGTTGCTGGGTTTAGTTCCTGCATCTTTCTGGATTGATGATATTATTTTTCTAAGTTGTTTAGTCCATTCTCCTCCTGAGAAATTCAACAAGGGTATCTGCTTTGTGTTCACAGTATACCTATTATTTATTACCTTTATTGAAACTAATCAATGCCAATACAGCAATACTTACCATGTCTAGTCATGAGTTTTTTTGTTAGTAGGAAGAAATAATTTGTTCAGGAATTCAGAAAAAATAACAAAAACGAGGATGAGCAACTCTTGAAATACAGGGGAAAAAGTTATCTGTGCTATTTGGTGACTTTGGATATGTCTAATCAACATCTTAACTATTAAGTATTGTAAACTTACTTTATTTCGTTTAGAAAGAGACAGAATAAGATGAAGTTATAGTCTCAATTGGAAGAGTAATGTTTATTTATTTTTAGAAGTGTTTGAGTTTTAAAAACATGGCACTTTTGTAGACTTTGGAAGATGGAGGCATGGCACTGCTTGATATGGGAGCTGAATACCACTTCTATGGGTCTGACATAACATGCTCTTTCCCTGTGAGTCTACCATTAACAATTAAATTTGGTCTTTTTGCTTATTTTCCTGTTACATGCATTGCCATTTTGAGCAACGTTGCTGAATCATCAGACATGTCTCTGCTAAAGTTGCATCACTCTTGGTTTCTTTGTCTGCCCATTTATTTATCATATTGCTTTAGTCATTATTTTCTATACACTAGCCAAGACTTAATTTATTTGTTTGAGTGTGCTAGGTATTATTAGTATGTTAGTTATCATTTTATGCTCAACTTTCAATTTTCTGTGCAGGTAAATGGAAAGTTTACCAGTGACCAATCTCTTATATATAGTGTAAGTGTTTCCTAATAAACCTCTTTTATCAAAGGGAAAAAAATATTTGAAGTTCTTTTCTTAATATGTACATTGCACAGGTTTGCACCTCTGCAGAGCAAATCCCTCACAAACATTTCCAGTATGGGTTCAACTAATTCTAGACATGCTTGTGCATGTTTGGATGGTTGAGCATTTCATATAGCTCAGTGACTAAATGATTTATAGCAGTTATTTCAACAGTGCTTTATTTCTGCTTTCAATGTTCTGCAGGCTGTCCTTGATGCTCATGATGCTGTTATATCTGCAATGAAACCTGGAGTAAACTGGGTTGATATGCACATGTATGATTGCGTACCAGTATTGCTTCTTTTAAGTAACTAAAATGTCTGCCTGGCTTGGATTCAAGTTTTAGTATTTGTGTATAACTATAATTATATTAGTGCTTTACTAGAGACAAGTTTCTTGATTATTTAACTTGGTTGATGGGTTTCATATAACAGAATCATAGCTTAGGTAGTAATTTCTTCGTGTGCAATCACAAGTCTTTATTTAGTAGTTACCAGGTCGATTGAGAAATTACTGTCATTGTCTTGAACTCTGTAGTTGATAGTGCGCAACAGCGGTGCTATCGCGCCATCAGCTGCTGAAAACCTGCATGTTCTGTTTCCCAAGCAGCCACTCTTCTGTTCTAGTAGAATTAGGGTTTTTTTTTTTTTTTTACATTTCCGTTTCCCTCAATTTTTTCTTACAATCTTACCCTCACTTTAACTCTTCAAAGTTCTATTTTGCCCTCTGTCTTATCAGTAAATCTCAACTTTACCCTCGAAGAAAAGCAATTTTAGAGACCAACCTTCTTCTTCCTTGCACAAAGCCATAGCACAGAGGGATTTTCACAGCCTCCTTGTTTTGGTTTTATCCCAGCAGCGCCCACACAGCCACACTCATTTCAACAAGTTCCTAGCAGACTACACCTGTTTTGTACTCTCTGCACTCTGTTTTGGCATGTTCCCAGCATCCCACACTTGTTTATTGCCGTTTCTTGCTCTATTTCAGCTGCTTATTCAGCCTTCTCTGGCCAAACTCACCTCTGTATTGTTATTACTTAATACTAACTTATTGCTATTATTTATGCTTCACATTAATGGTAATTGTGTCTGTAAGTTAAAAATTGAGTATGTGTATGAAAAATTATGTTTATTATATCTGCTATCTTCAATATAGCAGTCATCCCACTCTCCGCTATCCCGCTAGAGTTTTTGGTGTTGGTTGCTCCAAGCCGCTATCCTGAATTGACTGCTATGGTCTTTAATGGGGGGAGCCTAACAGTAATTCTAGTAATCAGTTAGGATCATTAGACTATGTTTAGTACTTAACAACATTGGTGTGTAATGTGTATATTGTAGCCCAGTTATTTTTTCGTGGGAATGAGTGCATGTGTATTTGTGATGTTGTATGCTGATTTTGAAGTGAAGTTATAGTGAAAATCATGGCGAGTTATACAGGGGTGATAAGAAGTCTGAATGCGTTGAGGCCAACTAATGTTTTGTATAAAATAAATTCTGTTATTTGAACTACTACTTTACTCTAGTGTCAAAGTATTTTGCTCTGTTGCTGCTCATTTCCTTTCTAAAATTGCAGATTAGCAGAAAAAGTGATCCTGGAGTCACTAAAGAAGGGACAAATCCTTGCTGGGTAACATTTATTATCTGTGGCAAACTTGCATATTGATACAATCTCTAGAATCTTGTGAAATTGCATATTTTTGTTTTATGATGTAGTGATGTTGATGACATGATGTCCGCTCGCTTGGGTGCTGTTTTTATGCCACATGGTCTGGGCCATTTCCTTGGTATTGACACACATGATCCTGGAGGCTACTTAAAGGTATTTGTGAAATTTGCCTGCAGTTAGATTTTGAACTGTCCCTTCTTTAATTAGTGGTTTATATTTTATATATTCATCTTGCATTTGACAAATTATTTTTCATATAATGTCTTGGAAATTTTGTTCTGATTTGCAGGGCCTGGAAAGAAGGAAGGAACCTGGGTTAAAATCCTTGCGCACAATCAGAGAGCTCCAGGAAGGAATGGTTAGTTACAGCTTGTTTTTCAGTCAACAGAACTTTCTAAAATAATAATTAGTATGAAGCATAGCCACTAGATAGGTTGACTCTGTTTGGCACAATTTTCTGAAAAGCCAACTAAAAGTTGAAAAGCTGGCTAGTGAGCTGAGCCTGAAAGCTAACTGATTGAATTGGAAGTTTGGTAAAATTAGTTGATTAGCTGCTAGCTGATACATGTAAAATGACATGCTTATGTGTGTAAATTTCTTCAATAATAATAATAATAACGAAAAAATATAAAATTATTATTATTATTATTGTTATTGTTACTATTAGATAAAGTGTATTTCATAAAAAATTAATGTAGTGGAATAATTGAGTATGCACATATAATTTATTTTTCGAGGTAAAATTATAGGGTATTGTTAACCGGTGCCCGAAGTGCATTGGTTAAGAATTCTAAATATAGAAATTTCTTATTGGGAAGTATCACTTTTAAGAGTTCAATGATTTGAATACGCCACTTTCCTATGTAAATTTTCTATGTTTGGTTTCTTAACCAATTCCCTTAGGACAGTGGTTAGCATTTCCCATATTCACTGGTTAGCCCTTGGAGTGATACATATCAATCTTTTACACGTGGTAATGCGGAAAGTCAATCAAAATAATGATTACCATAATCGCGAACCCTGGTTCTTTGGTTGGGTTTGGGCCTCTTCAATGGTTCTCTGCTAGTCAATGCTCTCTTTTGTGATACGGTATTAGAAACATGAACTTCATGATGAGCTAACCTTATTGTTTTTACTTTTTACACTTCTAGGTTATCACGGTGGAACCGGGATGCTACTTTATTGATGCTTTGTTACTTCCTGCCACGAAAAGTCCAGAAACTTCCAAGTTCTTCAACCGGGAAGTGATTAACAGATATAATGGTTTTGGTGGAGTCCGAATTGAGAGTGATGTGGTATTCCATTCGCTGAACCTTAATGAGGATAACCTGGTTTATAGTTTGTCATTTCAATCTTCTTAGGATACTGTTAAAGTTAAAATTAATTATTTTTCTTAACCCATCATACATATTTTCAATACTACATTTTGACCTAAATAAAAAAAGGTTGAAGAATTTCAAACTCTTCTCGGTATTATTATGAACGTGCACCACTATTCTAGCATATGAGCTTATTTGTTTATTTCTTTATGGTGTACGCAGCTTGTTACTGCTACCGGTTGCTACAATATGACCAAGTGTCCGAGGGAAATACAGGAGATTGAGGCAGTCATGGCAGGGGTACCTTGGCCAGTTAATAAGACCTCTAATTGTGTTTGAAATGGATTAGAAAGGAAGCAAGTCTGGCTTCAAGCGTCCTTGATGTGAATAGTTTCAGTCAGTTTTTAGTTATTTAGTATATATTTATTAGAAAATAACACCCCTCCCCATGCCTCTTTTTTTCAAAATTTTATTTGGCGCCGTATACCCCCCCAAAAAAGTGCTTCTTTATGTAACCTTAAATCGCAAAAATTTAAGGAATAAATGTTTTACTGCAAAGCTCAACCGTAGTCATGTTTTTTTTAGTCGAGGTGCAGGTGCTCCTTAAATTCGAAGTGCTTAAATCATGAGATTGTTCTTATTCAACCTCTCAACCAAATATCAAACCTCCATCTGAGCTTTAGCATTTTACGAAATACTGGTCTTATACCATGAAGAGGAAATAGCTAATTTCCAGAAATAATTGAGAGAAATACATGTGAAGGAACATAAATTTCGTTATCGCTTGGGTAGTAGACATGCCCCCACTGTGGATACGTCAACAACTGAGTCACTAGAGTACACATTGATAGCTTGCTGCGAGAAGAGGTTGAGAGTTCTAACTTTGAGGGGAAGTCATCCCCGTCATCGCCTTCATCTTCAGCATCTTCATCACTCAATTTATTCATGTTTGTTCATCCTAACAGCTTTTCCTTTTCAGCTCCTTAGTAGATTTTGCAATAGAAGGTTCTCCAGGTGTTACACTTAAAATGAAGGGAAAAAGAGGAAGACCTATACATACAATACTATGAAGGCGTGAAAAGTGTTTCTAGTCATATAACATGTTAAAAATGAAAACAGAAATATCGGCAATGTTTGATTGTGTTCTGATTTTTTTTCCTAAAAAAAAAACGTAGTTTGGAAATTAAGGCATGTCATTTAAATGCTAATTCCTAATAAGTATTAAAGGTTGCTGAAGAGTGAAAGAAGAAAGCAACAAGGGAAGTGAGAGCCAGGGGTTGAATCTTTGTTGCCAGTTGCCAGTTGCCCCTTGTGATTCATTGTTGGTTACTTGGGTGGTGCAGTCAATAAAATATGCTCAAACTTAAGTTTAGCTGATAATAGAATCCTTAAAGAACATTAAGCTTGTCAAGTATGACCCTCCTTAAAGAACAATACAGGTTCATCTTGGATTTACCCACTCTGCCAAGTTGCCACATCCACAAGTGAGAAATAAAGTAAAGATTCAAGTTATGGGAAACAAGTCTTAAAAAATCAAGGGGTTGATTCCTAATAAATTGAGTCAGAGTCCACCTGTAATTTTTACAAATACAGCTCAACGACTCCTTTTATTACAGATAGACTACAAAATGAATTAAGGCAACTCCACCCAATATTTATATATTTCACGTATTTTCTCAATTACCCTTTCTTCTATGTACAACCCCCTCCAACTCTCCCCAACCTCTTTGCCTATCCCTCTCTTAAACAATCAAAAAATTATAAGAAAAAAAAATGTTTTCAATTACAAAAAAAGTCAAAGCCTTTTCTCATCATATCAAACTTCAAGTGAAACCCGGGTCTTTATAGGCTTTAGCTTCAATCCCATACTTTCTGGAGAGAGTAGCTCAGGAGAGATGCAAGATGGGCTAAGAGGGCTCCTTGGGCTGTCACTGAAATAGCATGGCCTATACAACCCATACCCCATGAAAAAGTACTCCATAGGAATCAGCATTGCATGTGGCTGTTCCTCTGTAACCATTGATCCACAAGCCTGGACCTGCAACATCAAAATCCAGTCTCAACCCTAGTGTTTGTATATTTATGAATGTCCAATCAACTATAATGACATGACACAAAGCTTCCAGAACCAATGCATGGCTTGGTATATACTCATTTGTACATACATCTATAATTTACTATCACATTTCAAAACTAGGTAAGATGACAATATCACAAGGGCTGCAAAATATATTGGAGCAACCCTTAAACTATTTCTCAGAAACCTTGCATACTAGTCCTTACTCATTCACTAATGCCACATACCTCAACCAACAACAACAACAACCAAACATTTTCCCACTATATGAAGTTGGCTATAGAGACCAAATGACGCCATAATTTTCTATTGTAAATATGTTTATATCTAACGCCACATACCTCAACCAAGGCACTAAATCTCCTATCAAGTTTTGAAGTCATGTGGACAGCCTCGGAGTGGAAAGGAGAACTGTCTCCAACAAAAATAAGTGTACGACATTTTAATTGTTTCAATCCTTCTGTGATATCAGGCCTCCTGCAAGTTGGCAAAACAAAGTTGTAACACATATATTTGCCCGATTCATAGACTAATGGAGGAAGGCACACATACATGATACATACATATATATAGAGGGAGAGAATTAAAAATAATAAAGCAAATGTATAGCGGATTTTACTCATTAATTGCATGAAGAAACCGTAAGACATTTGTTCTCTTTCTCTCATCCAGCAACTGCTAAAGAAACATGACAAAAAAAAACCAATGCAAAGCAAGGTGAATACACTGAACAAAGAAATAGTTTGAAAAATAATAAAATCACATTCCAGCTATAGAGCAATACAGGGCAAAGAAACTAAATTAGCTTAGCACTGACTTTTCTGCAAGCTTGAACTATCTCTGATTCCGGAACTTCAACATTACCACGAACTTCCTGTTAAATTTGACCAAGAAAACTCATAACATATCAAATAAAAGAGGGAATATGACATGGCTAAGATCCTCATGTTACAATACCTTGCTGAAGTACCGCTGGAGCAAACACTCCTTCAGCAAGCCACACATGCCATAGAAGTATAACAAATTTGACATCACCTAAAAATTACAAGTGCCTTTAGGTAATGTTATCAGATCAGAGAAACTCATAAATGGACAATCGGCAGGCATTTGAAAGGAACCTTGTTATAAAACCATTCAGTCCAAGAAGGTGCTTTGCATAAAGGAGATACAAGTATCAAACCAAGAACACGCTCCCTATATTTCATCTGTAATCAAAGAAGAGCAATTCAATTGAACTACAAAGCTCAAAGCATTAACTAAATAGGGCAGTTTTTTTATTTGTTTTTTCCCTTCAAAGCTAAATAGGGTACATACTGCAAAAAGAGTAAGGATATAAGCACCCGCGGTTACTCCCATACACATCACTGCACCAAGCCTGTACAAGGAAATAGTTCCTGTCATTAGTAAATGTAGCAAAAACATTGGATTTTCCCTCAAATATCGGCTGTGTTCAAATAAATGGAAGAGTTCTAGCTAATGAAAGCTAAGTACCCCCACAAAATAATAAGGAGACTAAGTAACTGTCATATTGTAATTACCCAAAATAGTTGAGGACCTCAACTATTTGATCTGCCAAGTCTTCGGCTGAAGGAACGGGGTCATCAGGACAAATTGCCGCAGCTCCCAACTGCAAGAACTCTTGTGGAAGATCCAAGGATTTCACTATGTGAATAATAATATTCATTTCTAAAAGGAAACAAAATACATTCAGATCAGTCAACTTACAGACCTCATGTCCGGGAGGACTGATGTGATATATGCAAAAGTTGTGAAGCAGCAAAGAAGCTGCCTCTGGACAGAAAAATAATCCTTGGAAACATGACATATCTGCCTCAATACACAGAAGTAAAATGTTTACTTAGATTTCCAGATTAAATTAAGGGAATAGTTCAAACATATACATACACAATCATTAATGTACTCTTGGGAACAAATCAGAATCTTAACACTTTAAACCCGTGGAATTGGCTATGAGAAAATAAACTGACTGCACTTACAATTTAGCGCTAAATCCGGATAAGTGATTAGAGCTGGTTTGTCGAGATCCCCATAGACTATGACAGACACAGTACCACAGCCAGTTCGAATATGATGCTCCTGATATCATAATCCAAAGTGAATGTAGCCCAACCAAAAACAAAAACCGCACCGAGAAGAAAGAATAAGAATAAGAATAAGAACGGAAGACCAAAATTGAAGTTTGAACATTTAGGTATGAAAAAAGAACCTTCACCTAAAGCAAAGGATATCTTTTATTTTGTATGTACTCCGTTTAAGTAATAATGCAAAAGCTCATAAAGACAAACTTTTTCCCAACTATTTTCCCCCCCAACATGGCTTCCCATGTGCAATTATCTGTTTATTTGACAACCCAGACTAACAAGCAACAGCACATTAATATCACTATAAAAAACGATAAACGAAATAAGTCATTCCAGATTCCAATATGCTCCAAAAGGACAAGAAGTTGAAGACAGTGGACAAGAGCAGAGTATCTTATGCTTTTCAAAGGAGGAGAATTACTTTAACTCATCCAATAACTAATATGTAAAGCAATAAACTACAAATAAAAGAAAAAGGAAAACAACAATACATGATGAGAAAAAATAAAATAAAATTTCCTACATCACCCAACTCACATCAAATACCACAAACAAAAAATTCATTTCTTCCCCAAAAGAAATAATTAAATATGGAAAAAATATCAATAATTTCATTTATAAAAAATGACTATGATTCCTTTAAAAAAAAAATGACTATGATTATAATGATAATAGCTTCAAAAATGGAGGATGGAATTGGAAAAGAATATGACACAAATAAGGAATGCACGGATCCACTATTTGCCGTGATCAAATATTCAGAACTCCAATGGCTTGGCGAGGCAAAATAAATACAAGGAAAAAAAATAATAAAAAGGATAAAGAGGAAGCCAGTATCATCAATTTCTCAGAACCAAACAAGCAATTGAAACAAAAAAAAGTTCTTGTTATTTTCCATTTTCCAATTAGATCCCAAATGCAAAACAAGCAGCTAAAAAAAAATCCCATTGATGCAGCCCGTTGACTTGTCTACATATTCCCCTTCATTCAGCAATGCCATAATCCCAAAACTGAAAATACAGCACTTTCACCCATCTTCTCAAAAGAACCCCAACAACAAAAAAACAGAAAGAAAGAAAGAAAATTGGAATGCATTAATCACCACACACACAAAAAAAGACCCAATAGAAAAACACTTGAAATTAAATAATTGATCCATTTCCCAGAAAATGAAAAATAAAAAAGCTTCAACCTTTAAAGTTTAAACCCAAACCCCAGAAATTATTAAAAACAGAAATGGAAATGGTGAAGGTGGGGGGGACCTTTCCACCAAGGTAGATCTTCTCGACGTCAAGTGAAATGGAATCAGCCATGGAAGGTGGTGGGTGTGTGTGGAAGCCCTCAAAGTCCAAAGAAGGGAAGGCTCCACCCACCAATTTTCTCTCTTCTTCTTCTTCTTCTTCTTCTTCTTTCTCTTTTGTTTTGCCTTCAAATGCCTTATATAGTTGTTTCTTTCTCCCTTTTTTTCTTCTCGAAATAAATTTTTAACCAACGCTTTCTCTTTCCGTACCAACTGACATTTGGCCTAGTATTTTTATTTAAAGCTAAATTAGTATTTTGTCCCTTATCTTTATTTTAGATTTTATTTTGTTCTCTTATCTTCTTCTTTTTTTTTGATTCCTTATCTTTTATTTAGTTTTTATTTTGGTCCCTTCCGTCAGTTTTACACTGATGGTATAGGTATCCACCGTGAGCCGCAAGAAACCGCCGGTGGAATCTGGATTTTAGAGAGATAAAATCTAGTTTTCTCTCTCTCACTTTCCTTATTCCTTCTTCCACCTTCTCCCTTTCTCCTCCTTCTTCCTCCATGAAATAGTGACAACATCAATGGAATTTAAGGAAGGGGAGAGGAAGGAGGAAGAAGGAAGGGGAGAAAGGAGGAAGAAGGAGGAAGAAGGAAGAAGGGAGAGAGAGAAAATAAGATTGTCTCTCTCTGAAACCCAGATTCTGACTGCGGTTTTCGGTGACGGCGGTGGTTCGGCGACTGACGGTGGCGGTTTCCGGCGGTGGACCGACGAAAGGGACCAAAATAGGCTAACGGTTGAAAGATAAGGGACCAAAATAGGCTAACGATTGAAAGATAAGAGACAAAAATGACCAAAAAAAAGATAAGTGATCGGAATTAAAATTAAAATAAAGATAAGGGACTAAAATAAGGGTTTAGCCTTTATTTAACCATTCCCCCAACTTCTACGACATCGTTTCTCTTTGTTTCCATGGTAATAATAATTAGAATATGTTTGGATTATTTTTTTTTTACAATGTGAATTTGGATGGAATTGATTTTGTAGAATTAATTAATTTTGATTAAAAATGAGTTGAAAGTGAAGTGATTTATATTTGGATGTCTTCATGTAAAAAGTGATTTATTGACTCGACATTACTCCCTTTAGACTCAATTATAAGTAAAAATAATTAATTTCACACTTATTAAGAAAGTTAGTTAATTTAGTTTAATTGTCTTGATTTATGTAAAAAAAAAAGAGAGTTATAATTACTAAATTACCCTTTAATTGTCTCGGGATTGTGCACTGCTCTTGAAAAAGTAAAGGGAGAATTGGTTTGATTGGTTAATTTTCTTGATTTATAGAATACTTATATTAAATAGAGTTGAGTTGGTTGTATTTTGCTTATATTTGAATCTAAAAAATATAGATATTTTTTTGCTTATAATTAAGTTCAGGAGAGTAGTATCTATCAAGTCATAAATTACATAATCAATTTGGATCCAATGTGAAAGTTATAAATTTCAACTTCAAGATGCATATGATTTTGAAATTATAATCACTTTCTAACTATGGAAGTCAAACATCAAATATATTCAACCAAACCACGTTTAACTGTGATAAATATATGTATTATGAAATTTAATAATAAATATAATATATTTTTTTAATAATTAAATACACTTAAGGAAAAGATAAAATAAAGAACCATTGTTCTCATGTTTGACTCATCTAATAAAAAGTAATAAATGTTTCTATTTTTTATTTGTTTTGGTCAACAAAATATTAATATTATTTGGTAGACAACAAAAAATTAATATAATAAAGCACCTTTAAATAAGAGATGCATTATCATGTGTTACTTTAAAAAAAAAATATATAAACAAAATTTAGGGTGAGAGGATGGTGCCTCGGTCTAAGACAGGGAGGAAAACCTTCAGGTTCTATGAGTATTTACAAAAGGATTTATATTTACCTCATCCTAAAAGATCAGTAGGAGCTTGAACCTGCAACCTGTCAGATACGAGATATTGTCGTGCCCCACTAGATCAACCCCTTGGGATTCGTTATCTCCGTAAATGAAAGAGATTTGACTTTTTGAGAATTTTGTTTCTCACTATTAAAAAAATACTCTAAAAAAATTAATAATTTATCATTTTGGTCCTCAAAGTTATAGAGTGATAACAATTTGATCATTCATTTTAAAAAATAAATAAAAACATTTTTCAATTTAAAATGTTTATTATGTTATGATCCATCAAATAAAAAAATATCGTCAAATTAAATTGATATGATATATTTAATGAACTACAATTTCAAGGACAAAAATATGATTACCTCCTCAAAAAATTGAGAGAAAAGATACACCACGACCCTTTATTAAATACAAAAACAAAAATATGAAGAAAAAAATATATTGAAAAGATAGTATTCAAGAACAAAAACATGATTCCCTCCTCAAAAAATTGAGAGAAAAGATGCACCACGACCCTTTACCAAATACTATGCTTTGCTGGTTTTTTGCCACTCTTGAAAAACATTCAAACAAAGCGTAAGCGACGTCGTTCTGTTCATATATGGAATGAGGAAAATGTAAATTCAAAGGGCTCGCAATTTACGGGGTGCTTTCTTTTTTGACTGACAGGAAAAGGAGAATTTGATGACGAGTAGTGGCTTTTGCTGGCCCCCCTCATTTCTCCTTTGACTCTACTGTCTTTACACCTGTCACTGGATGCTCTTTTCAAAGGACCCACTTTTCTTTTTCCTAAAAAAAAATTGTTCACTTTTTTTGTTTTGTAGTTTTTGTAATTAACCCACATTTTATATATGGAGGACATGTATGAAGAGGGACCTTAGAAGTTAAAAAATGGTAGGTTGCTTGCCTTTCATTTGACTCCAATCATTAATCATGCCTCCCTAATCACGTTCCTACATATTTCTTTCATTTTCCCCCTATTCAATGGATTATCCATTTGCCAATATTCTCTTACAATACTAAACAAATTGAAAGAAGAAGTGATGACGAAATATCTGCATTCATTGCAGAAAATGTCCAACGTGTTGATTCGGTATATAGGTCTTTTGAGAACAATGTTTAATTTAGTCAAATTAACAACCAAGTTCTCTATAACACTCGTCTAAAGTGACAAATATAAAATCATTGAGAATGTGATGCTTATTATAATATATGCGTCATGATAAACAAAATCAAACAAATTGTTCCATGTGGCAATAAATAAAAAGCAAATGGGCATTGTCTACCCAAAAAAAAAAAAACAAATGGGCATTTTATGAGTTTTCTCCTATATTCATGATGTAGAAATGTTTTTGTGGGAAATTAAAATAGAAGACTATTCTATTATGATTATTACTATAAATAGTTAGTGTTCTTGTGTGATCCAGAATAATATCTTCGGGCCTCTTTCTGGTATTGGGCATGTGCTGGTTTAACCCAATCGTTTCTTTGAGCTTGGGGTGGCACCTAGCTTTCTCTCCTTTAAATTTCAATACTCCTCTAGTTGAACAGAATAGGGAATAATGAGAACTTACCTATTTTCATGGTTCCATTGGATGATTGCCACTGTTTGACATGGTCATTGGTGGATCTTGAACCAAAATTTTGGAGAAAAAGCCAAGATATCTTAATCTGGATTTTTTATCGAGCTGTCAAGGAGAATTTTGACGGTACCCCAATTAATAAAGATGCATTATGAAGAACACTAAGCCTAAAAATAATTTAGCAATGCATCATCTATGTACCAAATATAAAAATAAAATAAAATACAAGAGCAGTTAGTTTTTTTATTTTTTTTACAAGGGGGTGGGGGGCTTTTTAGTATTTTTATATATAGGTAACAAATATTTTAAATTTTTTTTGGAGCCTTACTGAAGACGTGATGGTGGGCATGGTGCCCCTTGCTGTGTAGGGTATGGTGCATGGGGAGCCGACCCCTTAATACGCGATGTTTGGGGGTCAACTTTGATTTGGGGTGATTGTGACATTGATTGAGTGATCGTGTAGTTAAGAGGTGGACTTCATTGATGATGTCGCTTGGTTGGTGGGGGGTCATCCCCTAGGAGGTGTAGGTCAACTCTTTTTTTATAGGTCTCTAACTCTGACCATCGGCCGGGTGATTTGCCCGATCAAGGATGGGTGTTATTAAGGAATTTAATTTTAAGATATCCGTGTTAAAGAATTTTTTTATTTGAATATGATAAGTATCCATTAAATAGATACTTAATTGTAAGAGTATAACCAGCGTGAACTAGGGTTGATATAACCAATATTGAATCACGGACATGAAACCTATGCTGGAAATGGTAATAGTAATTCATAATGTCAATCCATATGATAGTTATCCATTGAGAGCTGAGTAAATAATTAATGGTACGTATAGTCGTGCCCGTAGTTAAAGTAACTAATATTGGGCTGTTGATATTGCATTTGTATCTATTCATGATATCATTTAATGTGACTAATCACTCCAAAAGGTCAATTGTTTTCATAGATGGAGATTTGGCAATGACATTCTTAATAACGCTGTTCCTATTCTATTCTACCCATCCGTTTCTAATCGCGACACAATTTATTATTATCTTCTGTTTTTTTTTTCCTAAAATAAAACAAAAATTATTATCATCGATTTGAACTACCTACCTTTTGCACCTTCTGTACTTAAAGTTATTGAGAACGATCTAGAACCCACGAGAAAATTGCATGAGACGTATGTGACACTATTGTTATATCGTGAAGCTACAAATTTCATTGAAAAGTGTTTTTCCTTTGTCGGTTTTGCGACATGAGAAATGACGAGAAGGGACTACAATCTGAAAAAGAAAAATCTCGTGCTATGCAGACAAGCCCGAAGGTGGAATATTTTTGAGAAAAATCGTCATCCTACTTAGCACCAAATCTAACGAGGTAATGTGTGCAAGAGTAATGTTATATGGGCACTTGATTTGGATATTGCTTTTTAATTTAGGATATTGCTAACTAATGTAATAAGCGAATTGGTTAATGAACCCACAAAGGAAAAATTTGTATTGAAAAATTAAGTATTATATTTTTCGAAATGTTTTTTTTATAAGCCAATGTTAGTATTTAATATTAGTTGATATGTTAGGGGATGAAGGTGGGGTTTGAAATCCTTACCTCAAATTTTCCTTTTTTGATTCATTAAATAATACTCTAAATACACTTGTTAGCATTCTTCTTTAATTTATAGAGAATAACAATTTTCAAAAATTGTTGAAAATAATGCATATTGATTTCTGTACACGTAAGGCGAAGAATATATATATATATATATATATATATTGTACTAGCATCAAAATATAGGGGGAAATTATCAAACTACACTACAAGAATTTAAGCTATTTCCCAAGGCATATTACCCAGGACAAAAAATCCCTAGGAAATTTTGACGTTTCCCACGGTTAAAGCCTTGGGAAAGTTCTCTCTGTGGTTCCCACGGGTTGGGCCTTGGGTAACAGAGGCGCCAACTGCTCCCGCTTGTTTTCCCACGGATTGGGCCGCGGGTAACAGAGGCGCCAACTGCTCCGCTTGTTTTCCCACGGATTGGGCCGCGGGAAATATGTTACACGATCGAGGCGCCGTTTCCTAGGGCTGTGGCCCTGGGAAATATGTTACATGAGGCGCCGTTTCCCAGGGCTGTGGCCTTGGGAAATATGTTACACGATCGAGGCGTCGTTTCCCAGGGCTGTGGCCCTGGGAAATATGTTACACGATCGAGGCGCCGTTTCCCAAGGCTGTAGCCGTGGGAAATATGTTACATGAGTCGCCGTTTCCCAGGGCTGTGACCCTGGGAAATATGTTACACGATCGAGGCGCCGTTTCCCAAGGCTGTGGGCCTTGGGAAACATCGAAAATTCTTGTAGTGCTAACCCATGAAGGGTTGAGCATATCTATTCTCTCCTAGGATAGCCCTGAGGGTTTGGCTGAGACGCTCACGCCGCCCATTAAGGAACCCCCTTTGTCGAGTAGAACCGAGTACTGGTCGAAGGGAATGCGGCCAACTACCTCAGGAAGGCTGAGTTGACCCTAGTTAGTACAAGATGCCGAGGTATGGACATTCAAAATGTGATAAGAGACATTAATGACCAAATCCCTACTGTCAAGGGATAACAATTAAGACAGAGAAAGCCTAGGAGGTGCCTCCTCCCTGGCCCCTCGTTATTAGTGAAGATTACCCACAATAATGAGAATTAATGAGCCCCTATCGAGGAGCTAATTTAGGACACGTGGAAAGCATTTCCAATGATCCCCTCGTCGGAGAATTCAAACCACTCTATAAATAGGAGAGAACCCCTAAAAACTATGTTCAAGCTTTGATTCCACACTGGATATGTAGGAGAAGAACTTTGGTTCTGTCAAGCTTAATATCTGTAATACCCCAAATTGTGAGAGAACGTGAGTTGAGTGATTAGCTTCTTCCAGAATCTCGTTACAGAGGTTTTTTGGATGAAACATTTGGCACCGTCTGTGGGGAACGAGGAAAATTTTCTTCGGCCACACTACCTGTTACGTACAACATGGTTCTAACCAGGAGCACCGCTGGTGGAGGAAGGTGAGACCGAGAGTCGGAAGATGATCGGGAGCATGGGGATCCACCAGCCTGGGAAAACCATCCACTTATTCGGGAGATGATAGCTAAGATCGATACCTTAAGGAGGGAGAATGAGGAGATGAGGCGGGATTACCAATGCCTCCGTGATGAGCGGGATCAGAGCCAGCAGAGAGAACGGAACTGAAGTAGGGACTAACGAACTACCTCATCAAGGAGGGATGAGGAGTACGTCCCCAGTTATCATCCAGAGACCTACACCAATACGATGGCAACGGGGGGGGGGGGGGGGGGTAATGAGCGCAAGGCAAGAGCGTCTCGAGAAAGGAGCGAACGAGCTTATTCTGCTCAAGCTGTCCAGGAGGAGAAATACTGTAACACCCTCCTTGGGCATTACTTCTTTATACGTGCGGAAATAAATAAAATATTAATTTGCTGGTTGCTTTCAGAAAAGGATTTATATATAAGTACATAAGTGTCAGAAACCGGGTATAAAATTTTTCTTGCGGTTGCGGTAAAACTTACACCTATTTTAAAACAATAACACCACATTTTCATTTATCGTTATATGGGTTCTGGTCACATATATAAAATTTGTCACAACTCAAAATGTAAGCCGTGACCGATGCGCAGGCTTACAATTCTAGCATGACAAGCCTATTTATTTTTAAAATGTACTTGAATAAAAAGCTAGAATTGTTACAAAATTTTCGACAGAGCCTCCTATGTAATTCTAACATCCCAAACAAAAAACCTGATAATATATTTATATTTTCATCCAAAAGAAAAGTACTTCGAGCCATAAACATTCCATTCAAAATAAAGGCTCTCCGATCCATACTCATATATACTATCAGAAATCTACAACGTCTCAAAAACCTATGATGGCCGTTCTAAAAGTTATTCATGGGAAAAACTCCCATGATTCTCACCGTTATAATTGATGTCTGATGTCTGACATCTTCAAGGATTTTAATGTCCCCTAGTGAAGCTGGAATCCTCTTTTCATCATCTGTAGTCACGTACCAATGTATGACACAAGACCACACAAATATAGTGCAAAGGTGAGTTACCAATATATGAGTTTATAACGATAACCACATGCACGACACACCGAATTAGCACATAGACAAATATAGTTATAACAAAAAAAGATTCCCATAACTAAACAAGTAGTTTATCAATGGGTCTCATACTCGATCATCGTCATTTGAAAACAAATGCATGACACTTCAACATTCAATGTCTAACTTTCATACCTAATCTCCGGAGATCCCAACACCGTGTAAATGAGCTGATCAAGCTTGATTGCCAGGTATATTAGGCACAACGTGTTACCATAGGGCACACTGTCCAACACAAGACACAATGATCAACGTATATGGGTTTTCATTGTCCACCAGGGCACAAATGAAGCAACGTAGCCTGAAATATCTTACCCTGGAAGGCATTCAGACATACAACGTGGCATGGAATACCTTAATTATCAAGGCATCATACATAACAATGTGGGCACGTCTGCCAATGAATGCATATAAAACATTTTGTTCTCGTCATTTTTATTTGTGTTCATTCTCCTTTTGTCTAAGCTCAAGATGGCTTACGACTATTCGTGATTTTCAACATGCTAGATTTTTCAACGTTAACACAGGACACGAAGTCCGAGTGCTCAGTCACAACACCTTAGACCTTGCAATCAGTCTTAGGTTTGTGGTGGTAGAAAACAACATTCAAATTTAACAACGCAACCCACAACGCGGATAGGACACAAAGTCCATAACAACGTAACACGGATCAAAGAACTTCGTGCTTATATTAAATAACATTAGTATCGCGACGTCTCTGATACTAGGTTCGCGTTTCAACATTAACACTGTTTTCGTTCTGTTAAAAACAAATCGAAAACAAAGTCTCCGCAACTTATCCAAGTTATCGGAAATAACACCGTGGAGTAAAACTCGTTTGTAAAAAATCCTTTGTTTGAAATCCATTTATAAAAAGTCAAATCATAGGGAAATCCATTTTCCTCAAATCCGTTTTCTTTAGGAAACTCCTTTTCTGAAATAACACCAAATCCTTGTAAAATCATTTCCAACCCATTTCTATTTGATATAATTAAATTGTTCCTCTTATTTTTGAATTAATTTTAAAAGGATAACATAACTGAAATATTTTCAAGATTTCGTCCTCGTCATTACTCATTAATCATTCTTTCACTGAAAACATTATCAAATATGATGATTTTCAAAATCTACTTCCACTTACTTAAATCAAATCCCTTAAATTTTTCCCCAAGCTTTTAAAGCTTTTATCTTTAATTTAATTGGGCACTGACCACTGTCAGGCTTCAGTCAATCAACAACCAAACAGATAATCGCATACAACACAATTATAGCATGCATCACAGTTATAACCAAATAACTCAATGAATCACATCAAATCACATAACCAATTAGAAATAAATAATTAAAAATCATATACCAACCACGATAGATAATTATACAATAACACTAAAATAGCATATGGCTATCTAGAACTCCTCGGGCTTACTCCTTTTACCTTTGAAGACCAGAAAAGATCATCTCCTTGACACATTCAACAATTTGCTTCCCTCACAACCCCAGCTCGACGTTCCAGTTTCCTCTAAACAGCTTCTGTCAACTCCTGAATAATATAAAATCTATTTTCCCCAAGCAAACGCAACCACGACAACATCCCAGAGAGGGAGTCAAAGCATTTTCACAACCAGACAAAACACATAATTAGCTACTCATCATCAAACACTCACTCTAAGTTGATTTTAAATGTTCAATTTCACCAAATAGAGCTAACTTAAATAAAAAATCAGATTTGGGACTTTAGGATTCATACATCAATTTAGGGAAAACTCATTTTAACTAAAGAATAATGAAATTGGTTTAGGGAAACACAAATTCATAGTCCCAATAGCATAAAACAAGCTTCAATTTCAAGATTGAAATATGAGATTAAAGGGTTAGGGTTTCAAAATTAGATTTGGGGTTTTGAACTAGAAGAGGTTATGGTGAAATACTCACCCAAGATGACAATCAAGAGACCAAGTGGCGACTATGACGGCAGCCACGGCGGAGGACGGCGGTTCGTGGCGGTGGTTCTTTCCTTGACAACAAAAGAGAGAGAGATACATCAACTCAAGGAAGAAGAAGGAGCTTGAAATGAACTCACATGATGGATAACCACCATGATGAGGCGGTGCGGCCAGCACTTACCGTGGTGGAGCGTGTTTTTCGCCTGATGGAGCTCGAGGCGGCGCGAGACAAGGCGCGGTGGTCGTCCCCCCTGTGTCGAGCGGTGACTGAAGGTGCTCTGGGGGTGGTGGCACGCGCGACATGATGGTGGAGGGTGGTTGGGTGTGGCTGAGTTAAGGAGGAGGAGGAGAAGATTGGAAGACAAAGATGGGTGTGGGTCTTCACTTGGTTAAATGAAGAGAAAAGAAGGAAAGAAAGAAGCAGTGGGGGGGGGAAGACGTCGAGAGTAAGGGGAGAGAGAAAAGATAAAAGTCCAAACTTTTATTTATTTAGTGAATAGGTACAATAATGAGTGATAAATATTAATCCTAAAAATAAACTCGTTTTTAATTTTTTGAATCTAAAAATAAAGGGTGATAAATATATACTTTCAAATTTTGAAATATAGTAGAGATTGATAGTTGAATTGATCAACTAAGAAAATACCCAGTCCAAGATTAATCTCTGATTAATCTCAAACCAATTTATTCCCAACTCTAAAAGCAAATAGAGTAAAATATGAAAATATTTTTCTCTCAATCATATCATTTAAAATATTTTTCCAAATAAATACTAATAGTGATAGTAACTTAAGTTATTGTCTAGTAAGCGTAAATACACTGAAATAAGTCAGTCCTAATGCCCCCAATAAAATAATTTAGAAAGGATAATAAAATTACTCAAACAAAACCACATAACCAAAAATAAACATAAACATCCAAATAAAATAATCAATCATATGTGTAAAAATTAGGGTGTTACAAATACGCTCAAAAGGGGCGAGCTTATCGAGGTAGGGAGGCACAGCATGCTCGTCCTCCTCTGCCTAACGCATCCATAAGGAGGAGTCCGCTAACAAATAGAAACATGAGCCCCTCTCCCCCACGGATGGAAGGCTCTGAATATTAAAAGGTATGACAGAACTATAGATCCGGATAGTCATTTAGATGACTACGTAACCCAGGTAAACACAGTTACAGATGATGATTCTAGCACGTGTAAGGTATTTCCTACATCTTTAAAGGAAGCAGCAGCCTTGAATTGGTACACTCGACTCCCCCCAGCCTCTATTGACAGCTTTGAAGCTTTAGTTGCCAGGTTCAGCTCTCTGTTTGCTACAAGCCGAGATCACCACATGACCTCAGCGGCCCTGGTAACCCTGAAGCAAAAAAAGGATGAATCCCCAAGGAGTTTCATGGATTTATTCGCAGTTGTCTCGGCCAACATCAGAGATCTCAACCCGACAGTAGCATTACATTCTATGTTGATGGCACTGAAACCGGGACCTTTCCTTGATCACTTATGCAGAAAGCCACCTCTGGACATGGATGTATTTTGTGAAAAGGCAGCCGGGCACATTCATATGGAGGAACTCACTGATTTCCAGATCAAAGCTCATGCTAGTCTAGTAGGGAGGAATGACGGAAAAGACAAAGGGAAACAAGTGGCAGAGGAGAGAGGCCCATTCGGGGGCCAAAATACAACTTCTATACTCCCCTGAACTCTAACAGGCCAAGGGTGTCGGAGGAAATATGCCACATGGAGTTGTTGAAATTACCCCGGCCAGACCGAACATCCGAATCTGCCGATCGAACTAAACATAGTCGGTACCATGGGAATTATGCACACACTACAGAAGAATGTGTGACTCTGCGAGATAAGATCGAAGAAATCATACAAGACGGTCACCTCGGTCGATTCATTCAGAGAGCCCCTCAGGGCCATGCTTTCAATCATCAGCCAGGTCGAGGTGGAAGAGAAGGACCAGGCCCGGCACATGGAAGAGGGGGTGGCAGAGGATCGAGAAATGGAGGGGAAAGGAGAAATCAAGAACTAGATGGCAGAACTGACAGAGATCAAGAGAGAAGGATGATAAACACCATTGTTGGAGGGTTCGCAGGAGGTGGAGTAACAAACTCAGCTCGGAGACGACATCTCCGCACGATAAGAACCATAACTACTGTGGATTTCAAACCACCTAAAGTTTCAAGTCCCATCACTTTCACTGATGATGACTTTAGAGGCGTAAGTCCAAACCAGGACGACCCAGTGGTAATAACAATAGAGATCACCAACTTCTCTGTTCGGAAGGCATTGGTAGATCAGGGAAGCTCGGCTGATATCCTATATTATCCGACCTTCCAAAAGCTCGGAATTCCAGAAAGTTCAGTGCAGCCTTACAACAATAAATTGATTGGCTTCTTAGGAGAGCAAGTGGATACACGGGGTTATGTCGACTTGCTGACTATGTTTTGGACGGGAAGCTTATCCCGAACCATCTCTGTTCGATACCTAATCATCAATGCCACGACTTCTTATAATCTCTTGATATGGAGGCCGACCTTGAATGATCTGGGCGCCATCGTCTCTGCTTCACACATGACCATGAAATTCCCATCAACCTCTGGTGAGATTGTGGCGGTCAGAGTTGATTAGAGAGAAGCCAGGAAGTGTTATGTAGACAGTCTGAAGGTAGGTAGGGTGAAGGAAGAAGTTCCCAAGATAAACTCCACAGTGGAAAGTAAAGAGAAAAAGTTAAAGATAGTTAGGTGAGTCTAGTAGAGCTAGACCCGAGAGAGGAGATGATAGACACAAGACCAGAGTCGGTGGAAGAGTCCCAAAAATTCAATATTGGAGATCGGCCATATCAGCAGGTAAAACTCGGAATACATCTAGATCCACAGCTGAGGGAAGTGATACTCTTTGTGCTTAGAAAAAACATAGATCTCTTTGCATGGAAGGTCTCAGACATGCCGGGGATAGATCCTAAGGTTCTTAGCCATAAACTATCCGTGTATCCAGAGGCTAAACCGGTAGCCCAGAAGAAAAGAATGTTGGGGGAAGAGAGGAGAAGTGTAGTTGAAGAAAAAACAACTAAGTTACTGGAGGCCGGGTTCACCAGAGAAATAAAATACACCACATGGTTGCCAACGAAATGGGGGAAATGAAAATAGGATGCAAAACATACTTTCAACTAGTCACTGGGCAGATTAAAGGAGACTACCAAGCAAAAGATGTTCAATTGGCCCGTTACTTTCATAAGGTAACTAATTTATTCAAGAATTTGATGAATTTTTTATTGAACATATTCCCAGGGAGGAAAACGCCAAAGCCGACCTGCTGTAGAAGCTTGCTAGCACCAAACGACCGGGTATGCTGAAAACAGTGATTCAAGAAACTCTGGAGCAACCGAGTCTGTTACCTGATGAGGACTACGAATATCACCCAAGAGATTAAGCCCAAAAGAGAGACTAGGAAGCCCTAGTACCTAGAGGACTACACATGAAGCAAACCTGTGAACACCCATTTTTGTCGGTCTTCTTTTTATGCTAATATTATGTTATTATGTTTCAGGGAGACTAAAGAGTAATAGGAAAGAAGGAAAGAAGAAAAATAAAATCATGAAGAAAGGATGAGGTTCATACTTAATTTTCTGTTGGACGAGGAGGCTCTGTCCATTTCATACTTAATTTTCTGTTGGACGAGGAGGTGTCGTCCATTGCATATTTAATTTTCTGTTGGACGAGGAGGTGCCGTCCATTCCATATTTAATTTTCTGTTGGACGCGGAGGTGCCGTCCATTGCATATTTAATTTCCTGTTGGACGAGGAGGTGTCATCCGTCGCATATTTAATTTTCTGTTGGACGAGGAGGTTCCGTCCATTGCATATTTAACTTTCTGTTGGACGCGGAGGTGCCGTCCGTTGCATATTTAATTTTCTGTTGACGAGAAGGTTCCGTCCATTGCATACTTAATTTTCTATTGGACGAGGAGGTGTCGTCCATTGCATATTTAACTTTCTGTAGGACGCGGAGGTGCCGTCCATTGCGTAGTTAATTTTTTGTTGGACGCGGAGGTGCCATCCATTGCATACTTAATTTTCTGTTGGAATGGGAGGCTGCGTCCATTGCATACTTAATTTTATGTTGGACGGGGAGGTTCCGTCCATTGTATATCTAATTTTCTATTGGAATAGGAGGTTCTGTCCATTGCATATTTAACCATTGCATTTCTAACTTTCTGTTGGACATGGAGGTTCCGTCCACTGCAATTTTATTTTCAGACTGAAGTTTAAAGAATAAAGAAAGAAGAAAAAATAATCGTGAAGAAAGAAAGAAGAAAAGAAGGAGAAAAGAACAATCAGCAAAAGAGAAGAAAGGAGATTGAGTTACTTCTCATAACCCTAAAAACCCCATTTTACATATCAGACAAAACCTCTCTTCCTCTTCCCACTTCCGACCGCCCCTACACCTCCTCTACCCCTTGGTCCTTCTTCTCCCTCATCTCCTCCACTCTCTTAACCGCACATCACTTCCTTTTCCTTTCAAACACGCAACCTTCACATCAAATCACCTATTTTCCTCTGCTCGCGCCACCTCCGCCTGGACACACGCGATCTCTGCTCAGAACCGCCCAAGCTCCTGATTTCGTGAAGATCAACCTTGAAGCCGCAGGGTACACTAGTGGAAATAATGTAATATACTGGAACGTTTTACGTCAGTTGACCATATGTTTGACGTTAAAAATGAGGCGGTGACAGTTTTGTAAATATTAAATCACTATCTGCGTCAGTTGTGTAATGAACTGACGTTAAAAGTGATTTGCAAGAATTATTAACACTTTTAACGTTAGTTGTTTATACAACTGACGTTAAAAGTGTGATTTTTTACTTCAGTTAAATAAATAACTGACGTAAATAATCCTATATTCCTATCTGAAACTCATTCCTATCTTTCTTTCGTTGCCATCTCCCTGTTGTCACTCTTAACGCAGATCACTCCATATATAGTGCAGTTTATTTCTAATCTTTTTTTTAAACAAGTTTATTTTTAATCTTAATTAATTAGCTTGAATTAGTAAACAAATTCTTGTGCAAATTAAAATAAATAAACACTTAACATAAAACAAGTTATACGTATAATCAAATCGTATCTCATTGAAGCGATTCATAAGTTACAATTACATGATTAAAAGATGAAAAATTTCTGCAACATAGCCCTAAAATATAAAAAAGTTTCTGCTTCAACGTCATTTTCTTCTCAGTCCTGTCCTCAGAAACTCCAATGGATGCATCCCCTCCCTCATTTGAAGTCCTTGATGCTCCATCTGAATCCACAATCACTTGCTGCCAAAGCGGAGTGAAAGTGATGAAGGGGAAGAAATAAAGTGAGGGAATCGCATTATGTGATTCACTCAACCTTACCTTCCCTGTTATGTGATTTACTCAACCTCAGAAGTTTTTTGACCATTAAGACAAACCTTTAAGTCTAGGTATAGGAAGAAATAACAAAAGTCTCAAATATGATAGAGCCATATTGTGAAGGAATAGAAAACACACGAAATATAGAGGAAAAGAAGAGGGTGTATTACTGATCGATCGTTGAAGAATGGTACTTTATATAGAGAAGAGAGACTACCTGATTTTCTTCAAAACTGATCTATAAACTTAATGTTCATTAAGAGGATTAAGTTACAAGGTGCATGGGTAAGTAGCACAGTAGTCAAAGGAATGAATGTTTTTGCAGAAACTTATACACTTTTAACGTCAGTTGTCTTTAGAAACTAACGTTAAAAGTGTTTTTAAAATAAAAAATATTTATTTTTAACGTCAGTTGTTTAATACAACTGACGTTAAACAATGACTTTTAATGCCAGTTGTATTAAACAACTGACGTAAACTGTTGTTTTATTTTTGATTATAACGATTACACCCACGCACCTTCTTCATTTCGCTCTGTACGTCTCCATTCTTCTCTTTTCATCACGCTCACTCTCACTCTCACTCTCACTCTGTCCTAATCGCGAGCTCCTCTCCACCGCAACCACCGTGAGGGCTTCTTCGCCACCACCGTGAGGTACACTCTTAACCCTAACTCTATCTTTCCCGCTCATTCTTTGCAATAACTTGACATCTCTCTTTCCCCTTCCCGCGCACTAACTCTCTTTGTCCCTCTGCTCTCAGTAACCACATCGAACGTTGGCCACCACTCGAGCTGCCCTCCCCACCACCACGCGAGCACCTATTTCTGGTGAGTCTTTAGGGCACATTTTTTTATTTTTGGTTTTGAGTGTATGTTGAAACTATAGTCTCTGTAGTTGAAACTTGAAACCGTGAGTTTGAGTTGTTTGGAATGTCTCTATTTCTGGTCGTGGGTTTTGTGTTTTCTCTTGTTTTTCTTCTGCTATCACGACATATTTCAAAATGGGAAGAAATTTAGAGTTTCTTATAGCATGTGACATCAAAAATATATTGCTCATTGGAATTCTGTTTTGTTAATTTATCTTCATCTGCTTATTTCTTTTGTCTTAAGAAACCTGAAAATGATGTAAATTTGAAATAATTTTTAAACGCCTTGGATATATGTTTTGTATATCTACAGAACTTATCTAGTTATGGATCGTAGTTGGATGGTTTGTAAGCGCACTAGTGCTGAGTATTTGAAAGGGGTGGGAGAATTTATAGAATTTACTCAAAGGAATGTTCCTAATAGTAATGGAATGTTATGTTGTCCTTGTGTCAAGTTTTTGAATACGAGGAAATATACGGTGAATGATATACGTACTCATTTGATTTGTGAAGGGATTTGCTTGAGTTATACAAGATGGATATGGCATGGTGATGTGTTGTTGAGTAGTACGGCAAGCGTCTCCTAAAGTGAGGACGTTGACGTAGATATGGAGGATGATCGAGTAGAGGACATGATCCGTGTTATTGGACAAGAATCTTTTCATCGAGCTCATGTGTATGATATTTTGTATGGTGATGCGGATAAGCCTTTATATCTAGGGTGTACTACTCATACACGATTGTCGGCGGTGCTAAAATTGGTTTGTGTGAAGGCGAGAAATGGTTGGACCGATAAAAGCTTCACGGAATTGCTTGAAGTGTTGAAAGAATTGCTTCCGAAGGACAACACATTGCCTGACCGTAACTATGAGGCCAAGAAGGTATTGTGTCCGATGGGTATGGAGTATAAGAAGATACACGCATGCCCCAATGATTGCATATTGTACACCGGTGTTCATGAAGACAATCACGATTGCCCCAAATGTGGGTTATCACGATACAAAGTGAAGGGTGGTGATGATGATGATGATCTTGATGATATGAGAAAAAGGGTCCTCCTGCGAAGGTGTTGTGGTATCTTCCAATAATTCCAAGGTTCAAGCGATTGTTTGCCAATGCGAAAGATGCGAAGAATCTTAGATGGCATAATGATGAGAGGAAACGTGATGGAAAGGTTCGTCATCCTGCTGATTCTATGCAATGGAAGAATATTGATACTATGTTTCCGGATTTCGCCGATGAGCCAAGAAACCTAAGGCTTGGACTTGCTACGGATGGAATGAATCCTTATGGTAACATGAGTAGTATTCATAGTTCATGGCCTGTTCTGTTGATAATTTACAACCTGCCCCTTGGTTGTGCATGAAGCGTAAATACATGATGTTGTCTATGATGATTTCGGGCCCAAAGCAACCGGGAAATGACTTAGATGTTTATCTAAGTCCCTTGATTGAAGACTAGAAAACGCTGTGAGTGGAAGGTGTTGAAGTAGTTGATGGGTATTCTCATGAGACTTTCAAGCTTCGTGCCTTGTTATTTTGCACCATCAACGACTTTCCAGCATACGGTAACTTGTCCGGGTACAGTGTCAAGGGGCATAAAGCATGCCCTATATGTGAAGAAGGAACATGCTACACTCAGTTGCATCGTGGAAAGAAGACAGTTTACCTTGGGCATCGGAGATTGCTTAGACGCGATCACCCATATCGTAAGATGAAAAAAGCTTTTAATGGATGCCAAGAGACAGAAGAAGCTCCGACGACCTTAATTGGAGAGCAGGTTTATCAGAGGGTAAAGGGAATCGATGTTATATTCTGCAGGTCCAAAAAGAAAGCTAAAGCTGCTGAGAAAAACATATGGAAGAAGAGGTTGATATTCTTTGATCTTCCATACTGGCGCAAGCTTGATGTCAGACACTGCATTGATGTGATGCATGTGGAGAAAAATGTGTGTGATAGTGTGATCGGGACGCTTCTCAACATTCAGGGCAAGACAAAGGATGGCGTGAATGCTCGTCTCGACCTCGTTGCTATGGGTATACGATAGCAGTTAGCTCCAGTTGTTGAGGATGGTAAGCGGACTTATTTGCCGCCAGCATGTCATACTTTGTCAAAAAAATAGAGACAAAGTTTCTACGGGTGTCTTCAGGGCATCAAAGTTCCACATGGTTACTCTTCAAATATGAAGAGGCTTGTCTCTAGTGATCTTAAATTGGTTGGCTTAAAGTCTCATGATTGTCACATCTTGATGCAACAACTTCTGCCCGTTTCTATTCGTGGTATTGCTCCAAAAAATGTGAGACATGCCATTACTCGGTTGTGCTCATTCTTCAATTCTATATGTAGCAAAGTCGTTGACCCCCGTATGTTGGATGACTTGGAAGTTGAGGCTGCTACAATCTTGTGCCAATTGGAGATGTATTTTCCTCCTTCCTTTTTCGACATAATGGTTCACTTAATTGTTCATTTGGTGAGGAGATTAGATTATGTGGGCCGGTTTTTCCGAGATGGATGTACCCGGTTGAGCGCTACATGAAGATCTTGAAAGGGTACGTGAAGAATCCTCAAATGCAGGAAGCATCTATTGTTCAAAGGTATGTTGCAGAAGAAGCTATTGAGTTTTGTTCGGACTACCTTCATAACACGGATCCTATAGGGGTTCCTAAGCCTCGGCATGATGAGATAAGATGTCAAGGTAAGGGTACACATGGCTTAAGAATTAATAGCAAGGGTCGGGAGGAAGTGCTTCAAGCACATTTGTATGTATTGAACAACATCGATTCTGTTCAACCTTTCTTATTTGAACATAAAAGAAAAGTCAATCAAGAAAAACCTTGAATGAGCGAAAGGTGGTTGTTGAACAAGCATAACAGGACTTTCTTACCATGGTTCAAGGAAGAAATGCTTAAGGATGGTAGTACTGCTTCTGATGATGTAAGATGGCTAGCACGTGGGCCTAGCTTCAACGTCATATGTTGGAGCGGATACCACATCAATAACTTTTCCTTTTATATAAAGGAACAAGATAACAAGATTACCATGCAAAATAGTGGGGTTATGATCATGGACGAAGCAATGCACTTCTCTAGTGCAAAGGACACAAAACCCGTTAAAGCACCGACACCTTACTTTGGATATATTGAAGATATTTGGGTGCTCGATTACACTAAGCTTACGGTGCCAATTTTTAAATGTAAGTGGGTTGATAGTAACGGTGGTGTACAAACCGACGAATTAGGGTTCACATTGGTAGACCTCAACAAGTTAGGTCATATAAATGAGCCTTTTATAATGGCTTCCCAAACAAGACAAATGTTCTACATCACTGATCCTTCTAACAAAAGGTTGTCCGTGGTTCTCCAAGGAAAAAGCATGTATAATAGTAGTGATGAAAATCAAGATTCAAATCTTGATATTCCTGAGACTCCTTTTTCAACAAACATGCCTACTATAATCGAGGAGATACAGGTGGACGATGTACATGCCACTCGTGATGATCATCACGAAGGGATATTGATATAGGTAGTTTAAACTTAGTATACATTTATTTTTATTTATACTTCTGTATTTATTTTTAGTTATAACCTATTTTAATAAATATATATTGTTTCTGAACAGACATACATATGGATCAATCGGATGACCCACATGCACGGGAGGACACTGTGGGGCCTATGCAGGACCTGATCGCGCCTACGCCTGATTCTAGTGTAAGTTTACATGGTATATACTATCTTTAGTCCTTCTTTTTAATGTAAGTTTATAATGTTACAACCCTCTGTTTTATCATTTTTTTTGTCCATACAGACATCACAGTCTTAGAGGAAACGGGGTAGAGGAGCCACGACTTTGAAGAAACTAGAGAAGGCTGGGCAAAGCGGACAGAAGCTTGAGGTGTGCTTTGATGCTAATCTAAAGCCCCGGGGACCCCGTGCTAAAGAATTTAAAAAGTGGGTGTTTCTACAAGCGAAGCAGCACGTTAGCATCAACTACAACCATTGGAATAACGTTCCACAGAACGTTAAGGATCAGATTTGGGAGGCTATCACGGTATTTTTAACTTTACATTCTTTTGATTTACATTATTAGATAATTATCCGAGTTATAATCCATCCAGTTGTTATGTATTTAATGTGTAGGTAGCTTGGACTGTGCCGAATGACGAGGATCATCATACGAAATGTATGAAAATGACATCAAAGCGCTGGAATGGGTTCAAGCATGATCTTACCAGGTACTATCTATCTGGGAAGAAGTGGCTTGATAAGATGTTCTCGGATTATCCCTGGATTGATAATGATACTTGGGATATGTTTGCTAGGAGTCGACGGGATGAAGAATTTCAGGTTGGTTGATTAAGTTAATTTTGTATGCTTCTTATAGATCATTTAACTGTATTTAATTATGTGTTTTTGTTTGAATAGGCTAAGGCAGAGAAGGGTAGGCAGAATCAGGCGAAGAATGTCCACCGCCACACCATGTCTCAGAGTGGGTACGAGACTCGGATCGAGGAGATGATGACGGATAGGCTGAGGGTAAAGCAGGAAGAGCACGCTGCTAGGATAGAAAGAGGAGAGGTGCATGAGGGCACACCATTAAGTCCTCCGTCGGACATCGACCGCGAGGATGTCTGGTTAGCCGACCGCATGACAAAGACGGGATCTTTTAAAGTTGATGCCACTCGCAAAGTGGCAGATAAGATTGTAAGTAAATAATTAACTTCATTTCAATTGATATTTGTATAGATATTTTTAACACTTTTCACTTGCACGTTTTTTCATTTCTTCATTGTAGATGGATCTTAAAGCACAATGCTCCCAGGGCTCATTTGTCCCTTCTGGACGGCGGGACGTCTTGATGACTGCTCTAGGCAAGAAAGACCATCCTGGTCAGGTTATCGGTGTTCCTGAGAACGTGACCATCAGAGAATATTATTGCAAGTCTGCTTCACGAAAGCGGGTCGTCGATGAGGCATCAATTTTGGAATCCATGACTCAGCATCTCATCTTCAACCCTGCTATTACAACGCATCTGATGAAAAGCTTCCTATCCAACCCAGAATTCAAGCAGGAGCTTGCTAGAGAGCTTTCCTCCGTCGGTTCATCCCAGGACACCGCAGGACATGCCAACCCTTCACATGTGAGCACAAAAGAGAGTTATAGTAGGGCATTTGTGGAGGACGATGAGTTGGCAGCTAGGGAGCGGGAGTTGGAAGTCCAACGCCGTGAGCTTGAGTTGGAAATGCAAAGGCGTGAGCTTGAGTTGGACTTCAAACTCCGTGAGCTCGAAATGGTAACAAAGGTATGTATTCATTATTAATGTCCAAATTAGTCAAATAATTACTTGTGTTTTTTTTAATTATCAACAACTTATCTATTTTATTTTTTCTAAATTGAAGGCCAAGTCGACGTCGGTGTCGCAGCCACCTGTCACTCGTTTGTTCTCACTTGGTGAGGATTATGCCTTTGAGATTTTTGAATGTCCATTGGAGCACGATGGATGGGTGGCACGCCCAAATCAAGAGAGGATATTTTCCTTCTGTGGTGAAGATCTCAGGCACGCCTGCAGAGATAACGAGTGGATGGTCAGCACGGTTTTGAGTCTCTGGTGCATGTAAGTTAATTTTAATTTTATAACTTATTTATTTTTGGTATTTTTCCATTTAATAACTTATTTTAATTTCAATATATATATTGTGTAATTAACATCCACACCTTTTCATATCTTAGGTATCTCCATCGTCTTCAACTTGATAAGGGCTCCAAATCAGTTTATGGCTTCTTAGATCCGTCAATCCTTATGCCTCAATTCTTTGTTGGCGATCAATTAAGTAAATACATAGGGTACTTGATGGGAGACAATCGGAAAGAATTATATCTGGCTCCCTACTCTATGAATAACCATTAGCAGTTGTTCGTACTTCACCCGTCTAGGCATACTGTCATATTCTTCTGCTCTCTCCACCAAAACCCGCCACAGGAGGTGGTGGAAGCTGTAAATACGTAAGTAACTAATCTTCAATTTAATTTAAGTTTTAATATCAGTTGTTTTTAGTTTATTACACACATGATATATAAATTTGTTAATTGACATGATTATTTGTTTATGATAGCGCACTGAAGGCGAGTAGCATAAGTTGCGCCAACGGGAGAAGTAGGACTTCTAAGGCTAAAGGAAATCCTGATTGGATCATCCTCAAGGTTTGGTAGTTTATTTATCAAATAATTAATATTATAATTACTAATTTATATGTATATTTAACTGACATTGAAATTAATTTTGTTTGTAGTCTCGATTTCAACCTAACGGGTGGTCGTGCGGATATTATGTGATGCTTCATATACTGAACATAGTCTCCGCATCTATTACGGATGGATGGAAGAAGGTAATATTTAAACAACTTGTTAAATTATATATTATAGTTTTGGTGATGACTTGCGTTAATGTTATTGTTATTATTTGAACGTGTGTAGGCATTTAACAACCAATTGCCTCTTCAAAAAGATGAGTTTAGAGACTTGAGGATGCGCTTGGCAGAATTCTTATTCAAGTATGCGGCTGAAAAAGGAATTGACCAGATACCTCCGCAATACTTAGATGAATAGTTTTTTTGTTATTCTTTAGAAACTAATTAATAACATATATATATATATATATATATATATATATATACTTGTAGATAGTTATGTTTTTCCTATACATGGGTTTTGGTTTTAAGTCCCCCCATTGTTCCTTTGTATATTTGTTTTCTTTTAGTTAATATTGAAATTCAAGGGTAGTATTTGCAATTCTGTAATGTGTGTGATATTCACGTATTCTTGGGATATTTCTTGAATGCAGGGATAGCTGAGGGGACTGATATTTTAAAACTGAATTTTTTAAAAAAAATCTATTAACGTCAGTTGTATCAAACAACTGACGTTAATAGTATTTTATAAAATATACAGTACACTATTAACGTCAGTTGTATTATGAAACTGACGTTAAAAATAAAACCTGTAACGTCAGTTCTTTAACAGAACTGACGTTAGTTTGAACAACATTAACGTCAGTTGTGTTAAAGGACTGACGTTAATAGTTTTATATTTAACATCAGTTGTTTAAACAACTGACGTTAAAATATTAACTATTAACATCAGCTGTATTTACGTTAGACAATATTCTGACGTATAAAATCAATTTTAACTGACGTAAAAAACACTTATTGCACTAGTGGTAAGGAGAAGCATGAAGCCCTCTCCTCCATCTATAAATTGAGACGCAAAGATAGAAGAAGGGGAGGACGGAAAAAATCGGAAAAAAGATCAGAGGGGGAGAAAAAAAGAAAAGAGACAAAAGGGGGAGGAAGAACGAAAAATCAGAGAGGAGATAGAGAGGAAAGATACGAAGACAGAGGGAGAGAGAGATTTTTATCTGATGTTTCCTTTGTGAAGAAAAAGGGATATGGTTTGAGTTCCTTTGTTCTTTTTTTTTGTCATTAGAGTGGTTCCAAGTTTTCAGAAGAAGAGAGAGTTGAAAGAGTCAGTGAAACTGTAATGTGAGGGTTTTGATCTTAAAATTTTACTACTGGGAGAAAGCAAAATCATTGTTATTCTGCTCTCATTTGGTAATCCTTGTTCTCTTTGTTGATATTATTCATGAGTTTCTATTGACATTCTTATTTTTATGTGTCACTGTTCATGATGAAAAGAAAATCTATGGATATTGAAACTGAATGAGTTAGTATGATGTTTGCTATATGAGTTCTTATGCTTGTTTCATAAATGGTGTATCGTAGGGTTCCTATTTTATTGTTTGCAATGCATGATACGCTAGTACTTTTCACATGGCTATACTGTTACTAAACACTTAAAATGTTTCATTTTTGTTCTATTTTCATAAGGTAAAACTATTTTTTAATTTATATAAAAATAAAAGATGATCACTTAATTAAATCAATGTTATTTTTGGGTTGCTCTATGACAAGTGTCATGCTCAACCCTTTAGATTTTGAGGTTGCCCTGTGGACTTACGTGCCATGTTCAACCTCACTTAGGTTTAAATGATTCTCGGGGTAAAACGAATATTTTCAAAGCTACTAATAATTTACACAACTAACTTTGGGCAACCATTTTCATGGATGTTCTAGGGTGCCGTGGGGTTAAGTCTCCATGCCTTTCCTAGACATAATCGACTCCCGAACCCAAAGTTTTTTAAGGGTTTTCCAACTTTCCCGAAATTAAATAAAGTTGGTGGCGACTCCATGTTCATCATGTAAATGAAAACAGGTTTTTTGTTCGGTCGTTACAGATGGCGACTCCACTGGGGATTTCTTTCAAGAGAGTCGGGCCCGTAAAAATTAGTTTTGCAAATTTTTAATAACTTGTAGCTTATTTGTTTTACCTTTTCTATTATTGCTATATCTTGTTTTTTTTTTCTTACAATAATTAATTAACGAAAACAAAAAAAAAAGAAATGTTTTTTTATGATGTTTGTATTGTCCTTTTTGTTTGGGATTTCCTTTTATTTAAATAAAAATGAGAAAAGTTAGTTGTATATACATTTTAACTCATGTTATTTTTGTATCTGTTTCACTAACAATGTTTTTGTTTCCTCCTCCTTTCCTTTCTTTTTTCTAAATTTTAATAATAGGGTAGAGGACTTTTAACCATTTTTATATATACCTATGTTTTTATTTTGCAGGTTTTTCTTGTCTTTTCTTTCCTTTTATTTTTTAAGTGTTACAGGTTTGTATGCCCCCTTCACACACATCACTATCACATATTGCACACACTCTTGGCTCTATACCCGAGCTTGCTAAAAAACCCAGGGATTAGGCGGTGCTCCGATATTGTCATTGAAAAGGTCTTGTAGCTCCCTGATACTTGTCGGTTCACCACTCAGATTGTACATGAGATCATGGAATAGTCATATTGAGAGGGTTTATCCCTACATGTGGCTAGATTCATGAATCAAATCCTTATAAGGGCAATTTGGGGACCATGACTTTTAGAGGTCTAGACCCGTCCCAAATTTTCACTAATAGAGCAAACCTAGTGACCGACCTGTTTAGAGTCCTAACTTAGGGAGTGTCCATCCTTAGGTTTTACCTAGCTTAGGACAAAAGGGGGCGTACTTTTCTTCTCTCTATATCATCATAAGCATAAATTTTCATGCATGATCATTGTGAATATTCAAAACTAGGGGCGTCACATGGTCGCCTTAAACCTGAATGACATATTCGAATATTATTGCACATCTAATAGGCAATATGTCATAATGAAGGTGATGCATTAGCAGCATACCCGTAAGGGTTTTCAACCCCATTGGGTCTCATACAACATGAATCATGCAAGATATATTTGTTTCGCTATACTCATTTTTGTTTTTTTTGCTTGTGTCTCTTTGTTCGAAGACTTTGGTATTCATCTTATAGCAAGAAAATGGAAAAGTTTGGTTCCAAAAAGAGTACAAGCAATACAAGCTGTTCCAAGAAAAGTATCAAGATCGTTGTAACACTCAATGACGTGAAGAGTTTATGTGAAATTAGCCAAAAAATTCCAGAAAAAGTACGCTCAGGCTTTGTCAGCAAGTATGGCAGAATATTGGACCTATTGCGTGTTCCAGGGGAAGCCCCCGCTCTAAGTGCGTTGGCCCAATATTGGAATTCAACTTTGAGGTGTTTTGAATTGCCTGACTTAGACATCACTCCGACCATGGAAGAGTATGCTTATATGTTGAGACTGCCAATTCAAAAAAGGACCCGTGTCTACATGTATAATGGCCAATATGTAACAGATTGGAAGATAGCAAGTCTATTGGAGCTTCGACCGGAACAGCTAGAGAAAGTGGGAAAAGGAACTAACAAAGGATTGAAGAAGCGATTTTTGGAAGTGTATCTCAACGAACTGGCCCAGTAACAACGATGGGTTACTTTCAACAAAGTACTAGCCCTCGTGATATATGGGTTGGTGCTCTTTCCTTTTTTACCAGATCTGATTGATCAACCAGCCATGGATGTATTCTTTAGGGTTGAAGAATATGGTGTGAACCCGGTCTCTGTTATCTTAGCCGAAACTTTCCTCCCCTACATGTTTGTCATCAGAATCAACAAGGGAAACTGCGATGTTGTGCATCAATATTGTATGTATGGATCATGACTCACTTGTACGCTAGCGATAAAATTGATAGAACAGATGACCCGCTGAAAGGATTTGCTCGCATGCAACTAAAGACATGTAAGCTATATGAATGGAAACAAGAGTTTGATCAGATCGATCAGCGGTCATTTAGTTGGATGTGTCCATGGTACAATGGAGATTCAGTTGTATTCAGCTGTGGAAGTTTTTCAAATGTTCCATTGATGGGTCCCAGAGATTGTATATCATATTCACTAGCTTTGGTGATACGTCAGCTCAAGTGGACACAAGATGAACCCCCCGAAGTGCTGCTCGGTGGGGTATTCTTCCTATACCAAGAAAGTGAAAGCATCAAGAGTCAAACAATAACAGTAAGGTCGGCATGGAATGATGTTCATATAAAAGGACCTGAGGAATTAGGAAGGTGAATCATAGCTCACACGAAAAGATATGAAGTATGGAGAGAAGCAAGAAGAGGTTACCCCCCAAGACCTGCATCCCCTCTCCGTAGTGAAAATAATCCTCTTACCGAAGATCAAATGTTGAAAGAAATCGAAATTTTAAAAGCTCAGATGAGGGTTCTGGATGAGAAGAACCAAGCTGCCGAAGTAACTATCATCATGCTCCGAAGCCAAGTACATAAGCTAAGTTTACAGATTGAGCATTTGAAAGACGAATGCGCCGATGCCTACGAAGTCCCGAGTCGAGCAAAAAGGGAAAGAAAAGAAAAAGAAGTAGAAATTCAAGAGCTGCTGGCAAGGATAGAATATCAAGAGAATGTGTTTGTCAAACTTCAAAGGAATAAAAAGGAGCTCAAGACAAATGTTGGGGTTCATGATGAAACAATACATATACTAGAAAAGAGAGTTGAAACCCTACAAGAATCCTTGGCCCAAACAGAACTGTACTGTGATCGAGAATGGAACGAAGCATCCAAGTATCACGAGCTGCTAGCAGAGGCCAACATGAGAGAAAATTGGATTAGAGCCAAAATAAAAAACACTGAAAGGGTTGAAGCTCAACGTCACGCAGAATGGGTACAGGGATGGGAATTGGTAGTGAAGGATTTAATGAATAAAAAGGAAGCATGGAAAAGAAGATATGAGGACATGATGGATAAGCTCCAATATCACACTTCCCAGCTGGTGGAGCGATTTGAAGAAGCATCCATCCACATTCGTATGAACTATTTCCTTCAGATACCACCAAAGGTGACCGAGTTCTTCAATCATTTTGGGAAACTTGCCAAAGGGTTCAGGAAAAAGAAGATGAGACTCTTAACATAGTGCTTTGTGGACCTCGGAGAGAGATGGAAGTTATCAATGTCTGTCGAGTTTGTTTTCTAGATGATATCTATCGAGGAGTGCGTTCTCCCTTAGATACGTCATCAACTATATTTTTACCCTAAAAACGATGTGTTTTTTGTGTAAAAATAAGAACGTTGCTAGTACGGGTGTGGTCTATCGAGGAGTAGATTCTCCATTGAACTTGACACTAACTGCATTCAAGCTAGAGGGAACAATACCACTAGATTTGATCGCAGGATGAGTATTCTTGCTATAAGTATATACGACAGTCTTCCTAAGAGCACTCACGCGATCAAACAAAGGGTGTTAACTTGCACATGCATGCACACACACACACAAAATTTTTTGGGTTTACTAATGAGATTATTGAATGCTTTACACAATCACATACTTCTAAGAATCCGGGAACCATTGCATGACCTAGGAAAGGTGACACCAATCAAACCTGAGTTCACAATACCAGATCTCGGACCAGGATGGCTGCCAACGTGTTTGAGGAAGGAAGGAACTTAAGCCCTGAAATAGATGAAGTGGGGTGAAGGATAAGTGAAATCACTGAAACCCAAGCAAGATTAGAAGCCATACTGCAGGATATGAGGGAATCTCTCAGCATGCTTAATGCGAATAGAGATGCAAATGAACCTGGTAGGCAACGGATCTCTTCCGTGGTAACAGCACCGATGCTTTCAAACATTAGCACGGGTCTCATTCAGGGAATATCTGGCCCCGAACAGACACATCACACGACACCAATAACACTTCCCATTGGAGAAGGATATCCCCCTTTTGAAAATGCTTATCATGAAGTTCCGGGCTATACCGCATCGACATGGGAGCAACCTCACGTATCTACTCACAGTCAGTCAGCGGGAGTTCGGGCTAGTAAGGATAAGATGAAGGATGAATGGATGGAGAAAATGAAAGAACAAATAAAAGCTATAAAAGGTCCAAGTACCTACGGCCCTCTTCAAATAGAAGAACTCAGTCCCGTCACAGATGTCGTGATCCCCAAGGACTTCAAGATTCCTGATTTTTCCAAATACGATGGAAGTGAGAATCCACGATTTCACCTCATCAGTTATGCCACCAAGATGGCAATTTGGTCCAAGATAACAAATTCCTTATCAGCTCTTTCCATGAGAGTTTGACTGGCCTCGCCTTAGAATGGTATCTCCAATTGGACCATTCCAAGATCTCGCGATGGACGGAATTGTCTGACTTATTCATGGACCAGTACAAGTTCAACCTGGATGCATCTCCGAGTCGTAAACAATTGACTATAATGCATAAAAGAAATGAGTAGCCCTTCAAGCAATATGCCTAAATGTGGAGGAGTTTGACTGCACAAGTTCAACCCCCATTGACTTTATCTGAAATATGCTCATACTTTTTAGGAACCCTTGGAGCACCTTTTATAGGGGCCATGACTGAGGCAGCCTATCAAGATTTCTCCGACTTGATCACCACCGGTGAAAGGATTGAATTTTAAGCAAGAGCTGGAAAACTTCCCATGAATGATGTTGAAGGAAGTGCATCCCGGAAAAGATTCCAACCAAAGAAGAAAGAAGTTAAGGCGAATTACATACAACGCCAACAGAACTTTAATCCTCGATACCAACCACCATATAACCCTAACCCACATATTCCATACCAGACACAAACCTCACTTTACCCGTTATAATCATCCTCACAAACCAGCACTTACCCATAAAACCAAATCAGCAATATTCCTACCCCTCAACCATATAACCTTGCTCGCCCATCATACGCCCGTTACCCGCCTGCACCCCCACAAAACCGCCCAAACTATCTTCTGCCTCGCCCAAATTTCCAAATCCAAGGACGTTTCCAAAATCCAAATCTGCCGCCCTTCCCGAGATTGTCCATCTCTAATGCGGATTTATTCCAACAATTGTTTGACCACCACTTAATTGCGGGAAACCCTATACGTCCCCTAGAACCACCATTTCCTGCTTGGTATAATCCAAATCAGACTTGCAAGTATCACATGGATGTCACAGGACATTCCATTGAGGATTGCGAAGCTTTTAAGATTGCAGTGAGAAAGTTGATTGCTTGAGGGAAGCTAGGGTTTGAAGAAGAGGTCAGGCCTAATATTGTTAAAAATCCAATCCTGAACCATAATGATGGAAATCGGGTGAACAATTTGGAGGTAAGAGGATCCCCAATCAGGAAGGCACTGGAACTGCGAGTGCCAATATAGAAGATCTTCGAAGAACTAAAGAAGGCGGGATACAACGTTGTTGCACCAATAAGAATTCCAAGAGAAGAAAGGGGGTATGCCGAAGATCTAAGGTGTGACTATCATCATGGGCAAGTAGGGAACGACATCGAAACTTGTTGGGATTGCAAAGTCCGTGTTCAAGGATTACTCACCTTGGGGGTAATTCAAGCTAGATGGGGTGCTGCCGAGGAAGTCAATGTAGTTGAAAAATTTGTACTCCGAGTACCACATATGAACAAAGCTTCAGCCCCAACCCCGTAAAGAGTCATTGTAAGGGTGAAGAAGCCAACTCCTTTTACTTATGTTGATACACATGTTGTACCATGGAATTATGAACAGAAGGTTGAACTAGCTGGAGCTGTGGGAGAGACCTCGAAGACCCAAGTTACTAATATTATGGGAATTGGAGGTATTACAAGGAGCGGGCGATGCTACAACCCTGTCAAAGAAGAAATAATGAAGGAATCCAAAGAAAAGGAAACTATCGATGAAGAAAAAGGAAAATAAGAAGAAGAGTTTCTGAAGATCATGAAGCAAAGTGAATATGATATGGTAGAACAGTTAAAGAAAACTCTGTCGAGGATATCTCTTCTATCGCTTGTCTTGACATCAGAGTCGTATCGTAAGGCATTATTGAAGGTGTTGAATGAAGCGTATGTCAAGCCTGACGTCACTCCGGAGAATATGGTAAATATGGTGGACCCAATAAGGCGTGTCAACATGATTACTTTCTCAGAAGATGAAGTGACTTCGAAATCCCGCAGTAGCTCCAAAGCCTTACACATTACCCTAAAGTGTAAAGGGTTTGTGATTGTAAAGGTGGTTGTAGATGGTAGTTCGGCGTTGAATATGGTTCCAATGTCCACTCTCGAGAAACTAAACATAAGCATGGCGGATTTGACACCACAAGAAATGATTGTACGAGCCTTTGATGGGACAACAAGAGGAATCTTATGGGAGATAACTCTCCCTTGAAATAGGGCCTAGTTGTTTTTGTCCTCTTTCAGGTCATGGAGATCCAACCAGCTTATACTAAGCTTCTGGAAAGACCTTGGATTCATGAAGCAGGAGTTGTTCCATCGACTTTGCATCAGTGTTTTAAGTATATTCAAGATGGGTCCGTGATTACTATCCTTGGTGAAGAGGAAATCATGCTGACAAATCCCGCCGCAATACCTTATGTAGAAAGTACAGAGCAAATGGAAGATGATTCACTGCGTAATTTTGAGATGTTGAAGCCAGAGAACAAGAAAAGGGAGCCGCCAATGAAGAATGTGAATGAAGTGGTAATCCGCATTGTAACATCCCTGACTGCTCTATGGATTGATGACTGTCCCCACAGACCAACACAGGCCTTTTCAGCATGCTTTGTCCTCACTCACACGCTTCCTGGGAAAACTTCCCAGGAGGTCACCCATCCCAGAATTGCTCCAGGTCGAGCTCGCTTAACTGTGGAGTTCTTAAGTGATGGGCTACCAAAAATAAGATGCATCTTGTTTTTGGTAGCCCATCACTTAAGAACTCCACAGTTAAGCGTGCTTGACTTGGAGCAATTCTGGGATGGGTGACCTCCTGGAAAGTTTTCCCAGGAAGCGTGTGAGTGAGGACAAAGCACGCTAAAAAGACCTCTATTGGTTTGTGGGGACAGTCGTCAATCCATAAAGCAGTCAGGGATGTTATAAATGGTATCAGAGCGGCACCTCTCCCAGTACGGTGTGGTTCGGGGACGAACCAAGCGGAAGCTGGTGGGCATGTAACACGCGGGTGCCGACGAGGGCGGGGAGTGGTCGCCGATGCAAGAAGGCATGGACAAGGAGCGGCTCCTAGCAGGCTTCTAGGCGGAGGGACACATGAATGAACCGATTACACACCCGAATGAGAGGGATCCTGAGACTGTGTAGGTATGGGACTATACAGTTGAGGAAGGCTTATATGAATTGATTGGTACTACCTATACTAACAAGATGCATCTTATTTTTGGTAGCCCATCACTTAAGAACTCCACAGTTAAGCGTGCTTGACTTGGAGCAATTCTGGGATGGGTGACCTCCTGGGAAGTTTTCCCGGGAAGCGTGTGAGTGAGGACAAAGCATGCTGAAAAGACCCGTGTTGGTTTGTGGGGACAGTCGTCAATCCATAAAGCAGCCAGGGATGTTATACGCATCATGGAAAAGAATGGGTATCAAAGAGGAAGAGTCCTAGGGCCTAAGCTTCAAGGGATCTCTCAACCAATTGAAGCAGCTTTGAGAGAAGGAAGGCATGGATTGGGGTATCAACCCTACTTGACAGAAAAGATGAAATTCATGGCTCTCGAAAACAAGAAAGGAGAAGATGATGAGAGAAAGTATCTTCCCCTTCTAACAGAGATTTTCCCAATATCTGCTGAAGTTATCAGTCCTGAAAAATTATTTTCCCCTCACTTCACTATCAGCACACTTGAAGAGGAGCTGGACAAGAACCATGTCATCTATCTCCCTTCTAGCAATGAAGTTCTCAATAATTGGCGATCTGAACCATTTTTTGATGTTATTTCCATGAAGTAATTATCTTATTTTACTAATTTGAACTAATGTTTACTTTGGTTGAGACGTGAATGAGAATGTAGCACTTTGTCTGGTGTTTTCCTTTTAGTTCCATCGTTTCTTTTTCTCTCTTTCATTTCTTTACTTTGTTTAAGCTTTTCTTTCATGAATAAGACTCTTTCCTATACTTCTCCTATTCCCGACTTTTTCTTCCAGGAATACTTCTTCCACTAAAGATTTACCTCAGGAGAGGAACTTTGAAAACTCATTTATTGATTCCCTTGCGACCGTTGATGAATACAACCTTGAATCCGATGAGGAAGAAGAAGACATTGAAGAATTCATGAAGATGGTGAAACGGTTAGAATAAGGGATTAGCTCGAATGATGAGGTTGCAGAAGTGATCAATGTGGGAACCGATGAAGACAAAAAGGAGTTGAAAATAGTAGATAGCCCAGAGCGTGAAGAAATGGTTGCACAATTCAAAGAGTATTTGTACATTTTTGCATGGTCCTACAGAGATATGCCAGGTTTAGATCCTGAGATAGCATCACATAAGATTCCCTTATACCCAGATGTGGTTCCAAAGAAGCAAAAATTAAGAAGGATGCATCCTGAGAAGTCGCTGAAGATTAAGGAAGAAGTGACCAAGCAGTTAGAGGCTGGCTTTCTGGAAGTAGCTAGACACCCGGAATGGATAGCTAATATTGTTCCAGTACCAAAGAAGGATGGAAGGGTCAGAATGTGCATGGACTACCGAGATCTGAATAAAGCTAGTCCAAAGGATAATTTCCCGCTACCTCATATTGATGTCCTTATAGACAATACAGTCAGAAGTCATAGGTTTTCTTTCGTGGATGGGTATTCTGGGTACAATCAGATCCTCATGGATGATTATGACAAAGAAAATACAAGTTTTATCACTCCTTGGGGAACTTTTTGTTACAAAGATATGAATTTTGGGTTGAAGAATGCTGGGGCCACCTACCAACGTGCTATGGTAGCATTGTTCCATGATATGATGCATAAGGAGGTAGAGGTATATGTTGATGATATAGTGTCTAAGTACAAGGAAGAAGAAAACCATGTAGCAGTTTTGCGAAAGTTGTTCAAGCGGCTAAGGAAGTACAAATTACGGCTCAACCCTGCAAAATGTACTTTTAGTACATCTGTAGAGAATTTACTTGGCTTCGTTGTCAGTAGAGAAGGAATAAAGGTGGATCCTAACAAGATAAAAGCAATACGTGACATGCCAGTACCTAAGAACGGGCGAGAAGTAAGGGGTTTTCTTGGAAGGTTGAACTATATTGCACCCTTCATTGCAAATTTGACTAGCACATGCGAGCCAATCTTCAAACTCCTCATGAAGAATAATCCGGGAAGATGGGATGATAACTTTCAAGAAGCCTTTGACAAGATAAAGACATATTTATTGAATCCGCCAGTATTGGTACCACCTACCCAAGGTCGTCCATTGTTACTCTATCTCACTATATTGCCAACATCAATGGGGGCAATGCTGGGACAACATGATGAATCTGGCAGGAAGGAGCAGGCAATTTACTATCTGAGTAAGAAGTTTAATGCCTGTGAGGCTCGCTATATGGAAATCGAGAAGACTTGTTGTGCGCTAGTGTGGACCTCCAGAAGACTCAAAGAGTATATGTTATATCACACCACCTGGCTAATTTCTCGAATGGATCCTTTGAAGTATACCTTCGAAAGTCCTCATATCTCCTTAAGAGTTTCGAAGTGGTTAGTGATATTGTTAGAATTTGACATCAAATATGTGACTCAGAAGTCCATCAAAGGGAGTGCGATTACTGATCATTTGGCAGAGAATCCTCTTGAGGATGGATGACCTGTCAACTCCGAGTTCCCAGATGGAGAGATAATGTCCCTCGAGGAAGATGAAGAACAGGTAGACGTGTGGAAGATGTATTTTGATGGATCAGTCAATATGCACGGCAGTGGTATAAGAGCAGTGGTTATCTCACCAAACAACAAGCAGTACCCGGTGGCCGTAAAGCTGAAATTTGAATGTACGAATAATATTGTAGAATACGAGGCATGTGCTAGTGGATTACAAATGGCACTTGAACTTGGTATAAAGCGGTTGAAAGTCTTCGGGGATGTAGCTCTAATCATTTACCAAGTCAATGGTGAATGGCAAATCAAAGACTCCAAGTTGATTCCGTATCAGAAATACTTGACTCAGTTGATCGTGAAGTTTGACGATATTACTTTCTCGTATTTAACCCGAGACAAGAATCAGTTTGCTGATGCTTTAGTCACACTAGCTGCCATGACCAAACTGGACATCCATACCAATGTCCAACCCATCCAAGTTAGAGTGCAAGATGAACCGGCATACTGTGCCCATGTGGAAGGAGAACCTGATGGTAAGCCTTGGTATCATGATATCAAGCAATATATTTAGAATAATAAATACCCGGCAGAAGCGAGCATAGCAAATAGAAAGACCATCCGAAGATTGGATATGGCCTTTTTCTTATGCAAGGAAGTCCTGTATAAAAGAGGATATGATGGTACCCTACTCAGATGTGTGGATGCTCGTGAAGCTAAGTTGATCATGATTGAAGTTCATGAAGGAATCTGTGGGACTCATGCCAATGGCCACATGATGGCTCAGAAAATCTTGAGAAGTGGCTATTATTGGTCTACTATAGAGTCAGATTTTATAAAGCATGTTCTTAAATGCCAAAAATGTCAGATGTATGCAGACCGGGTCAATGCATCTCCATTTCCACTGCACAATTTAGCATCCCCATGGCCTTTTTCGATGTGGGGAATAGATGTCAACGGTCCCATTAATCCCAAGGCTTCCAATGGTCAATGTTTCATCTTGGTAGCGATAGAATATTTCACCAAATGGGTAGAAGCTACTTCATATGCCAGCATAACTCAAAAGGTGTTTCTCAAATTCCTCAAGAAGGACATCACCTGTAGATACGGGATCCCAGAAAGGATAATCACAGACAATGCTGCTAATCTTAATGGTGCCGAGATTCAAATGTTTTGTGATGGTTTCAAAATCAAACACCACAATTCAGCTCCTTATAGACCTCAAATGAATGGTGCAGTTGAAGCAGCAAACAAAAATATCAAGAAGATTGTTGCCAAGATGGTTGTAAATTATAAAGACTGGCATAAAATGCTGCCATATGCTCTACATGCTTATCGGACTAATATAGGATCAAGCACTGGGGCAACCCCTTTCTCTTTGGTGTATGGGATGGAGGCTGTCTCACCTATCGAAGTAGAACTCCCTTCGCTGAGAGTCTTGATGGAAGCAGATTTAGAAGAATCTGAGTGGGTGAAAATTCGATATGAGCAGTTGAACATGATAGAAGAGAAAAGGCTGACAGCTATCTGTCACAGGCAATTGTATCAAAGCAGAATGGCAAGAGCTTTCAATAAAAAGGTTCGCTCTAGAGAATTTTGCGCGGGCGACCTGGTTTTAAAGAAAATTCTCCCTAATTAGGAGGATGCTCGAGGAAAATGGGCGCCGAATTATGAAGGTCCTTATATTGTCAAACAAGCATTCTCAGAAGGAGCTTTGATTATGCAAAACATGGATGGGGAAGAGTTACCAAGGCCAGTAAACTCTGATGCTGTGAAAAAGTTCTATGCTTGAAAAAAAACCCGCTAGGTTGAAAACCCGAAAGGGCAGCCTAGGCAAAAGTTAGGGCAAAGAACAATAAAAACAAAATAAAAGAAAAGGCCCGCTAGGTTGAAAACCTGAAAGGGCAACTTAGGCAAAAGTTAGGGTAAAGGAACCTTAGGCTGAAAACCTGTAAAGGTGGCCTAGGGGGAAGATATGGTCCAACACTTCTGCAAGCACTCACCACACTGGGGCAAGTTTATTCGACTGAGTATGCTGGGGCAAAATTGTTAAGGAATGATTGGAGAAGGTGTGTTTGAAGAATCAGAAACAGGAGCCAAGGTCTATGTCATCGAAAGGCTGTGAGGAATCAATTAAATGAAAATAAAAGGACCAACACTGGGGCAAATTTCATGTGATTCTCGTAATTTTCTTTATTTATCTTTGCTTTTAATCTTCATGTTCCCTCCGGTAGTTTTGTTCTCCTATTGTTATTTTATCTTAACAAACTAAATTCTCATATTAATGCAAGAGGCTTTTCCTTCGTACTCACCTGTCGTGTTCACTCTCATGTTTAATCACTATGGTCATGTCTCAATAAAAGTAAATATAAGTTTAATGGTATCATTTGATAATTCTAATGGTAGCGCCAATGAATGGTTTGAACCAAAAGACTCAATATTTCAAAATTCAATGGAAGAGATAGCATGCACTGGACAACAAAATAATGATGCAAATAAGATTGGGAGAATAAACATAAGAGACCTCAACTCGGCAGTAGAATTACATTCCAAGTTGATGGCACTGAAACCGGGACCTTTCCTTGATCACATATGCAAAAAGCCACCTCTGGACATGGATGAATTTTGTGAAAAGGTAGTCGAGCACATTCAGATGGAGGAACTCACTGATTTCCAGATCAAAGCTCAAGCTAGTCTAGCTGGGAGGAATGACGGAAAAGACAAAGGGAAACAAGTGGCAGATAGGGGAAGAGGCAGAGGAGAGAGGCCCATGTGGGGGCCAAAATACGACTTCTATACTCCCCTGAACTCTAACAGGGCAAGGGTGTTGGAGGAAATATGCCACATGGAGTTGTTGAAATTACCCCGGCCAAGCCGAACATCCGAATCTGCCGATCAAACTAAAACATTGTTGGTACCACGGGAATTATGCGCACACTACAGAAGAATGTGTGACTCTGCGAGATAAGATCGAAGAACTCATACAAGCCAGTCACCTCGGTCGATTCATTCAGAGAGCCCCTCAGGGCCGTGCTTTCAATCATCATCCAGGTCGAGGTGTAAGAGAAGGACCAGGCCCGACACATGGAAGAGGGGGTGGCAGAGGACCAAGAAATGGAGGGGAAAGGAGAAATCAGGACTAGATGGTAGAACTGATGGAGATCAAGAGAGAAGGGTGATAAACACCATTGCTGGAGGGTTCGCAGGAGGTGGAGTAACAAACTCAGCTCAGAGACGACATCTCCGCACGGTAAGAACCATAAATACCGTGGATTTCAAACCACCTAAAGTTTCAAGGCCCATCACTTTCACTGATGATGACTTTAGAGGCGTAAGTCCAAACCAGAACGACCCAGTGGTAATAACAGTAGAGATCACCAACTTCTCTGTTCGGAAGGCATTGGTAGATCAGGGAAGCTCGGATGATATCCTATATGATCCGACCTTCCAAAAGCTCGGAATTCCTGAAAGTTCAGTGCAGCCTTACAACAATAAATTGATTGGCTTCTGATAAGCCTCTGGCTCATCTAGTTTTATGACTAGTATGACCGTGGTTTTGTGCCGATTATATCTCGTTTTCACCCAAATTAGGCCTGATTGTCCTCAAGCAAGGTTTTGAGTCCCTTAAGTAGTTTTAGGGTTATTTAGTCAGTTTTTGAGTCAAATAAAGCACTTATGGCTATTTCATGTTTTCAGGTTGACTTAGAGTCCAAGGAATGAAGGAAACAATGGAAATTGCAATCTGGAAACACTCGCCACGCGGCAGGATACTCGCCCCGCGAGAGTGAGGACCAGCCAGTGCCAGAAAAGTCATGTTCTCTGCCTCGCCCCGCGAGATATTGCTCGCCTCGCGAGCCTGAAGTCAGCAAGCATTACGGTCATCCCGTGACACCCATCACGGGCGTGAAGAGAAACCCATGAAGACAGAGACCATCACGGTCTGGCCGTGATAGGCATCACGGCTGTGACAACCCAAGTTTTGAAGACTCGCCTCGCGAGAATTACGCTCGCCTCGCGAGAATACAAATTCAAGAAGGCGCCATTTTAATATTCGCCTCGCGAGAGGCCACTCGCCTCGCGAGAATGCGCAGTTTCTGAAGGTTATAAATAGCTGTTTAGGGCAGATCAGAAGGGATCTTTGGCTAATCCTTGTTTTCGAATTTCTTTGGTTGTATTGCGTTTTTGATGGAGAACTAGTCTCCTTGATCAATCTGCTGTAATCGGTTCGCACTGCCGCTTGAGGTTATGTAATTCCTAATTTAATTGCTACTCTCTTTCAATATCTATTCTATATTCTCTGTTTGCTTAATTCAGTTTGTATCGAATGGGTATTGATTTGTTTCGATGATTGTGTGTTCCTAAACTTAATCGCGTTTGCTTAATTCGCGTGCGTTCAATTCGTGTTTGCTTAATTCACGAAGGGCTTAATCCGTTTGCTTAATTCGGAATTAGGAACATATGTCTCGTAGCGTCGGTTTCGCTTGTTAATTGATGTTACAATCGAAAAGGGTTTAGAATCCGCTTAGGGCTTGGATTTATATGAACCGATGATAGTGGGAAACCGAAAGCAGTAGGTTGATCGCTTAGCTTAATTGGTAATTGTTTAGTTTACATTAGTTTTCTGCTTTGTTTTCCTTGTTTAACTTGAATTCCAAAACCCCCCCAAGAAAACTGATTTTCTGTGATAATAACATTACGAGAGTCCTTGTGATACGATACCCGAGTTGTCGCACACTAAACTACATTTTTACTAACCGCTCATCTTTTGACGCGTGCGCGACTGCGCATCAGCTTCTCAGGAGAGCAAGTGGATACACGGGGTTATGTTGACATGAAATTCCCATCAACCTCTGGTGAGATTTTGGCGGTCAGAGTTGATCAGAGAGAAGCTAGGAAGTGTTATGTAGACAGTCTGAAGGTAAGCAGGGTGAAGGAACAAGTTCCCAAGATAAACTCCGCAGTGGAAAGTAAAGAGAAAAAGGTTAAAGATAGTTCGGTGAGTCTAGTAGAGCTAGACCCAAGAGAGGAGATAATAGACACAAGACCAGAGCCGGTGGAAGAGTCCTAAAAATTCAAGATTGGAGATCGGCCAGATCAGCAGATAAAACTCGGAATACGGCTAGATCCACAGCTGAGGGAAGAGATACTCTCTGTGCTTAGAAAAAAACATAGATCTCTTTGCATGGAAGGTCTCAGACATGCCGGGGATAGATCCTAAGGTTCTTAGCCATAAACTATCAGTGTATCCAGAGGCTAAATCGGTAGCCCGGAAGAAAAGAAGGTTGGGGGAAGAGACGAGAAGTGTAGTTGAAGAAAAAACAACTAAGTTACTGGAGGTCGAGTTCATCAGAGAAATAAAATACGCCACATGGTTGCCAAATGTAGTGCTTGTCAAGAAGGCAAATGGAAAGTGGCGTATGTGCACCGATTACACCGATCTAAATAAGGAATGCCCCAAGGATTAATATCCATTGCCTAGTATAGATCAGCTAGTAGACGGAGCCTCAGGATACCGCTTGCTCAATGGTCGCGCTGTCGCGCACGCGCCAAAAAAGACGAGCGGGTTTAAAACTGTAGTGTAGTGCGACAACTCGGATGTCGTCTCTCAAGGACTCTGAGAGTATTACTTTTCACAAAAATCAGTTTTGGGGGGGGGGGGGGGTTGGATTGGAGTGCAAATAGGAAACAAACAAAATATTAAAAAAACAGAGCAATTGAAAACAAGCAGTTCAAGGAGGGTATCAAATGGTCAAAAACAGATTAATCTATTGTTCTTGATTTCCCACTATCATAGGTTCATACAATTTCCAAGCCCTAAGCAAATTCTTATCCCCTCCCGGTTGTAGCAACAATTTACAAACGAAACTACTGCTACAGATACATGTCCCTATTCCCGAATTAAACAAACGGGGTTAAGCCCTCATGAACTAAACGAACATGAACGTACACACGCGAATTAAACAAACGCGATTGATTATAGGAACATGATATCACCGAAAATAAATCAATACAATGCATTATACTCCTGAATTAAACAAACAGAAATACAAGGCATGGCATTGAAGAGGGAAAAGCATACAAAACAGGAAAGTATAAGAACCTCAAGTATGTGGAAATCAATTACAATAGATCAATCCTAAGAATTTAGTTCTCCATAACACAAACGAAATCACAGAGAAAAGTGTAAAACAGAAAATGGAGAAGCAAAAGTCTCTACAAAATGTTCAGAACAGCCTTTTATACAAATTCAGAATTCAGATGGCTCGCGAGGCGAGCACCCATTCGCGAGGCGAATTTCATGAAGAGTCAGCAACCTTTGGCATTCTCGCGAGGCGAGGATATGAAGAGTTTTCTCCTTACGCCCGTTCTGGCCATCAGGGCCTAACCGTGATGCTCTCTGACTTCTTGATTCGCGAGGCGAAGGAATACTCGCGAGGCGAGACTCTTCAGCTTCAAAACTGCCACGGCCATGACCTTCAACACGGGCAAGCCGTGATCGTCTCTGACTTTTTCAGGTTTGCAAGATTCGCGGGGCGAGACCTTCTTCGCGAGGCGACCCAGAGACTTAGCAATTTCTTGGAACAGTCAGGCTTCGGGGTCGCGTGGCGAGCGTGTCCTTCGCGGGGCGAATCCCCTGTTCTTTATTTTCTCAACTTCTACTTATCCTGAAAGTAAGGAAATAACCATAAGTGTATTATTTTGACTTAAAACTAGCTAAATTAACTTAAAACTACCCTAGAGACTCAAAACCTTGCTCAAGGACAATCTAGTCTAATTTGGGTGAAAATACGATATAATTTGCACAAAACCCTGGTCATACTAGCTATAAAACTAGATGAGCCAGAGGCTTATCAAAATACCCCAAACTTAAACTTTGCTTGTCCCCAAGCAAACTAAGACTCAACAAAAAACAAAAAGACTCAAGACCTGGCAAGCTCAAAAGATTCAATCAACATTGCACACATTCAAGCAATACATCAAAAACAGTTTTTCTTCATTGTTTCCCTCTTTTCAAACAGAGCAATCCCCACATTCATTTATTCCAAACATTTGAGAGTTTCATCATGAAAACAATCAGAAATCTAAGCAGGGAATCTAAGTCACACACAAGAGGGAGATCACCAAATCCAAACAACCGCCTTCCTCACAAGGGCATTATTTGTTCACTCAGTCACTCAGTTTATGTCAGGCTAACAACTTGCACTCAGTTTCACTTTTCAAGTACACTTCCCAAAAGTTTGATTTTCACCTCAAAATGGCTCCCACAGAAAACATGCAAGCAACATCAGAAGGTCTTTTATGGGTTGTAATGGGGCCTGGCTAAGGGTAGGATATACAAAGGAACTAAGCTGAAGACCCTAGGAACTAAGAGAGCATGAACTATATTTACACCTTGAAAATCACTCAAGTTCCCTTCTTTATTTATTTTTTTTTTCTTTACACTTCTGGGTGGCTACAGCTCTTTTTATTTCTTTTTGGCATCTTTGTATTTTTGTATTTTTTTTATATATGTACACTTTTTCTTTCACAAGCTTTTGGCTTCAACTTTTTTTTTTTTTTTTTTCAATCCCAACAACATATTACACCTTGCAGCCACCCCAAACTTTGGCTTCTTGCACCCACTCTAAGATTACATGCTCTCCTAATCCTAAGATCGGGTTAACATGGTTTTCCAGATTTTTGGGCTTATAACATTAGGTTATCAAGAACTAATAGGCTAATAGGCTCAAAAGGGCTAACTAGGGAACATGCAATAGGAATTAGTTTATTCAGGCCAAGTAGCTATTTACAAAGAAACTGCCTAAATCATTTGCTACACACATATAATCATGCAAACCAAAAAGAGATTCAATCAAATCCAGGGAAGTACAACTTGAAAGTAATTTTCACACATTTTAAAACATGTTGGAGGCTCAAAACCTCACCTGGACATTCATGCAAATTGTTTGAAAGAGATACTATCCCTAGTGTGTGCTCCCTATCACCCCAAACTTATCATTCATCATGCCATCATAACAAAATCCCAAAGTTCAGTTTTCAATTTCACATGGGAATCACATTTAAAAAAAAAACAGAAAAATTTTTCAACCTAGGGGGAATCATTACATATCAATCATGCAAGCAATCTGTGCAACATCAATCAAAATCTAACAAACTTGCCAACTAAAACTTAACACACAAATGCTCCTGAGCTTCTCAGATTATTCAGGAGCTTTATTCAAAGAAAAGAAAACTTTATTCAAAGAAAAGAAAAACTACAACTAATTCCCTCCCCCACACTTAAAACATGCATTGTCCCCAATGAACAACAGAATTATAAGATCATAGTGAGGGGAAAAGGAAAAGAAACTCCCTGATCAAGTATCAGTGTAGGTTGGAGCATCTAAAGATAGCTCCTCAACATTAGCATCCGCAGGGTCAGCAGCCTCCACACCATGGAATGGCTTCAACCTTTGTCCATTAACCTTGAAGGTTTTGTTGGTACATGCATCCTTGATCTCAACTGCACCATATGGAAACACATTAGTAACAACAAATGGTCCTATCCACCTGGACCTAAGTTTCCCAGCCATCAATCTTAGGCGGGAATTAAACAATAAGACTTTCTGACCCACAAAAAATTCTTTCCTAACAATCATTCTATCATGAAAAAATTTTGTTTTCTCTTTATACATCCTGGAGCTCTCATAGGCTTCCAAGCCTAAGCTCCTCAAGTTCTTTGCAATCGCAGTTTTCTCTCAACACCAGATTTCTTCATGTCCATGTTGCAACACTTTATTGCCCAATATGCTCTATGCTCAACTTCCACCGGGAGGTGACATGCCTTGCCAAAAACTAACCGGAAGGGGGACATCCCTATAGGTGTCTTAAAAGCAGTCCTCTGGGCCCCAAAGATGCGTCTTCCAGGCCGGCGGCTCCATTCCCTTCTGTTTGGCTGCACCATCTTCTCTAGGATTTGCTTAATCTCCCTGTTTGATATTTCTCGCTGGCCATTGGTTTGGGGATGGTAAGCAGTGAGACACTCTATGTACAACCCCATATTTTTCGAGTAAGGCCTCCAAGGTTCCGTTACAAAAATGTGTGCCCTGGTCACTGATGATGGCCTTGGGTATGTCAAACCTGCAAAAGATATTGGACCTAACAAATTTTGACACAATCTGAGCATCGTTAGTCCTAGTGGGGATTGCTTCTACCCACTTTGAAACATAATCTACAGCCAACAAAATATATACAAAACCAAAAGAAGGGGGAAAAGGACCCATGAAGTCCATCCCCCACACATCGAAGACCTCACAATAAAGCATTGGCTGCTGGGGCATCTCACTCCTACGAGTGATTGCCGGGCCTGTTATTTGACATTCCTTACAACTCTTATACACTTCATATGAATCCCTGAAAATTGTGGGCCAGTAGAATCCGGAGTCCAGGACTTTTCTTGCTGTCCTTTGAGGTCCAAAGTGTCCTCCAACTGGAGATGCATGTGAGAAATGCAGGATGGACTCTGTCTCATGCTCGGGTACACACCTCCGAATGACCTGGTCACTGCAAAACTTCCACAGATAAGGGTCGTCCCACACATAATATTTTGCATCGCTCTTCAGCTTATGGAACTTCTGTCTACTTGTACCTGCAGGAACAACACCAAAGAACTAGAAAATTTACAATGTCAAGAAACCAGGGGGTTACCCCATACATATGTAGAGTCTCTCATCGGGAAATCATCTTGGATGGGAAAAATATCCTCATCCCTTGCTATCCAACTCAAATGATCTGCTACCAGATTTTCGGCTCCACTTTTATCCTTTATCTCCACATTGAATTCCTCAAGCAAAAGCATCCACCGATCGATCTGGGCTTAGCTTCTCGGCTTCTTCAAGCAGATATTTCAAAGCTGCATGGTCAAGAAAAAACAGTCACCCTAGAACCTAGCAAATAAGACCTAAACTTGTCAAGTGCAAATACAATAGCTAGCAGCTCTTTCTCGATGGTGGTGTAATTTGCACGTGCGGCATCTAGGGTCCTAGAAGCATAGTGAATTACATGGGCAACTTTGCCCACCCTTTGTGCCGTAACCGCCCCACAAAGCAAAATTTGAGGCATCACACATCAGTTCAAACGGGAGTGTCCAGTCTGGAGGCTGGATGACAGGGGTAGAAGTCAACGCCTTCTTCAAATAGTCAAACGACTCTTTGCACTTTTCATCAAACTGGAACAGGGCATCATTTTTCAGCAGATTTGACAGTGGCAGTGCTATCTTGCTGAAGTCCTTTATAAAGCGCCTGTAGAAACCTGCATGTCCAAGAAAGGAACGTATCTCGCGTACGCAATATTGGTAAGGCAATGAAGCAATTACATTTATTTTTGCAGGATCCAGTAAATACCCTCTTTGGAAATTACATGACCCAATACTATCCCCCTGTTCTACCATGAAATGACATTTCTCATAATTCGGAATCAAATCAGTATCAATGCATCTCTGAAGAACTAGATCTAGACTATGCAAACAAGCATCAAAAGAGGAGCCATACACAGTAAAATCATCCATAAACACCTCTATGCAGTTTTCAATAAAATCAGAGAAAATACTAAGCATGCATCTTTGAAAGGTGCCAGGAGCATTACAGAGGCCAAATGGCATCCTCCTATAAGCAAACGTACCGAAGGGGCACGTGAAGGTGGTCTTTTCCTGATCCTCAGGGGCAATATGAATATGGAAATACCCGGAAAAGCCATCTAGAAAACAATAATGGGACTGACCAGCCAGCCGATCTAGCATCTGATCTATGAACGGCAAAGGAAAATGATCCTTTCGGGTGGCCTGGTTTAGCTTCCTATAGTCTATACAAACTCTCCAGCTATTCTGGACTCTAGTAGGCACAAGTTCATTATTCTCATTCCTAACTACTGTTAGGCCAGATTTCTTTGGTACAACTTGAACCGGACTTACCCAAGAACTATCAGAAATAGGATAGATAATACCTGCCTGTAGAAGCTTGGTCACCTCTTTCTTTACCACATCCAGAATCAGTGGGTTAAGTCGCCTTTGGGCCTGTCTGACTGGCTTAGCCCCATCCTCCAAGAAAATTCTGTGCATGCATCCGGGAGGGCTAATTCCTGGAATATCGGCCAATGTCCACCCAATGGCCTTCTTGTTCTTCCTCAGAACTTCTAAAAGCTTGTCTTCCTGATCAGAGTTGAGGCTGGAGGAAATGATGACTGGCAATGTTGCATCCCTCCCCAAATAGGCATACTTTAAGTTCTCAGGAAGTGGTTTGAGTTCCAAAGGAGGCGGCGCTCACGAGATGGAGCATTGGGAGCAGCCATAGGGTCAAGGACTTTCTTTGAGTAAACAACTTCGCTCTCATTATCACTTTCACTATCATCCTCACCCCGCAATGTTAAATCCAAAAACTCGGAACAAACAGAACATGGGTTAGTGTTAGTGCAGTTAGTACAAGTATATACATCGTCAAAACCAGAAATAACTGGAAAATCAGAAATAAGGTCATCATGAGTGTTCTCAATGAGTTCAGACAGCAACTCTAAGTGGAATACAGAGTGATCCTCTACTGGGTCCTTCATAGCATCAAAAATCTTGAATTTGGCCACAATACCACCAAACTCCATCGACATAGTACGATCATAAACATCAATCTTGGTCTTGGATGTCATCATGAATGGTCTCCCAAAGATTATGGGTGATCTACTTGACTGGGTCTCTCCTGCAATATCTAGGATTTAGAAATCCGCAGTGAATATCAAATCATCAACTTGCACTAGGACATCCTCTACCATCCCCATGGGTCGGCACTCGGTCCTGTTAGCCAACCGAATGGTAAGACCAGTATACCGCAATGGCCCCGGATCAAGGTTATTAAAGATGGAGGTAGGCATGACATTGATTGATGGTCCCAAGTCCAACATACAGTTTTCAAACTTCTTGTCCCCAATAGTGCATGGGATAGTGAAGGTGCCGGATCCTTGCACTTTTGTGGCGCATTTGATTAGGGCCTATAGAAGCAACTCTCTCTATCTTTGATTGGATAAGCGCCGAGACATTCATTCCCAAGTCAACCCTCTCATTAATCTTCATCTTCCTCTTGTTAGTGCATAGGTCCTTCTGAAATTTAGCATATCTGGGCACTTTCTTGATCACATCCAACAGTGGAATATTAACATGACTACTTTTCTCGAAAACATCAAGAATCTCCTTATCTTTATTCTCACCACCCATCTTCAAATTTTTCTGAATTCGTGTGGGAATGGAATGGGTGGTCTATACACTCTCTCGTTTCAACTTCAACCACAGGCTCGGGAGTAGCCTCATCAGAGGCTCGGGAGTAGCCTTAACAGTTTCTTCATCCTTTCAGTAAGTGGCCTCAACAACCTTTCCGGATCTCGGAGAGATGACACTCACATTAGGGTTGGAGGCATTAGGATTTATCACTTGGCTGTGCAGGCAGCTGGTTTGTCCCTTGACCTTGTTGTATACTATTCATGGATGTAGCCAATCTGTCCAATCTGTATGCAATGCCCGAATACTCGCATCCGCCCTCTCGCTGAAATCTGTACACTAGATGCAGCCATTTGCTTTACCAAGTCTTCTAATGATGGTCCAGAAGGTGCAGAAGTGGTCACTGGAGGATGATTCTGAGGTGCCATTGGCTGTTGTTGGGAAGAGTTCCCATACCGCAGATTAGGGTGATTTCTCCAGCTAGGATGGTACCTATTAGTAGAGAGGTCTGGAATGCTCACCGATTCTCGATCGCCTCCTTGATTATAGGGGTTCACTGCATAAGCCTGAGGTACTTCACTGACAAACTCTTCTCTCTGGATCGGGCATGGATCAAATGGATGCTCAGGTGCATTGCACATGCTACATAACTTTGCCGGTTGAACCTTGTCTATTGCCAATTGTCTCACAAAGGAAGTCAGCTCATCCAATCTATTCTCAAGGGCGGCCTGGTTAGAAGATGAGCTATGAATCTCATGCACACCTCTTGGCTCAACTGAATTTCTTCTTGTAGAAAACTGGTGGGAATTCAACGACATGTTCTCAATAAGTTGCTTAGCAGGCGGTGGGGTCTTATCAACTAATGCTCCCCCACTAGCAAGATCCAATGATTCCTATCCATAGGCAACAATCCTTCATAAAAGTATTGGACCAGGAGTTGTTCGAGAAATTTGATGTGGGGGCAACTAGAGACCAAATGTTTAAACCTTTCCCAAGTATTCGACTAGTGACTCGTTCCCTTGCCCGATGCCACATATCTCTTTCCTTATTGAAGCAGACTCTTGAAGCAGGAAAATACCTTTCTAGAAACACCCTCTTCAAATCATTCCAAGTTGTGATGGAGTTAGGCTCAAGGTACAATAGCCAATCCTTTGCAGCTCCTTGGAGTGAAAATGGAAAAGCCTTGACTTGATACTGTCCTCGTTGACTCCCTCTGCTCTCGAGGTTGTGGAGCATACAACTTGGAATTCTTTTAAGTGCTTGTGTGGATCCTCACCGCAAGACCATTAAACTTGGGCAACAGGTGAATAAAACCAGATTTCGAGTTCAAAAGGGGTGTCAACACCAGGATAAGAAATACATAATCCATTATAGTTGACATCGGGGGCAGCAAGCTGCCTTAATGTCCTCTGGTCTCCCATGTTTTCAAAAGCAGTTTTAAAATTGGAATTACTACTAGTGCTAGCCCGAAATTCCCTACGGAGTGTGTGCAATGTTCTTTCAATTTCGGGTCAAAATCACACGATTCAGGGCAATGAGACCTAGTAGCCAGACCAATTCAAAACTCAACAGAAAATAAAAGAAAGAAAAGAAAATAAATTAAAAACTAATAGATTAAAATAACAACTAAGAGTCCCCGGCAACGGCGCCAATTTTGGTCGCATTTTGTCACAAGACGCGCCAAAAAGGACGACCGGGTTTAACACTGTCGTGTACTGCGACACCTCGGCTGTCCTCGCACAAGGACTCTGAGAGTATAACCTTTCACAAAACACACTTTTGGGGGGGGGGGGTTTGGATTGGAGTGCAAATAGGAAACAAACAAAATATTAAAAAAACAGAGCAATTGAAAACAAGCAGTTCAAGGAGGGTATCATATGGTCAAAAACAGTTAATCTATTGTTCTTGATTTCCCACTATCATAGGTTCATACAATTTCCAAGCCCTAAGCAAATTCTTATCCCCTCCGGTTGTAGCAACAATTTACAAATGAAACTACTTTCTGAGATACATGTCCCTATTCCCGAATTAAACAAACGGGGTTAAGCCCTCATGAACTAAACGAACATGAACGTACACACGCGAATTAAACAAACGCGATTGATTATAGGAACATGATATCACCGGAAATAAATCAATACAATGCATTATACTCCTGAATTAAACAAACAGAAATACAAGGCATGTCATTGAAGAGGGAAAAGCATACAAAACAGGACAGTATAAGAACCTCAAGTATGTGGAAATCAATTACAATAGATCAATCCTAAGAATTTAGTTCTCCATAACACAAACGAAATCACAGAGAAAAGTGTAAAACAGAAAATGGAGAAGCAAAAGTCTCTACAAAATGTTCATAACAGCCTTTTATACAAATTCGAGTCGAGATGGCTCGCGAGGCGAGCACCCATTCGCGAGGCGAATTTCATGAAGAGTCAGCAACCTTTGGCATTCTCGCGAGGCGAAGTGACTCTCGCGAGGCGAGGATATGAAGAGTTTTCTCCCTTACGCCCGTTACGGCCATCGGGGCCTCAACCGTGATGCTCTCGACTTCTTGATTCGCGAGGCGAAGGAATACTCGCGAGGCGAGACTCTTGACTTCAAAACGCCACGGCCATGACCTTCAACACGGGCAAGCCGTGATCGTCTCGACTTTTCAGGTTTGCAAGATTCGCGGGCGAGACCTTCTTCGAGGCGACCCAGAGACTTAGCAATTTCTTGGAACAGTCAGGCTTCGGGGTCGCGTGGCGAGCGTGTCCTTCGCGGGGCGAATCCCCTGTTCTTTATTTTCTCAACTTCTACTTATCCTGAAAGTAAGGAAATAACCATAAGTGTATTATTTTGACTTAAAACTAGCTAAATTAACTTAAAACTACCCTAGAGACTCAAAACCTTGCTCAAGGACAATCTAGTCTAATTTGGGTGAAAATACGATATAATTTGCACAAAACCCTGGTCATACTAGCTATAAAACTAGATGAGCCAGAGGCTTATCACTCAACTTGATGGATGCTTACTCCGGCTACAATCAGATCAAGATGAATTCAACCGATGAAGAAAAGACAGCATTTATGACCGAAATGGCTAACTACTGTTATAAAGTTATTCCCTTTGGGTTGAAAAATGCGGGTGAAACCTACCAGCGGCTCATGGATAAGGTCTTCGATAAACAAATCGGAAGGAATATAGAGGTATATGTGGACGACATGGTGGTCAAGTCGGATGATCCGAGAGATCACCCTACCGATCTTTAGGAGATATTCGAAGAAATACGTAAGTACAATATGAGGTTAAACCCTGAAAAATGTACATTTGGGGGTGCAGGGTGGAAAATTCCTCGGCTTCCAGTTGACCTATAGAGGGATCGGGCCAAATTCGGATAAATGTCAAGCTATCATAGATATGAGAAGCCCACAGAATATAAAGGAGGTCCAAAGGTTAGCAGGGAGATTAACCGTTCTATCCCGTTTCCTCCCAAAATTGACGGAAAGAGGGAAACCCCTTTTCAAGCTATTGATGAAGTCGAAGCAGTTTCATTGGAATGAGGAGTGTGAGGAGGCCTTCAGAAGTTTCAAAGCATTTCTGTCAGCACCACCAATACTTACCCGACCGTATCCCGGCAAGGAGTTGTTGTTATACTTGTCAGTTATGGAGGAAGCAGTAAGTGCGGTCCTGGTTCAAGAAGTGGAGAAGGTTCAAACCCCAGTTTACTTCATAAGTCGGGTGTTGCAAGGGGTAGCGACCGGGTATCAAAAAATAGAGAAGCTAGCATTTACTTTAGTGGTGATGGCATGGCGTCTGAGACCGTACTTTCAAAGCCATGCGTCTGAGACCGTACTTTCAAAGCCATCAGATCATGGTGAAGACCGACCGCCTCATCAAGCAAGTATTGGGAAAGTTAGAGATGGCCGGTCGAATGATAGCATGGTCAATAGAGTTGTCAGAGATTGGCTTAAAGTATGAACCACGAGGAGCTATGAAGGCTCAGTATTTGGCAGACTTTATAGTCGAGCTCGCCCCAGGAGTAGAAGATAATGGGCTATGGTGGACCTTGTATGTGGATAGATCGTCCAATATAAAAAGTAGCGGAGCAGTAGTTATACTGCAAGGGTCTGATGATTTAGTGTTAGAGAAGTGATAGTGTGATTTTACATGATGTTTGCTGTACACTTTTGCATGCATTTTGCATATAGATTAGGCATTCTTTATTTGGTTTTTATTAGATTTTCCCTTGGAACGGGTGAAGCGGTTTCTTGGTGTTGTTTTGCAGGAATTAATGTAAAAATGCTCAAAATTAGCCTTGATGGAGCTTGGATGAAATAGAGCTTGAAAAGTGAAGAATATGAGCCAAACAGAGCCCATCACGGCCTGGCCGTGATGACCATCACGGCCATGATCAAGCAGAGCAGAAGGCAAAAGTCAGAAGCTGTCACGACCTGCCCATGATATGCACCACGGCCGTGATAGGCTAAAAATCAAGGTTTCGCGTCGCGAAACTTAGATCGCCTCGCGAGAGTCTATTTTGTGCAAGTACGCCCACTCCAGAAAGCGTCACGGCGCGCAGTAGATCTATAAATAAGAGCGCAGCAGACAGAACAAAGGGTCCAGAGGGAGGCATTTGGAGGCACTTGGAGGCTTGGCTGGGCTAGGGTTTCAACCCTAGTAGGGAGTTTCTTAGAGGGATTGCTGTGAAGAAGAAGGAAAGCTCCCATGGAGCCTCTTCTCTCCTCTTCTCCTATTTCCCTGGTTTGGTTTTCTGTAAATATGAGTAACTAAACCCTATTTGTTGGGATTAGATGTAATCAAGCTACTTATGATGTACTTATCTTGACTGATTAATCTGTGTTCATGTCTTCATATTAGTGATTAATTTTTTGTGCTTAATGCTTGTTGTGGCTAGCACCCCCATGACTCGATTTGTGTTTTGGTATGCAATGGGGACGTTCGTATCAGAACCAGAACTGAGTTTAATCACCTAGTAAGCCTTGTATCTAGGAATGGAACTAGGTTTATTAGTAATCGCGTAATCCCTAATCTTAATGCAAATTCATTAATCTAGGTCACCTAAGGAATTAGGGTCTATTAGTGGATTTAGGCTCTTGCCATCCGAGGAATCGGGGTTTGAGTAATTTAGTGGATTGATTTTAATATCTGAAGCATGAATGGGAGGTATCTAGTCCTGATAGTACATGAGTTAGAGGTTTGGTGAAGTCTAGTTCCAACATATCCTTTCTGCACTCCAAGTGTTTGTAAAAAGTCCCCAAAAAGACAAAAACATTTTATTTCTTTTCTTTTGCTTATTTTGAAGTCTCTGTTTAGTCTAGATAGTTGTTGAGTTTGTGAATTGGTACTTGACATCCAATCCCCGTGGATACGATAACCGGTCTTACCACCGTATTACTTGCACGACTAGGTATACTTGCCCAGATTCGTCAACAAGCAGTCCTTAAAGTTTGCTTTTCCGGCCTCCAATAATCAAGCAGAATATAAGGCACTCCTGACAGGCTTAAGACTCGCCAACGAAATGGGGGCAAAGAAAATAGGATGCAAAACATACTTTCAACTAGTCACTGGGCAGATTAAAGGACACTACCAAGCAAAAGATGTTCAATTGGCCCGTTACTTTCATAAGGTAACTAATTTATTCAAGAATTTGATGGATTTTTTATTGAACATATTCCCAGGGAGGAAAACACCAAAGCCGACCTGCTGTCAATGCTCGCTAGCACCAAACGATTGGGTATGCTGAAAACAGTGATTCAAGAAACTCTGGAGCAATCGAGTCTGTTACCTGATGAGGACTACGAATATGACCCAAGAGATTAAGCCTAAAAGAGAGACTAGAAAGCCCAAGTACCTAGAGGACTACGCATGAAGCAAACATGTGAACTCCCATTTTTGTCCGTCTTCTTTTTATGCTAATTATTATGTTGTTATATTTCAGGGAGACTAAAAAATAATAGAAAAGAAGGAAAGAAGAAAAAGAAAATAATGAAGAAAGGAGGAGGTTCATAGTTAATTTTCTATTGGACGGGGAGGCTCCGTCCATTTCATACTTAATTTTTTGTTGGATGAGGAGATGACGTCCATTGCATATTTAATTTTTTGTTGGACGGGGAGGCTCCGTCCATTTCATACTTAATTTTCTGTTGGATGAGGAGGTGCCATCCATTGCATATTTAATTTTCTTTTGGACGAGGAGGTGTCATCCATTGCATATTTAATTTTCTGTTGGATGAAGAGGTGCCGTCCATTGCATATTTAATCTCCTGTTGGACGAGGAGGTGTCGTCCGTCTCATATTTAATTTTCTATTGGACGAGGAGGTTCCGTCCATTGCATATTTAACTTTCTGTTGGACGCGGAGGTGTCGTCCATTGCATACTTAATTTTCTGTTGGACGCGGAGGTGCCATCCATTGCATATTTAATTTTCTGTGGGACGAGGAGGTTCCGTCCATTGCATACTTAATTTTCTGTTGGACGAGGAGGTGCCGTGCATTGCATATTTAACTTTCTGTTGGACGCAGAGGTGCCGTCCATTGCATAGTTAATTTTTTGTTGGACGTGGAGGTGCCGTCCATTGTATACTTAATTTTCTGTTGGACGGGGAGGCTGCATCCATTACATACTTAATTTTCTGTTGGACGGGGAGGTTTCGTCCATTGCATATCTAATTTTCTGTTGGACGAGAAGGTTCCGTCCATTTCATATTTAACCATTGCATATGTAACTTTCTGTTGGATAGGGAGGTTCTGTCCACTGCAATTTTATTTTCAGACTGAAGTTTAGAGAATAAAGAAAGAAGAAGAAATAATTGTGAAGAAAGAAAGAAGAAAAGAATGAGAAAAGAACAATCAGCAAAAGAGAAGAAAGGAGATTGAGTTACTTCTCTTAACCCTAAAAACCCTATTTTACATATTAGACAAAACCTCTCTTCCTCTCCCCACTTCCGACTGCCCCTACACCTCCTCTACCCCTTGGTCCTTCTTCTCCCTCATCTCCTCCACTCTCTTAACCGCACCACACTTCCTTCTCTTTTCAAACACGCAACCTTCACATCAAATCACCTCCTTTCCTCTGCTCGCGCCAACTCCACTTGGACACACACGATCTCTGCTCAGAACCGCCCAAGCTCTGGATTTCGTGAAGACCAACCTTGAAGCTGCAGGGTAAGGATAAGCATGAAGCCCTCTCCTCCATCTATAAATTGAGACGCGAAGATAGAAGAAGGGGAGGATGGAAAAAATCGGAAAAAAGATCAGAGGGGGAGAAAAAAAGAAAAAAGACAAAAGGGGGAGGAAGAACAAAAAATCAGAGAGGAGATAGAGAGGAAAGATACGAAGATAGAGGGAGAGAGAGATTTTTATCTGATGTTTCCTTTGTGAAGAAAAAGGGATATGGTTTGAGTTCCTTTGTTCTTTTCCCTGTCATTAGAGTGGTTCCAAGTTTTCAGAAGAAGAGAGAGTTGAAAGAGTCAGTGAAACTGTAATGTGAGGGTTTTGATCTTAAAATTTTACTACTGGGAGAAAGCAAAATCATTGTTATTCTGCTCTCATTTGATAATCCTTGTTCTCTTTGTTGATATTATTCATGAGTTTCTATTGACATTCTTATTTTTCTGTGTCACTGTTCAGGACGAAAGAAAAATCTATGGATATTGAAACTGAATGAGTTAGTATGATGTTTGCTATATGAGTTCTTATGTTTGTTTCAGAATTGGTGTATCGTAGGGTTCCTATTTTATTGTTTGCAATGCATGATACGCTAGTACTCTTCACATGGCTATACTGTTACTAAACACTTAAAATGTTTCATTTTTGTTCTATTTTCATAAGGTAAAACTATTTTTTTTACATAAAAATAAAAGATGATCACTTAATTAAATCAATGTTATTTTTGGGTTGCTCTATGACAAGTGTCATGCCCAACCTTTTAGATTTCGAGGTTGCCCTGTGGACTTACATGACATGTTCAACCTCACTTAGGTTTAAATGATTTTCGGGGTAAAACGAATATTTTCAAAGCTACTAATAATTTACACAACTAATTTTGGGCAACCATTTTCATGGATGTTCTAGGGTGCCGTGGGGTTAAGTATCCATGCCTTCCCTATACGTAATCGACTCCCGAACCCAAAGTTTTTTAAGGGTTTTCCAACTTTCCCGAAATTAAATAAAGTTGGTGGTGACTCCATGTTCATTCTCTAAATGAAAACAGGTTTCTTATTCGGTTGTTACAAAACACACAGCTAGAAGCATTTCTATTATGCTGAGTCAGTAACCATAGGAATATTCTGTTCAGTATTTGTTTACAATTCTGTTATTTTGTTATGCCAATTTCCGTAAGATTGTTATTTCCATTTGGTAGATTCTCTTTCTGTTTCCTAGAATCACGGATAGCCAATGATTGGCTCATGTAATCATCTTTAAATACCACTGTGATGGAATGAGAATGACAAGAAAGATATTACCAGAAACTTTTCCTTATTTTCCCTAGGAGCTTTCCTTGTGCTCGAAACCAAGGTGCGTCATTACCCTATCAACTGGTCCGACCTGCCGCCACCGCCATGACCCGCTCTACCACCACCGACCGCCTCGAGGAAGCAATCCTCCAACTCACCCATAACCAAACCACCCTCACCCATTCCCAAAAGACCTTTCCTCCAAAGTTGATAACATTCTGAACCATCTTGCTTCCCTGAACATTGCCTCCCTACCACCTCCGCCACCACCCCCACCCACCCCCAAACCCCACATGAAACTTGAAGTTCCCAGGTTCGATGGCCAAGATGCCACGGGCTGGATCTTCAAGATAAACCAATTTTTGATTACCAAGGTACCTCAGATGAAGATCGAATCACCGTTGCCTCCTTCTACATGGATGACCCTGCCCTCAGTTGGTACCAATGGATGTTCCGCAATGGCTTCATTACCTCTTCGTCAGGGTTGCTGCAAGCTCTCGAAACATGGTTCGCCCCCTCATACTATGATGACCCAAAAGGAGCCCTCTTCAAACTCACCCAACGTGGCTCTGTTAATGAATATCTCACTGAGTTTGAACGATTGGCCAACCGTTTCATCGGCCTTCCCCCGTCCTGCCATCTCAGTTGCTTCATCTTCGGCCTCCAACCCGAGATACAGCGTGAGGTCCAAGCCCTGCAACCATTTCTCTTCCACACGCCACGACTTTAGCCAAATTACATGAGGATAAATTGGATGATCGCCACCGCTTCTTTAAGGGCAAAACCACCTTCAACCCCTCCACACCCACTCTTACCAGAAACAACCCTCCCCTCCTCACTGACCCACCTCAGCCTTTTACCACTTACACATTACACACAACCTGAATCCACCCGACCCGAAACCCGAACCCATCCTCAATCACCCCCTTCCTGAAATTAAAACCCTCATTTTCCAATACAAAGAACTCTTACTACCTCTGTCCCAACTTCCCCCGGAACACACCATCACCCACCACATCCATCTTCTTCCCAACTCACCACCCATTTCCGTCCGCCCCTTGACACGGACTCGGCAAGTGTACCGGTTCGTTGCAAGTAATAAAACGGTAAGACCATATATCGTTCTCAGGGATCGTGGACAATTACCACTTCGCAAATTAGACTACTATCTAGGCGATCAAATTTTGGAGTGAAGGTAGCTCTATCATCTAACAAAGCAAACAAGAATAAAATGTTTTTGTTCTTTTTGGAATTTTATCAAACAGTTAATATGCAAACAGAAAGATGAACAACAAATGATAGAAGTGTTAGGGTTAGACTAGGCTAATCCTCCCTTGATTGCTATGAAATGATAGATAACACAATTCCTAATTCAATTATGACAACCAAATCTTCTCAAGTACTCAAGCCCTAATGTCTTAGGTGGAATGAGCCTAAAATCCCAAATCAAACCCTAATGTCTTAGGTGGAATAATATGAGAAATTGCATTAAGAGTCAAGATTCATAGGGTTGCAAGCACCTCAAGACCTATGTCTAGGCTCATGAACTACTTGGCATTTGATTCATGAGCATGCCTTAACACCAACCTTTCAGTTATCTATTAAAGCAACTAATCATTCCTAGGGTGATCAAGCCTAAGAAAGCATTAAGCATGGAATCAAACACTCATAAAGAAAAAGGAAACTGCATTATAATCAAGTCATGTTACAATCAAGTTCAGAAGAGCAATCATCTAACCCCAACAAAGGGGAGTTTAGCTACACGTAATTGAAGATAAAACAAAAGAAAGAGTTACAGAGATGAACAAAGGAGAGAACTCCATAGAATGTTGCACAACAGCCACAGCAGCAGAGTATCTTTTTTTTAGGGTTTTCTGGATATCTCCTCTGTTCTGCTCAGAGGTTCTTTATAACTCGTGGCCGGTCACGGCCGTGACAGCCATCACGGCCAGGCCGTGACGGGTTCTGTCTCTTGCAGTTCTGGCAAAATTACTCTCTCGCGAGGCGAGCCTTTCTTCGCGACGCGAGCCAACTTTTTCATGCCCGTGATCTCCATCACGGCCAAGCCGTGATGGATTCTGACTTTTGGTGGTTTTGGCACAATCACTATCTCGCGAGGCGAGCCTTTCTTCGCGTCGCGAGCCATTTTTTCACGCCCATGATCTCCATCACGGCCAAGCCGTGATCGATTCTGACTTTTGGTGGTTTTGGGTCACGGCCGTGATAGCCATCACGGCCCGGTAGTGACGACTCGACTTTTGGCCCCTTTTTCTTGATTTTCAGGCCTTCTCTTCATCTCAGCTTCCTCATGGCTAAATCTTGGGCATTTAATCATAAATCCCTGCAAAACAACACACAATACCACCTTATCCGTTCCAAAGGAAAAACTAAACAAAATCCAACTAAAATGGCCTAACTAAATGCAAATGCATGCAGAAATGTACATGGAAAATGAGGTGAAATCACACTCATCAAATCACCCCAAGCTTAAGACTTTGCTTGTCCTCAAGTAAAAAAACAAGGCCATAAGACCGAAATAAACAAAGCATGGATAGTGAACTAAGAACCCGAGTAAAATGATCCAAGTAACAGGCATTCAATTATTTCAGCAAGAGACAATCAATTCAAGTCCAATTAGGGGCTTAGTTTTCCTAGACTCACATTCTCACTGATTCGGGCACTCTATCTCACTTGAAGCTCACCCCAAGCTTGTTCATTTGCTTGGCTCTCTTTCTTGCCTCACTCACTCAAGTGTTAAGGGAATATGACATTTCACTCCATTTTCCTCAAAGAATGATTCCTACCATAAGCTTGACTATCAACCAAATCTATACTTTATTAATGAAAACATCTAAGAATCAAGAGGTCTTATTCTTTGGGTGCATTGGGGCCATGGGATCAATTTTCAGGTGGGAAATTCAAGAACAGGAAATTTCAAAAGGCTATACAAACAATCAAGCATTGCAAGGCACGACCTTCTAAAATACCTTTCTTTGGGTTTCAGTTTACTTTTCCACCATTCTTTCCTTTTATTTTTGCTATTTCTCACTTCTCTTGTCATACCCTTCTCCATATACTTTTCTTTTCCTTTTATTATTTTTTTTTCTTTTATTTGGAGAAGGGAGAATTTTCAACTCAAGAGAAATATTTTTTTTTTTCAGATTCATTTTTTTCTTTTCATCATCCCAAACTTTCAACTACATTTTCCAACCCTTTTTGCACAGTACTTTAGAAGGTCCCTCATAAGCATATTTAACAAAACATTTCAGGGTACCAAGAAAAGCATGCTATTCATTCAGGCTCAAAATGGGCAACTACGGGTAGCATTATTCATTCAAAGCTCAGAAGGCCGGAAAAAAAATACCTATTGCCTCAATCCTTTTCAAAAATGTTCTAAAAAATTTTCAAGTTTCGAAATGGTTTCAAGTCAAGTTCTAGAGAAAAACAATCCAAGAGGAACACACTCTACACAAAGAACGGGGGCAGATTTAGTGAGTACCCCCTAATGGCTCAAAAGCTCACATTTATCAGTTCAAGAACCAATGAGAAACACAAATCCATAGAAACACATGCTAATCATCAACTATCCAAGACCATCTCAAGAATATTTATTTGAAGCCATATCACAAGAATGAAATAAATTGGGTTCAAAAATCCACTATCACAATTTAATTGGCACTTAGTTCTCACAATCAGATGCTCAATCTAAGCAGGGGGCAATTAATTCATGTGATCATGCAAGACTAAACCTATATGAATGCAAAATGCAAGAATTCAAAAATTTACACAAAATTACCCCTACCCCAAGCTTAAAAACTTACATTGTCCTCAATGTAAATAATTAAGTTAGAGAGGGGAGAAAACTGGAATAACTCACCAAGGTGGTAGCGGGTGCTGGTTCACATGCTTTCTGGCTTTGCTTTCCCCTGCCCTTTTTCTCCTTCCTTTATTCAAAATCTGAAGGCTCTTAACAAAACTGTTAACAAACCTCTTGAGCTTCTCAAATTATTCAAGAGGTTAAAGCAAAAACAAAACTATTAACAAAATGAAAATAACTAAAAAGAAGAGTTAAGAGATGTTGGGTTGCCTCCCAATAAGCGCTTCTTTAACGTCACTAGCTTGACGAGTAGATAACTTCCTTCAATTAACCGGGATCTGCTGGACATAGAATTGCAAGAGCACTTTTCTTCCATGAAACTCTTGTAAAGAGCTAATTTTTCTCAAAAGGCCAACAATTGTGCTTCTGCTTTGCCTTTTTCGCTCTGGGCCTCTTGCCCTTTTTCTTACTCCTTCCCGGTGGAGGTTCGGTTTTCACAAGATGAGCAGAGCCAACTTCCTCACCAACTGATGCATCATTTGTCTTGCATAGCTTTAGATTTGCTTTCATGTTGGGCTTTTCCTTCTTCTCTGGAGTAGAGGGGTGGTGTTGATGTGCAATGACTTCCTTATCTACTGTATCCACCATATCCATGCGGAAACACTCCTCTTCCTTGCTCGTGCGATGCACAGCTTCCAATACATTGAAAGTTACTTCTTCTTCTTGCACTCTGAATTTCAACTGGCCTTTTTCTACATCTATCAAAGCCCGACCAGTTACCAGAAAAGGTCTCCCTAGTATGAGCGGAACTTCAGCATCCTCCTCCATGTCTAAAACCACAAAGTCTGCTGGGAAGATTAATTTATCCACCTTCACCAACAAATCCTCCACAACACCATAGGGATATGTAATGGAGCGGTTTGCCAGTTGAAGAGAAATCCCTGTTGGTTTTACCTCACCAATTCCCAGCTTTTTGAAAATGGACAACGGCATAAGGTTGATACTTGCGCCTAGATCGCACAATGCTCTCCTAATGTTCACATGACCAATAGTGCATGGGATAGTGAAGCTACCGGGTCCTTCATCTTTCTTGTGAGCTTCCTCGAATTATAGCACCGCACTCTTGATAAGCATAATCGTCTCTCCTCCTTCCACCGCCTCTTGTTTGTAAGAATCTCTTTCATGAATTTGGCGTAGGAAGGCATCTTCACAAGAGCTTCAAAGAAAAGGGATGTTGATCTCGTAGCTTTTTGAATACATCCGAGAATTTAGAAAATTGTTGGTCTTTTGATTCCTTCTTCAACCGTTGGGGGTACAGGATTCTCAAATATGGGGGCAGCTCTTTGGGATTATCAACCTCTTCCAGAATCTGTCTTTTAGTCTTCTTCTTCGCAAATTCTTCATCAACCAATTTCTCCCTCTGCGGTTTTTCAGCTTCTACACCGGTAGGAATAGAGGTAGTATCTTGGGAAGCTCCGGGTTCTTCGTTGTTTACCTCTTCAAACTGCACCTTATCAATTCCAGCATCACTTGTCTTTTCTTCCCTCTCTTTTTCTTGTGTATTTAACACTCTCCCACTTCTTGTGATAATTGCCATGCAACCTTCCTTTGATTCTTCTCTGTATCTCCTGGAAATTGTCCTTGAGGTCTTTCTGCCATTTTCTTTGCCAACTGTCCTATCTGGTGCTCAAGATTTTTGATGGAGGCATTTTGATTCTTCATAGTCTCTTGAGTGGCTTGCATGAACTGGCCCAGAATGCTCTCCAATTTGCTTGAACTCTCTTGAGGAGGCTGTGCTTGAGAACTCGAACTTTGCCCTTGTCTCCACCCAAAGTTAGGATGGCTGCGCCACCCCGGATTGTAGGTGTTGGAGTAAGGATCATTTCTAGTCCCTTGGTTGCCCATATAATTTACCTCTTCTTGTCCAGAACTTCCAACCACATTGATCTCACAATTTCCATTTGCATGGTTGCCTCCACAGAAATCGCACACTGAGGTACCTTGAACTTGGACAACTTGTAGTTGAGAATTCTGCAGTTGAACCGACCCCAGTTGCTTGGTAAGAATAGCCATTTGTGCCTTGAGAGCTCCAATTTCATCCAGCTCTAGAACACCTCTCTTGACCATTGATCGAGAACTAGGCATTTGATAGTCATTATTAGCCATGTTCTCAATCAAGTCCTTTGCTTCTTCCGGTGTCTTCTGACTCAATGTCCCTCCTGCAGCCGCTTCAATCATACTTCTTGAATTCCTGTTGAGCCCATTAACAAATGTTGCAACCTGCTGCCATGTCTCTAGTTCATGATTGGGACAAAGTCATGAGTAAGGACTTGAATCTCTCCCAGGCTTCATAGAGTGACTCACCATCCCTTTGTGCAAAGGCATTAATTTCTGATCTTAACTTAATCATTCTTGACGGAGGGAAGAAGCGAGATAAAAACTTGCTGACCAAATCATTCCAGGTGATGATGCTTCCATGAGGATGAGATTGAAGCCACGACTTAGCTCTATCCCTCAAAGAGAAAGGGAAAATCCTTAACCGAATGACCTCATCAGAAGCTCCGTTCAACTTGATGGTGTCACACAGCTCAATGAAAGTACCAATGTGAGCATGAGGGTCTTCACTCTCCAAACCTCCAAACTGGTTTTGCTGCACAAGGTGGAGAAGTGATGCCTTGATTTCGAAATTATTGCAAGCCACTGCGGGTCTCACAATCGGAGTTCCACATCTATCAACTCTAGGGGAAGTGTAGTCCCCCATTGTCCTTCTTGGTGCATTATTTTCTGCCATGGTGACAACTGCTACTTCAATTTGTGGTTCTTGCGCACTGGGTAACTCAACTTGTTGCTCTTGTCTACTAGAAGATGCTCTTTCTCTATTCTGTCTTGCCTTGGCTTTCCTTCTATTCCTTCTGCAGAGTCTCTCGATCTCAGGTTCGAATTGGAGTTCACCTGGGTCGATTGTACCTCGCATACACTGAACAAACGGAGTCGTGCAGAACAAACAGCAAAACAGAAAAACAAAGACACAACAGAAATTTACAAAGAGAGAAACAGAAAATAAGAAAGAAAAAACACAGTAGGAAAACAGTAAAAATGCCTAAATTAGGAGTCCCCTTTGGTACTCGTGATATTGGCACACCGATCCCGGCACGGCGCCAAAAACTTGACACGGACTCGGCAAGTGTACCCAGGTTCGTTGCAAGTAATAAAAGCAGTAAGACCGGATATCGTTCTCAGGGATCGTGGACAATTACCACTTCGCAAATTAGACTACTATCTAGGCGATCAAATTTTGGAGTGAAGGTAGCTCTATCATCTAACAAAGCAAACAAGAATAAAATGTTTTTGTTCTTTTTGGAATTTTATCAAACAGTTAATATGCAAACAGAAAGATGAACAACAAATGATAGAAGTGTTAGGGTTAGACTAGGCTAATCCTCCCTTGATTGCTATGAAATGATAGATAACACAATTCCTAATTCAATTATGACAACCAAATCTTCTCAAGTACTCAAGCCCTAATGTCTTAGGTGGAATGAGCCTAAAATCCCAAATCAAACCCTAATGTCTTAGGTGGAATAATATGAGAAATTGCATTAAGAGTCAAGATTCATAGGGTTGCAAGCACCTCAAGACCTATGTCTAGGCTCATGAACTACTTGGCATTTGATTCATGAGCATGCCTTAACACCAACCTTTCAGTTATCTATTAAAGCAACTAATCATTCCTAGGGTGATCAAGCCTAAGAAAGCATTAAGCATGGAATCAAACACTCATAAATAAAAAGGAAACTGCATTATAATCAAGTCATGTTACAATCAAGTTCAGAAGAGCAATCATCTAACCCCAACAAAGGGGAGTTTAGCTACACATAATTGAAGATAAAACAAAAGAAAGAGTTACAGAGGTTCTTTATAACTCGTGGCCGGTCACGGCCGTGACAGTCATCACGGCCAGGCCGTGACGGGTTCTGTCTCTTGCAGTTCTGGCAAAATTACTCTCTCGCGAGGCGAGCCTTTCTTCGCGACGCGAGCCAACTTTTTCATGCCCGTGATCTCCATCACGGCCAAGCCGTGATGGATTCTGACTTTTGGTGGTTTTGGCACAATCACTCTCTCGCGAGGCGAGCCTTTCTTCACGTCGCGAGCCATTTTTTCACGCCCATGATCTCCATCACGGCCAAGCCGTGATCGATTCTGACTTTTGGTGGTTTTGGGTCACGGCTGTGATAGCCATCACGGCCAGACCGTGACAGCTTCTGACTTTTGGCCCCCTTTTTCTTCAGTTTTCAGGCCTTCTCTTCATCTCAGCTTCCTCATGGCTAAATCTTGGGCATTTAATCATAAATCCCTGCAAAACAACACACAATACCACCTTATCCGTTCCAAAGGAAAAACTAAACAAAATCCAACTAAAATGGCCTAACTAAATGCAAATGCATGCAGAAATGTACATGGAAAATGAGGTGAAATCACACTCATCACCCTTACCGCTACCCTCACTTCCAAAAGGGTGAGATCGAGAAACAAGTCGAGGAGATGCTTCATTCTAACATGATCCAACTCAGTCAAAGCTCCTTCTCATACCCTTTTCTCCTTATAAAAAATAAAGACGGCGGTTGGCGTTTCTGTGTCGACTACCATGCTCTCAATGCTATTACAGTGAATGACCATTTTCTGATGCCGACCATTGACGAACTCCTCGACAAGCTCGGAGGTGCAACCTGGTTTTCCAAGCTTGATCTTCATCAGGGTTTTCACCAAATCCGTATGGCGGAATCGGACATCCCAAAGACGGCTTTCCAAACTCACCAACGCCATTATGAGTACAAGGTTATACGATTCAGTCTTTGCAATGCCCCATCTACTTTCCAGGACACCATGAATGAATTACTTAAGCCATTTCTCCGTAAGTTTGTTGTTTTTTTTTTAATGATATTTTGGTTTATAGTTCCAACTTCACTGACCATCTTCATCATCTTGCAAGCGTCTTTTCCACACTTTTGGAGGGTAAATTCTTTCGGAGATGGTCAAAATGCCTTTTAGCCCAGAATCAGCTTGAATACCTGGGCCATATTGTTTCACATTCAGGCGTTAAACCAGAGCCCTCCAAAATCCAAGCCATGGTGAACTGGCCTACACCACATTCTCTCAAAGATCTCTGTGGATTTTTAGGCTTGACAGGATTTTATCGCAAGTTCTTCCGCAACTATGCCTCTATTGTACAACCTCTGACTGCCCTGCTGCGCAAAGATTGTTCCCTTTGGAGTGATTCTGATGAGCTTGCATTTACAACACTGAAAAAGGCAATGACCGAGGCCCCTGTCCTAGCCCTTCCGGATTTCTCCTTGCCATTCACACTTGAGATCGATGCTTCGGGGTTAGCAATGGGAGCCGTACTGATGCAACACGGTCACCCTATTGCATTCTTCAGCAAACCATTTTGTCCGAAATTGCAATGTGCCTCAACCTATGTCCGGGAGTTGCACGCCATCACCACTGCGGTGTGCAAATGGCTCCAATATCTTTTGGGCCATTCCTTTGTTATCATGACTGACCACAAGAGTTTGAAGGACTTAATGTCCCAAGTAGTGCAAACACCAGAACAACAGGTCTACCTGTCCAAACTCCTGGGATATGATTACAACATTCAGTACAAATCAGTTAAGCATAACTTGGTTGCGGATGCACTTTCCCGAATCTTCCCCTCTACTTCTAGCCAATGTTTGGCTCTCTCCATGCCTAATTTCACTTTCCTTGAGCAATTGCGCCAATCACTACTTGACTGCTCTGATTATAAGCAACTGTTGCACGACTTCCAGCGTGATTCCATTTCTCATGGTGAATACACTCTTCACCAGGGATTGATTTTTTACAAAGGAAAAATTTGGATAGACCCGTCCAACCCTTTCAAGCAACTATTACTTGTTGAGTCCACAACACTCCACTTGGTGGTCATATGGGCATTTCAAAAACACTGCATCGTCTACAGAACAATTTTTGGTGGCATAACATGCGACATGACGTCAAAGTGTATGTTAATCAGTGCTCTACTTGTCAACAGATAAAATATGAAACTAAGAAACCTGCAGGCCTTCTCCAACCCCTGCCCTGCCCAACCACAATTTGGGAAGACCTCTCCCTTGATTTTATAACCGGATTACCCCCGTCCCAGGGTCACACAATTATCTTGGTAGTGGTTGATCGCTTCTCCAAAAACGACCACTTTGGTGCACTACCTACTAACTTCACGGCTTTCAAGGTTGCCACCCTATTCTTAGACATGGTTTGCAAGCATCACGGGTTTCCTAGAAGTCTAGTTTCGAACAGAGACCCTATTTTCATTAGCAAATTTTGGCGGGAGCTCTTTAAATTATGTGGCACTAAGCTATGCATGAGCATTGCTTACCACCCCGAGACCGACGGCCAAACCGAGGTTCTCAACCGTGTCTTGGAACAATACCGCCATTCCTTTGTTATGAGGCACTCCTAGCAGGCTTAAGACTCGCCAACGAAATGGGGGCAAAGAGAATAGGATGCAAAACATACTTTCAACTAGTCACTGGGCAGATTAAAGGAGACTACCAAGCAAAAGATGTTCAATTGACATGTTACTTTCATAAGGTAACTAATTTATTCAAGAATTTGATGAATTTGTTATTGAACATATTCCCAGGGAGGAAAACGCCAAAGCCGACCTGCTGTTGAAGCTCGCTAGCACCAAACGACCGGGTATGCTGAAAACAGTGATTCAAGAAGCTCTGGAGCAACCGAGTTTGTTACCTGATGAGGTGTTGTCCAGTGAGGAAGAAGATAGGGAGTGGATGACCCCTATTTGGGAATATCTGAAGCATGGAATAGAACCTAAGGATGAAGAAGAAGCCAAAAGAGTCAGAGTAAGGGCAAGTCACTTTTCCAACGAGTATGGGGGATTATTTAGAAGAGGGTTCTACACGCCTCTACGCAAATGTTTGACTATAAAGCAGGCCGAGTATGTGATGGCAGAAATTCATGAACGAATCTATGGGATGCACACCAGAGAGAGATCAATGGCAGTAAGGGTGGTTCGAGCTGGTGTTTACTGGCCCACATTAAGGACGAATTGTATTGAATGGGTAAGAAAGTGTGATAAATGCCAACGTTACAACCACCTGAAGCGAGCCCCATCAAGCGAGCTCCACAACATGTTATCTCCATGGCCCTTCACCATGTGGGGAGTGGACATACTCGGGAAATTTCCCACTGCCAAGGGGCAAGTTAAATTTCTATTGGTGGGTGTTGACTATTTCACCAAATGGATAGAGGCCGAGCCCTTAGCCACCATCACTACACGACAGGTACAAAAGTTTGCCTGGAAGGATATAATCTGCAGGCACGGTTTGCCGTAGGCAATAGTATTAGACAATGGAATGCAGTTTATTGACAGAGGTTTGAAAGAATTCTATTTGAATATGGGGATCAAACATTTAGTTACCTCAGTGGAGCATCCCCAAACCAACGGGTAGGTAGAAGCAGCGAATAAGGTCATACTAGGGGAAGAAAAGGTTGGGCCGAGCAAAAGGAAAATGGGCCGAGTAACCGCTGAGCATCCTATAGGCATATCACCGCACACCACAGTCTACCACTAAAGAAACACCATTTAGACTGACATATGGGACCGACGCAATGATACCAATAGAACACAGCGAGCCGAGTTTGCGGAGGGCTGCCTTTGATCCAAATTTGAACGAGGAAAGCATGAAGATAGAATTGGACTGGGTGGAATAAGTGAGAGAAGAATCTAGAATCTGTGAGGAGGCTTGCAAATGAAGGGTATCAAGGAGATACAACTCGAAGACCCGGGAGCATCAAGATGGGGGACTTAGTGCTGAGAATGCAGGGTGAAGCACGGAAGGATAAGATGGAGGGAAAGATGACAGCTAATTGGGGAGGCCCTTTCAGAGTAGTGGAGAGCCTAATCAATGGGGCATATCAGTTGGAGGAATTGTCAGGGAAAGCCATACTGCGCACATGGAATGCTTCCCATATGAAGTTTTATTACAGTTAAAACTCTATGTTTAAAGTGAGTACTCTTTCCTACCTTGGTGTTTTTATCCCGTAAGAAAAAAGAAGGGTTTTTCACTGAGGTGGTTTTAACGAGGCTCTGCTCCTTTCAATAAAGTGGTTATTCAGAAATATTATCAAGTCTCCCCGATGAAGCAAGGCCGAATCCGAGCCTTACACTTAGCCAAAGCTAAGTTTAAAAAAAAATTATGAGCCAAGTCTGAGCTCAAGGCTGAATCTGAGCCTAACACTAAGCCAAAGCTAAGTTCAAAAAATTTCGAGCCGAGTCCGAGCTCAAGGCCTAATCCGAGCCTAACACTTAGCCAATGCTAAGTTCAAAAAATTACGAGCCGAGTCCGAGCTCAAGGCCGAATCCAAGCCTAACACTTAGCCAAAGCTAAGTTCAAAAAATTATGAGCCTAGTCCGAGCTCAAGACCGAATCCGAGCCTAACACTTAGCCAAAGCTAAGTTCAAACAATTACGAGCCGAGTTTGAGCTCGAGGCCGAATCCGAGCCTAACACTTACCCAATGCTAAGTTCAAAAAATTACAAGTCGAGTCTGAGATCAAGGCCTAATCCGAGCCTAACACTTAGCCAAAGCTAAGTTCAAAAAATTACGAGCCGAGTCGGAGCTCAAGTCCGAATACGAGCTTGACAACATAGCCGGAGCTAAGTCTCAAAAACTCTAAATCCGAGTCCAAGACCGGAGGATAAAACAAAAGGCTTAGCAAGTGAAAGGTATTTTATTAATGAAAGTAACATTATATCGGTTACAAAAATCCTAGCACTATGAAGATAAAGACAAAAACGATACTCCCTACCCAAAAACACCGCAGAACCCATCTTCTGACCGGTCCGCCTGGGGAGGAAACTTTGGTCTTAATTGATGGTGAGATCTGCTCTGAAGAAGCGGCAAGCAGGAGAAGACTCAAGTCCTTCTATAGAGGCATCCCCGGGGTGGCCCTATTATTTCTATCTTACCAACCCCGACCTCACCATCAGGTGGCGGGGAGGATGAATTGCTATTCAATAGCCGAGAAGGTAATCCTCCAGGGAAAACCAACCCGCATACTAACGGATGCAGTCACCCACACCCCCTTACTAACGGATGCAGTTACCCATTACCAATAACACATAGCCTTCAAAGTAACTCATGAAAAACAGGGTTCCACCGCCATCCCAAATAAAATGAGACATGGAGAAACAAAGAAGTTAAGAAGTAAAGAAGAAGGGGAGGGAAAATCCCACTATTTATAATGATGTATGGTCATGAATAGAACCCAGTGCATTAAATGAACACACGGTTTCAAAACATGACAATAATGGAGGCATGCGTTTCCAAAGCAGTCAAGATTATGTAACTTGCAAAGTTTCGAGGCAAAACGTGGGGAAAAAAAGAATAAATGATATGATCGTTAAGCTGAATTCCCATATGGGCTGAAATCTAAAAAGCCCAAAACGGTTTACAACAACCATCAGGGGTAACTCGGCTCACTAAGTAAGCTCTTCATTCTTATCAAAGAACCAGAGCTTGGGGGGATGAGTAGGACAGCAAAATCTAAACGCATGACTTAAAGGAAATCACGAAGAACATAATATGAATAAAATACGGAAATATAAAAATTGTAATTCATGTATTAGGGCCATAAGGCCCATTAGTCATAATTACAAAATATGCCTTAAAATAAGACCGAATACAATAGTTCGGAAAAGAAGAAATAAACATTTGAAGAGGAAGCCCAAGGTGCGGGGGGAGCAGAGTCAGCATTCCTAGCCGAAGTGACTTCATTCTCAGGACCTTCGGTCGCGTCCTCTTCCTCGCTGAGTTGAATCTCATTGACCAACTCCCCATTCTTGACATCCTCATCCACGTCCATTACGGAGAAGTCGGCTTCGGGGACAATGGTATGAGCTTGATGACGACCCTTCTCAAAACCAGCAATATGCTGAGCCATGAGCTCCTCCTTGGCAGCTCCCAGATCTTGCTTGTAAAACTTCTTATTTCCTCTTTTATTCTCCAAAGCTGAGGTAAACTCCATGTTCTTCTCCTGCAGCTTGTCCTTAACAGCCTTTTCCGATGCTAACTCAGTCTCTAAGGTCTCCTTCCTAGCATTCGAGACCTTCAACCTTTCATCCAGAGAGCCTTGGCCCCATTAGATTGAGCCTCGATCAGATCGGACTTTGTCTTCTCCAGCTCAGACTTCAACCTATCTACATAGGCGAACTCGAGCTTCATCTGCTCCATCTTGTTATTGGTCTCGGAGAAGACCTTCAGAAGAAATTGGGCGGTGGCCATGACCCTCAGAAGCATCACCTGAAGCCCCTCCACCTCCTCTTCCGGGCTGTACTTCTTCAAAAGTTTCAAGTCAGTGCCCTTTACAAAGTCAGACTTCAAGGCAGCAGAGGGGCGGAAATAGTTTCCAAAAACAGCTGAGGAGCCAGGCCGGGGTGCCTCATCATACCACTTAATCGGGGCGGGAGGAAGTCCAGGAGATTTTCCATAAGCATGCGGAGGCGAGGTAGCATCTAGGTCCACTAAAACGGCAGGACGCTTGGAGGGAGACCCTGCTGGAGGATCATGAGAGCTTATGCTCTAACCTCTTTTAAGCTAAGCTTCGTTAGCAGCAATCGAAGGCACTAATGAAGTCGGCACAGCAGGCGAAGGCGCTGGTGAAGTTCACACAGCAGCAGCGGCTAGGGTTCTCAGCTCATCAACTAACCCCGACTTAGCGGAGCTCTTCTCCTTCTTCAACGAACGGAAGTCAAATTTCCCCATCTCTCCTGCAACACCAGAACACATGATTAGTGATAAGTAGAAAGAATGAAGTCATAACATAAAAAGTAATGAGATACTCACTACTGGGATTGCCCTAGAGAATGGGAGGGACGGGAGGGTCTAAGAGATCTTTACAAAGGAGAGGACGAGGAAGCTTGTTTAACTTCTTTATACTCTGCTTCTCAGCCTCAGTCAAAGCCCCATCACACCAACCCGCGAACTTGATGGGATGACGGGTCCAATAGAGGGGGTAGCGAGGCTTCCCCCATGGGTCAAAGAACAGGTGAGAAAACCCGTCAGCAGGCCTAATCTTAAAGAAGTCCCCCTTCAAGTACTTGTAGGATGATTTATAAGCACCGATGAGGTCTCGGTCGTGAAGCCACTCAAAGAAATACAATCTAGCGGACTTCCAAATCAGATCTGATAGTAATAGAAGAAAATGGGGGTAGTAGGAGTGATGCTCATTTGAGAGCAGAGAACTTGGAAGGCTTTCATAAAAGCCCAACTGTTAGGATGAAGTTGAGTAGGGGCGACGTTAATGGCGGAAAGGACAGACCTCTCGGAGGATTTGAAGGGGAAATAAAGCCTTAGAGTCTCAAAAAAGGACTTATATACGAAGGTAAAGGGGGGCTGGTTGTATCAGAGCAGGGCTCGAGAATGAACTTATCCCTATACTTATCACGCAAAATGGAGACGTACTTTTGGAGTTCTATCATGGATGCAGGGGTTTGATACTTAGACCAGTACGTCCCCACATCGCCCCTGACCCACTCATATCCAGGTATGGTGATAGGAGACGGGGGGACTTTTTCAATGCGAACCGCTTTCTTGCGGCGGCATTTCAGAGGAGGAGGTTGCGAAGACACGACATCATCCTCCCCCGTCACTTGGCTAGTATGGAGGTAGTTGGAAGAAACTTCCAGCTCAGCGGACGGGAATGACGAGTTAGAGGGGGAAAGAGAAAAATCTTCCCCAATCCCTTGAATTTTGGGCTCCCCAGGAGTTGCTTTAAGGGAGGATTCGGGCTAGGAACTCATAATGAAGAAAAAGGGAAAGGGCAGGAGATTGTATGAAGTTTAAGGACGCACCTGAAGACTTAAAGTGGAAAGGAAATGGGATTTGCCAGTAGGGACGATGAATAGGGAAAACGAACTAAGAAGCGTAAGGACGAAGTTCTTAAGAAAACTATTAATAGGGTGGCATACGAAAATCCTCGAAATGCCGTGACAATTAAACCACATTTATGATGCCTATTGGTATTCAAACGCCAAAGGGAACGACTTTTGGATTTCCCGGGCTAAAAGCAGTTGGGATTTGAAAGGTTGTCCAATCGATGGGACACACATCATTCGGGGAGGGTGCTTTGGGAAGAGCCATCGTAAAGACCATGTCGGTGCTCATAGAGTAAGAAGCTGTAACATAGGAACCTTGGTCTGATGTCCGGCCTGAGTCATGAAGCTCCTTCACAGAATTCAGCTCGGAGCTTGGGAGGCTTGTGTACTAGCATCAAAATATAGGGGGAAATTACCAAACTAACCCATGAAGGGCCGAGAAAATCTATGCTCTCCTGGGATAGCCTTGAGGGTTTGACCGAGATGCTCACGCCACCCATTAAGGAACCCTTTTTGTCGAGTAGAACCGAGTACTGGTCGAAGGGAACGCGACCAACTACCTCAGAAAGGCTGAGTTGACCCTAGTTAGTACAAGATGCCGAGGTATGGACATTCAAAATGTGATAAGAGACATTAATGACCAAATCCCTACAGTCAAGGGATGACAATTAAGACAGAGAAAGCCTAGGAGGCGCCTCCTCCTTGGCCCCTCATTATTAGTGAAGATTGTCCACAATAATGAGGATTAATGAGCCCCTATCAAGGAGCTAATTTAGGACACGTGGAAAGCATTTCCAATGATCCCCTCATCAGAGAATTCAAACCACTCTATAAATAGGAGACAACCCCTAAGAACTACGTTCAAGCTTTGGTTCCACACTGAATACGTAGGAGTAGAACTTTGGTTCTATCAAGCTTAATATCTGAAATACCCCTAATTGTGAGAGAATGTGAGTTGAGTGATTAGTTTCTTCCAGAATCTCGTTGCATAGGTTTTTGGACAACACACACACACACACATATATATATATATTGTGTATTTGTTTGAACGTTTGGAAGGTGAAGAACACAAATTTAATAAAAGATGTTAGTGGGTTGTTTTGGAAAAAAAAATTGTTTAGGAAAATGGTTTGCGTCCAAAATAATCTAAAACAAATATGTTGAGAGAGCAAAGAAATGTGGTTTGCTTCCTATTAACGTGAGTCTATTGGGTTGAGTCTACTTCTTTCCTTATGGAATAAGGAGACACTACAAAAATTAGAGCTGTGTTATTCTAACACAAAAATTGGATAACATACCGGACAAATACAATATTGTAGCGTTATTTTTTATTTATTTATTTACAAATTTTAACTTTTAAAAAATAAAATAAAAATTTATTTAAAAAAAAACCCATTAACCAGATAATGAACTGAATTAACCAGATATTTGTATCTGATTAACCAGATATTTGCACTTATTTAACCAAAAAACCCATTAACCAGATAATGAACTGAATTAACCAGATATTTGTACCTAATTAATCAGATATTTGCACATACTTAACCAAAAATTTTATTTCTAAAAAAAACATATTAACCAGATAATGAACCGAATTAACCAGATATTTGTACCTGATTTACCAGATATTTGCACATACTTAACCAAAAATGTTATTTCTAAAAAAAACTCATTAACCAGATAATGAACTGAATTAACCAGATATTTGTACCTGATTAACCAGATATTTGCACATACTTAACCAAAAAATTTATTTCTCAAAAAAACCCAATAACCAGATAATGAACTGAATTAACAAGATATTTGTACCTGATTAACTAGGTATTTAAACATACTTAACCAAAAAACACATTATCCAGCTAATGAACTGAATTAACCAGATATTTGTACCTGATTAACCAGATATTTGTACATACTTAACAAAAAAAAACCAAAAATTTTATTTCTCAAAAAAATAAATATTTAAAAAAAAGAAAAAAATATTTTTTTTGAAAAATCAAAATTTGGAAATAATAATAATAATAATAGCGCTTTAGTGCAGCACCGTATGTGTCGTGTGTTATCCCAAAGTGTGTCAAAATATTATTTTTGCAAAAATTAACAAGTTAATGTACATTGACTTCTAATCTGTTCATACTTATTTTGAAGCCTAAAATTTGTTTTTCTCATCGGAGAAGTGCAAAAATTACGTGTACGAGATAATATAAGAGCAACTTTAATGAGAATTGTTTATTGAGTTCTTAAATTAATGTGACAAATAAGGAATCAATGTTTAATTTTTTTGTCATTGGAGTTGATTTAGCTAGTAGTCGTTGTTTATATAAGGAATCCTAAAAATGAGTTGCTTGTAAATCAAAAATAATTTTATTCAAAATATGGGTGAATTACTTAAATATTATATAAGATAGTGTGACTCTCTTAATAAAATATAAACAACCCAAAGTGATTACATTGCTTAGGTATTATCTATTGGATCAAAATGTGAGAGAGTTACTTACTATCAAATATTCTTTTAATATGAAATAAGTAACTCACTAGCGTGATGATTGAAAATGTTCTAATTAACATTTTTTTTTATGAAAAATGAACCACCTCCATATTTATCAAATCACTTTCTACTTTTGAATGCATATCGTGTCACATCTGTACCTTTCAATCATTATACGTTTTGAAGCAATAGATTGTGTATTTCTCCTTTTCTTTGATGGAGCTAATTATTTTCTTCGTTAATTTAACTCTCCAAACAATAAATGGTAAATGAATATATTCTCCCGAATTAAACATACTGCATATTAAAGAGTACCCTTTAATTAGTTTTTTTTCGATAATTAGAAATAATTTCATTAAAATTATTTAGCTTTAACATCATAGTGATTATTTTTCCCACCTTATAATTATTAGTCTCGTATTTTCTATAAAGAATGAGATTTTTTATGGACTTATATTTTTTTATAAGCCTTTACGGACTTAATTTGAATGTATTAACACTATAAAAGATTGTTATATTATTATTCAATTATGTATTAGGCCGTGAAAAAATGTTTTATGATAATTATTTTGAAAATTATCTATAATAATATATAATTAATAGTATAAAAGGTATTGCATATATAAATTTTCTATTAAAAGCTAGCCTTCTACTATTTTATAACTGTTTTATAAAAAAAGAAAACATTTTTAGAAAAAGTAAAAATAACTTAGCAGCATTTCCGTGACAAAATCAAATAAATTAGAAAATATATACCTTACATATCCTCAACTAAGGAATAGATTCCTCAGGCTGAAATGACAATAAATTTGAGTAGTAAATATTGTGCTGACAGCAAGATCCAGAAGTTCAATGGACTTTACTGAAAAAAATAACAAAAAGCAAGAAAGGAAAGAACCACTGTAGTGCATCCAGTGAGAAGGAGAATAGCCCAAATCTATCATGCTGAGGCAATGGCCCAGAGGTTCGATGGACTTTACTGAACAGACAAAAAAAATGGTAAATTGCTATCTTTGGATAGAAAATTTTGGTGTCATTTCATTTATAGCCAACCTCACATAAATAGTGGGAAAATGTTTCATTGCTATTGTTATGTTAATTTAATTTTTTTCAAGAATCAAAGTGTCATGATGTACTTGTTATGATTTGTTGGGAGCCCCTCTGACAGGTTATGTCAAATGTAATACTACACCAGAATTGATTTATAATAACACTTATTTAATAGCGTTTGTAAAGTGGAAACACTATAAAAAATGGTTGTGGCATTTTAATAGCCTTCCCACAATAAGTATTATTAAAGAGTACATCTACGATGACGTTTGTTTTAAGAAGCACTATCGTTTCTTATTTAAAATAAATAAATAAACTAAGATCACCTTTTAAAAGCATTTGTATAAAAAAACGCTATTAAAAGATAAACCTTAGATATCATTTATTTGACCGAAACGCTATCTTAGGTAAGGTTTGCTCTTTTCATAACTTTCCGCCTAATTTTCACACTCGCGCACACCCTGAACTCGTCCTCTGTCTGCTCCACGCCACTATACCATTTCTTCTCCGCGCAAACCCTAAGCGTTCCCATGGTGGCGCCACACTAACACACTCCACCTACCGGCTGTCGGCGCACGGCGATTTTCATCTTCTCACACGAGTCCAGCCGTCCACTAAGCACCTCCACTGCCGGCGCTCCTTCCCCACTGCGTCCGCCGTCTCCTTCAGCAAGTATGCTCCTTCTCAATTTCTCTCTTCTTATCTTTTTTTTTCCTTTAATTTATTTGTTGTATCTCCATTTTATTTGTTACCTAACTCGTTCGATTTCTTGTTCGATTTCGATTTCTCCATGAAGCTCTCAACGAGGAGGACAAACCAGACCTCGTAAATGCTCTCAAGGTCTGTCCTTATTATTATTATTATTATTATTATTATTGTTATTATTATTATTATTATTATTAGTTTTTCCCATGCACTTCTAAGAATTGGATGTAAGACTAAAATATCGATCTAAACATGTTAAACAATTCAAGCAACATATTCAGATCAACACAGCAGAAGCAAAAATTAGATCGAGAACACCAACCTCCCGCCATTGCTATTTGATTCACTCTTTCTGATCTTGCTTTCCTAGCTTGTAGACTTTACGCCGTAACCCGTCTTTACGCCGAAATGATTTTGTCTTGGCTTTCCAAACCTTTACTCACTCATAACTCGATGGTGTTTGTTTACTGAAGAGAGGAGTAGGTTCTCTGACCCAAAACAGAGAGTAACACGTTCAATTTATAGAGCTCTGTCCATCACATATTTCATAAAACGTGGAGCAAGACGTGGGAAAATGGACCACATTGGAAACCAAGACGTGGGAAAACATGTGAACAATGAGAAATTCCATCATTCTCCCCCTTGGTCCATTTAACCCATCATCAATCATAATAAGAAACAAAAATATATGAATCATGGCGATAGGTCCTCTAATAACAACAACAACAACAACCAAGCCTTATCCCACTAGGTGGGGTCGGCTACATGGATCATACGGCGCCATAATGTTCTATCATGAATCATGTTAACAGTTAAATCATTGGCCTCCAAATCTTTCTTAATAGTTTCTCCTATAGTTTTTCTTGGCCTACCTCTACCTCTAGCTATTGGATTGCCCTCCACTTGATCCACTCTCCTTACTACAGAATCTAAAGGTCTCCTCCCTACATGCCCAAACCACCTAAGTCGAGATTCAACCATCTTTTCTACAATAGGTGCTACCCCAACTCTCTCTCTAATGCTATCATTCCTAATCCTATCACGTCTAGTTTTTCCGCTCATCCAAATAGCAACATTCTCATCTCGCTACATTGATTTTACTCTCGTGTTGATTTTTTACCGCCCAACACTCCGTCCCATACAACATCGCCGGTCTAATAGCTGCACGGTAAAATTTTCCCTTTAGCTTAAGAGGTACCTTTTATCACACAAAAACCCGAAGCCTTCCTCCATTTCGACCACCCTGATTGAATCCGATGGTTTACATCTCCCTCAATTTCTCCGTCATTTTGTATAATAGACCCAAGATATTTAAACCGTGTGACTTGTGGTATGTTGTGGTCTCCAACTTTCACCTCAAAGCTAGAGGTGTTTCGTCTTTTGCTAAACTTACATTCCATATACTCCGTCTTGCTTCTACTCAAGCGGAAGCCATGTGCTTCTAAAGCTTGTCTCCAAGTCTCCAACCTTCCATTTATATCATCTCTCGACTCTCCAACTAGGACTATATCGTCTGCGAAAAGCATGCATCGCGGTGCTGGCTCTTGAATGTGCTCCGTAAGTACATCCAAGACCAAGGTAAAAAGATAGGGGCTTAAAGCTGACCCCTGGTGCAGACCTATGGTTATTGGGAAATATTTCTCAAAATAAACAAATATGTGCACAAAATTATGAGAAAATATCAAACTGAATAAGAGTTTCTTTGAAAACAATAAATGTATGTACAATGAAAATCACATCATGGAACCAAGTCCCATTCGTACTACATGATCCTTAAAATTCTTTGTTGGCATGCCTTTAGTCAAAGGATCGGCAATCATCAACTCAGTGCTAACGTGTTCAATGACCACTTTCTTTTCCTTAACACGTTCTCTTATGGCTAAATATTTGATGTCGATATGCTTACTTCGACTTCCACTCTTGTTGTTCTTAGCCATAAATACCACAGCAGAGTTGTCAGAGTACAACTTCAATGGCCTACAAATAGAGTCCACGACTCTAAGCCCAGATATGAAACTCTTCAACCATACACCATGCGAGGTAGCCTCAAAACAAGAAACGAACTCGGCCTCCATAGTGGAAGTAGCAGTCAAGGTCTGCTTTGCACTTCTCCAAGATACGACTCCACCGACTAGCATAAAAACATAACCGGATGTTGATTTAGGGTATCAATGCAGCCAAGATAGTCCGAATCTGAGTAGCCAATCACTTCCGGATCATCATCGATCCGTCGTACATGAGCATGTAGTTCTTTGTCCCTTGAAGATATCTCATCACTTTCTTTTGAGACTTTCCAATGGTCAACACGGATTACTCGATATCTTCCCAAAACTCCAACAACATATGCAATGTCGAGTCTGGTACAAACTCGAGCATACATGAGGCTTCCAACAACATGAAGCATATGGAATATTTTTCATGTGTTCCCGCTCTAAATCATTTTTGGGGCACTGACTTAAATCCAATTTGTCACCCTTCACAATGGGAGCTACACTCGGTGAACAATCCTTCATGTTAAATCTCTCTAAAACTTTGTTGATATAGGTCTCTTGAGACAAACCCAAAATGCCTCGAGATCTTTCCCTATGGATCTTAATGCCAATGACATAAGATGCATCTCCCATATCCTTCATATCAAAGTTCTTTGAGAGAAATTGTTTCACTTCATATAGCATACCCTTATCATTAGTCGCAAGCAAAATATCATCCACGTATAACACAAGAAAACAAATCTTACTCCCACTGACCTTCTGGTATATACATTGATCCATGACGTTCTCT